>JBAJFG010000563.1:0-600000 GCA_037903475.1 Ancylostoma caninum | reverse complement strand
CATCAGGCGGCTCTGATGCTCTTAGCGCCTTCTCCTGGGTCATGAGAGCTTGCCGTAGCACCGAAACACGGGTACTTAGGCCACTCGAGTGTAACCGGCAAGCCGAGTAAGGAGCATGGACATGAGGCTTTTCGTACGTGCTGATCAACCAAGCAGTAGCCCACTTATCACTCGAAATTATTATTTTTGGACCTGTGGTCGAGTGGCAGAGCAGATATTCTCTGAATAAGAGGTAGAAGTTCGGTACAGTTCACTCATGGAGTTGTAATTTAAAAAAAAACTACAGTGATGTTTCGTTTGTTACAGAGGTGGCACCTTGCCGCTAGAAGCTTCCTCATTAAACAAACTACGGAGTGGATAAAAAATGAAGATGAACACTAAGAATCAATTATTTGCTTGCAACATCTATGTGACGTGTTTTCAGTAGTGTAAGCTGTCCTATAGCAAGCAAAATGCTCTGTAATGATCCCTTAAAATACCCTGAGAAATTGCCTGATTGATGGTGATTGAGCGCTAGAAATCTGCAACATTCGAACACATCATTTTTCCCCATTTTAGCCCAAAAATGGTAGAAATTGGCACATGGAGCATGCTAGATGGAAGCGTTTGCAACCATTTGGCACTGCGTGGAAGGGAAAATTTGGATGCATCAGTTATGTTCTTATTCCTTATTCGCAAATAGTGCATGGAAACCCAATTAAACTGCCCTCTGCAAGGCTAGAAGAACCACAGTATCTGCTTGCTTTCAGCATTCGTGTCAAGGTACCTAGGCTGCAGTAGTTTTGTTACCTTTTTAAACAAATATAAACGCCATATTTTCACATAAATATCCTACAACATACTGAGGCTACCATTCTAGAAGAATGGTGGAACACGCACCATGAATTAGGAAACAGCCCCATTTTTCTTTCTTCCCGAAATGATACATCATGTTGAACTGAGTCCTATGTACATATGTCACAAATCGAAGTTCCGTACTATATAGTATATTTTAGTATATTTTACTTCATTTATTTATTTAATACACCATAGAGATGTGCAATCAAAATTAAAAAAGAACATATCCATGTTTGTTTGCCGCTACTTCGAGATAAAAGACAAGAATCTGCCATTTATGGCATCCGGATGGCCTCAATTTTGAGAAAATTATAAAGAATCTTGATTCCAATATTTAATGAGTCGAAGTAAATACTGAAGAAACACTAATAATAAAACAAACTCTGCTTCCACCACTGGTATCTGGCAGGTATGTGTCTTACCAAACCCATAGTAGTAGCATAGTGGTAGCATTACCCTACAACCAGTTCAAGTAATCTCTGTGCTCCGGGTTCATTTCATTTGAACAAATGGAAAAACGCTGGAAATTTTGAGAAGGAAATACTGGTAAATATAATAATTTTAAGTGATAGGGATTCAGTATGTATTTGATTTTTTCTACCTCATTCCAGCGTTTCATCCTGCTGTTCTGTTCTTTTGAGGTCATAAATTTGCATTTTCTTCGCCATTCGCTCATTAAATGCACTGAAAGCATAGAAATTTTTCCGCTGGACAAACGGTTGAATGCCTGAGGTGAAATTGAGGGTGTGAGGTGGCTGGAAGACCAGAAATCGCCGTCTTTCACCAAGCAGCTGCCCTTTTCGTAAACCCGCTTCTCGCTAATTGCTTATTACAGCGCAGATTCGGTCTAATGAGCAGAAAATGCGGTAATAGCAACTATTTCCAGATACAGTTCGATTTAAGGGAAATGGCTGCAAATGAGGCAAATTTGAAAGTGGCCAAATGGGTAAACAAGGAAGTAAACAAACACGAGCGAGGCGGTTTTATGTTTGATTAAATTGCAGGGTGACAACTGTTTACTTCTCGTTGAATTTGCAAGAAATTACACGGTGATGTCCATTATATCTAGGATCTAAGAGGGAGCAGCGTGAAAAAAAGAAAGAATAGAATGGAAAATGATTTTATATGAAAATATGAAAGGCTGAAGAGCGCAGAAGACAAGGCGACATCTTTGAATCTTAACATTTGAAGAATGAGTTCTTACATGAAGAGGACTTGAGTTCATTCTGATCGAGCCTTCTCGTTGTGATGTGAGGCAGTTGTCACTCGAACAGCAACAAATATTTGCTCATGAGAACGATAAAAAAACGTACAAGTGACGAAATCCACAAGGATAACAATCCTCAATGTGTATGGATTTTCGAAGAAAAACTCAGTGCCTAAGGCTATGGGTGCCTATCTTACCAAGTAATTTTCAAGCAGAATAAAATATTCACTTTCTCTTTACGTCATTCTTTTACTACTTCGAATCGATGGGTTGTCATTTTTAGGGCTCATCCACACAGCCATATACGCATGAAAGACAGTTGCTGAAAAAATCCATAGAAGGGGGCCTGTCGACTTGCAAGCGATTCCAGAGTGATCCGTAGTGTGTGCAGCATTGCGAGCGAACAGGTCATTCCTATAGCTCATGCAGAATCCGGCGATATGTCTGTTATTGGTAAGCATCAATCCCGGTTAAACGGGATTTTCCAACTTCCTATGGATTTTATACCACGTTAGGGAAAATATACTAATATGATGCTCCGAGCTGGTCAACTAACCAAGCTAATTGTAAGATCACAAAATGCCTCTGATTATTTATTTGTTTATTTATTTATTTACTTGAAACACCGCAAAGGTGTGCACATCAAAGAACAAAAATAAAACGCTTGAAAAGAAAGTAACGAAGTATCTTCACTGGGGCTTCTGTCACAGTAAAGTTATAGTTCATTCTAGGGACAGAAAGTGGGGCACCGAGAAAAAAAATCATTGCTTTCATGATCTACTGCCAAGTTTACACTAAAAAGATCTGTTCATTTATTCAATATGTAGGAGAAAATGGCTCGTCAACTGGTCCATAAAGAAGTCCTGATAGAGACGAAGAATTATGAAGTGTAACACATTGTTAAGCTTGTTCTACATATGTTCTTAAAGAATCCTTCTCACTATAGCAGAATATAAATGACCATGAACACATCAGGGTTGGGATTCATGAAATGTTAACCGCAAAAACCAGCGTGATTGGTTATCCTATAGACTATGCAATGCCAGGAAACGCAGGATGTGAAATTTGGTTTGCTAAACTAGTTTCGCATGGTTATGCACTCATGAATCCTAGCCCAGAAGTTGGTATTACTTATGAATCCCCAGAAAAAAAGGAGTGAGAATTTACAACTTTTACCTTTGAATGAGAAAAAGCAACCTGTTCAGCTGAGTCTTGAGTGAAAAATTTGTTGATACTCCCACAGCTTTCAATACGACGTCCTGAACTATGCCGCGTGGGACAATCGGTAGCGCAATTAGCCACAAATCTGATAGTCGAGAGTTCAATTCCTTTATATGGCATAGGTCTTGACGACCGCTAACCGAGCTGCGAAGATTTTAACGCTTGCGGCAAGTAGACATTCGAAATAACTCGGTCTGAAATATAGCCTTGACTCATACGAACAGGCTGTATGTATGCCCTATGCCTAAAAGAAGCCTAACAGAGATTTCAGACAGTCTGCAGGAATTTTAAGCATTGAAGGGGTGTGAAACTGCTTCATAATGAGCTTTTATTTATTTGTTTATTTATTTATTCATTCATACACTCAGGGTGCACCAAAAAAAAGTAGAACACTGAAACTTATGTGGAATAACTTTATCCGCATCTACCCTTGTAATACAGTGAAGACTTGTTCCATTTTTGACCAAGACTCCCTCATCATAGCACGAAATTTCAATAAGGACTGCACGTGCACTTTTTTATTCTCATGCAAAAAACTCAATTCATTGCACCCGCTGGTGTGGAAAGTTCAATTCCTCCGCTAAAATTAATCCTTTTTCAGCAAACGCTGCAGATCCCAAGATTCGATCCAGAGTTTAACACTTGGACACGTGAGTCCAACCGTGGAGAGCACCCAAGAAGGTCAGTGACCAAAGATATCTGCCCCAAAACGATGAAAAACACCTTTAATCAGCTTGAAAACGTCAATAAGGCGAAAATTCCACCTATATGCGAGTTTAGTAAGTTTCTAGAAAATGCACGCATTATAGAAATGCATTCACACTATGCAAATACAAAATTTTACATACAAATGCAAAATAGCAAAATAAAATAATACATTTGATAAGAACAAAGTACCTGTAAGACAAACGGGCTTTCATAGTAATTCTTAGAGTGTAACATTTCACATGGGCAATGAACAGAAATGAGGGAGAATTATACGAGGCAACTATGGAGAAAATTCATTGATTTTGACAAGAATTTTGATTTCTAGAGAGAGGAAAGGAGAGAGAGGAAGAGTTTGGTGAGTGGTACAACGGCGTGAGAGCGGCTCGGCCGGATCAACTCATCACTTTCGGATCGGGTTCTCTGGCCGCGGTGGTAGAGAGAGCATCAAAGAACACCGACTACTTCCACCAGGGGCTTATCATGCACATCTGTTTTAGCAGTACACATTAATTACCACCTGCTGGGAATTAAGTTTGAATTTCTCCCAAAATGTTCCTCCAAAGAAGTGAAATTAAGGCTGGGACAGCCGTTGGAACATATTTTGAATGTTCATGGCCATGACATCGTAGCCAGATCAGTGTAACATGCGAAAAGGCACAAGTCTCGGAAGAAATGGCCCCGTGAAACGAGCCAACCCGAGCGGACAGGACAACCCTGCTGAAATTTGACCCCCGCGATCTCCTACTCGACATGGGAGCAGAATTTTACATAAGGATGAATGTGCGAAAAGCAGTTAGCTTGGTCAATGGCCATGTGTCCAGTGTGCAGCTCCATCCATGTCATATAAGGCCCAGACTTTTATTACTTCAGGACACTTACTTCCGGTATTATTAAATTTACGGTTTAATCATCCTATTTCAGCTGGGGTCCTTCTGAGACGAGCCATATCCTCCGCCTTTCTTAAAAATTCGATAAATTCGATTAAAGCTTCAATGCATTCATATGCGGAGTTTTGCAGCCAGACCTGCAGAAAAACTGATGATACGGTATTTTTGGGAGGATACGTGGATATGGAGCATGTTACACAGATGTGGAGCGTTGAATCTGGAAACGTTGGTGTCGCCAAGCTCTGTTATTGGACAGCCCATGCAACTGACCAATCATGGAGCCCGGCTACACGGTCCTTCTTGAGTGCGAGGTTCCAACTTGGGTGCTGATGAGGCGAGAGAGAGCGGAACATACTTCTGTGATTGGCTCATCAAAGGAGGGGCCAATCACAGGAACATGCTCCGCCCCGTTTTGCCTCACCATGACGTAAATCTCCGAGGCTCTACAGCCAAGGTACATAAATAGTTACTACAACGCAACAAAAAAAAACTGAAAATATACTACCAACTGCCACCGCTGACTGAGACCAGTCGCTCCATCGTGGCACCCCATTTTCACCCTAAGGACTGGTCTACTCTAGGAGAACGGGTAGGTCACTATATCACATCTATGAATATGGGCCGAGGATACCATAACTCTCCTAAACCCACTCAACAAATTCTGAAGATTGATAGAATAACGAGATCAAGAAAAAGACTAGAAGAGAAGTAGAGAAAAGAAGCGAGAAACAATATGTGGCGGAAAATACATATATCTGCTTTTGATATTTGAAAACTCCGAAAAAAGGGTAAACAGAGGCAATTAGTTCCACCAAGCGAAACGACGCGGCAAATTCCTCACCGGTGCCTTACGGAAATAACAGAGTCGAAATCCAGGAAAACTAAAATAGGATCAGGATTTTCCCTATGAAAGAAAAGGGGTTGGAAATCGAGTAGCAATCCAGCAAAATCATATGATATGAGGAGTGGTAGCGGAGGAGTTGTGGACGAATTTTCCCGGCATAGGAAAAGTCGTTCGAATCCAATTAGAAGAATGAGTCTTCAGGATTGTCGTAGCTGAATTGAGCCATTTTACCGACCACCACCAGACCCATTGTGATCAGAACGACCGCCGAAATGAACAGCAACAAGAGGAACCTGAAAACACTGGGGTCGTTAAGTCTGAACCGCTTCATTTGTTCGATTAAAAGCAATTGCACAGAGCTGTGCGGCTTCTTTCCCAAAACAAAAAAAAACTGGCCGAAACTGAACAACAAATGGGTTCCATAGAAGTGGCGTAAGAATTTTCTGGAAAGTAGTTTTAGTCGTTTAAAAGAGAATAATAATACTAAAAAATAACGTAGTGCCATCAATTCTAATATAAAACACTTAGGAAAAGTTACGGGGGGGACACATTTTTCGGTGTCAAACAGTGACTACAGAGCTTTTCGCTAAGATTCAGGGTGTGACGATGAGCAGCGATATGGGTTAACAAATTCTTGGCACAGATGCATAATTGAGATTACCCATGGTAGAGGAGTTAACGCAGTCAAGTTTACCTTTACCTGGCACCCATCCACATGCTCACCTATATGAATTTGACGTTGCCTAAACCCTGTTGCTAACCATTGGTTTTCACTTTAGGGTATGAAATTACCCATCTTCCCAGAGATGCATCCGGGCTCTTAGAATGGCTTCAGTCGACGGTACTTCTTCACAAAGTTGAGCCAAACCTGCTGTACATATGCAGGTACAGAAAATCATAACTATTCATAATAACTACCACAATACCTTACCACATAAATGGAGATTTCTAGTAACTTACTCATTGTGAGAAGTTAAAGGCACATAATCTGAGAGCATGAAGTGATCGATAAGTGAGGATAATATGAAGAACACAGTCAACGTTCCTAGGATTTTTGCACTAGCCGGTTTCGGGGGTTGCACTAGACCAGAAGTGCAGCTTCCTTGATGCCCCGGGTCAAATATTATGGCTCAACAGCTTTGTCGCGTGCATAGTGATAAAATAATGAATTCTTGGAGTGCACGTTGAGTAACACGCCTGCTCCGCAATTACACTAAGTACGCCTAAGAAGCTCTTTGAAGTTGTCTCGCTTTACTGAGAATGATGCAGAATGATGCAGCGCAAGAACTCAGCTCCAACAAAAATGCCCCGTCAATCACCTTCATCTAGCGTATCTTTCTGCGTTACCAATAATTGCACGAGCTCTGTAGAAAACCAGGTCGGAAGAACAAAACGTCCTCTTCTCATGCACAGAAATTAGCCGGAGGCGATCACAGATGAGAGGTGTGTTTGTAAAGGGCGGGGGGGGGGTGGAGGTGTTAAATAATCGGTCCATGAGAAAAATGCTGAATTATCTTACCTAATTGATAAAACAGCTGTACATAAACGTTGCTTTACCGTCATTTTTTCTCCGATTTTTATTCTTAATTATTCGAAATGACGATTAATTCTCACAATATACATTAGTATATAGAATATGCCTGATCCCTACTCCTCTCATCCGAATATTACTAGTCCTTAATCCAGTGTCCTCCGTTGATCTTTGTTTGGTTGTTCGTCTGGTTAATCTTTTACTGTTTTAATCTAATTTTGTTACTAACATTGTCATGCACGCCTATGTGCGTTATCAATAAATCAATAAATAAGTAAATAAATAAATTTACAATGGTGTTGGTGTTTAGCTGTTAGGCTCAGATCCCTTGTTCTGGCTGAAACTCGAATTCCTTTACGTTGCCACCTCTACACTATTATTAGTTTTCAAACAATTTTTTTGAATTATTCAAACTGAAGACCAAGTTTTTATCGATATTATCCAATATCCACGAAATTCCGGCCAGCTAAGCCACCAAATTCATTCAAGACCCCACTTTTTTCCCACAACCCGTCCCCCATCCCTCCGCCCCATCTGCTCCGCCTATCTCCGGAACCCACCACTGTCAAATTTTGGCACTGAAAAACGTTTATATTTTCTGATTGCCACTGAAAAGAAATTCCAAAGGATCAATATTTATGTCGTATTTTCTTTGGAATAGAAAGAGATTTTCCGTTTCAACAATTTTTTTTTAGATGGAAGTGCTGCACCACCTACAATTTCGCTTTGTAGAAGCACATTGCCGTAAGGCACCCAAGCTCGTGTGACACAAGGGAGGAGCAGGGTCAGGGCTGACCCTCAATCGTGGGACGAGCCATGTTATGCATGTCAGAATTTATCCGAAGGCCTTTCTGAATCTCTCACAGCAACGGTGGCCGGCATGATTACTAATTACTTACTGTGAAGCCATCAACATCTTTTTCTGGTCATTTTCTACTTTTCAAGGCCACCACTCATTACTGATGAGTTCCGATGGTGGCCTTGTTCTTTTCCTATTTTCTCCGTCTAGTGGAAGGAACGAAACGGAGATTAGGCACCTTTGTTTTTGTTTTTTGTTCTCACAGTAAAAACCTTACCTATCAAGTACAGTGGCGAGGAATTCCCATTCCAGTGAGCATTGACGTTTCCGTCGCATCCCCTCAACCTCCCTGGAGAACGCGGCTGATGTACGTCGTAGTTGGGTATTTGTACCTTAAAATACAATATTCACTAATGGCTCAGGAAGCCTGAGTAACTCTGGGATGCACAATCCAAACAGTTACATGCCTATGTATAACGCGGGTCACACTGTCGCGCTGCAAAAACCCGCTACCCAGTATAGACCATGCTTATTGCTTGCGACTAAACAATCCACGCCAAACTTCGCTATATACACATACAAGCATGTCTCACCGTCACACAAACCATAGGTCTTGTAAAATTGTGCGCTGATCTGGTGAACTCGTCCTGTTCTTCTGTCTAAATGGAACTTGTCCAGAAATCGAATGAGTACGAATATTCGAGTATTCGATAAGGTTTGGTAGAGAAGAATGCGGCCGACGAGCGAAAGTTGAAGTATGTATGCAAGAAATTTTGGGGTGTTAGCAAGTTAATGTACACGAGCGACAAATGGGATCAAATGGTGGAGCTGTGGGCGGGGCTTCTTCTCTTCGACCAATCACAGCTCAAACCTTGTTGCAGCTGCTGTGCGCCAATAGATTATAAGAATTCGACAGGAAAAAATGAACATGGCGGAGAGAATACAATCAAACTCGGGCACCGCATGTATTTAAATTTTCGCAAATATCAGATCTTTAACAACTAAAATTGACTTCTAAAATTGATCAGTATCCCAGAATTTGCTGGAAAACCACAAAATATGGATTGCACCAACCTGCCAAGGCACTCATGGTGCCCTCCCACAGAGTAGGCCTTTGCGGTTGCACCATAGATGGTGTCCTGGAGAGGCGCGACGCGGCTGGCGACGGCGGCACCGAGACGTCGATCATCTGGATCGAGTTGAATCGATCCAGGCCGTGTTTCGGGACACGTAGCGTGGATTGCCTAAAGTTTGGGTAATTATAAAACGGGATTAAAGTAGACATAAAAGGCCGGTAATTCCATGATCTCCAACCATTTCCCCCCTCCCCCCCACCCCGAAAAAAACGTAGTGTTCAGCCAAACGTTAGGATTGGATGAACTGAGCCAAAGCTTCGTTTAATCCAGAAGAGACTCGGAATAATCGTCAAGCAAATGGTAGGTATTAGCGCCCACATAACTGCATATAGCAGTGGTGCGACATCGTGAGGCACCGGTGCACACTGACAAACTATCAAAATGAGATACTTGTACCATTTGTTCTGCACAAATTTTTTGGCCCCAATCAGAGCAATGTGCACTCCACCACAATCCCAGATCTTTGGAATCCACATCTGTGGACTCCTCCCCAGATAAGTAACTTGACTCACCGCTCAAGCATTGGCGACTTCGGAGGCCGCTCCTTATACAAGGAGCCAGTCTTCTCCCAAGAGCTCATTTTTCTTCGCCTCCACGCATTCAGTGGATCATCCTGGAAAATAGCAATCCTCGAAAGGTGACCCCGCCTGGAGAAATCCGTCCATGTATGGGGTTCTTTAGCACTCACATCCAATTCGGACCACAATTTCTCCAACGCTGGTGGAACGCTGACGTAGATAAACGAGGGAATAACGACAAAGAAGTAGTAGCGTATATAAGGCGGAGGATTTCGCCCGTATTGTCGTCGACCTGCAAAGAAAAAATGAGGAAATCCGAAGGATGAGGAGGGGAATGTGGACGCTTACTTTGAACGGAGAGGACCACACTGGTGAGGAAGGTGCCGATGGAGACAATGATGATGATCGATAGGTAGAACCATGCTAAAATATATTGTGCAAAATAGCAAAATTTAAGAAAAAATTAAGCTTAACTAATGAAATAAGTGACAAAAGTAATTGTTGAATAGAAAGGTTATCAGCATACACTTGGTAAAACTAAACGAAATGTATAGAATTTGTACTGGTAACACAATTAAAAATCAAGAAAAAAAGAATGGAGAAAGTGAGTAGCATGTCCTTCGTTTTCAAGAGTACCAGCAATAAATCGATTATTGATCAATCATATGACTTGTGGGTAAACAACCATAATCAAACCCAGACCTATCAAAGGGACGAACTCGCTGGTAGTAGGCATTTGATCCGACACCATTAACATCAGGATAGACATTGCAAGCAGCGTAGTGATACCTAAAATATGACTAAATGAATTGAGTCGAATATGCTCCCATTCGAATATTCGATTTCAGATGAGTCAAAAAATTGATACATTCGTGGAGCAGAGACCACTACAGCCAGAAAAAATCGTCATGAATATTCGACTTCGAATAACGCTAGGCCAGGGTGGATCACTGGATGGATGGGTAATCTCATACCCATGGGTATGACTACGATTGGGTAGCAGTTCGATATAAACAACACCTCTTATGGGTAAGCATGTTTGTGAGTGTCAGGTGCAGGGTAGATTCAGGCACGTTAACACGTTTACCATGGGTAACCTCAATGTTACAACCGGGCATTCGACTAGAAGTTCGACAATTCGGAAACCGAGGAAGCTTTTCAGCACTTCCTACCTTTTCCGACAGATTTAATGTTCTCCATTCTCCGAATACTCAAATTTTTACTCAGTCTGATTGGAATATTTGCTGGGATTTTTACATAAATGCGCTACCCGGACCCATTCGGTATAATAATAGATCTCGTGACAACAAATGCCATGACAAAGCCAGTTATTGGACCCGTTCTACTTTCATAGGCATAGGCCTGGCTCACCCAGATTGATCTTCTCCGTCCGATCGTCATCCGTCGAGGCAGGAGTGAAAAATCCAGTGATGGAGACGATCGTGATGATGGACGTCGGAATGATCAGGTTCACAATGTAGTACAGTGGCTTCCGCTGGATCACTAGCGATGCTTGGAGGATCACCCACGGTTCCGCACAGCAGGCGTACTTGTACTGAAATCCAGAACCTTAGATCCATTAGCAGATTCGAAAAAAAAACCATTTTAAATATCCTTGGAAGTTTATGGGAGAGAGATGATGAGTGCTCTTAGTTTGGCTTTCTGGTCAAATGTGAATCTCGCCAATATATGTCATAAATTTTGCTAGTTAAGAAAATTAACACAACGTGATGCACATGGTGTATCACTTCCTTCCGTCCCCGTTTGAAACGTGATGCACATGTTGCATCACGCGAAATGTGCTCTCCATGTTCATAAGACGTTCCCCTGTTGTGCAAATCGTGACTTATGAGAAATGCCCACTGGCCACCCGCACTCGCCATGCAAAAGTGTGCTTGGTCCGAAAGCGTGGATTCATGAGTTCATACGTCACTATATTTCTGAACATCTCATGGTGTGAAGTTTCTATGTAGCATGATACTCAGTAATGTCAGATTTTTATTAGTCTCGTTAGGTTCACAATTTTGAATTTTTTATCGGAACTCCGCCGAACATCCCCCTAGTCACCTTTACGGAGTAATTTATGAGAGAGCTGTCAGCTCATTGCACTGAGTCAATCAGCAGTCGTCCACGAGCGTTATTCCCTAATGGAACGTTGCCGAAACGCACAACGACTTTCGGTCAAGCTAATCGAGAAGAAAAATGAGTTCCTGGATGAGCCTGAAGAGTTCGCTGAGTGCGGGCGAAAAATCGTAGAGGAGTGCTCTCGGCAATCTCACGCAGCCTCCAGCAGCAGCTAGGAGTATAGAACATCTTAGTGCTTCTCCAGAATTTCGTGTTGGATACAGTTTTAGATGGTACGTAAGTACGTTGGCGGAAGTACCTCATGTCGGAAAATCTTGAAAGACTTGACATCCCATTCCTCATTGGGAATATACGAGGCCAAGTTCACTTCCGCATCAGCGTAGTAATCGAGCGCCGACTTCGAGTTCGTCCAGCTTGATATTGTCAGCGTGCAGTTCTGGCGATCGTATGGGAAAAACCTGAAATACTACTATTTGAATCTCAGCAGGAGCTGAAGATGATTTTAGATATGCCATCACTAAAATTCTTAAATCCAAAAATTCTTATAGGTTCAGCTGATGCTACGTGCATTGTACTGCAAGAATCCTGGCGATGAAATGCACTAGTCAGCCAAGATCATCAAAATACTATGACCGAGTTTAAGCACGAAACGTGGCATTTGAGCACCAGAACTGGAGCTTACTTCTGACATTCTGCTGCCATTCTCCCGCTGATTCGGTGAAACTAGTGAGAGGAACTAGGAACTGTACTTGAAGAAGTCTTTTTTTTTTCAAAATTCGTATTTTCCTTATTTTCTAAAGAAGAGCGCTCCGAGTTCTGCAAATGGATACACCATTGAGGTTACCCATGGTAAAAGTGCTGACGCCCGTGCTTCCGATGGGTAAATTCGTGAGATGTTGACACGTTGACCCTGGGTAATCTCAACGATGCGTGCGACCTCTGAAGACTATTGGTTCATTTGCTTCACCACGGTCCTGATGCATAATTGAGATTACTTATGGTAAGCCTGTTAACGTACCCTTTACCTAGGACCTCCCAAAATACACCCATACGTGAGGTCTATACCCACTTTTTACCCATCGACAGCCATACCCATTAGCATGAGACTACCCATCTTTCCAGTGATGCATGTGGGCCAGACTTGTGACATATTGAAGCAGCTAAGAAACGAAGCATATCCAGTAGCGTGATTTTTCAAGGTACAAGGCTCGGACTCATCACTCGAAGGACGAGTAATCTCATACCCATGAGTAAGATTGCCCATTATTACCCATGGGTAGCATCTGGGTATAGACAACTTCACATCTGAGTGAAGGGTGGCAGGTAAAGCATAAATTTGAACATGTCAACACGTTTTCCATGGATAAATAATGCATCTGCGCCCAGACAGTTCTTAATGACTTTTCCAGGAATAAATTGAGAAAACTTAGAGAAATAACTGGTAGGCGAATGGTTTCTGGCTGATCGAGGGAATAAAAAAAATTATGAATCAGGAATCAAGTTCCGAAAAAAAGTAATGCTCTAAAAAGTTCGAAATCCATAATGAAATAGCATTCGGCCTCAATAATTAGAACAGTATAATTTCTCCTTTGACCCGCCTTATATTGAGCCTGCAGGTGATGGTGTAGATAGCCGGATAGAGAAACGACAGCTGCGATCCGTTCTCGCCCTTCCAGTACAGCGACTCCACTTGGATGTTCATGTACCGTTCGGTCTCGTCGCGGCTCATTTTCACGCTGCAACAAGCATTATTCGCTGGAATGTAGCAAATTTCATGCATTTTCTCTGGGAAAAATCATGAAATAATTGCGGAAAATAGGACGTGAACGCAGGAGAACCGAGGCAGAGGTGGTTGTAGAAGAGAGCGAAGACGGCATGCGGGTTTGTCGACAGTCGCACACTGCTGTCAACCCACTGTGTGTTCGTGTGTCTGTTTATGACAAAGAAACTTGGGGATCGGGGGGATGAGGTCGTCTTGACTCCTTTCAAAAAGGTTCGACTAAAATATGAGAAGAACTGAACAGCAAGCCATTTCGTGGACTTCCGGAGCAACGTCCATGCATCCGGGGGTAGAAACAAGGCTCATTATTATTGTACATCTAGTTTTTTGCAATTCGACGCCTGGCACTAAAAAATATCAAAACTAACCTGTTGTAGAGATAGGTGTCAGGTATCCAGAGATATTTGAACGGTATGATCGTTGAGTTGATCATACCATACTCTCGTGGATCCCACGACAAGTACTCGTCCTTCCATTTCTGGATCATCCACACATTCAGTTTGATGTTTTGTGAGGGTTCGTCCTGCAAAACTGGTGGGTATAGCGATCTTCAGATAAAAATTGGAAAAGATGCACTGATAGCTACAACGGAAATTTTTATAGGAAGTGGAGTTTGGCGTGCTTTAGGATTTGGAAAATTGACAAAATTCAAAAAGATGTAAGGAACGCGGGATCTTCAGAATGGACCTTTTAAATGATCTCGCCGACCACTGTCATTTGGTCCCACCGCGGAATACTCGTGGTGTTCATTTAGATTTAGCCCGCAATCGACCCGACATCGTTATCATACCCTCATAAGGATGGTTTCCTTTCTCCAAGTCAGTGTCGCTATGATGTCGCTCTCCAATCCTCACTGGTTCGATCCATTCACCGTTGTAGTGCCGGAAGATTCGCTTTTCTATACTCGTCTTTACCTCGAGCAGGGATTTATGTACTCCATATCTATCGAGATGTGTAAGGGAAGCATGCATCATTGGAAGGAATGATAGGTAGTGTCATATCCATGTGTGTGACTACACAAAAGAGCGATTACCCATGGCTAACAGCTGAGTAAAGACAAGGTACCGTACGGGTAATTACACTGGCGGGTACCAGACAAAGGGTGTGGCGAAGGGTAAAGTCGGGTGGTTTAAGACATTCACCGTGGGTAATCTCAACAGCGCATCAGGGCTCTAGTCGCTTAGCAAAGTAGGCTTCCCCCAGTTTGTTCCTCATCATGGGAAAAATCACTGTCAACGTTTCGGAAAACGCGTACTGGAAGAAAATGTAGCTGCAGATTGGTAGTAAAGTCCAATTTTGAATTAATTTTTCGCCTATATTTCAGGAGTCACCGCCGACGTCTGAATTCCTGTGATTTCGAATACTCAGAATGGGATCTGTCATGTCCATGGGTATAGTTCAGTCTCGGTTTATAGAAACATCTAGAATTTCACAAATTGTGGGAATCAGATATGTCGAATTTCTATGCTTTTACACGACTGGGTCGAATTGAATTAGAAAAAATCTTAGATTACTCACCACTTCAATAATTTGGTAGAGCGATATACTTATGTGGACCTTCAGCGTCTTCCTGTGGTCGATGATTGGTCGAACACGAATGTCGTACCTTCAACAACCAATTCGCCCACTATTAGCCGAACAAACAGATAAACAAACAGATATAAAAGCACCGACAACAATATTCGACTTTTTACAGAAATCTTACGTACTTGTCTTTAGCCAGTAGATCTCTAGTAAGACGAATAAGAGGAATGTCGTCCATCATCACTGTGCGATTTGCCAACGATGTTGAGCTGTTGGTTAGCAGGGAAACGACTTAAACACGAGAGAATCCATCCAGAAATAGTAACAGTGCTCAATACCTTGGCGGCAAAGTCACCAACCTGAATCTGCTCCTGAGCCGAGAATAATGGCTGAAACGAATGTGGCGACAACGGCTGCGATCATCGCTTGAGCTTAAACTCATTCGGCACATGAATACATAAACTGCAATGGCGATAATCCACAAAAACCCATGGCTGCGCAGAAAATTCAAGGTAAATCCTTGGTGTGGGACCTGGCAGGATATAATGGGAATTATGAAAAGCTTTTATTGACGATCGCACACACACACCACTTCAATGAATAACGTATGAGCAGTGTGGATATACGGAAACGAGAAAAATTGCCTCGTACGAGAGAGAAAATCCAGTCAATCACCGAGACGAAAGGGGTTTTTGCATAAACGAAGTGGTCACGCCAACGAGCGACGTTTATGGATATGAAGGTGTCCGGGAAATATACAGCAAAACAATGGGAGAAGGCTTGACATTCGTGGAAGAAGCTGGGCCTGGATAAGGTCGTTAAATGCACAAATAAGGAGAATTGCACACCTAGGATATGGCATGACGATCATTGTAAAGCATGAAATGTCAGGAGAACAATTCAGAAACTATGAGATGCTATGTCTGCGATAATTATTACTGAGTTATCCCTATATACAACACTACGTACTGGTAAGGAACGGAAGGTGAAGTAAAAGACTTGTTGGTCGACACGTGATGCGGCACTCAGTCGTCGTGGTACTCGACGCCGGCCGAGTACCAGTGTAGGAAGCCGATGAAATTGATTCCTACCGTGATGAACAGGAAGCAGAGCACGAAGATCACGAAGCAACTGCGCTCGACGACGCTCGCCAGCCACTCGAACTCGGCTACCGCCAGCTGCCGGTTGTGTTTCACCGACGCTGAACAAGGTCGTGGAATTGCTTCAGGGGGTAAGTAAGAAACTACCGTTGTATTTTTATCAATCCAAGCTGTATTAACTGCTTTAAGCCTGGTCTTAACCTGGTGTATTAAGGGCACCATCCCACCTCAATTTAATTTTCAAGGTCTCAATGTGAAAAGAATCGCCAGGCGCTAGAATCACAAAGATATACGTGATTCCATATAAAACTGCTGAGATACCTCATTTCCGAGCCCCAATTTTTGAGGAGCATGTGGGCGGGGAGGGGGCGGAGCCAATTAATTTTCCGAATAGTTTACTCTAGGATACGTATCTTCTGGAGAAAGAGTTTCGCGTTTTCGCGAGAGTTCCTCATTCATTCTCTAAAAGAATAGAAACTGTGCGGCAAGCAAGGGAATGGTGCGGAAACCCTGCAATCCCTCATCGGCTCAGGATCTAAGGCGGAATTGCATGCTTTCCGGACTGTGAACTTCTTTGCTAGTCATACATGGAAGACAGTTTCTATTCTGTTAGGGAGTTGAAGAGGAACTCTCACGAGGGATATAAATTTCCTCAGGAGATGCTCGCTTTCTGGAGTGAATTATCGGGAAAGTTTCTCAGCACGCCCCCCCCCCCACCCCGGCTCCGCCCAAAGGCTCCTTGAAAATTGGGACTTGGAAATGGGGTTTTCAGCAGTCTTGCTTGGAATCACGTACACCTTTGTGATCATCAGCTCCTGGAGATTCTTTTAACGTTGAAATCTCAAAAAGAATCTTGAGGTGGGACGCTGTCTTTAAGCAGAACATTACTGTCCTTGTTAGTTTTGAAGAACTTCATCTTAGTGTTTTATGGGCATAGCGTTCACGTAAACAACAGGGATGATGGGGGGGGGGGGGGGCGGATTATTGTACAACGTTTGCTCACTTATTTCCCCATCGGAAACCATGCTTTGTGCCTCATTTTTTTTCTCCGTAAACGAGAATGTTTCATATATTTTGTGGTCAAGACCAGATTTTGTAGGAGGATTTTCTTTTGGAGCAGTTGGAGTCGAAGGACATTTTCGAGAAATGCGATTTGTTGCAACAATTCTCCTTGGGAAATCCACCGAGTCTTCAAGGAAAGCTCTACTGCTCAGGTGCTGATTAAAGCACAATGAATGCTCTTTCCAACCATACCCGCGCTTTCCTTTCGCGAGATAGTAGACTATAAGACGTGTGGGAGGTAAGAACAATGGCTACCCCATGCCCCCAGTGATGACAAATTTTCACCAGTTTTGCCTCCTACGAGTCTTTGGTGCACAATTGATGCGGCTTTTTTCGCGACTCTTTTTCTCGTTAAAAAATCAACATCTCCTCAACGATTTGTTCATGTAAATAATCCTCTTCTTCCACTTAGTGACGGTGCTATCAAAAATCGTTTTCACCTCAATTCCTAAGGAAAATTCAAAGTTAACGGTTATTTCGTGCAAGTAGTGAAACGATCTCTTGTATTTTAGTGCTTAGTTTTCAATTTTCAATTGTCAATCTCTTTATAGCGATTCCTAACTTCCCCGCTATTCAGTCCATACATCTCTTGATCAATGTCAGCATGATCAATATGCATCATTGTTCCAATGTTTCGATCAATGACTCATAGCCAAGAATGTTGCCGTTTTTCCTGCACTGTTCGTCTTCTCCTGAGGTGCAGCTGCACTTCAAAAACTGTTAACTCCTCATAAGTATGTAACTGCTGCAGCTGCATCTCCGCCTTCTATCAACAGTATTTAAAGGGGGCGCAGCTTCACTGTAAATCATGGCGCTATATCAATTTGCATTATTCATTTTATTTGTTGTTTCATATATTTGTTTATCCTCACTCATTTATATCCCAGAAAGCAATTCTCATATCCATAACACGAGCCTTATTTTTGTTACTGTGTTGAGGATGAAGTTTAATTACAAGTTTGAGGTCTTGGCACGTGGCTGTCACTACCCAAATCACAAGTCCCGCGTGGCAACCAAGCGAGCAACTCAGCAAACGACATACTCTTGTCGAAGCTCGCTGTCAGGATTATCCTATTCAGATATGTTTTTATACTTGATCTGACCTGCCACATGCTTCCCATGTAAAGAGAATAAAGCTTCACAGGTCTCCGAAAAAACAAGCCATTGAAACGCAGCAAGCAGTTAGTAAGCACTTTAGCAAACTTCATGAGTAACACATTTTTTTTTGTAGCCGATAGATGTGATGGACACCAACCCAATGCACATCTTTAGGTTAGGGAGACATATGGCAACACTCCAGCCACACGAGTTTTAGGGACACGGCTCAGCCAAACCATGCAAAGCCATGTGCACTTACCCTGCATCTGCGAGAACACGTTGCTCTTGCCGTTCTGCTTCAGCACTCGGCCGGTAGTCGGTCGCGACGACATGTCGCTCTGCAGCGAGAGGTCGTCGTCGCACGTGGCTCCAGGCGGCAGTGTGGCCATCGGCGTCATTCCCGGAAGAGCGGGGTCATCTAAACGGAGGCATGCAAGGCTAACGGGTCGAGCATAGCGAGGAAACATGGAATTCAGAGGACAGCACGGCAACGTTTGTACATGCCATGCGGTGTCGTTCTCGACCAGGCAACTAGCTAGCAAACAGCATACAGAATCTCAATGTGCAGGTGAAAATTTTGACTGAAAAGGTGCTCCAATAAGGAACAGGTAAGGAAAGCGAAAAAAGCCTATGAGAAATGAAAAGAAAGCTTTTTTAGTCGCAGTCTGACAAGACTTTTACAAATTCATGGACAGTACACCTAATTTGCTCAAAATCCTAGGATTTCTGAGTTAATCTTTTGAGCAATCGAAACAAAATCCAGAATTAAGGCATTGCAAAGACACCAAAACCCTTCAGAATGGTTAAATTGTGCGTGTTTCCGGGGCAACATGCCACGACAATTTTTGAAATTGGACTTCTACAGGGATTCATGTGTGTCTTGGCAATGCAGCTCAATTCTCTGGCTAGAAGTACCCTATTTATACTTCCGAAATTCCACGGTAAAAGGCTCCTACAATCTCCTAGTGCAGTGCTTCAACTTGTGCAATCACATAATCAACCCACGTAGTGCTGTAGTGAAATGTGCGAGTGAAATAATTCCCTTCAGGACCAACCTGCTCCTGGATTGCTCAGATGAATGAGCGGATCGGTGCTTTTATCCGAAACAACAGCGATTCCGTTCTTCGCCCTTCTGATACTCATCCACCGTTTCTGCGCTTCTGATGGCGTTTTCAGTGGCTTCACCATGTCCACGGTGGGTGTCGGCGCATCGAACGCTTCCTGAAGCTAAAGCATGAAGGTTTGGGTTGAATACGTGTTTTAGGATGGAGCTCAAATAGGACGCAAGTGATCTTCGGTAACGCGACCTACGAGCAATCGTTCGCCGCGCGGGAAAATCACACATATATAGGTCTCGTGATATTTGAATTGTATCTCTGACATATTCTCTACTCCGGCTTGTCCGGTGCGTGTGCACCACATTTGTTGGTCGTCCGTTATTCTTTTTTTTTGCCAATAAACTTATTTGTTGTTTGTGTACCGTCGCCTTGCAAGGGTTCCCCCCACTCTATTTTTGTCGCCAATCCGGCCACAAACTTAACCATGGACGAGAACTGGTCTTCAAACAATGAAATGATGAGCGTTAGAAGACTTGTTGCAAGAGAGTACGCTAAGAACTCTTCTGCATAGAAAGAGATAAGTGGGACGTATACATTTGTGGCAAAGTTATGTAGAAAAGACAGGGACCAGTCTTCGCGTGAAACGTCCATGCCGAAGTACACTATCCCGAGGGCCACAAGAACATACATTTACTTTTAATTGCCTTCATTCACATTCCATCTACAAACAATTTAAATATTTGCTAACCCATGAAAATGAGAACAAATTACAACAATTAGGCGTGGCTTACATCCCACCCTTCTATTTCCCGACTTCGAGCAAATTTTCTTATGAATTTTTTTTTGTGTGATATTCCTAGAGTCGTTTTTAACAAAACACTTTTGAAAAACAAAAAAGCGAGCTATGGAAGAAATAGCCTTAGAGTACTTTGAAGTGGCGGATTTTAGTTAGTTGGGGACCAGTTCTCGCAGAAAGCTCCCATTTACAGCTTATTAATCCAGACATAGTAGTGACACTGCTCATGGGCAAGGCACAATCAATGCAAAACTAGCGCAGATGGAATCTTCCCTTGAGAATAACTAAAACATGAGGTAAGTTTTTTTCCTCCAGATTTTCAAAAATTCCATTGGTGTTCATTGGTGGTTAACCCATTAAAATGAAAGGATTGTTTGAATTTGATTCCGCATTCAATTCGCTGTTAATACGCCAGAAGAGATTGCTTCGAAATTTTTCCGAAAAAAAGTTTTGGCATGAAATTTCATAGGAAACTGGTTGGTGCTCAGATGGGCATGGCTAACGTCTCACTTTCCTACATCGTCATCTGGATTAGCTCCAGAAGGGTAAATACTACAGCGATTTTTTCACAAAAAATGATGGAAAGCAGAGCTAGAACACTCTTGATCCAGTTTTTTAGTGACTTAAATATGAAGATTTCGAGCGATGGACCTCCTATTTCACATGCGATGCTCATCCTGGAAGTCCACTATTCTCCCTCCAGTTTGCTCCTGTTGTGTAGTTATGCAGTTGTAGCCGCTCATAATTGATGCACCCAAGCGTGGAGCTGTGCATCCACCACCCGAAAGTAATTCAGTGCAGCCAATTGAAATGCATGTAACCTTTTCGGTCATCTCATTTCCGTTTCCAAGAACTCTTACACCGCAATAACAATTTTGTTCCGCTTTCTGCAGTTGCACTACTGCTAATTTGCCCAAATTTGGCAAAATTTACCACTCCTCTTCGCGGGGGGCCCCCCCCCGCAGGTCCAATATAAATGCCTCACCATCATTTGCTCCTTTTCAATATGTGAAGGCAACGAAGTACACGTGATATACGCGATAAACTTGGCGACTCTGGAAAACTACAGGTTACTGTATGTTACTGTAGCGCACAGCAGCTGATTGGCTGACCTCAACACGCGTTTTGACAGTCGCTCGCCAAGGCTTCCACGTTTTTGAATGGCAATGATAATGGAGGAGACAACCGTACCCAGTGATATGACGATGATCATGGCTAGGATGAACCATCCTGGAACAGGGGAGGTGGTCGAGTATGTCAAGGATTTCTTGTAAATTCATGCTTTTTCTCAATAAAATTTTATGATTTCTCCAGGGAATTTTTTAGTAATAAAACTGTCGTTTTTAAGCTATATAGTAGGTAGTATAGTAACTGGTTTTGTTTACCAATAAGGGGGATGAACGTGGATGTGGTCGGCATCTGATCCGAAACCATCAACATCAGGATAGACATCGAGAGCAATGTGGTGATCCCAAGTGATACCTTCTCCTCACGCATTCCACTGGCTGACGATGTCCTGAAGAAAATTTCTCGAGACTTTTCCAATTTTCCCTGGAAAAAGTCCCAATTCCTTACGTGAAGAATCCAACGATAGCTATAAGAGTGATTATAGAAGTGGGAATGATGAGATTCACAAGGTAGAACAATGGTTTCCGTCGTAGATACAACGTCAACTGCAGTAATGTGTACTTGTTAGGGCAGCAACTATACTTCACTTCATTGCGGGTAACTGAAAGTTTGATCAATAACCTTTGGACGAGGAAAAAACTGTGAAATTCGTCCTACCTTTAGTTTTTAGGATATACCAGCCCTCATTTTCGAGGTAATTCGAGGTACCGATTTTTTCCGAATACGGGAAGTAGTCGATACCTTTTTGGTCATAGGTCCATGATGAAAACGTCATCGTGCATACCTACAAAACGGCTATCTTATCCTCATGTGCTAATCAATAAAGGATACAATTTAGGACAAAGAAAAAGAAAAAAGTGTGGAAAGCAGTACACAGGTTGTAATTGACATGGTATAAGAAGAATTACGTAACAGTAGGAAACGGGAAATAAATAACGTTAATTGGGCTGAAAAAGCATTTCGAATGCGGTAAAGTCCCTACTTTTGTTCCTAATTGGCGGCAGAAGAATGAAAATGAAAAATGACATTGAAAAAAGAGAAGAAAGAAGATGGCATCTTACTAAGATCCCTGCTAAAGTTTCGAATATTATTGCGCTTGGAATATCAATTTCCTTTTTTTTTTCTTTTTCTGTAGTATTTATTTCAAGGACAACAATTTCTAATGTTTTGAGTACATGAGCACAGAGGAGAAATCGCTCATTATTCGAATATTCGATCATTCACCGAATATTTGAAGTCAAAGAGAAGAACGTGGTTTATTGTTTCGCAAGATACATACAGTGAACGTCATAACGGTGGCTCATCCGCGAACTCGAGAAGGACGCTGCGCAACCGCGTCGCGCGCACGGGAATCGGTGTAATCTGCCGTAGGAATGCTGTTCCTAGGGGCTTTTGTACCCGATTCGGTCGAAAATCCTCAAAACGGGTAGAAAAGGTGCTAGAAATAGCATAACAGCACCACAAGACATCGGTTATGGCGCGCGCGGCGCGGTAGCGCGGCGTTCTTCTCCAAGCCGCGGATGGGCCACCGCCATTGACGTCCACTGTAGCTTCGCTATGTACCAGAGTCGATACGTTCGTAGAATTTCCAAATTTTCCACTTATAATCAAAATTTTTCATGAAGACAACATACGAAATTGGAACCTCACCGACCTGTACATCAAACGGGAAAAATCGCAGATCCAGAAGGCAAGAGAACTTGTAAATGGTCGGGTAGAGCAACTCGATGAGCGACGCTCGTCGCTGGCGATCCGTCGTCAGCTTGGCGTTCAGAAGACGACGTGTGTCGTCATCCTTCATTACTAGGCTGGAAAAAGTAAGAACAACAGTTGAGGTAATGTAGGAAACGTCGAGAAATAGAACTAAGGTAATACACAACAACATTGCGGGAGGTGTTGTGGTAACGGATTACAATTGAATCCCTCTGATAAGATCAGATCTCCAACAAGGATTAAGGCTATAGTTACAGCAAAAGGTCGCAAACTACAAGGACAGAAAACTACAACTGTAGAGAGCAGTAACCATAGCTCTGTAACTGAACAAAGCATTCCTTTTCTAAGAGAAAGATCCTAGTGTTTAGTAGAAGTCTTCAAAAGGAACTCACGAGTTATACAGGGTTGTATCCGGCAACCATATTGAATCATAAGGCAGACGCAGTTCCGAAATATTTTGGTAATCCTCCGGGACCCAGTAGAGAAACTCATCGTACCACCGCTGAAATGGGGAATGAGGAGCTTTTAAACAAAGGGATTCACTGCAGAAAGCAATGAAGGCACAATTAGTAGGTATTATAAGGGAAAAGATGTTTGGAAATTATAAACTCGGCCCATTTTTCGTTATTGCTCTTCTTCCTCAGACATAAAGCGTCAGTGGTTACATCCCAACATGAAAAGATGACAAACAAAGGGAAGCTTACTACCTTCGAGCAGGAAATTCACAGTGAGGTGTCAGCAAATAACGAGCTTATCTCCAAGTTACTGAGAAGTCAGAAAAAAATGGAATGTAGTTAGATTTGGTTCTATCTAGAAGCCAAAATCAGTTTTTATTCACTAAGTGAAATGCTATAGTCAGCCAAATGAAAATTGCTGCAGCGGCAAAAACAGTGGATGGATCAAAGTGATTGGATAATGAGGGGCAAAAATGGTTGGGTGTCTGGATGGTGATTGAATTGGGAAATTGTGGGTTCTGGATGAGAAAGGAACGAGTGACTGCCTGAGAGTAGAAAAGTCGTGCCTTATAGAAAGAGAGGGAAAGTGGAAAAAGGAAAAGTTTGGTAGACATTGGTGAAAAATATGGAGAAATGGCACTTTAGTGCCCTAACGGCCCTGCCTAATGTTTATTTAGAGAACTTTCATGAGCTTTCGAGATTTTTGCAACCGTCTGCGTCAGAGCGTCTGCCCTGAACTCTGTCTGCAAATGCGAAAAAACCCCATCTACGCAGACCTAATGAACGCAAGCAACGAACAGCTGTTTCCAATTGCTTCCTGTGATCTGTTAAACCAGGCATCGTCACGAATGAAAAACAAGTCCTGTGCTTAATCTCAGAGCCAGTAGATGACGTTTCTGTTCTATTAATACTTGGGAAAACGACGCGGGTTCCATAAACAGCACGTATATAGCTCAGCTCAACAATTAACCAAAAATGGCATTGTTTTTTCATTAAAAAAGCCTCGTGAGAAAATTAGCAGAAACCAGATTTGCAGCGAAATTGCTAACAATTAGGAGAGAAAATGTTGTGATGAAGATAATGAAGAAAAATAAAGATGATCCTATGACTCCTGGGAGCATTTGGGAGAGATAGTTTAGCATAGGTCTTGGCTAAACATGTAGATCTTTTCTAAAAGATTCCAGAAGCAAAATGAAGAAAGCTTTTTTTAGAAGCACTCCTCTCAAAAATAAACAAACTCGATCCAAGTGGGAAAGATCAAAGAGCAAAGACTAAAAAATACTCTGTGACATACGCAGTTATGAAGGGATTAAGGAAAAGTAAATATTTGGAGGACGGTCGAGCTGAAGCAGGAGTTGCTGACCGTTCCCGGACTTCACAAGACCTGATACAACGGCTTCTGGAACATTGCTTGTTGTAAAAACCGTTCATAAAGGATATAGAGCCTCAAAATGAGAATTTTTGCTTATTTATGAGACGCTAACCGAGCCATAGAATAGCCCAGGAGAAGGAACTTGGATAATTGGGAAATTGAAGGCAAATAAGAGGATTATCAGTCACTCAATTATCAGGCATTATAGGGAGCATCAAAGAAGCTCGGATCCGCCCGCCAGAAATCCCAAAAAACCAGCCATAAGAGTAAGATTTATTCCCCCATCAAGTACGTATGTGTCTCCAAGCTCTTTAGGAAATAACGGAAAACCCCATTCACCGAGCTTTTCCAAAATTTTCCAGCAAAAGAAAGCGTCAAAAAGCTAACCACCCTTTTCGCTTAATTAGCCCCCCAAGGAGTGGAAAGAATAGAACTAGACGAAACAAGAATTTTAAGAGAAGGGCGTTCGGGACTCAAATGGTGCAGAACTTCCACACCCATGAGCCCACGCAGCCTCAGAACTAGACTGGATACACATATTTAGAATTAAGGTAAACCTAACTAAGGTTCTAGGAATGATCCAGATATATCCTGAGAAAAAAAAGTGTCAATTCCGAAAGAAGAACCGAATTAAGCACATGGAGAAGAATTATTCTTGCCTGGAATTTTCGAGGGCCTCAAACGCCTAAGTCGACAGCTGACCACCAGATCTATCTGTTTCCAGAAAATCAAAAACCATGTCCAAAAATCCAGAACACAATCCGAGGAAGCATCACCTCCGTGGAAGTGAGGAGCACGACAAGAAGCGTAAATCGCCTGTGGAACACGAGAAGTCACTAAATCCCAGACATATGTTGTTTTCTGGCCTTGTCACTTTGCAAAACATCAGAAACAAAAACCACAAACGAGTTGATTCGTCTGGAGATTCTGCTAGCAGTTCCTCATGTAAAAGAGTGGTATGTTCACGAAAATTACCCTTTAGGGACTGATAAATTGCATCATCCCTAAAACTTTACTAGTCCTTGTCGTGAATAACGAATCACTTCAAATAGGAGTGGCCTTGACGACATACAAGTAGCCAGCAAGAAAAGGCAGAGGCGAATTTCTGGCAATTTTGTACGGTCGACAACTTATCAGCAAGATCAGGCGGCAACAAGTTGACAGCAAGCTTAGGGGCGAGCACATTTCAAAATCGATCTGAAATATGCTCGAAAAAGGTTCGATAGCATGTTGCTCTAGGGGTTCTGAGCAGGTGTACTTTTTATTATTCTCAGGGACACAAAGATGCAAAAAAAGCATTTAAATGGAATTTGGAAATGAATTTTTCGTCGTGTCAAGGAACGAGCCATAGTATATATTCGGTGACGAATGCTCAAATCCAATAAGGGCGATTTATAGTCGTGCGTCAAACGCACGCATTCACTTCAGGAGCAATTTTCGTGAAGACCTATCAACTTGGCATGTATAGAATGCGAATAAGAGAGCTAGTAAAATGATTCATTTCCTATAGAAACGTCATTTTTCCTAAGGAAAATGCAAGGAATCATTACGACTAGATTATTATCGGGGAGTTTTCCCAAGAAACTTCCTAGGGTTTTTCTTTCCTCCCTTATTCTCAATACGGAAATATAGTGCGTCTCCCAAATATTGGGCTGGGCAGTAAGTTCATGCGGTTTTTCAGGGGCACAGGATTTTTTTAGCAGACTGAATTGGTTGAACTAATATCTTACTGAGATTAAACATTCTTGTTAATTCTTTATTGCATCTAGAGCGCATTCTAGCTGACAGACGTCTCGTTGTTCCTAAAACTCTATTCAGAGAAAGGACATCCTCCTGGCTAAAATTAGTTTCTCTGAGGGGGTAATCCATTTCTTCACCGTTCTTTCAGAAGAATTTGCTTCTCTCTAGATGTCGTTCATACATGTTGCCTTTTGAGCTGCATCATAGAAGTGGAACAGTAGGTGTTGTTGGAGGTTGCCATCTTAGTTGAACTGGAGCTTCACACCTCAGGCGATAGAAAATGAAGTGTGGCGAGAATTGAAGGAATTGAGAGAAGAAAATTTGTAAAGAGTAAACCAAGAGCTATAAAATGGTCACTACTACTGATATGCAGTCAAACGAAGCTTGGTTCCAGGTAAAAAGGTAAAAATTCAAGAAGAAAACTGCACGAACTTATTGCCCAACCCAATAAGAGGACGTTTCGTCCCTACTTTTGGAATTATTTTTGTCTATGCATCTTAACAGAACCGCCTTTTACTCCCGAAACCTAATAATAACTCAATAGAAGGAGTGCAATCGCAATTTTTTCGTTACTTCCACGACAAATAAAGCCATTACACGAGAAATTAGGGACTACTTCGTGGAATGGATCTGATTTGTGGTCAAGTTTGTACGCCTCTACTCATCGAGTACGGCTCGAGTAACAATGAATGGAGCGAGGAAACGTTGGCAATGGCTATAAATAAATGGCCAAAGAGTGGGCCTCCGCCTCTCCGTGCAACATAGCGACTCACCTCTATAATCCAGGCGTTCAGAAGGATGTACTGCTGTGGTTCGTTCTGGAAAATTGCTAAGAATTAGCATATCTGTTACTCTCGTGGGGAAATAATACTCAATAGCAGGGGGTAAAAGCAGGTTAATGCTTAAGAAGTCCTTAGAAACGTGGGGATAACAATGGAAAAGCTATTACCCAGATGTTAAGGTAATAACTGCGCCAGATGAGCTCAATGACCCAGTGGCAAGCGGACAGGTAGGAGTTTCTGCGCCTTTAAATCTGGCCTATCGTAGCCCTGCCACCGCACCTCCCACCCCACAAGAATATTACCTCCGAATTATTACCCAAAAAATACCACCACACTGAGGTAAATGTCAAGGAACAGCTGTCTGAGACCATGAATCCCAGCTACTGGTTGAATGACTGGTCGGTGGCAGGTGAGAATATTATGACAGCTATCACGTGTTTGAGAAAACTTCCATGGAAAATGGCGAAAAATTTACTCACCAATTCAAGGATCTGATACAGATCCATGGAAAACGACACATTGATCGGTTTCGAGTTGTCCCACATCGGTTTCGCCTTCTTGTCGTACTTGTCCAGCAAGTCGTGGACGAGTTGTATTTGTGTGGGCGTGGATTGGACGAGGGCTACATAGAGCGCTGGAAAATGGTTTTTTAAGGGAAATATTTTGGCTTTTCACTAGTGGAAGGTAAGGAGAAATGCTGAGGTCCCAGATGTTTTTGTTCGTATAAGAATTTGGCTATTTGTAATGTTTCGAGCAATAAAGGCATTGTTCAGGGGAGAAATTTAAGGATTAAAGGGAAAATGCCCGTTTACTGCTCGTATCTTTCGATTCCTTCCTAGTAAAATGGTAGCGCAAAAGTATAAAGCAAAGTAACGAATACTCACCAATATAAAAGTGATTTTTATCTCGCTTTGGTCCCTAATGCGAAAATTTAAACTCAACCCGGTACGTTCATAGCCTCAATGGAGTATAAAAACGCGAAAATCATGAATAAGGATAATTTTCCCTCCTTTCCAGGCCATCCAATTATCCACCCTTTTCGCTTTTTTCCCACCCAAACCATCCCCAATCGATTACTCATCTTTCGAATGAAACGGCCACGGACTACTCCGAATGCCAGGGGCAATTGGGCGTGAACAATGGAGCAGCAACAAATTAGGGGCACGTAGGTGGACCTGCTGGATCGAAGCGAAAAAAAAGATATGTATGAGGGAAAAAGGGCAATATCAGTAGCTACATATTACCAGCATTTTAGCAAAAAAACTAGTAAAAATTCAGAAAACTAAACTTTCACCCACTTCTTCCGCATACTACCTTGATTTCGAGAATACAAACTAGTAAGTGAATAAATGAATAAATAAATCAATAAATGAGGAAGATAAATGGTAAATGAATGGTTTACAGGCTGGGCTGAAAATTTGAGTACAAAGAAAACTTTAGATAGAAAAAATATAGGTGTAATCTCAAAAATCGCCAGCTGATCTATGCTCACTGCATCCTGATGAACAAAAGACAGGACAGAATCCAGAAATATCCTCCATTTGCTAGGAACCATATCATGACCCTGATTCAGTGAATGTCGCAGACCCCAACGTGCTAGTGGTTGGGCAGAATTTATCCCCTATCTTTAGGTGATTTCCTGAAGATTCCAAATTTCTGCAGGTTTGGGGCAGCGTATTTATTTATTTATTTATTTATTTATGTTATAGATTATGACAAATCACAATGCAGCCCTTCGCAAGGAAGGTAAATTAAGGATTAAATTAAGGTAAATTAGGGGAACGTAGGTGGACCTGCTGTGTGTAACCTTACGTCTTAGGTACCTCGAGAACCGAATCTATAACTTCTCAACCGATTCCATAATTTCTGGGCAAATGAGTGGCCACTCGACGAAACCAGTCCTCAAACTTGCTGTTTCACCAGTCTTGAGTCAGAATTAGCCTAACTGCTAGAGCATTGTCCTAGTAAAGCGTCCGGAAAATAACCTCTTAACTGAGAAAGCATAACAAGTGTTATTGCCCCATTTTGGGCTTACCCAGTAGTTGAAAATCATTCCAGCTTAAACCTCAGCATAAGTACATTTTTGACTCACTGGATTACATTAGTTTCTAGAGTTCTGCTATAGCACATACCTTAGCAATCCTCAAAATTGAGCATTGAAAAATCTTTTTTTTTTCGAGTTTCCCCCCCTATCATTCGCCTTGATTCCATACAATCTCGAAATATTCGCGAAATTCTCCACACATTACCCCTCAATACGCTATCCCGGCGCTTCCGTGTCCAGCAGTTTCGAACAATGGGCTATACTGCACGGCCGGCGCCTCTTAGCGCCGAAATGATTGCTGCAATAGCCTGCAAGGATTTTCCATTACTAACCTATGCAATCGCTGCAGAGCTTATGAACACACACCCACGCCTGGGGGTCGTTTGAAAATGCATAATTTTCGCGGCCGGACCAATAATGAAGAGCATTGTTTTGATGTCCAGGTGGTGGTGGCCGAGACCAACAACCATTTTTCCAGAAATCCCATTCATAAATTAGGCTAAATCTGTGGTTCAAATCCAAAACAATGGAAGAATGGAAGGGTGATGGAAGTGCTATTAAAAAATAATATATTCAACTTCATAATAAATGTCCACGTTGACAAGCGTTAACGGCATAGGATCAGCGTTTGGGTTAAGGCACATGAACAAGCGTTAATGATATGAACCCATGAAGCCTCACCATGGGTTTGTAGACATGTAATTTCCCTAGAAAACTAGGCAGAATTTCTAGAAATATATTGAAAGACGCCATATTACCCAGAAATAATAATATGCACCTTACTAAGAACCCCAAAAACAAGTTGTACTAAGAACCCCAAAAACAAGTTGTCGGCCCAGCTTTGCCCAAAAACAACTTGCAAACAAGATTTTAACTAGCAAATCGTTGTCGACAAGTTTGACGGCATAATGCCACCCAAAACCAAGTTGTCTACAAACTTTTCTCCCGACAACTTGTCGACAAGGAAGAGAAGAAACAAGTTGTCGACAAGCTTTTGGGCGGACAAGTTGTCGACAGGGAAGTGCAAAACCAAGTTGTCGACAAGCTTTTGGAAAAGCAAGTTTCAGATGCGATCAGATACTTGCTCGCCAAATGCTTGTCGACAAGTCGTTTTTGGGGTTCCGAGTATACTGACAACATTTATAACATCCATTTATTCATTTGATGCACTGAGAGTTAAAGTGGCGAGCAGTACCCGTCTGTAAGAGTGAGAGAGAAGCCCAAGAGAAAAAAGTAGAAAAAATTTTCAGAAAAAAAAACACTAACTTACCAATCGCTCACCACTGTAACTCCCAGTAAACTACCAAGTGTACCTGCCAGGTGTTTTAATATATTTTATTTGTTCTGTGCTCAAAATCAAGTCGCTCTTCTCGTTCCAAGATTTGGTAAGATGTGTATGGAGTAGGGAATAGCTAGTGGGTTTCATTACCCTGTCACTTTTATGGGCAATTTCGCTGCATAGCCTTTGTGGAATCTTTTCTCCAAAGTTTCAAGAGCTGTTAGAGAAATGCCAAATCTGTTGTGCCAGATAGTCTCGAAGCTGCAAAAGTGGTTCCATAGGAACTCTTCAGGTAATAACCACTGATCCAGCAAACATTTCTCCTCTAAAATTACCGTCACCTGACCAAACAGCAATGCAGTAACACCTGGCTGCACTTAAATTTTCAAAAGCGGCAAAATTTCAAGCAATAAACCGCAGCAGCTGCTCATAAACCGCAAGAATACGTGAGCTCACAGGTGTTAAGGGGAAGCACCGAACAGCAAAACATCGACGACGTCAATGCTGGCGAACACCATAGACACCAGCATTCTCCCCAAAAAACTCGTGAATTCTGAAAGAAGACGTTCGACGTACCAGCGATGCCGACTGCGAGGACGTACATTGAGGGGTGGGTGGAGCCGAAACGGAGGCCAATCTCGAGATTGCACGGCAACGTATTCGAGCGTGTCCGCCTATAAACACCGAAGAGTTGTCGGACGGCGAAAGGACGCGATGAATCGCAAATTCAGGAGGCGTCAGAGCGAGAGAGCAGGAAGTTGATTCTTTGCAGATTTGGTGGTGAGAGGAATGGTATCCCGAAGAGAAGATTGAGTAAAATATGAGGCCAGGGTAAAGAAGGTGCAGAGAACTGTCCAAAATGTTCCAAAAAGCCACGAAACCTCATTTATTTATTTATTTGTCAAATGCACTCACGTGCTTCAAATCCTGATGGAGAAGGAAAAAATGATGAGCTCCAGATCCTTAGGAGTCAAATATTAAAATTTCTGGACTATGAGCGTCCAACCATGAGAGGTGGAGCTTGTAGAAAATGAAATTCGAATACATAATTTTGGTGCAAACTTTTCTTAAGATGTGTATATGTATAACAGGACTACTGAGAGGAAAAGAAGTGGGTTTCACTTTGTAAGTAATATATAGAAAGGAAATTCAAAACTACTCATTTGAAGAAAAAAAATGAAACAAAAGTATGTACTGATGCGAAAAAAAAAATAAACTTAAATAAGGCCAAGAAATACAAAGGGACAGTTACTAGAGGAAAATTAGTGGCAAAGCTGCTGCCGCTCCTGAGAATTGAGCTCTTCCCCTGAAAGAGCGGTGCAACCAGCCCTGCGATTGGCTAATTCATCTGACTGGCCAATCACAGCGCTCGGAAACCACTCCCTCTTCGGAAACAATGCACGGGGCCGTCTATCGTAGGTGCTACATACATTCTCTAAGGAATACCTTCAATCTAAAAACATCCTCTAATTAAATACTTCAGTTCTACTACAATATTTTTTATTTCTCTTATGATCCTATCGTCGCTTATAGTCCATTCAACAGTGAGTTATTGGTGGGAGGATCGTGGACTGGGTAGCGGTCATTTCCAATGAGTATCAAGCATGCTTGTGCAAAAACGTTCCTTATATTTCTTTGTTCACCTTTCTGGAATGAAAATGGAATGAAATTGCTACTGCACTTTAGTGCAGAAAGCAATTTTTTAGGCTAATTTAGATTATTTGGATTTTCAAGAACTGATCTCAGCAGATGAAGAAGGCAATAAATCATTTGGAAGGAGAACTGAGAGTTTCGAAAGCAGTTGTGGCCAGCGCGGCTTCTACTCTCAAAGTTTAATGTCATCAACTATAAATACTTTACCTCAACATGGTGTGCACTTAAAGTTCTCAATTAGGTTAAGTGGGATGGTCCAAGCGCACATCTGTATATATAAAAGTGAAAGTTTGTTTGTGTGTTTGTGTGTGTGTGTGTGTTTGTGTGTGTGTGTGTGTGTTTGTGTGTGTGTGTGTTCCGAATAGAAATCGCGGAGGATGAACCGATCGGGACCAAATTTTGCACGTAGGTTCTTTGGGGGCCGGCGGAGGTTATAGGCTACTTTTCACTCGAGACTATCGTCTGGCCTATCGATTATATCGATTTTATTGATTTTTCACCATATTTGTTCATCATGTCACGGGGACATGTCCACTGGGGTTTTCCAATATGCTGAGCACGAAAATGGCAACCATTTTGAAAGATATTATCGATTTATCGATTTTATTGATTTTCGTATACTTCTGCTCAGGGACTGGCGAGGACATGTCTACAGGGGTTTTCTGATATGCTGAACACAAATATGGCGTTAATTCATGCCTTATCTGTATATATAAAAGTGAAAGTTTGTTTGTGTGTTTGTGTGTGTGTGTGTTTGTGTGTGTGTGTTTGTGTGTGTGTTTGTGTGTGTGTGTGTTTGTGTGTTCCGAATAGAAATCGCGGAGGATGAATCGATCGGGACCAAATTTTGCATGTAGGTTCTTTGGGGGCCGGCGGAGGTTATAGGCTACTTTTCACTCGAGACTATCGATTGGCCTATCGATTATATCGATTTTATTGATTTTTCGCTCTTCTTGACCAGGGACTAGCGAGAACATGCCTACAGGGGCATCTCAATGCGCTGAATACGAATATAACAACCATTTTGCGCCAGTTTATCGATTTATTGATTTTATTGATTTTTCGCTCTTCTTGCCCAGGGATTAGCGAGAACATGCCCACAGGGGTACCTCAATGCGCTGAACACGAATATGACAACCATTTTGCACCAATTTATCGATTTATTGATTTTATTGATTTTTCGCTATTCTTGATCGTAGGGTGGTAAAGACATGTCTGCTGGGGTATCTCAATGCGCTGGATAAGAATGACAACCATTTTGCACGAAATATTGATTTATTGATTTTATCGATTTTTCCCCATTTCCGCTCGGGGTCGGACAAAGACATGTCTTCTTGGGTTTCTCAATACGCTGAATACGAATATGACAAACATTTTGCATGAAATATCGATTTTTCGATTTTATTGATTTTTAGCTCTTCCGCCCAATGGAGCGGTGAAGACATCTCTCCTGGGGTTCCTCGATATGCCGAGTATGAATATGACAACCACTTTGTACGAATACGTCGATTCAATGTCACCAAAATAGCGTTGCTAACTTTTCGCCCACAAGACGATGGGAAACGTCACCTGGGCTTCGCTAACATGCTGATCACCAAAATTATGGAGATTTTAATGAATTTGTCGATGAGAGTAACTGGCCTCAGCAGTATGATGTAGCCAGGGTAATAAAACACCCGAGCGAAGCCGGGTACGGCAGCTAGTACGAACTAAGCGGCAGCATACTTGGAAGAGTCGGGTGCTTTGTCTGAACTTTAGGACAGCAGGATGAGTTTACAACTCTAGAGGGGTGCATTAGAAGGACAGCTCGTAGGAGACTACGTAGTAGCATCTCCATGATTCAAGGGGTGATGAGGGGTAACAGCACAAGAGAGGGGGGGGAGAGGGACAGAGAAGGGGAGAATGACATCAGAAATGACATCAGATCACAGAAAAGTTCAAAACGTCCTATAATGTTGAACACCAATCAAGCTATGCAAAGCGAAGTTTTGGATTTGGCTTGCCATTTAGTGCGCTGCGCAGCGCTCCGAGGTGAGCTTTGAGCTTTCACTCCTCAACTATTATGGAACAGTTTTTATTTCGTCTGTAAGAACGGTAGCATTGCGTAATCTGTAATACTATTTCATAGAGTGTCTTACTCATAAATTCCGGTGTTTTTCCCTTCTTTAGGGGCAATGGGGCTCTTTGATATTTCCACAGCACCAATGTATGTAAAATCTGCCTCTGCGGGAAAAGCAACTGGAAAGAAAACCATTTCCGAAGTTTCCTCCATTTTGTAGCAGCAAAATTTCCGGCTCCATCCAATTAAGGCTAATTAAGGCTTTCAGGAAAGATCTGAATAGATTGGGAATGGAAATGGCTAGCATCAGGCAGCACACAGGTACATATACGAACTAGCCATTTTAAGGCCAACATCGATCACAAAGAGTAGAACCAGAACGAAACGGCAGAAAAAATTTTGAAAAAGTCAGGATCGAATAATGCATTGGATACCTATCGATTTGTTCGAAACCCGGGAATTCGCATAAGTCTATATTTCGGATGTTTGAAGCATAGTGAGCAACATAATCTTATTCGATTATTATATGCAAGTATTAAAAATAGCTATGCAATCACACGCAGTCTTGGCAAAATATTGGATAGTTCAGAAATGAAGGGAGTTTTCGCCTTCTAAAAAAATGCCCAAATCACAACCTTTTCTCGCAAGCAACAAGAAAGCAATAAGATGACAACAATGAATGAAAAAATAGATCAATGAGTAAATGAACGAAAACTCGGCAAAAAGCAAAAGAAAAACAAAAAAAAAAGAACAAGAGGTTAGTAAGTAAGGCTGATTGGCACATTGAAAGGCTATAAAACACTATTTCTCACAAAAGTAGCAGAATTAAGTGTGATCCATAGGCAGATCTTAGATCCTTTGAGTTCAAAGATCATATGAGCATCTATAGAACGAACTAATTCTCAAGGATAAATGGTGGCCGGTTGCTGAGTTTTCAATGTAGCTCACAAATCAACGTCAAGTACTCTCCAACAGCCGCACACACCTCATAACTCAACTCAAAAACACATAGGTTCATCCAATTGACATGCATCACGATGGATAGTTTGTGGAAGCGGAAACGCTGAATATAAATATAATTAAGTAAATGTGTGATGAACACATCCACTTAATTATATTATAAAAGTGATCTCTTTGATCACCAAGAGGTAAACGTGCGAAAAGCGCATTTACTCAATCATAATATAAAGGTGATTTCCCTGATCATCAAAATCTAAAAATGCAAAGACACAATACCTCAATGAAAATCAAGTATGTAAAATCACAAACCACTAGAAGTTCCAGTGCCTTTTTTCCCTTACCGATGAGTGCAGATTAGGCATATTCAGTTGCTTAGAATCCGTATAAGGGTACTGCATGAAACGGAGTCTAAACACATGTAATGGAAAAAAACTTCAAAAATCCGTAAATATGTATAACAGTAATGCAATTTTTCTTCTATAAACAAGCAAAGCTAAAAATCCTGCGGTACGGCCAAGGTAACGTTCTTGTGGAGCATAACTACCACCAAGCTAGAATACTTGCAGCAAATTGGTTTTTTGTTCATTTTACCACGGAAATTAAGTAAAAAACTTAGAGCAGGCAAATAACTATCCAATCGAGGGAAGGGTGGGAGGGGGGGGGGGGGGTGGCGGGAAGGAGTTACCACATCGGTGATGGACATTAGCATGGGTAAATGGCAGTACTGAAACGGCTTCTTAGTTTTCTGAAGCAAAAACCTATGGAAATCACTGGGAAATTGAAATTCCAAAAGTCCCATCTCTGGAAGTTGAAGTTCTTTGAGATCTGACTTAGGCTTGTTGGCATGGATCGAGTTTAGCCTCTAGAATTCAAGTTGCCTCAGGATCCTATAGTCAGAATATAATTGATCAAATTTAGGAAGACATAATTATTTTACCTTATGTAGCTGAACTGTCAAAACTTCACTCAGATCTAGATGTTTTCAAAGATGGACCTGATATTTTCTTGGTATCTTTTGGCAGAACAGATCCCTAGGGCCAAATTCGATTTTGCTGGACGCTAGAATCCAGGTCCAGAGTTTCGTCATGAAAATTACCAAAATTCGTTTTTCACAGCTTATCCGTGCATCTGATTGCTAAGCCATGCAAACAGAAACAAGCCAGAGCCGAATCTGAGAAAAAAGTCAACGAATTTATCTATTAGAGCACAAGTTTCCCACGGGGGAATTTTCACAGCTCAAACTCATTTCTAGAAACCTTCCAAACTTCTGCCATATTCTCTGCAATGGAAAACTGCAATGAAAACGTGAAATACAAGAAATTTTTGGGTAAAATAACACTAAGTGGAGTGAACGCAGCCAACAGTGAAATGAGTGAGCGTCTCAGCAGAGACTCCGCAAAGGGACCACAGCGTCCGCTTTGAAATGACCAGGCAGGTCGCTAAACAGGAAATGAGATGGTCCGGAGCTCAAGGACTTGGTCGAATGCCTAAGGAAAACAAGCAAGTTAGAGAAATATTTGTATAGAACACCGCAGAGATTTTTCATTTTTAACGTGAGATTCGAGTTGTAAACTAGAACATGATAACTTTTGGATAACCTCCATCTAGTTTCAACTAGTTTTATTTGCTCTAACTTCAGCTTTGCGTCCTTTTTAGCTTTCGGTGGCTGGAGCAAACGGAGTGAAGTAAAAATAAACTCACTTAAGTAAAAAAAAAACAAAGTCACTGAGATTAATTCCAAACTTGAACTATTAGAAATATGTATGCGTTCTAAAATAGTAATAAAAATAATGGAGACGATATATGCCAATATGAATAAGAATTTATCTATTAGAGCACAAAAATCCCTCAGGAAAATTTCCATAACCTATTACATTTACTAGTTTACATCCTCGTTGGATGAGTGAGTAAAAAGAATTAGTTAAAAAAAGAGATCTTGGGTGGTTTTGTACTTGAAATGTCAGAAATTTCTCTTATATATCTATATACAAAACATAAATATAAAACATAGAAACGCTTACGACACCTCTTTCAAAAATCTGGACGGCACGCGTGGGCGCCAAATTCAAACGATAGAAGTGAGTCTGTATGCAAAGTGGTGAAGAGTGGCCTTGGAAACATGGGACACCATCTGAATAGGGCGAAAGGCCTAGAACACTACTCAACGGATAGTATCGACCCGGATATCGATTTATCGATAGATTTTATCGATTTTCCTCGGTTTAGCTACAATCCGGATCGAAGTTGGCGTACTGGGGTCTTTCACCACGCTGATCTCAAATCTGGTGGCCAGTTTACACGGCGCAGCTAATGATTTAATGATTTTATTAATTTTTCGCAATTTATGCTGCAGTGGTGGCGGAACCTTACCCACAAGGGTTTTCACCACGATGGTCACGAATCTCACGGCCAGTTTGCACAGCGTGGTTATTGGTTTATTGATTTTATTGATTTTTTACGAGTTATGCTGTGGGCGTGGCGGAAATAAGTTTGCAGGGAATATCTACCAAGCTGATCACGAGTCTGATGGCCACTTTGCGTAATGTGGTTATTGATTTATTGATTCTATTGATTTTTTGCGAGTTTTACTCAAGGCGTCGTGGAAACGTGCTCACAGGGATCATTCACCACGCTGGCCACGAATCTGACAATCATTTTGCAAAGCCATTATCGAGTCATTGATTTCATCGATTTTCGTGGATTTTTTCCTGCGTAGTGGGAAGATGTCCACAGTGGTTATCTAGCATGCTGAATGTGAATAGAGGCGTGAGCACAGTAAACCATAGGAAATTTGTTGGGAAAATCGGTGAGTCAATAACTGCGCCTGAAATGTCCTTTAGTTGCGCCAAGTACATGACCCTTAAGGGCAATTCGTGCATGAAATTATCGTAGCGTGAACTAAGTTTCCAAATCTAATATCCTGAGTTTAGTTACATTTGAACCGGTTTGACAAGACAATTTTAACATCAAGCAACTAGTATTTCAAAATAATAATGAGAGTAATGAACATAAAAAGCGGTTGAACGAATTTTTCAGTACTTTTCCTCAGAGGAAAACCTCGCGAATTCATTCTATTTAACGACAAGGCGAGAAATTTTAGTGAAAAAACGTAAAGGGAAAACGTCGTCACTTTGCTTTCTGGACCACAACCCTGGATCAATGAGCGTAAACTTCAGCGAAGAGAGAGGAGAGAAGAAAAAGTGTAAATCCACCTCTTCAACGGATTTTCTGGTTCAGGAGAGATTTTGTTGGTCCATCTGAAGGTGTCAATAGCGTCATCCGGCAAACCAATGATGGTTAGCATGACTAGTTATCCTACATAAGTCTAAAAATTCTTCTTTTAACAAAGCTAACAAGTTAGAAAATCATTCGTTAAAATTATCTTGCTCCTTTGATTGTAACGTACAATTTTCTGTATCTACATACAGTGCGTATCAAAACTATGTATCCACTCCAAAACTGTGGGTAACAAAGTCCCGAAGAGTCCGATTGAGACGGGACCAGTTTCAGTAGCTTCAGAGAGTACGATTACCCTTTATTGAAATATACTTACCTGGTCACTCATGTTTTCTAACAGGAAAGATGCTAGCTATCAGTTTTTATTTGTATCAAAACTATGTATCCTGTATTCTTGTATTGTGTATTCTCTGGTGTTCCAGCAAGATAACGCTGCCGTCCACGTGTCTCATTCGACAAGAATCTGGCTTCAGGAGCACCGAATACAAGCAATGGACTGGGCCGCGTGTTCGCCAGACTGTAACCCAATTGAGAACATGTGGGCCATAATTGCACGCCAGGTCTACCGAAATAACAAGCAGTACAATACGGTCGAGAGCTTGAAAACGACGATACTGGAAGCATGGGACCAGATCGACGACGCCACCGTAGCGAAGCTCGTGGGAAGTATGCCAAATAGGATTTTTGAGATCATCAGGAACAATGGTGGACCGATCGACTATTAGTTGTTGAGTTATAATGATAAATCTGTGCTGCAATCGTAGGTGGATACATAGTTTTGATACAAACAAAAAGTTCTCACAAACGAGAATTCTTTGCTAAACGTTCGAATATACTGGGAAACAGGAATGCAGAGTTTGTGCATATCGAGAATCATATGTGGAAAGTTTCGTCTTTTGAGAACCAAAATGAGCCGAGATATTGACCGACTACGGGTGGATACATAGTTTTGATACGCACTGTATATAACGGACTAACCATGTTTGAAGACTACACTGTTACAAGAGTGAGTTACTACTACATAGAAGAGTAGTACAAAGGTCACAGGAAGAAGCAAAAAAGTGCCACCTCATTGCTTGCTACTGCTGCACATACGGAACTGGATCCTGTTGAAGGATTTAGCCCGATCGAAGAAAGAAATAGAAAAAAATTTTAGAAAAGAAGTCTGAGCAAAAGTAATCCAGCAACGCAGACCATTTTGACATTTTGACACATAGATTTCTGGATGAATCAGCGATTTTACTGCATCTGAGCGATTGTGTGGGAGTATTCACTACTATCCCACTCCCCATAATCACACAAATCCTTCAAAGAAAAGAACAGAAGTAGAGATATGCATCATATATAGCAAAAAAGAAGAAAAAAAACGCAGAATGTGTCGCTTTCGGGAACATGCAAAATTTCCAATATGTGTACTATTCTATGATGTATTATAAACGTCCTACTTTATTATATCATACTATACTGTAAAATATTATATTACATATATAATGCATCGCTACACTCTATCCCAATCCCTGAATACTTCGAAAATCGAGGAGATGAAAAATTTCGAAACTTTCCAGTTTAAAGAGCAGTTTCTGAGAAGGCATGGGTCTTCAAGTGTTAAATGATGGAGTAGGATGAACTGCTGATGAAGTGCTTTACCAACAAATGTAATGTGTATCAACACCCTCTTCTCCTTCTAAAGCCTAGAGAGAATGGATTATGGTAAATGAGTGAATAATAAAAACTTGGAAAATCCGTGCAGTTACTGAGTGGAGGACACATTTCTCACTGACGGGATGGAAGCAACCTATAGGGACCTAGAAGTCCACAATAGATCAGTTCTGAGAGTGGGTAGAGGGTGTTCGTAGTGGTCTACGCTATGCAAGAATAAATAATGCCGACGATGGGACGGCTGTTGATGGATTGACTTTTGGGCACAGCCCAATGGAACACGTGGTCATATGACTTTGGAAATAGATCCAAAAAAATCAGAAATAGGTAGAATCCTGGAGAAGAATGTGGATATCACGGAAACAAAGGAAAATCTTAAAAAAGGTGGAGGGCACGAAGAAAAAAGGGAGGGCCTTAGATATGAATGTGGTAGCAGAAATCTTTTCGGGAGATGAAAAAGACTTATCGATATGGATGCTAACTGGGATTATTGTAGCCGCAAGATTTCCTGCTTGCTCAAAAAGACACAATGAAGTTAAGCAACCGATCACACATCTAAGAACTCATTGGAAGGACAACTGTGCTCCGAATCCTCCCGCTCAGGCATCAAAAATCTGCCACACTCCTTAGAAAATGCATGAAAAACCATCCGGACCAGACTAATCCGACAATGGACGTGCTTAATTCGCAGCGAGTAGAAGTCAAATGCCGTCGGGCAATCAAAAATGGAAGTGCCCGATTGGCCAGGAGTGATCTTTGAGCGGGCAGTACACAGAGGGAAGGGCCTATTTATGGTGTTCCATGAAAAAAGAGGGAAAAACGGCGCAAGGAGTGACGGGGATTCCAACGTCCACAGCGATACGTCACCCATAATCCCAGTCACACATCAAGGAATCATCGTTCTCGATAAGAACACCCACTCCACGATATGGAATACGGGCAGTTGTTCCTGGATAGGTAACAGATTGGCAGGAAATTCTAGAGATCCATGATATTCAGGACCCGAAATATTAAGCCAATTTAATGAGTAGTTCAGGGACCGATTCAAAAGAAACCTTCGAATTTTCAAATTATTCAAGATTGAATAGCGCAAAAAAACAAACAAGCACATGTACATATGTAGTAGTTTACTTGTTGTTAGGTACAGTATCAATCTAAAGATAACGAAATCGACGGATATAACATAGCTCAACATAGATAAAAAAAGCAACATATGGACTCCCCCAGAAGCAAATTTCCAAGAAATCTTGGTCCCTATACTCAAACAAAATGTCGAAAAGAACGCAGCAGAAAGAGATCATGCTCATATGATTGAGAGGTGAGAGAAGCAGAGATGAAAAGATTTGGAAGGACCGTAGCAGGGTATATTAGTGTAAGGAACGGTGCGGAAGGACCGCAGGAGCTGTTCGGAAGAGCCGCAGCAGATATTCGGAAGAAACGCAGCAGGAAATCGGGAAAACCGCAGGTCACCTGTCGGTTCTTCTGGTGTTCTGCTGCGGTCCTCCCGAAGAATTGTCTAAGTAAAAGATTGTCCAGTGCATTGACTGAAATATCGAAATTGTTGTGGAAAATGACTGAAAAATGTTTATTTCTTTCAGTTTTCTTGAACAAAGTAATTTTTATTTTGAACAGTTATCAGAATGAGTATGAATAAGAAAATAATGCGAGATTTAAAGCGGTCGGACAAGGAAAATTAGTACCTATGGGATCCTTGGACGTGGAAACGGTACAAGGAAGGGGCCATCTAAAAGTGTAGATAAAAATTAGGCTCACGGTATCAAAACTTTTGGTACAAAGGTAAAAATTTCACAAGGAAACACCTTTTACGGAAGATCATAGTGACTGAGAATATGGAAAACTATGAAAATATAATTTATAGAGACAAAAAAAGAACTACAAAAATTCCAATATGTACCCATAAATCCCTCTTAACCCACTCAGATTAGAGATCAAAGTACAACTACTAAAAATAAACCGGCCCTTTAAAAAATTATTGGGCGACATGCCAAAAGTTATAACCCAAACAATTAACGCAAATTTATAGCCCTTTCACACCGCCTACTTTTTTTGCTGTCTCATAATTGGAACAGTTGTCCGCCGACACAAACAAATGCACCTGATCAGTGTAAATGACAAGGGATAGTTGAAAAATGATCCTCGGGACTAAGAGATCTCTAGGCTCGACCGACGAGGTCATCTTTGATCTCGGAAGAATCCAAGACACAATGCTGAGGAAACTCGTCCGACAGAAGACCATGGAGCAAGTGTTTTCGTGCGAGTCAACAAAGGGTTGAATCCGGTTGATTGGTGGATTTTGCAACTAGTCAAAGAGCTTTGGTCGTGATTGCACAAATTTGGAACTGACAAGAGATTTCTGGACCCAGAGCCTGGATAGGAGTGCAACACGGGTCTTGCAGACGACATCATGCAGGTTCTGCCGCAAAACATATGCTCGTAAGGGTGATCGTTCGTCGACGACGTCAATGTGTAATAAGAGCCGGAAGAAAGCTAAACATTGAAAACATGAAGCGATGTGAATGGGATGAGCACGAATTGGGATTTTCGGAATCTTAGCGTTGAAAGGGCTGACGATCTCGAAGAAAGCATGGAAAAATTATGGCGGGTTCCCAAACAAAGCAACGAGGAGAAAAACATAAAAATCATGAGAAAAGGTAGGATGAATCAAAAACACTTTCAGTGATATGTCTCACTACTTTGTTCACTTTTTTATTATGTTTATTATCTATTTTATATCATTTTACTGCTATTCTATATAAAATTCCCCATTGGAACACATGTCAAAGTGTACAAAATAGCTCGTTTCAGCCCTATGCCATGTTCGGCGCTTGAATTTGTAAAAGAAAATAGAGGATTACATTAATTTCGGCTTATTTGTCGATTTATGTACCTGTTACCTTCACGCAAGCCAGTTGCGGACGCAGGTAGGGGGGGGGGGCTAAGAATGTGTCGCCAGATTTTTGAAATTACTTTACAAAACAAACAAAAATCTTGGGCTATCATAGTTTGTTCTTAATTGTTTATTTTTGCTATTATTTTTAAATGATTTTTATTCGTTATTTGTCATTATAACAACTATTTTTATTAATTTTATTTTACATCTGGATCCTCAAAGCGGCGGAGACCCCACTTTCTTCCCACCCCTCCCCCTCTCCCGCCCACTTTCTGCGTCCGCCCCTGACACAAGCGCTTGGCCCATTTACAGTCTAATTCCTCTGTAGCCGTACTCATGAACATTCCCAGATAGGTTATGACTCACCCGCCCTTTTAAATTAGACGAGTTTCTGCAGTAAAAAATGAGTATGCTTCCCTCAAACGACTGGACTCAGTCTGTGATGACAGTTAGTGTCAGAATTAGCCAGGAATCTAACGTTTTGCTCGGAAAACTCGCCCATTCTATGTAGATGAGCAAAGGTTGAGAATTTCCCGGAAACCTTCACGAATTCCGCCAGTGAATCGCGTCTTAACAAAGTGAAATGGCAGACCATTGAAAATGAACGACGACAACATTATTACCACATAAAACATTTATACCAACCTATTTACTGCGATTTCGGGACAACACATGCCAGATGTTCATGCATGTATCCATCTGAGCAGGTTTGGAAAGGTTTCTGGCTCTGCCGTGGCGCTTGGCTGTTCGGAAATAGCTCGAATGTGGCAAAGAATCTCCCTTGGATAACTTTTCAGGGACTTCTGTCCTTCTCAGGACGGGTGCAGGTAGAAGAAAGTAGCTTGATCCTCTAAAAAAATGCAGCGAACGCATCGCAGCCAATCGGCTCAAAGCTATGGCTGCGATTCACGGGGCAAGGAAGAGGGGCGGGGCTGCTGTTACCTGATTGGTGGGCCTCAGCCACATTCCCGCCCCTACTACTGCTTCAGTTTCAACTGGAACTAAGGTGCGTATACGCTATAAATCTGCTAAGATATTGAAAACGAATAGAAGACGAGTTAAATCTAAAGGTAGGGAAGAAGTTCCAGTCGTAGAACAATGACATCGTCCGATTCCCCCTCAGATTGTATCCATCTACAAAATAGGAGCATCCTTGAGCGGCGGAGGAGGTTGGAACTCAGTTATTCTTTTTATTTCAATAGAATCTGTAATCCGTTCTATAGCAGAGAATAGCCAGCGTGAATTTTCCACGATAATAGTATTTCAAACATCCTGAAAACGTAATTTTCCCTAGGATCGAAAAAATTTGTGCAAGAAGCTGCTTATTATGAGGGAACGAATTTATGTATTCACGCAGAATCTATTTTGCCACTAATATAAGCGATCAGGGAAATAACGACATTCATAAGCTGTTTAGAGAACCCTAGCCCTGACTTGCATGCATAATTATAAAGACAAAGTACCTTTCTCCCATATTTAAGCAACGAAAACAGTCAACTTCAGCAACCTAAAGGGAAGCACAACCACTACACTGCCGCTAATACTTCGGCTACCAAAGGATAAGGCCATTTCTAAAGGATCAAACATATGGAAGTGAAGAAAAAAACACTTCATAGTGTCATCCAAACCCTTTTTATTTAGAGGAAGTCCAATTCTTCTGCATTACAATTTAACGATCAAATCCTGGAATGTCGGATTTATGAGGCTGTTGCAGATACCCTTAAAGTTGTTTGCAGGGCACACCCAGAACTACGAGTCTGTCAGCAGATGTCGCAAATCCACCAATTTCAATTCCAATGCTCGTAAAATCCTGCAAGGTCTATCCCAAGAAGTGTCATCGGGACATTCATCCAGGAAAACATGGAGAACCTCAAGGTTTTAAGGGATCACTGGCCATAGAGTAGCGAAAAAATAAATGTTACTGTGTTCACAAGAACGTACCTATGCGGTCAGTGAAAATTTACAAGCTCAACTAGATTTTGGTGCTGAAAAAAGGAAGAATTAGAGTTTGTGGAGTCATGAACTCCCAAAGAGCCAGCACTTAATTGCAGCCATTATTTTCGTAACAACATAGTATAACTTCCTAATAGCAGTACTGCCTTGTTATGAACTTTTTCTCGGAATTGGGAGTCGTAACTCGTTCAAGATGCGCCAATTCAAAGATTCCCAACTACTTATTTACCGCTTTATTGCACCAATGAACAGCTGAGCTATATACCTAACGGCTTCAGGGAAAGCAAAACATTGGAAAATGCACCAGGATGCAAAATGTTTGAAATGAAATGCACTGGGGAAATTTCTCAAGAGCTGGATCTTTCTGAAGTAAAACCAAATTGGATAATAACAGTAAACCTCTAGGGAATTGGAATCAGAAGAAGAAAGAAAGAGAAACCTAATATGATAAGATGTCCCAAACAAGATTGACAACATTAGCTGGATTTTTTAAAATATTTTAAACGAACTTTTTCCTCTCTCCACGTATTCAAAGCACTGAAAAAAGTACTGAAAAAAGGTTGGTTGATTTTTTTGGTCTTTTCTGGTTTTCAAGACCAGCACTCACTACTGATGAATAACGGTGATATTCTTATTCTTTTTCTATTTCTCCATCCAGTGGAAGGAACGAAACGGAGATTAGATACCTTTGTTTTTGTTTTTGTTTATTAAGGATAAGAAAATGATTCAAAATGATGCGTATATGGACACAGTAGCAAGTAGAAAGCAAGTTCAAATTAAGAGCGGTATTTTTCTCTTAACGGGTTGGGAATTGCAAAGAAAACTGAGTAGGACTGGTGCTGAAAAAAATCAAAATGAAACGTTGTAGAACTCCCGAAAATTATGCAAGGATAATTTAGCAGACATTGAAAATCATCCATGTCCACTTGAATAGAAGATTTTGAACCTAATGCGGATGAAGTTGGAATTTCGCTGAGAAAAATAATGAGAAAATGCCAAAAGTTAGAAGACCCATAAAATGTGAATTTTAGAGGGATAGATATAGTATTAGACATGAATTTTCTAGAATAAAGGTAGTTTATTGAGGCATGAAACAGATTTGAAAATATCAATGGTGAAAAAGGCGTTGAAACTGGAAATCTTCCCGGAGCATCCCAGTTCCATGACATGGAAGAGCTGCTTTTCCAGAAAGTTTTTATTATATGTACATTAGGGAGATGCCTAGCCGGCTTTATTCTTTTACAACCCATATCCCTGTGAAAATATTTCTTCATTTATCTATTTCCTACACACATTGCCAACGTCATATTATACTATTGTACATTGCCAAACTGCTTTGGTTGGTAATAAAATAAAAAAAAACAGATAGAAATACTAAAAGCGTGGATCTTTATGGTCTGTTTCTTGAGAACTCCTCGCCTGAAGAAGGTGCTTAGCCGGCCTCATTTTTACTACCTTTATCCTTCAGAAAATTTTTCAGAGGTACAGACAGAGCTGAAATTTTATTTTGAAAAACTTGATCTTCATTGTTGGTTTCCTACAAAACAAACGAAGACAAATATCGCCGAAAATGCATGTTGCCAAGAAAACTAGGGAAAAAACTAAGGCATCTTTAACCAAATTAGACTTCATTTACCAGGTAAAACGGCTTCTTTTGCTTGAATTCTATTGCCATTAAAGGAATGTGGTCTAGATACAATACCCGCACTAAGTTTGTTAAAAATGAACATTCAGAACGCGGATTTGCGTTCTTTTCGTTCCAAGGCGATAACCCATAGTAACAAAGCGATTCACAGACCAAACCAAGGGTCAGAAGCAGCAGTGGAGTGGGCTAGCACATTTCATGAAACCAGCTCTAAATTTCGACTTTGAACATTGAAATCCCACAGCCATTTATAGTGCTCGGATCATGCCGCGCACCAAGGTATGTCGCGCGCCATGCACGACAAGGACGCGGCAGAATTAAAAACATGCGAATTTCGTTGCTAAAAATCAGAACTCAGGGCTGATTTCATGAAATATGGTAGCCCACTCCATTGCCGTTTTTGACCCCTGGTTTGGTCTGTGAATCGCGTTGTTGAGATGAGCTATAACCGTAGAACGAAAATAACGCAAATCCGCGTTCTAGATGTTCATTTTTAACAGACTTAGTGCGGGTACTGTACATATCTTTGAGCAACTTTACCTATCTGAGATATCTCTGCTCCGCACAAAGCACCTTCAGTTTACCTGAGCTGTTTATGTCGGCGACACCACCGCGACCAGCCATTTGTTTTGTTGTTTATGGAGCGCGCCCCGCGGATATTAGTCAGAATATTTGGAGAATTTCCAGGACCAAATCGTTCAAAAATGCATTCAGCCACCAGCGGTGGCAGGTAGGCGAACGGACAGAGATCCATGGCCTGGTGTGGGGTGGTCCGCGATCAGCGGCAAAATAAACTCGGAAGGATTTCCTTGTTTGTCACATTATGAATGGGGAACAAAAGCTTGAGGATTTGAGGACAAAAGCTTCGGAACGCTGTTTTGGCAGCTTCAAAGAGTTGTCTTGAGCGGTTGGACTTGAAGACCAATGCTTAGAAGAGCGGAACTCGTAGAGAAAAGGGCAGAGAACAAAGGGAACTAGCCGGCTACGGAAGGTGAAATGGCCCCAAGGCGCCAGGTGCGGGCCTCACATAGCCTAGCCCGCGATCGTTAAGTCCAACAATTAACAAAGTGGTTAGGTGGCAGGGAAGTAGTCGTCAGCTGTACGCTCTAGAAACTGAATGGCTCGGGAATTTTCTGCAATTGCATACAATTCCGGAAAATATAACACTGACGGAATAGCACCAGATCCGCGAAGAGAGAACGACGTGCTATTGGGGGTGGTTTGAAAAGAATGGCCAAAGATGCGACGTCTTTCATTTCCACGGAACAGCACACAATAACAGCCACATACGCAAGTAGTCCGTCGTCGCCCCTATTAACACTACGAAAACGACTTTACTAATTTCGTGGCGGGACCTCTCTTCATCTCGCACGTGATTGGTCCATGCCGAGTTCGCGGGGAAACTGCAAATTGACGCAGTTACATTAACGAACGCTTTTGACAGAGTGAATGCCGAGAAATCTATCTCAAATGCTGGAATTATTGAGAAAACAGATGTTTCAGAAATGAATTGCTGCGAGGACAACGAACCTTTTGAACATAAGCGATAACAAGATATGCGCCCAGATGTCAGAAAGTTTCGATAAGTGCTCTCACAGCTAGTTTATGTGTTCCTTTTGATATTCTGGATCAAAAATGCTGTAGCACCTCCGCTCACTTCCGAATATTTCTGTGGATCAAACCATCAGGAGACACAATTTACAGAAATATTAGGTTGGTGCAAAATTATCGCCGTTTTCGGGAATGCACAAATAAACTTTTCTCTTCTGTGGAATTTGAGAAATTTCAAGTCATATTGTGTGATCTCTGAGAGGTTTTTTCCTCCACTTTCATAAGCCGCTTGAAAATTCTGGCCAGCTCATTCCTGCCGTTTTTATAGAGCCACGAACTAATGATGAGCCAACGCGATTGCTGGGGATCACTCTGAATCGAAGATATCCAGTAATCTAGCATTTGTTTTAGCTTGGAATCGCCTTCCCAATGGACAGTAAGCTAGGGGTTCGCGAAGTTTTCTGTTTACGATTTCAAACTCAAATACAACTATGGTCGTGGTCGCGAAATGTCGTTAGATGATCAGGCGTTGAGGACAGCCGTAGAACCTAACCCGGATCTTACCATCCATACGATGAGTGCAGGGATGGACGCTCACTATACTACAGTTTCAAAACATCTGACTTCAATCAACAGCGTAGGGAGGAAGGCTGTGGATATGAACACTCCACGATCTGACTGACGACCAGCGTCTTACCTGGTGTGACATTTTTTGTAACCAAATTTTCCGCCAAAAAACACCTTAGGGAGATATGTATTGGCGAGAAGGATCCAGAGACATCTGGCACATACGTTTCTTTCATATTTTGGTGCACAGCTTTACATTATGTCATTTACTAAGTCGTCAAATAAATTTCTGAGCTCTTAAAAATTGGGGGTCGTAATAATTGCGTTGTAACTGCTAGTTAACCTGAGAAAGATGTAGTTCAGTGATGATCGGAATGTGGTTATATATGAAGTTATGCAAGGTGCCTTTCTCTTACTTTATACTTGTTTAGATCTGTTATGGCTGAAAAACTATTGGTAAGGTTCATAGAACTGACAGAAATTAACGTAGTGTAATAGTGAGGGAGCGAAATGCTTTCGTTTTAACACTTGCTTACATTTATGACGTACTCGAGGGAAAAGAACATGAAGGAAATCAGTACAGTAACATGCGAGATTTCTGGATCAAGATGGGAAGGATTTTGGTGTGACCACAAAGAACACTTACCTGAAAGAGCTGCCGGCCACCCGAATGTGACAGCAGTTAACAAATGAACCCTCAAATATTCGGGATCCCAAAAGGAAATCCTGGGATAAAGAGCAGTGCCAGCAGTGGGGATCGCTCTTGATTACCGCTGCAAGAGCTGCATGGCACAGAAATTTATAGTCACAGTAACGATCAGAGACCAGAAAAACCCAGAGTTATTCCATCACCAGCGGCGAATTTGCAACCCGAAAAACCCGCCGGCGGACGACATTTTCCGGCGATTACCTCTCCGAAATCACCAATTAGACCTGAAGCTTGGCTGGATGCTGGTGGGCGAGATGAGACGCATAAGCACTGGCTGGAAGTGGAAATCCATGAAAACGAGCACGAGCTCACGGCACGCCATAACCACTTTTATTTGCAGGAAAATGCCAGGAATGCGGATGCTAAGCATGGCTGAGCGTGGACGGTGTTGTTTTTGGAACAAAGTCAACCGCCAGAATACGTTGTTCGTCGCAGGTCACAAAGTTTGCATAAACTATGCTTCTGGGTTTTATGAAAAGCATAAGGAAGAAGACGGGAAAACTCGTCCCCGGATGAGGAAGAGGGCTCAAAGAATGCTCAGTATTCTTTCGAGGACTTCCACCAGAAGTTTTCCCTGGAGTTGGATTGGAGGATGTGACGGATAAGGAAGGCCATAACTCCAATTTCTTCCCTTTTTCATACTTTATTTTCTATTTATCTACAATACAATACATTATTTTTTAATCTTATAGGTATTAAAGACAAACGAGCATGGATTATTTCCCTTCATTTTTCGCTATAATCCAAAATTTCCGAAACTTCGAGTCCAGCATTTTTATTCGCCCACATAGTCTAGGTCTTACTATGTATATTTTCCACCATTTATTGAAAAATTATTTAGATTCAATGGAATAGGTCGATCCGGATCTGTCCAGAAGACCAGTAAGACCCAGAGAGTCTGGAGTCGGTGACTTTAAGGAGTCCCACACTTCCACCCATCACATTTTAGGCCCCAGGGTGACAGGAGAGGCCCTACGGACGAGTTGTCGTGGATGGCGGCTCTTGCAGCAAGTACGTCAAGCCCGAAGATTCCAATCCACGTTCATGGATGGCTGAGACACTGCAGACACTGAATAATCAGGCAGAACTGAAAAGTATAACTTAGCCCAAGTTCACTACAGTTTGAGCCATTTCTATTGCCCTCCATTATTAGGGTGTCCCACAGTTTCCATCCACTATTTTTAGGCCCCACCGCGAATACGCATCAATTCCAATGAAAAAAGAAAATATTAGAAGAACTTACGCGACATTTTATTGCAGCAAAGAAGTTGTATTCACTTGTGACCTGATAATTCTACTATTTTTATGTTAAAGTTCACGTATAGGCTAAAACTTTGTAGCTACAACATTATTCGTAGTTATATCTGTGATACATCGTCAGTTGAAAGGAAATTTTCTTTCGGATAAGAGGGTAACTTCGATTAATTATCTATGTGATGTCCTGTGTATCACCGCGTAAATTTGAGAGTGCATCTGTGACTTTGTCTGCAATCACGGCTTCAGCACGGTGTCAGCCGCTTGATCGCTGCTTCGATCGATGGGCGGTAGGGGGGAGGGGGAACGGGGGGAGGGAGGTGGAATGAGTCTGGTAGGAGATATTATCAAGTGACACTAATAAAATATCAAAATGGAAATAATCTCATCATGGCTTAGTTTGAATGTTTCGATGCTCAGGTGGGGCAACAATCATGCGACTATCTTAGTGAATTCTTTTTTTTTTTTTGCTCGGACGTCTAGATGGATGAATATGCTTCCTCCATCATTCTTTCAGTTGTATTCTACTTCTAAATTTAAGTCAGCACTTCCACATGTGGACCTATTAACTACCGTTAATGTTCGTGATGTTTGTTCGGTTCCATGTTACTAACACCTAGTTCAATCAGTGCTGTGTTTTTTTTTTCAAGAGAGCTCTCGCCTGCCCTCTGGATAACGCTGCCACCAGTAGCTAACGGTCAAGGTGCTGTAAGCCTATTTTAACTGGCTCGTCCTGGCCACTGATCCAGTCCAACCTTGACGATTCCACGAGGTATCTGGTATACGCGAGAATGTCCACGAGGCAGTCATGCTCCAATGACACCCTAGGAAAGCAGGGCATGTAGCTAGCTAGTGTGGGTGGCTGTTGTATGGGTGGTGTGCATGACTTCTGAGCTGCCTACGTCCGGTTTAGTTTAATATTTTCGGTCGTTTTACCTCACTCGCGAGATCTCTTGGATCAAAGGTATAGTATGTTTTGTTCTCCTATTTTGCTGATTGTAAGGCGCAGCATAGAGTGCAAATAAATAAATAAATAAACATCAATCTTAGAATTCACACAGGAAAGTATGGGGATTAGATAGAGTCAGCTGATTAGCCGGCAGACACGAGGCCATCCCCGTAATTGCAGACAAAGTCACAGACGCACTCTCTAAGTTATCCGACTACACATAGAAGAAAAGATCCTTAGTACGGATTGCTGCAGTAAAAGCAAAGTTATCTTGATCGCTCAGTTGTTTGGTTCGTTTTTTCTTGTTAATATGCTATGAACAAACTAAGGAAACATTAGCTCCAGAAAAGGAAAGAAGAAAAAATAAAGAGGCTAAGCCGCCATAGCGATACCGTTGGCGTGGAAAGCGCCTATAAAGGAAAAATCCAAGCAATTCTGGCTTCGTGCAGTTCCCCCAAGCCTTAACATATGTACATAGGGAGAAAAGGTCAACCCATAAAAAATGAAATGTTCCAAATGCGAACTACAGCATATCTCCAGTGAACTTCGACGGATACACTCTATTATTCATAGCCCATCCGCGCCTGTGGCCGTGCATTTCACGAATTACCTGGAGGGAGGAGCTATGGAGATAACATCTACTTCTCAAAGCACACACTAAAATACAAAAAAAGGGAAAAGCTAGGAGAAGCAGATTAGTTTTGAAACGAGACGAAATGCACGGGCCGGATCTAAACGAGACGACATATTCATCAACGGCTGTCGACGCCTGGTCCCCAGGGGGTTCATCATTTGTCAGTTTTTCCTTTTATTTCTTAGGAATGCTTTAGAATGATGTCATGATAAAACTCAATGAATGGTTGGTCTGGCTGTCAGGAAACAGATTCCTTTCAGGAGATTGAGTTCAAAATTTCTGGGGAAAATCAACATTTGGCTCGAATTAGTAATACACTCCGTTTTTAGATTTTAGATTTTCCACCAGAAACACCAGATCAAAAATAGACTAAAATAGAAAAAATGGTGCATAGCATCTCACATAGCCCCTGCATGGGTTAGAGCACTAGAAGGGTGAACAGACAACATTTCTGTATCTAACATCCGAAAATCCTGAGTTGGATTTTCAGTGCATGCTCTAACGCTCGCAGAAAATGGTGCTTCCCTAGCACGATTAATACCCGCACAACAGTGATAGGCTGCATGTATGGTATGGTTTCTGATCACACACAATCACTGGGAAATTATACGTATAATTCTGATAGTATTTGGGCTTTTTTTCGCCTTTAATAGTTTAATGCCTCTTAAGATCCTGCTTGTTACATGGGTATGGTGATGATATCTTTTTCTGTTATGTGCACACCCTTTAGATGTACCTGAATAAAAAAATTTCCTCGAGTTTTTATAATCTTGCGAATATTTTACAATCCTACAAATACAGTATTCTCCCATATTATTATTATTATTAATAGTAGTTCTAATGTATTAATCTTGATACTGGTATACCCCTACCAATAACACAGCTTCATAAGATGTACCAAAGGATATTTTATCGCATATATACACAGAAGCAGTAAAATCAGCTAGATTCAAATTAGCGGAAAAATTCGATTTTCAAATTTTCCGCCAGTGAGCATGACACCAAAAAGTGGCCCATAACAGCTCATGTATGTATATAGTCACAATATGAGGTTCATAGTGAACGAAAACCAACATGTTGCTTCGGCCTCGGTATTTTGTAAGTTCTACTGACAGAGTAAGTGTTCTGCCGTTCTCGAGAAATTCCCATGACTTTCAAAGGGAATCAATGATACTTCCGGCGAATCTAGGAGCATCGGGACCTCTTTAGGCAGGTTTTTTCTTTGAAAGAATACCAAAAATTCGTTAGAAAAGTGGCCCAAACTGCTGGAAAAAAACCCCTGCTAGCTTGATAAATTGCTCTCTCTACAATGCGAGGTAGACTTAGAGTTGAATATTAAAAAAAAACAGCTAAATTTATCGTGATCCAGAAAATATTGCAAATTTTTCAGGAAGGCAGCAGTACTCATCTTATAACGCATACAAACAAAAGAGAACATGAAGCAATAATTCGAAACACCACGGAATCAACGCGGTTCATTTAAACGACAAAAATTTCTCCACATCGAGAACGAAAAATGGAAAAACGAACAAAATTATTCATGCAGCCTTGCAGTACAAAATCAATCCGTTATGATTGGAGTCGCTGGCATGCGATTGTATGACTCAGTAGTCGCATCGCACTCGAATGCGATCGGTGACATCGACGAGACGCGATAGAAATCGCGATATGACGCTGCGACGGCGTCACTGAAACAAAGACAACATGCAGGTTACCATGCAAACTGAGGAGTTAAGGGAGCACAGGACCAAATGGGTCTTTTCATGCAGAAATGCAGCAATGAGTTGGATGTACTTGGCAGTAATATTACCTCTTCATACTCGAAAAAATCCGAAGAAAAAGTTGAGTTAACCAATTGTTCTTTTGGGAGAAACCTTGCATTTCACTACTCTCCTATTCTACACGGATTTTTATTTATTTTATTTATTTATTTGTTGCAGTGAAAGTATAGAAAGAAATTCAATGCTCCATAAAACAGCGTTAGTAATACAATTTCTTCGGCGAACTAATAAAGATTTTGTAGCCAAGATTGAGAAGAATTGACGGCGTACAGTACTTTGTTTTTAAATTTTCTAATTATAATTTCTATAAAAAATAGGTGGAGCTTCCTCTCTTCTATCTACTGTTAACCATGTATCATTCACTTGACAAGAGCGTAAAATTAGAATTGTAAGCAAAAACCCATTTCAATCGTCAAAAAAGCAATCAGAACTGGGATTCTTAACATTCAGAAGGTAATATGCGAAAATTAAGTAGCATTCACGTGACCAGTAGTACTAGTACTCTATTCTATCTAGGAAAATGAATGAATCAGTGGAGATCAACAAAATAAGGTATGTAGGTGAAAGGAGGAAGCCATGAAGTTATAAAATATTGCATAGAAGCGAGACGCCGAAGCTAAGAAAAGGAGTCTATGGAGTGATGTGCAGAAAATTTCTATCATTTTGAAATCACATTAAAGCTTCTTTTATGTCACTGCATTCGTATGAATTGCTTAATATGGAAGTATAATATCAAAAGTTGGCATTATCGTTACGTAGGCGTCACAAAAGAGTATGTGAAGCACAGCAGTGGCAATTTTTATCCAAAAAAAAATCCTTTGAGGAAGCATTGAAAACGGTATGGGAATTGTTCGAGAGGAGCTTTGGAAAGTGCTTAAATCACAGGAAGAGATTTCCAAATATGGCTCGGAATTACACTTGTTGCGAATTTTTACAAAATCAGAGATAACGGCATTGAATATGTTGGCGCTCATGAAAAAAGGGCTTGGATTTTCTCCTAAGCAGTAGCTGTACACGCTGCCAATCGCAACCATTAAGTAGTGGTCGTATGATAACTTTAATATTTTGCTGCTCGCTGTAGGCCAATTTATACTAGCTCCGTGCGTCAGAAGCGCATCAGTCGCACGCATCCATTTGAGAGGGATTTTTTCATGAAGACCGGTCAACACGGCATGTACATCCTCAATGAAACGAACGCGCGGTCTCCGCCAGGCCGTAGAGGCGTGCGTCTGAGCTGCGACTGCGATGCGACTGTACCCTATTCTTCATCATATAGACGCACGCGCGTCAATTGCACGCATAAAGTATAAATTGCCCTTATCACTCTAGCATGTAAGGGGTTACTCCTAGGACCTGATGCATCATTGGAGGGATGGATAATCTCATATGGACATACATACAATTGTTTGTTCATGGCTCCTAAAAGCTCCTTAGTCGTTGTCTACTACGATGAGTTTGTAGTAAATGTCCGTTTGTGAGCGCACCTCGAAAGTGCAGGAATAAATAAATAAATAAATGAATAAATAAATAAATAAACGCATATGGATATACTTGGGTATACACAACGCCGTGCATGGGTAACCATGTTGACTGGGTGCGGGTAAAGAGAAATTTGGGCATATTCACACTCTTATATTGCATAATCTCGCTGACGCATTCGAGCCGGAAGATAGATAATGTTTACTTCTGCTGGGTATACCTGTACAAACCCCGATGTGCTCACCACAACTACCATTGCACGAGCGAAACTAGGGTGGCTATTTTACGAATAGCACAGATGTAAAGGCAAACCAGTAGAGGCATGAAAAGTACAAACAATCGAAATTTCACCTCTTGTAGTAATTTTGTGACAGCACAACTATGCTAGATAAATTTCGCTATAGTGAAAATGGAGTTAAGTAAGTACATCCTGAATGGAATGGAAATACACTGCATAATTACATCTACTAAGCAGAGGCCCTCTTCAATGACGTCACAGCATGTGAGAGCGTGCCCATGGTTTTCAAGGGGTAGTAGAATAGCAACGCAACCTACCATAGGCGTATTTTTTCCACGAAAATTCTTCTATGTCTGAAAATGCATCCCAACAGGAAAAATCGCGGATTTCTCCAACCTAGGCCTGGATACATCATTGAGATTACCAGAAGTAAATGTGCTGACGTCCGTCTGAACGATGGCTATACTTGTGTGGTGTCGAGACGTTTTCACTTGGTGATCTCAACGATGCATCCAGCCCTTGCAGTGTCAGTGATAAAGAGTAAGGCGCCTTACCAGGGTAAGTTCGATTAGATATACCCGGAGAATCAGAGCAGGACTCATTATTGGAAGTGTAGGGTTAATCTCATAACCATGTACTAGGTGTTAACATAAGTCCTTACGCTTTTTGTCAGTGCACTTTTCTCTACTAATCAGTTGTCTTTTAGGTACAATTCATGCACGATTCGAAAGCGTTAATCCTGCTCTATAAGAATATTGCAAAAAGTTTTCCTTAAACCGACAGCTTGCTAGAGTTTTACACCTGCAAAGTGGAGCAACGAGTCAATTAAAAACGGTGCAGCTACCTATCCTGGCACTAAGTTGAAGCCTGAAAGGCCATCGAAACTAGCCATTCGACCTGTGCTAAGTATAAAAGAAATGTCCTACTTGAAATGACTGGTTATCAGCCATTTTCTAAGCTCAATGAAGCCATATTTGGTCTCAATGACGCCAACCACTTCGACCAAACAGATTTTCTCCAAGAAGATCCGAGATCTGCTCCATAGGAATCGAATTGTCCAGTTGGACACCATATTTCTCAAAGCTACCAAATAACTGAGGTAATTCTGCTGACAGGATCCAATCGCAAGGAGCTAGTCATCTCAGCTCATGATAGCGCTGGACCCCAACCTTGTCACGATCGCCGAACTGACCCTCCAATAGTCCGTTGATAATGTTCTTCCACATGTACGTACTACGGATCTTCCACGTTCGAACAGTATCGAATGCTTTCTGGTCCCTATTGAATGCAAGGAGGTAAAAGAGTTTCCTTTCAAAATGACGTTTTTAAGCCTTTTGCCTTTGCCCCCCTGCCAAGAGCCCTTCTTAAGCCTAAAAAATTTAGTAATTCAACAGTTCTGTGAAAAATCGTCATGATAGGGTTGTAGGGAAAGAAAAGCGCTTTCAGAAAATGTAGAGCATGTTACGGAAGAATGGTAATTCGGCGAAAAATATCGCAACTTAAAAAAGCGCAAGGACTTGCGTTAACGCCTAATATATGATTACGTAGCTATAGGGAGGAAGTGGGTATAGACGAGGCCACATATGAGTAAATACGTTGATAGTTACCAGGCAAAGAGTAAGTATGGATTTTTTTAGTTAGCACTTTCACCACGAGTAATCATTCACTTTGGTTCACTTTGAGCTTTTTATGGTTCTTTGATTCTGAAGTTTTTTTTCTAGTTTAGGTTTTGTTGATAGGGCACACCAAATGGTGTAAAGATAAATAAACAAATAAATAATCCGAATCAGGGACCAGAAATAGGTAGTTGGGGAGAGGAGGAGGGTTGGGTGAGTAAAGTTTCCTCAGAACAGAGCAGATCAAAGAAAAAACTTAGAGCATACTCTGCATAATGTAACACAAGGTGTGAAAAAAGCTAGTCAGGGACCAAGTTCTAGAATAGTAGAGCAGAGAGAAGGAGATTTTCAAAATTATGGGGGGGGGGTCGGAGATATTCTATGGATGAGCGATCGTGTTGCAGATCCATAAGAAAATCAAATGGTCCCAGCAGGATGACCTTCAGCTCACGCCGCTAGTAGCGCAACAGAATCACTCACCACTTGCAGACAGCACGTAGAACCTGTTCGTTCGGAGCAAGTGGTGTACCGGTGATTGTGCCGTTACCGACCCGTCTCATTATTTCGTCAAATCGCACGAGATGCGACTTTGCACGCACTCGCCGATACCGTAACCTAAATATTCTACAGTAATGGCTGTTATCGATTATCTTCTCACACTATCCCAATGGCAGAAATGTAACACTTCTGCTTCCTGTAGCTACTAATTTCTCCATATTCCCCCAAAAAAAAGAGAAAAAAATAAAAGTAGGCGTGCAGGAGGCGAGAGGGCGCCAAGACGGCTATCCCCCCAGCGGGCGGCATTCCATACCGCGGGAACATTTTAAAAAAAAGTTGAAAGAATTGAAACCAATAAATTGGGAATATTTCATTCTACCAAAATTTCAAAAAAAAATCCATGAACTGACCCGATGAAGTCATAGGCGCTGGATAGAAATGAGACTCCAGTCAGTACAAAGACGATGGTAACGAAGAGAGTTAACCACCAGACCACTGAAAAATAAAATAGAGTTATAGCCCATTAGGATAAATCTGACCGCTTCCCGCAACGCGTTTCCTCCCTTTTTAGTAGACCTAATATTGAGCCGAATGTCACGATAGCAAGAGATTGAAATCCACCATAATACGTGGGCAAAACGACAAAGGCGAAGGCTTTGCGTTGCGGAAATCGGCCACGTTCGTCCTAATACACAGTATTTTCACGCGGATGAATGATGGAAAGCGAGGACAATTCGTTATTTGCGTCACATAAATTTTCAAAATCTTTGAGAAGTCGGCTTCAGTTCAATTTGGACACCATAAGTTGCAGAATGATAAGCCCCCATTTCAAAGAGGTGGCTATGGAAAAGAATAGGTTTCAATAATGTTCCAGAGACTGACTTCAAGACTACACTACTGGAGCTCAGCTCCTGATTTCGAGGACTTTCGTCAAGCTAAGGAATCTTCCGAGAAATCAGTACTTCGCTAGCTTTTTCAGGTGTCTCATTACTCCGCCCAAGGGCAGATCCTCGAAGCTCGTTGCGTCAACCAGAATTCCCGGAAAATCCAGAAAGACTCATGGGAACGAAAAAATATCCAGAAAATGAAGCATAACTTCAAAATTGCAAAGAAAAAGTTAAATTTCGAGTGTTTCCGATCCTCAAATTTCAGGAGTCGAGTCACTTCAAGCAAGAGAGGCCTCGACGAAGATTCCTGGACAATGTGTGGTGAAGCGATGAACGCGAGAACCTGGCGATGATAAAAATGAGAATTTACCAAGAAATTCTGGAAAGGTAACTCTAAAATCCCTTTCCCAGTTTTTGCGGGGCTGTGATGTGATAAAAACGACCATATTTCACAGAATCCATAGAATTTTCCACCAGGATTTGATGAGTGCAGGTTATAAATGGAATGGGATGTAAGAGAATACAGAAACAACGTTGTAAACTGGCCAATCTTCGGTCGTAGTTTCGAAGAGGGGCCCTCGGAGCATGGGCACTGATCATTCAGAATAGGGGTCATCGATTGCATTGAGGTTTCGCGGGGTCTTCGTGTGATCTAGTCGCACCGTCATTGAGCGGGAAAAATTTATACCTTCCACCACCTCTCATCACCCTCCCCCCCCACGCCTTCACTAAATTTCGATCTTAGAAGAACTCTTTAAAAAAATCCTGGACAAAATATTTCGGCATGAAACAGACTATTTATCTGCTCTATTCTTTATCTGTTAAACTCTATGTATCTCTAGTGCGTTGGCGCTTCTGTCGTTTTTTTTTCAGATTATGCTCGCTCAAAGTGATCCACGTTCGAACTTTCTGGAACTACTTAATTACTTTCAAATTTTCTATGATTACATTTTTTGAATCAAAAAAGAACAGGATCGGCAGACATTTTTGAGATTACCCAGGGTAAATGTGTTAAGGCCTATGGTAACAATGGGTGAGTTTGCGGGTGTTAACACAATTACACCGGGTAATATTGGATATTCGTATATGCTGGTCCAGATAAGGATGGAATTTGGCTCAGAGTAATGCACTTCACGACTTGGAAAATTTGTACTCCTCTCAGGAGGGTTTTTAAAGTGTCTACGAATTTATTTGCACAAACTGAAAATTTCAGTCCAGTTAGCAGGTGGTCTTACCGTAATTGCCTCTCGTTAAATAAAATGTGATTTGTGCACAACGATGAAAGAAAAGAAAACAAAGTGTCCAAACTCTACCAAACGTCCATCAACCTACTGAAGCTGATTTTGACACCAGAGGGGGTGGTCTGGACCCATTACACCTAAGATTACGGTAATATCGCTTGTTCACCAGACTGAAAGTTTCACCTCGTTTTATTTGCTAGGGCATGTCCTCTGGAAAAAAATCAAGAGAGTAGAGAGAAAGGCGTGCATAGAAACGGTCGCTTCATTTAGAAATTCTTATTTTGCCCAAGTTATTCTCCATTCCTCTATATTCTACTGCATTCTACTATTCTCCGCTGTGTTCTTACTGCTTATGTATTTACTACTTCTAACTACTACAACTCAACTGCCAGCCACCGAAATGGACCAACCAAAGGACGAGAGAAGACATACAGGATAGGAATTGAAGGTTAGATCTTCTTTTACGTTTTAGATGTCAATGGCCCTCCCGCACTGCTGTTGATGAGTCCCGGGTAGGCCATATTCATAGGCTTGTTCCCGTACAGTGGTAGGAACGAAACGGGAACAAGTGTCTTCTATTATTTTTTCTTTTATTATTATGAACTGGACGGCATGCCCGGCTTCGCTCGGATGTTTTACTACCCCCGGCTATCTCACACTGATGTGGACAATATTTTGGTGATCAGTGTGTTGACAAACCTAAATAACAGACCCCTTTTCACCATACCATTAGCGAAACCTTAATATAGTTATTTGAGTAATAACTTTATAGAAATAGACTTCATAGAAACTTCATAGAAAATGCTTGTTGTATTTGTGTCCATTCGGTTCGGAAACCCAAGCAATTGTCCTACCATCCTTGTGCATAAGCGAAAAAATCAATAAGCTGATATACTCGTGTGTTGTGATTCTCACATCCGTACTGGACGTATCCAAGAACCCAAGGTGGTACGTACATACCAGCGACCCCCCGGCCAAAAATAGCGAAAAATCATTGAAATTGAAGAATCAATAAACAAGAAAAAGGCACTTGGTGCAAAACGCTTATCATATTCGTATTCGGCGTGTTCGGGAACCCCAGTGGATATGTCCTCACCGACCCCTGAGCAAAAATGATGAGAAATCAATAAAGTCGATAAATAGTATTTTCGCTCAAAGTGGTTATCATGTTCGTGTCCAGCGTATTGTAAAACCCAGTAAATATTGCTCCACCGGCCCCTAAGCAAAAATTATGAAAAATCAATAAAGTCAAGAAATCAATATTTCGCCTAAAATGGTTGCCATATTCGTATTCAGCGTGTCAGAAAACACCAGTAGACATATCGTCACTAATCCCTGAGCAAAAGTGGTCGAAAGTCGATAAAATTGACAAATCGATGTTATTCAAAATGATTGCCATATTGGTACTCAGCGTTTTGGAGAACCCTAGTAGACATATCCCCGCGACCCCCTGAATAGAATTGGCGAAATATTAATAAAATTGATATAATCGATAAGCCAATCGATAGTTCCGCTGACCCCTAAGGGGTCTGCACGCAAAATTTGGTCCATATCGGTTCATCTTACGCGACTTCTATAAGGAACATACAAACATATACACACAAACAAACTTTCACTTTTATATATACAGATAATCCAAAATGGTAACAAACCCCTCTGGAAGGAACTGCTCTTGAACTCATTATGAAAATTGGCTTGCACTTACTTGAAATGGACTTTTCTCATTGTGAAATGAATAACGAGAAGTGGTGCATGGGCCAGCGGATGGAATCTCCTTCACCTAGAACTCAGAACTGGCTCGCCAATGCCGCGATTTTGCCTATAGCTACAATTATAGGGTAATTTATACTGGGTGCGCGACTGACGCACGCGCTAGTGTAAATTACCCTTACAGTTCATCGGAGTCTGATCCGGTCGGATAACTAATGATAGGTATCGATCGTCGGATAACGGAAATCAATGCGTATCTTTTGCACTATAAATGCGTATCTTTAAGCATTATAGATGTTGTTTGTGTGTGTACGTATAACGATCTTGCCATCGCAAATTCCAAGCCTCACACAAGAAATCACACTGAGAAAACCCACTGAATGAGCTGGAGATAAGGTCGAAAATGGGTTAGAGGATTTTGATTGCCGCAAAATGCTGAATCTCAACTGGTATGAACATAAATACCCGATTATTCTCGTCAGAAAATGTCTTTCTCAGGAACTCTTTTTGTTCACAGCTTACATGTACAGTGGACGGCAATAGCGGTGGCCTCTCTGCGGCCTCGAGAAGGACGCAGCGCATCCGCGCCGCGCGCGCCGGGACCGGTGTCGTCTGCCGCCGGAATGCTATTTCTAGTCGCTTTCTTCCCGGTTCGGTCAAAAATCTTTAAAATCGGACAGAAAAGCTCTAGATATGGCATGACAGCAGCAGAAAACATCGTTTGCGACGCGTGCAGCGCGGTTGCGCGGCGTGCTTCTTGAGGCCGTGGATAGGCCACCGCCACTGTCGTCCACTGTAAGCTTCGTGCAAAAAAGAATAATTCAACATGCAAAATTGTAAAAAAAATGTTACAAAAATACAAATAACCGAGTCTAAGGCCTGTGATTAAGAGAATTAGGTCAAGGAACAGAAGGATTGGAATATGAATACACCAGCTGTTATGAGGAAAACAGTCTGGACATGTTCGCGTTGACATTTTAGATGAACAGCTGTTGTCAGAGGCTAAGACGTTATAGAACAATGTTCAAGGGAACATCAAGGGAAGGGAAATATTATTTATTATTATTATTTATTATTATTCAAGGGAAATATTTGATGAGAAGGAAGTCCTAAAACTTTTCCCATCCCTCCTCCATGATGTCGTTGTCCTCCTTTTCTCGAACAGTTGAATCTTCGACTGATTCAAAGCCGAGTATCCTTATTCGAATAAATCTAACCCTCCATTTCGTCTTTATTATTGGGCCTGTCAGTTGTAAAATGCATGCTGTCTTTCTCTTTTTCGTTATCGAACACCTCGGGTTATTCGTTTAGAACCATCTGAAATTCAAGAACTTAACCGGCACTTGAACTGTCTAGAGATCTTAATTTTCAATTTTTTAACAAATTTAAAAGACGAGTGACCAGAACCGCGAGATTTTCTTCCGTCCCCTTTCCTGCATCTACGAATTGGAAAGGTGTAAAGGCTCTCCAGGCAGTAACTGGCTATGTACTGTATCTTCTTATTTGCAGCAATGCTCTATGTAATTTTGGCTGCTCCGTTCTCAATGCTTCCATAAAAGAACTTTTAAATAAAACACAGGAAGGATCAAGCATACCCCTTCGCAAGATCACCTCCCACCTCTCCACTTCCTTCTTATCCCAATATACGCAGAAGAAGCTCGAAAGAAGGTTTCACAGGCTTAGTGTTATAGGTTTCTGGCCTCCTTCACAATTCCAAGAGAATTCTCAGCGCAAAACGAGGTGGAACAGTCCCAACGAAATTACTGAGGTTATGAAAAGGTTTTGTAAGACAAAAGAAACCCCAAAAAAACTTATAAGAGAATGTCGCTCTTTCGACGGTCTCTTTTGCTCTTTCACATATGGGTAAGTAGGCTTAAAAATTGGGTCCTCCCTGGAACAAGAGAATTTTCGAAATTTCTTCAAAAGCATAGTTGAAATCCTAGAGGGCGCTAGGGTGGCACCCTATTCAGACTTATAATAATTAGGGCGAGGAAGGAGAGAAAGATGCAAATATTAGGTATTAACATAAGTCCTTGAGCTTATTTTTCGGATGCAATTATCTCCACCTATTCGTGGTGCTTTTCCCGAAATTGGTGTTTTTCTTCCTAAGCCTAAAAATTGAGTAATTCAATTTTCTGTCAAACCCCGTTATGATAGGATTGTAGAGCAGAAAAAGCGCTTTCAGAAAGTAAATATAAGGTTTGTTGCGTAAAATAGAAATGAGTTGGAAAAAATCGCAACTGATAAAAGCGCAAGGACTCATGTCAACACCTAATAGTTTCTCCAATGAGGCTCGTAGGTAAAATGCTGTGTGCGGATAAGAAATGCTCCTTATATAGGTAATGTGACGCTCCATTTGCCTACAAAAAGCCTTTTCTCAGACATTCCAATAGAAAAGTGCTAAGGTACTCATGCATACGTAACTACAGCCCAAGCCCACGTAATATTCTGTCGTGGCGCTAACCGATGTTCACGAAAAGGACAAGCAATATCTAAGGGGAAAAAATGCTGCCTCTCGTGGTCGATGCGGATAATGTCAGCGTCGGCGAAGTAAGCAGTCGTCAGCTGCAGCCCACGTAGTTGTGTACACGCGTACATAGGCGGACGTCTTTGTAATTGGGCATTGTTGAGGGTCTGGAGACGAAAAGAATGGGGGCGGCATGCGCACCAACACCTGCACGAAAATAATCCCCACCGACATCACGCGCATTGCAGGAGGAGGAAAAAGAACAATTTTTGGTCAAAAATCATAGGAAAATTATTGGTACTATCGATAGTTGTCTGGGGCTACTACTTGCTACCTACGTCATGGCAAAAGACTAGAGTGAGAGGTGGGGAGTGGGGTGAAAAGCTTGCATGTGGGTTTTAGAGTCCCTGCATCTTTCGTTGTTACTTCTATCCTGGACGAACTTGGCTAACTATGTCCATTTCTGAGAGTTGAAACTGGCAGTGAGTCCATAGTAGTGTGAACTGCTGCCAAGACATCAGAAATTTCGACCCAGCAATTCCTGGATAACACGGGATGGGTGGTCATAAAGTAGTTGAGCCTGGTCCTGTTTGGGAACATTTCTCTGGACTGTTCATCCAAAAAACCGTGATGTTAAAATATGACACTTCAGCACCTTGCCCACTCATCAATTCCATCTCCAAATGAGGCAAAATAGTTGAAAAAAAGGTGGAAAACGTAGAACACATACCATTTCTTGGCGTAAAGGATGGCGAGAAACAAACCAGGGAAAGCTCCACTGCTGGAATGGTAGGAGAATAAGCTATAGAATATTCACTGCTCAAAAAGGGCTTTTCCAGCGGTAAAAACAAATATTTTAAGAGCGTAAGAGCGAGCGCCACGTCTAGAATGCCAAATAGCAAAAGTGCGCCACGGAATGAGTATGGGCCTCAGCCCAACACTCCGCTGCGTTTCATGGAGCTGTACGGAACATTTCTGGGCAAGAAAAGGTGTTGAGGGGAAGCAATGCTTTTTCTAGACATGTTTACTTACTTTGCCCCTTTCGTTTTATAAGAAATATCGTTCCAGGAGTCGTGAGATCCTGAAAATCTGGAAAGTTTGGTAAGAAAAGTACCAGATTGAGGCTAGGATAATGTGGATTGCAAAAAATTAGAACATTTTCCACTATGTAGTTTCATTTGGCTCAAGAATTCCTTTTTCGGAGACTGCTCCGCCAAAATTGTTAGAATTCCGCATATTTACTAGAGTTCTTTTACTAAAACCAAGCCATGACATCCTGAAAATCTGCATCAGAAGCTAGGCAATTTAGCTGAATGGCTTCAAAAAAAAAGAACATGTTTTCCGGGTTATTTCGCCTCGCAGAATGTTCTTCTCTGAAATTTCATAATATTCCCACCTTTATCTTAGTCCTGAACAGATGAAACGGCGCCATTTCTCTTTGTTTCCGCAAATGGCTTGCGTGAAGCGAATGGTTAGGTTCAAAAGTTTCTAGCATTCATGGAAGATAGCTCTGTTTCCAGGGAGAAAAATCGTACGGGTCAAGCTTCCAGAAATTGTCTGAGAATGCTGCTAGCCCAACCACTATCATTCACTCAATAGATATGGGTCAAATGCGACTGAACCTTCCGAAACTTCCTAGCCCACTCCCTATGTAACCTCATCAACTTCATGATCCCCAGAGAATCCACAGCAAAAGTTTGCAGGGAAATGAGATTTTTCCGCGGAATTGGTCTCAGAGCCGTTTTAAACTCGTCATACGAGCATGTATTTTGCACGCATCACCACGCCAACCAAATTTTGGGCGAATTTCGGAGCATTAAACAGATCTACTGTATGGAGAGCAGCTCTGTAAACAAGCCACAATCCAGAAGACGAAGGTCCCAGGGAAGAAAAGAGAAGGAACACGACAAGGCTCACGAAAGATCTAAGGTAAAACGGTTTTTTGAGAATGCTGCAGAATTAAGCTCTCTTTGTTTCATTTTGATGAAATTCGTCGAAATTGCCCTTTTTATGATGTCTGGATGCCAATTTAGCAGCGGCTCTATGAAATTGGCTAAAGTGCAGTGGAAATGCACGTAGCGGAGCTTCATTTATTTGAATTAAGTCGAATCGATGCTAAAAGCACTGGAAAGTTGAGGTAATTTCAAGAAGAACTCGAGGGAGCACAGAAAATTCGGCAATCAGAAATCCTGGATATTCCAAGTAGGCATCGTTTCTTAGATCTTCTCAAAATTTCAATCAAGGATCAGTCCTACGCGACGCCACAAACCTCCTGGCGATGAGTTTGTTGGGCATTGTCGATTTTGATGTTTTGCTTATTTTTGGCTCCACCCCAACCCAAGCATCTCGGAATGAAGGCTACCGATAAGTCACAAAGAAAGTGGTGGAAAACAGAAGCAAAACATCAATATGGAAAGCGTTCCACAACCACGGCGCCCAGCCAGTCCTTCGCGCCGCGTGTGCTGTGCGGCGCGGCAGACCAGATGGGCGGTATTCTGTGGTGCAAAAACAATTGCCTGGCACTGCAACGCGGCTAACATTTCCAAATTTGACAAACAGTGCATCAGTACACAGTAACACATTGAGTAAAGCTCATTACCGTTTGAAACTTGATCTCACGACCTCAAAGATAGGTTATTTTTCATCTTCGGATTGATTTTATGTATTTGGATATTTCTAAATCAGGACCAGATGGAGACTGTGGAAGTCTCATACAAGGCTAAACCCGAAACTTTTCCAGCTTACGAACTTTTTTAAATGAAAAGAAAAAACATAAATGTAGGACACTCTTCTACTAGAAAGAGATTCACTCGTCCGTGTCGGATCACTTGCCACGTGGCTTTGTGGTTGTCTGCGCATCCACGCATTCTCCACTAATGTCACGGTTCACGATCTGTCCTTCCGCTTCCTGGTCAGGATTGCCCAAATAGGTGTGGCGCTCCGATTTCCGCAGTTCAGGGTTGGTATTAAAGAAACTTTATTGACGCAAACAGAGCTATTGTTAGTGTGATTAGTTATTCTATAGATTCAGTGGTGCTAAGATGAACAGGACGCAAAGGTGGTGTTCTTAACCTCATTTCACTTGGTTTTCATGAATCCTAGCCAAGGAGTCTCGTTTGGCTAGAGCATCAGTCGAAAAGTGTCTCAGAAAGGTTTATTCAAAAATTGGGCACAACAACAATGTCATAAGGCCGTAGGTGTTAAAGCGGTAAGAACGATAAAGTTTGGTACTAAATGTTAGCGATGAATCGGCAAAGACTATCCAGAAATCCTGGTGGATCCTAGTTACTAATAGAGAATAAATCATCTACTAGCTCATTGAACAACTATTTTTAACGCACATGTCAGAATTTCTCCTATAACTACTCTCTACAGCTGGACTTCGAGCTGTCAGACTCTTGTGTACATCCAGCAAATGTCCATTCCATCTACAAATCTTTCCTGGATGTTGTGAAGCTTGCACAGTTCAGAATCTCCAACATACAGTACCATGAAAGCTTCAAACGCTGAAATTCGCTATCACACTGATCTTATCATCATTCAGAATGGAAACACCAACATCCGCAGCGGGTGTGCTTCATTCGAACTCGTTGCCGTATTCACCGACGGTCCCATACTAGGAGTGTCAAGATACTAACGTTCGTCATTCAGCATGGAGAGCACCGCCAAAGAAGGCGAGAAGGTGGGTGTGCAGTCCTTGTCGTCAGTAACAAAGATTTCAGGATCTGCGCGCGGCAGGGCTCTGGTGGGCTAAAAATTGAAAATTGGCCCGGGAGCAGAGTGGTGAGATGAGTGCTGGCAGGTCTAATCCCAGAGGGTGGAGCATAAGCAAGCAGTTTCCCAGGAAGATGCGTTCTCAAGGTGATGGATGGAAAGGCTCTGGAAGTCCTCAGCCAGCTCCAGGGTGAGGTTTCCCCGGATCCACTCAGATCCTTCCCGTCAATCGTCGCCGACAGTGAACCTCCACTCACCCTGAACACCACAGAATTCTGGTTTCCAAGGCTTCTCGAGCGTCAAGGTGGTTTCTTCCCAACATCGACGGCTCCCCTCTTGTTGTAGCTGAAGAGCGCTCCAAAATTCGTGCAGAACTGAGCCAGAAGGGCCAGAAGGGCAAGCGATTCAACCACTCTACAAGAGGAGACCAGCTATTCCAACTTGCTCAGTGAGAATGCAACCGACCGCTCTGGCATAATGTGCGCGATATGAGATACGGTAGAGCGATAAGCAAGAAACGTCAGGGAGGTTCGTCATGATCATGGAGCGGTCGTATACCTCTCACTTCCTTCGAAGAGCCAATTCATACTACAGATGACATCAGTAAAGCTGGACCGGTGGCATGCGACGCATCTCGATGCGCTGCGGTAGCATTTCGGCTGTTCGTGGGCTCTGTAGCCATATAGATGGCAGAGGCTAGTTTACTCACGCGTTCTTGACTGGGATAAGCTGCGTACGTGATGAGATCATCAGGTGCGTGGTACATGCAGCTTTATGGTGAAGGATACGCTAAGACGCACGCCTGAGCGCAGCGCATACGCAGGTATATCGCGGCATCGAGGCTGTTCGCAGCGATCGTGCGGAATTCTCGTTTTAGGAAATACGAGGCGTTGACCGGTCTTCATAAAAAATCTTCTATTGCAATTTGTACGCATATGTATGCGTGCGCCTGACGCTCTAGTGACGCCTGCACATAGTACATTAAGGGCAATTTATACTGGGTGCGTGCGACTGACGCGCGTGCGTCTATATGATGAAGAATAGGGCCCAGTCGCATAGCAGTCGCATCGCAGTCGCAGCCCAGACGCACGCGTTTACGGCCTCGCGACGCCCGCGCGTTCTTTTCATTGGGGAGGTACAGAGATAAGCCGTTTGGACAACCGTGCATGGCTGCCCTCTTATCATTCACCATTGTTATGCTGGATTCATAGTAATCCTTCATCCGTTCACTGACTGCCGACTTGAGCGGTTGAACATGTTCTCCGAAATGAAGCCACCTTGAAGCGATCACTTCTATCTCTGCAAAGGATTTCCAGTTCCGAGATTCTTCTTTTCCCACTACTTGGCTCCGCCACAGGAAGAGTGCGCAAGCGTTCAGTAGTGGGGAAGCAAAATCGTCCTATGCTAGGATGCATAAGGTGTTAATCACGAAACCAAAGATGGTTAAAGCGATTGCTCACCCTATAGACCAGAAAATATTAGGAGATGTATTACGCAAAAGTAGGATTGCTAACCTGGTCTCGCTTGGTTGTGTGTTTATGACTGCTAGCCCTAGAAATGCACCTTTCAGGCACTGGAACCTGCTGAACTGCTGTGTAGGCTTGTTGACGCTACATCCCCGCCGTGTCGGTTCCTCTTCCCTGCATCTGAATGATACTTACCCTTCTCCTTCGCTTATATACCCACGCTAGCTGTTATCATTTGCAGCTCGTTTACATCCTGACAAAACATGTAAATCAGTGATAGGGCAGCCATGCACGGTTGTCCAAACGGCATTTCTCAAACGCACGCACCTAGTATAGCTTGCTCTTCAGCCAGCCATGAAAAACATGTCATCTGTATATATAAAAGTGAAAGTTTGTTTGTGTGTTTGTGTGTGTGTTTGTGTGTGTGTTTGTGTGTGTGTTTGTGTGTTTGTGTGTTCCGAATAGAAATCGCGGAGGATGAACCGATCTGGACCAAATTTTGCAGGTAGACTCTCCGCTGGCCGGCGGAGGTTATAGGCTACTTTGCACCTTGGATTATCGATTGGTTTATCGATTATATCGATTTTATTGATTTTTCGCTCTTCTTGACCAGGGACTAGCGAGAACATGCTTACTGGGGTACCTCAATGCGCCGAACACGAATATGACAACCACTTTGCGCCAATTTATCGATTTATTGATTTTATTGATTTTTCGCTCTTCTTGACCAGGGACTAGCGAGAACATGCCTACTGGGGCACCTCAATGCGCTGAACACGAACATGACAACCATTTTGCGCCAATTTATCGATTTATTGATTTTATTGATTTTTCGCTCTTCTTGATCATGGGGTGGTAAAGACATGTCTACTGGGGTTCCTCGATACTCTGAATAAGAATGACAACCATTTCGCCCGAAATATTGATTTATTGATTTTATCGATTTTCCCCATTTGCGCTCGGGGACGGACAAAGACATGTCTTCTTGGGTTTCTCAGTACGCTGAATACGAATATGACAAACACTTTCTATGAAATATCGATTTATCGATTTTATTGATTTTTGGCTCTTCCGCCCAATGGAGCGATGAAGACATCTCTCCTGGGGTTCCTCGATATGCTGAGTATGAATATGACAACCACTTTGTACAAATACGTCGATTCAATGTCACCAAAATAGCTTTGCTAACTTTTCGCCCTCAAGTTGATGGGAAACGTCACCTGGGCTTCGCTAACATGCTGATCACCAAAATTATGGAGATTTTAATGAATTTGTCGATGATAGTAATTGGCCTCAGCAGTATGATGTAGCCGAGGTAATAAAACACCCGAGCGAAGCCGGGTACGGCAGCTAGTTCATTTTAAAACATGCATTTAGGTAGAATTTTCAACGAAAACAGGAAACGCATCGGCCTCTCCAGCGTCTGCGTTGCGTAAGACGTACGGATGGAGCTGTTCCTAACCAGATCGAATAGTCCTCAATGTATATACTATCAGGCAAATAAAACCACTGGTTCTGCCAAGCTGACCATCGCAATTTGCACTCAATGCGTTCTTGCGTCACATATGCGATAGTATGTCAGAGAGACGCACTTCTGGTGCAATCGTGACGTCGACTGGACGCATGTGTCGTCTACATCACGTTATTCGTGGCGGTCTCATAAGATTGCAGGCGTTTGAAGCACGCAACGAATTGCGATCTTGAGTTTATTGTGGTGTATGCATGCGTCATGACTGAGTAGCATAAATTGCCCTTATCGGCGTTTTCTTCATTTCATATTGATGGTGCCTAGCTGGCCTAAAGTACTAGCTGCACGAGCGAGGCCTGTAACGCATTCATTGCATTTTCCACTAAATTATAGTGAAACTTCAGCAGCAACAGGTCGGTACACCTACTAAATCGCCAGTAGAGGAAGAAGTTGAGGTCCGAAAAATGAAGGCAAAAGGAAAACTGTTTGGAAAATCGGCAGCCACCCTAAGGAGGTAATTACCAGTAACTATTTCGTAATAATTGACCTCGTCGTACAAATTACATCCGGCAACTTTTTAGTAGCGATAGTGCCAGCAGAAGTGCCGTGAATAAGTGAGTGGCTTCAGGTTCACCATGAATTTAGTAGTCAGTAGTGCAGAGATCATTGAATCTACAGGAATGGAACCGCAAAAGAGGGCACGGAAAAGCCGGGAGCTAACGTGACGTCAGACGTCGCGACCGCTGTCGCGCCAAGAAGTGACGGAGTCGAGACGGCTCGCAGCGGCGGCACGACGACGTCGGGCGCGACCGGCACGACGGCGTCAGCGACGAGTGTGGACCCGTCGACTGGGCAGTCGTCTGGTGTGTCATCCGGAACAACGAGATCCGGTACGGAGGATGCTGCCACCGGCATCACGACGAGAACATCTGGATCATCGAAGACTAAAGGAGGCCAGTCGGCCACACTGACTACGTCTGGATCGAGCGCAACTTCGGATAGTACGGTGAGTAATTTCGTTAAAAATATTAGAGGGAGATATTGGCTTTTCGACAATTATGGGTTGGAGGTTCATGCGCGCACGAAGATTGCGATAGGATAAACCTCAGGACTCATGAGTAATAAACAAACCACCCGTGGATGTAATGCCAGCCCTGGTTCTTGTTTCATCAACAAGTTGCTGCTTATTGTACTACTCCCAGACAAACCGCCGACATATTGTTGAAAAGCAGATTTATAGCAGAATTAAGTAGCAACTTAGGCATAAAGGTTACTATTCGGAAGAATTTCAAATCGGGTACTAGTTTGGTCACGAATGCTGCGTCATTTTCATGTTAGAAGCGATATGGAGCCAATTCAATCTAGATTTTGGGTTGGCTACAGTTTTACCCGGAAAGGGCAGTGCGAAAGGGCCCTGCTATTACTGATTTGGATGGATTGCTCAGCCAGACCGTTTGAACCCATCTCGTCTTAATTAATCGTCTTAAGCGTCTTAATTCTTTAATTTAATCCTCTGAAAATCGGCGCTATTAGCTGAGTAAAACTTTATCGAACGGATTTATACTGACCATCACATATGACGTAGCACCGACGGTAGATGAGATTTAGCGAAGTCGAATAAGCGTAAGTATTTAAAGGAAGTGTATCACCTCATGAAGGGTAACGAGATATCAACGGAATCTGGTCCTACTCGACATGCTGATTTCAATGATGTGCTTGTTATCTGAAAAAGCGGTCGAAGACCCCTATATTGAAGGCCAAACATGACACTGACACGGATGAGTTCTCTTGCTGGGAAGCTAGAAGAAGCAGAGCTGGGAAGTTGAGATTAAAATGAACTTCTCAGCAGAAGCTATTATCGAATCAACAAACATTGCCGTGTTGAAAACATGACGCACTCTCCGCAAGCTTCAGCTACAGAATGAATTCTCTCGTCCACTTGCCAAAAACTTCGAAATTCTCGACAAAATGAACCCGAAACTTATGGGATTTTCAAAATTTCCGTGATTTAAAGGCAGTGTCTCACCTCATTTTGGGTATTGAGATATCCACAGATTCAGGTGCAGCTCGAGGCGCTGATTCCAATGATGTGCTTAATGTCAGGAAACACCCTCGAAAACCCCTACTTTTAAGGCAAAATTAGATACAGGAGCGGGCGAGTTTCCTTGCTAGAAAGCTAGCAAAAGAGGAGCTGAGAAGCTGAGATTGCACATTAAAATGAACTTCTCAGCAGCAGCTATATCAAAAAACAAACATTTTCGTGTTGAAAAACCATGCCGCACCCTCAGCAGGCTCTTGCTGCGGAATGAACCCTCTCGTCCACTGGAAGAGAATTTCGAAATTCTCGGCCAAAGAAACCCGTAACTTATGGAGTTTTCGACGTTTCCACGAAACCTAAAGTACATTTTTGTGCTCAGTGGCTCACATATGTTCGAATCTCGAATGCGGGCCATGAGCTGAGACACTGCCTTTAAAGGCAGTGTCTCACCTCATGAGCAGCGTTCGAGATTCCCACGTCAGTCGAACGTATGCGAGCCGCTGAGCACAAGGATGTACTTTAGGTTTCACGGAAACGTCGAAAACCCCATAAGTTACGGGTTTCTTTGGCCGAGAATTTCGAAATTCTCGGCTAGTGGACGAGTGGATTCATTCTGTAGCTGAAGCTTATGGAGGTTGCGGCATGTTTTCAACACGACAATGTTTGTTCATTCGATGATACCTGCTGCTGAGAAGTTCATCTTAATAGGCAACTTCAGCTTCTCAGCAATTTGTATCAACTTATTCCACACACGCCCCGTGGAATATAAGCGTCACATCGTCCCCGATCTTTTTTTTTGCAGCCGGGGTCCATGGGGTCCATTAGGGCAGCCGCTGAAATTTGATGGGAAATATTTGGTAGGGCGAATCATGAGCCGTGCCCTGGATGCATCGTCTGAGATTACCCAGGGTAAACGTATTGACTCTGATTTTAACGCTGGGTACATTAGTGTACTGTTGACACATCTACTCTGGGCAATCTGAATTGTACATGTGGTCCCTTTCTAAACAGTACTTACCTGTGACCGCGAAAACAAGAACGAGAGGAGCGGACTGCACGAATCTGATGTGCCAGCCTTATTGTAGGCGATTATATGCAACTTGCGTTGTAAATAAGACGCAATAAATCAAACTTCATGCGCTTATTAATATCAGGTTGTTGCGAAATTAATTGCCGTTTTGGGGTATGCTCACTTGAACCTTTCTCTTCTGCCCAATTTGAGCAACTTCAGCCCAATTCATGTGACCACCATATAGGGCTTTTCCTCCTCTTTCGAATGCTTCTCTGAATATTCTGGCTAGCTCTTTTCTGAGGGTTTTCGTGAAGTCGCGAACAAATCATGAGCCGACGTGATTTTCGGGTGATTATGGTTCATGACTTCAAACTCGATCATTCTTTGTCGGATGCTTGCGATAATCTTGCATTTGTTTTGGCTTCGAATCGCCTTCCAAATGGGCAGTGAATTATTACCGAATAATTAATAATTATTCGGTCGCAAATTTTTCTTCCGTCGATTTTGATCCCCAAAGCAACCACTGTCGTGACCACAGGTTGTTCTCTGATGATCAAGTGTTGAGAAGAGTCGTGGGACCTAATCCGGGTCCAACCATTTGGACTTTGAGGGCAGGGATGGGGGCTCACTATGCTCAAAACATTTCACTTCAATCGACATGACAAGAAAGGTGCAGAAGTGAACACCCTACGATCTGACAGATGACCAGCGTCTCACCCGCTGTGTCATCTTTTCTAACTTAATTTCTCGCCTCAAAAACTACCCATTTCTGCACCGCGTAACACCTATCAATGGAGCTTTGTTCCTGTACGATGAAAAGAAACGTGAATTCGTTTCGGTAGACACTTCCTCCCATCTCCAACTTTCTCTAAATCAAGTCTTCGCACTGGGGAGGTTGTGTCAGGAGTGTGGTGATGCTGTAAGAGTGTGATCCACTACAGTCTTCTCCAACCTAGTCAAGTACTAACACCAAAGTCCTGGTATTGTAATTTCGAGCTGATGCCAGCAAATCTGCTATAGATGTGGTCGGCAGTGGCGAACAAAAACTGATTTCCCCCTTTTCCAAGGTAACGTTAAGCCTCACTCTCCAAAATTTACACGACAAAACTGATGTAGTAAGGCATCAAGGTTCTCACTCATTGACCTCATTCCTCAGACCGTTACCCCACTGTAGGTCTTTTTTCCGAGCTCCAGATGCAATCTTGCGACAGCAGCAGATTGCTGATGCTGGAGCATGCTGAAATCGCCTTCCAAAAGTTTGCGGATCTTTGTGATCTCGGTTTTAGTAGTGGAGGCATGCAATCCTCGTAGAATTGTCAAGGAGGATCTATTGACTTGAACGGTTGCTGAAGCGATGAAAAAATTGTGTTCGAGCCGAGTTAAAACACTTTGAACTGGTGCGTCCACTTCGGCAATTAATTTCGCAACAACCTAATATTTATAACCAGTCTGGCCGTCCGGCTGACGCCGGACTTCCAGACTTTTCCTAATGCTCGCTTCGCTCGCATGGCTTCATCCCTTCTTCATTCAAATAAAGTCACAGCTATTCCACATTTTTGCTATAATGTGTCCCACACCCTTTCCATTGCTTTTTCTCATGTAAAAATGCACTTATAAAAGAGGATTAACCTTCTCGAAGCAATTTTATCATTTGCTCAACTGAAATAGCTTTTTGTAACTATATATAACCGGTTCAACCTGGATTGACCGCAGAAAATGGTCTATCATTTTTTGTTTGTTATAACTGGTCAAGTGATAAGAATCAGTTAGAACATATAAAAGTGGAGGGTGCGGTGTGTTCATAAACAAATGAGAAGAGAAGAACGCGGGGGAGGACGTGAGGAGGAAGGATTCACACGGATTGCATACTAATCCGCGCAGCGGTCTGACATCTAGTTTTTTTTACGATTGATGTTAGACGCCATCGAATCGATTTAGCAGATGTGGACCTAACTCATGACATTTCCCTGAGTAGCGGACACCGGCGCACCCCTCCTGCATCGGTAGCTATACTTTCAGGCGCTCCTCCACTTCAGACGCCGGCGCACTTACCACAGCAGTGGACCCGTCTCCCCCCCCCACTTTGGGCGTCGACGCACCCTTATCACAGCCGTGGACCCGTCTCCCCCACTTTGGGCGCCCGCACCCTTATCACAGCCGTGGACCCGTCTCCCCCCACTTTGGGCGCCGACGCACCCTTATCACAGCCGTGGACCCGTCTCCCCCACTTTGGGCGCCGGCGCACCCTTATCACAGCCGTGGACCCGTCTCCCCCCACTTTGGGCGCCGACGCACCCTTCATGTAACGGTGGAGTGGTCGGCATCACTCTAAGCCACGCCCTCGAATTTCGTTCTACACACACACACACACACACACACACACACACACACACACACACACACACACACACACACACACACACACACGTGACACACAAAGTAAGCCCGTTATTATAAGTCATGATACCAAACTAAATGCGTCGTTCAATCTTCTGAGCGTCGATTTATCACCGATGGGTTTCTTTATGCTGTAAAATGATAGTCAATCCGTAGCGTTATCTGTCCAAATCATCCGTGTTTAAAGGAATATGCTAACATCAAAGGTGTTATGCGAACATCTTCTTTGACTTTCGTCCTGACACCATTTCGCTCTGTTGAGCGCCATGTCTGAGTGGATGCCGCGATGCTTCTGATAGGCGTGAAATATGGCTAGCCAGCGTTACCTCGACCGCCTCTTTGACCGTCTCAAAGGTACTTCAAGAGCGAGGCTTATTTTGCAGGCGGTGTCTTCGTTGGCGCGCAGAACGTGGCCATACCATCTAAGATGGGCTTCGCGGACCTTGCTGGTAATCGGGGCGATCAGTTCGGAGTCCTGTCTTCTTTGAGCCTCGACATAGAACAGCAGTATGATTCATGAATGATTGTCAGTAAAGTCCTTTATTGGCCAAAGTTTCGGCGGCTTCCCCGTCTTCAGACCTGAATTACTCAAACCAATCCATGAAGGTAGCCGCACAAACGCCACCTCAGTCAAACATCTAGAAACCAGGTCATGCTCGGAAATCACGAAATTCTGACGAAGATCGAGGTCGCACTCCTCTATATCCATCGTATGGGTGGGGTTGTTAGTGAAGTATGACCGCGTCAGACTTATTAGTGGAATGGGACGTCCTGTCACGAACCATAACTCAAGTTGGACGTCGCACAGTCTAAGATATGGTAAGATGATGTGGTAAGATACTGTAGGACATGTAACGCTGCCAACTAAGTCCTAGTAAAAATGCAAAGCAGAGAATGAGAGTGGCCACACAATCCAATGGTTCGAGCTATGCCACCACTTCATTTTCACCCTCCCATACGCCGAACGGTTCGGATTGTGGCCACTCATTCTCTACTTTGGATTTCCACTAGCACAAATTAGTGGGCAGCATCATTTATGGTAGTTCATTGATGATAGGGGAGCACTCCTCCATGCGGTTCATTTCTGAGTTTTTAACATGGTTTCAAATTTCCAATTTTGTTTTGCGTGCAGAAGTGTTAGTTTCAAGATCGAGGATTGTGGCTTCTACTTCGTAATCGAGAGTGTTGTGCAAGAATTGACTCGGCTATGGTGGAGATCCTTGTCTGGTCTGCCACGCAGGTCTTGTATTGTAGTCCAACACGTCACAGCGAATATGTTCATTAGGAATACGGAAGTGGAACACCAGAATACGAGGATACAGAATATATATCCTCGACTTGAACACAGAGTGGTCGCGCTGTTTCAGCAATGCATTCGCCACCGTAATTCCTACATCTGTTATGTAGACGGCGCATGATTTTATGCAGTAGATCTACATATAGTTGTATAGTTCTTTCAAATCTGCTCTCCTCAAACAGAGTCGTGTAATCAGAGATGAACGGCGTGCAGAAGTGGACTTTGTTTTGAATATTGGCGTGTCCCTTTCGTGTTTGACACTGCGATCTTAAAGACGTTGCCAATGAGGGTTTTCTTCGTCAGCGCAGGTTGTGCAGGAAAGCAGTGGACAAGCACTCCTTGCTACTTGGCTTTCGATATCATTTCGCCCACAAGTCACCCCCGGAACTGTGCGTTTGAGCCTTTCAAGATGGGAGCTAGTCTTGCGTCGGTATTCCTCTTGTTACATAATTTATTTGCTCTGATTATTGGTTCATCATCTCCAAAAATCTGTCTAATTTCGAATGGAACAGATAATGAAGCAGTCGTTGATGTATCTACGTACAATGCAGAGGCGGACGAGACTCTAGTACAGGAGATTTTATTTTTGCATGAACTTAATTTTGGTGGAAGACGTTGTTCCATAGCTAAACCTCTACAATGTGACATCTCACCTCTACTATAATTCATAGTCTATCTGAAAACGGTGCAGTCGAGACACTCGCCTAGCAATGACGTGACATGTGCAACTGATGAGCCATGCATAATAATGTTCTTGCGTTGTTAACTGAGAATCTCAAATACTTCTTGGATCTGAATCATTCGACAAATGAGTGTGAAGAATCGACAGCGATAGACTCCCTCAGAAACTTGCGGCGGCCCGCTCTAGCATTACCGGCAGGGGCATCACCGCGTCGGAGCACGGCCGGCAACAGTAGAGCGGGCCTCCGCTCAGCCGGAAGTGCTCCAAATTGAGTGGGTACAGGCGCTACTGCTCCAAATCGGGTGCTCAGGCCAGCCTTGTCCAGCATTGCTCATCAGTGAATCTCAAGCCAGTGTTACAATCTGTGAGGGTTTGGCATTTGGTTGCGCAGTGGCCCGTAAAGAAGAGCTCCAGGTTTGATGTAGGTGTGAATCCGTAGTGATAGAAAGGCAGAACCATTCAACAAGTTCTCATTACGAATCGGAAGATGTAGCCCTTTGCAAAGTGACTGAGAGTCCGCTTCGTGATCAAGTCGGCCATTCTTGCTTCTGATCTACTTCTCTCGGCTGTTGCCTTCATCTTTCATCACCAACCGACCCTTCCGATCGAGCTGGCCGGAATGCTATCATGGTCTGCCATGCCAGCCGGCAGGTTATCATGGTTGATCAGCCCGGCCGGAAGGTTATCATGCTAAACCTGGCCGGCCGGCCATGAACTCTCCGCCGGTAGCAGGTGCGGTAGAGCGGCCGGTCGATGATGGGTTGTAGCCCGGCCGGTATGCGGTGATAGGCTGTACGCCGGCCGGTGATCAGCAGGCGCTCGGCCGGTTGGTACCTACTGGTCGGGGGGCCGGCCGCACCAAGTGTCTGAGCACTACACATTTGTCATGAAAGTTATTATGATAATAATCAGCACATCAGTGTTGTTATCCTGTGAATGGATTATCAATTGTACATGTGATGGTGTTAGTGAATGTTTCGACTGCACGGATCTCAGATGATTTGTGGATTGTTGTAGAGGTGAGAGGTCACAATTTATCGTCCTTACCAAAGTGCTAAGCGTAGGAGTGCTAAACTGCGCTAAACTAGGGAATACAGCAAAATCTCACAACAAAACTACGGAGGGCACTGCAAACAGTTCCTTCGATACCGCTTGTTGTTTCAACCCGTTTAAAAATCTGCGCTATTAGCTGAGTAAAACCTTATCGACTGGATTTATTCTGACCGTCACACAAGACCAGACACCGATTGTACAAGAAAAGATTTTCAACGAAGTGGAATAATAGGCATAGGTATGTAGGCACGACAAAACCATTCGCAGTCTGCCTTATTCTCGAAGTTGTTCCTATTGCCTTCACATCCTCCATAAACGAATTCCACGCACTTTCCACGGCTTGGATCGAATCCAAATCTGAACGTGGACTTAACTGGACCAACTATGACTCCAAAAAATTTTTCACCAACGGGAGCTCACCGTGGCATGTACGCCAAGCATGGTCCCCTCTCAATCGGTAGCATACAGGATTTGTCAGACTGTAGGTCTAAAATTGAGCCTATCAGAGTGGATTGAATGATGCCTTGGCGAGGATGGCAAAGTGCAGTTAAAATCCGGAAATATCCATGTGGTTAAGCTTCGGATTTGGCTCCATCTTCACCTTTCTTTAGCAAAAGATTCATAGAAGTTCACATAGTTGTGGTCGTTCCGCTAGTTCAGAATCGACAAATTCCCCAGGCAAAAGATACTGTTCACCGCTCTCAGCAGTCATTTTACTGCGATAAGATTCCCATATGAAATGCCCCAGTTTTCGCTCAAAAGACTCGTCCAACCTCAACTTTTGCGGAATTCACAGCCACTCTGCTAATTTCTGTTATACCGAGAATATCACAAAAGTTTACAAAAACTTAAAAACAGTCCGGGGGGACATCTGCTCCGACTTTACCCAGTGCCAAGTACATCAAAGTCTTTGCATTTTCGAATGTGTATCTACTCCCATACTTCACGAGTCCTCTAATCTGCGAATCAAACCCAATCAAATGGCAATTTTAGCGGAATTAAGCCAATTGAGTGACTTTGACTCCCTGTTGAAAAGGGCCTGACTAATACTTAACAAATATGCATTAATTTCACAAGTTGTACTTCAATTTTCTTATGAATAGATTTGTACGTAATTTTCTTCGCTACCTATTTCAATTTTGTTGTATCTTTACCGTGTAGCTGTCCAGGATACGGTCGGAGCAGATGTCCCCCCGGACTGTCATTAAGTTTCTGTCAAAAGTTTTCTCTCATTTTTGAAACGCTCACCTGGTCTTAGCATTTTATCCTCGTAGCGTAGAGATGGAATTATGATCACACCATCATCAGGGCTGCACGCCCGTTTACATTGGGCCATTGTTTTGAAGTTGTTATCGTTTCCAAAACAACCGCCGAATGTGAATTGGACACATTTACCCTTTGAGGGATCGAAGGCGAAGCTGCAGAGATTTCTAGGTTACCATAACATTTTGTCAGCTGATCTTCCACACTCACCGTCGAAAATAACCCCTACATGGTCCCGGGTTTATCTCTTGGTAGCAGCGGTCGTCCCTGTCCCACTGGGCACTGACTGAAATTTAGTGGGAAATAATTGGTAAGGCCGGTGATGAAGCCGCATGGATGCATCATTGGGGTTGCTCAAGGTAGGCGTGTTGGCGGTGATCTCACCGATGGGTGCAATAGTGTGCTGTTGACATGCTTACCGCGGGTAATCTCAACTACATATACATGTGACCCCTGTCTCAAACAGTGCTTACCTATGGCCGCGAAGAAAAGGAAGAGAACCGCGGATTGCATGATGCTGGCGTGCCATCCGTCTTGGAGGCCACCTTATATGTATGCAATTTTTACGCGCTCATTGAAATGTATGTCGTCGTTTTCTCGTAGTAAAATCAAGCTAAAGACGCCCATTCAACTTTTTAAGCGTCTTTTGGTGACCAATAAATTTCGTTATGCTGCGAAATTCCGTTCATATCAGTTGTGTTATGAGCCACTAATAAACGTTATATGCAAAGTATGCCAGGGAAAGCGAAGGGAGGTAGCAAAGCGGCTTATTCCTGAAAAAAACTTCAATCCAAGTCAACTACATTTATCACTTGCCTAGTTGTCTTTAACTTCAAAGTCGTCTCCTTTAGCTTTAAAGTAGATCATCACTAGAACCGCGAGTTAGACAGCTATTGCCCGCATGAAGTTGACCTCGTTCTTGCTCCATTTCCGTTTGAATCCTGAAGGAGTTCATGATTCCAGGGCTAGTGATAAGTTTTAAGTGCATGCAAAAGTTGCGGGGCAGTTGCACCCGACTTTCCAACACGCCATAACTCAGCTCGAAATCAATTTTTTCATTCGAAATAGGAGTGAGTGCATCAATGCAAGTTACCATCTCGACACAAGTGAAATTATACCGGAAGCTTAGAAATTAACAGGTTTGGATTCGAAAAACTGGCGGACGTCATTTTCGAGTAGGGTCTGATTGATGAAATTTTTACCACGCAAGTAAAGTTTCAGATGTTTGAAAAGATGGAAATTCGTTGGAGAGAGATCTGGAAAGTATGGAACGTGAGCCAAGAGGTCGAACCCCAATTGGTGAATTTTCTGCAAGTCCGATACTGCAACGTTGGGGCGGGCGCTATCATGCAGCAGGAGTAGACCGGTTTACCCCTGACAACTTCAAGCAAGTAGGAGTAATGCTCGGCGGTGATAGTGTACCCGTTTGGGAGAAACTCGTGGTGCATGAGTTCAGTTGAGGACCAAAAAACTACTGTCACAGTTTTTTTCTGGGATGTAGAGATGGTTTACGCATTTTTTTTTGGGAGGCTCTCTAGAGTCAAGCCACTGGGATGACCTCCGCCTATTGTCACATATGACCACTTTTCATTGACAGTAACAATCCGTTCAAGGAACGGATCGCCGTAGAGTCAAAGATCTACAGAATTCAAGACGTCGCAGCTTTTATGCTTCGTTCAGTTTATGCGAGATCCAACTATTTATTTTCTTCACTTTTCCAATTTTCTTCAAATGGCGCAACACAGTTGAGAGGCATATGGATAACTTCTCAGCGATCTCCTACTCACTCTGCGCAGGATCTGATTCGACCAACTCCTCCTAACCTGCTCGTGGTACACCTTCCACGGTCTCATCTCCTTTGACAAAACTTGCGTAGCAACGAGCCGTTGTCCTTTTAGAGATGATGCCCTCCCCAAACGGTTTGTTGATGTTATGGACCGCTATACTCGTTGGTCTTCTTAATCTCAGGCAATAACACAGGGCGAGCCGACGGCGATTACCCGCTGACCCGAGGCGTTATCCTCGGGTCGCCCTCTAAATGCTGTCGGCTCACCCGCACTTCAAAGTTAGTAACAGACAGTTAAAGGTAAAATCAACCTTACCTGCGCGTACATGCTCGTGGCAGCTTGGAGACAAGGAGATTTCAACATTGGAATGTCCGAAAAGGAAAATGCAAACTTTCTAACCCCCACCCAATGTTTTATCGGAGCCTTTCCAACCTTGAGGATTCGAACCTGCCTTCATACCGAATTCGCTTTCGCATCCACTCGACCATTCGTGCCGACACACCTCTTTCCTCTGATCTGAATCATGTTCACGTCAGCACTCTTCTGGCAAACATCGGGATCATGGAGGTCTGCCTTGCGAGATGTGCGGGTCTGTTGTTAGGTTTACTGTGTTACCGGCTCACCGCAATCCGATGTAAACGCGCTTCTAACGTAGCTAGAAATTCATGAGCAATAATCCATGTTCTTAGCAGTCCAAACTTTCAACACTTTGCATCTGCTTTTTAACTGTAAGTGCAGTGGGGTCAGATTAGCTGACCATCCCACACCATAAGACCAATCGAGGATGGGGACAGTGATGTGAAAAAATGTAAGAAAAATTGCCCGCCTACCCGTAGATTTCGTATTTCGTACGGATACGAAATACGAAATGTTCGGGTAGGCGGGCAATCAGGTATCCGAGAAAAACATGATGCGGCACAGTGAGGGGCACGAAGCACTGAATGTTCCTACGGCTTCATTAAGGGTCATTTTCATTCTTTTTGATTTTTGGAGATTTCAGAAGTTCACATCACAATAAGCATAATTTTTATTCAAACTTCGCAAACGAAAAAGAATTTATTCGTTGGATACTCTACGTTCAGAAGAACTCGATTGGTTCTTCTCCCTAGAAGCCACTTCTTGGAAACCTACAGAAAACAGCTGCAAACAAGTACTTTTATTCTTAGTCGTCCAAATTTCTTGCTCATCTGCCTACAAGAATAGAAGTGCTCTTAAATATTTGGAAACTTATTTATTTATTGAAAAACTAAAACTATATAATGAAAAAGCATATTAGAGTATTTGAAAAGTTCAAATATCAAAGAAATATTAGCGAACGAATCAAAAAGATACCCTCATGCAGCTTTGCGCCGCATTGGTAAAAATATCTTTTCCTAATGCGTCAGTGAAAGTGTTTTTATATATTACCAGCTTGATCGTCCGGCTAACGCCGGACTCTCAGGCTTCTTTTGGGCTCGCTTCGATCGCCTCGCATATGTGTGTGTTCCCCTCTACTGAGCGTTGGCATACTACTCTCTCAGGTGTTGACCCATGCGTCACATCTTCCACACGTTCGAAGCCGGCGCACCCTTATCACACTGTTGGACCCGACTTCAGGCGTTTCCACACTTTTGGACGCCGGCACACCCTTATCACACCTTCTTTGGACCCACGGTAACTCTTCCCCTACCGAGAGCCGACGCACTTCTGACATAACTATAGGCTCGTTTCATGTCACCTTCTCCACCATTTGTGCGGGCGCAACCCCATCCATGTCATCCCTCGTTCGTCTGGTTGCTCCTCTTCGTTATGAACTTATCCCAACCGTCTATTTCCTTTTATACGGTCATGTAATCATAAAACTATCCCACTCGTTCTGACCGTGTTGAAAACAACTGTCGGCCAATAACATGTCTGAACATGACAAACGTGGCCCAAAACACCTTTAAATCGAGGTAAAAATCAAAATTTGCAACTTTTCTGTATATAACTCGATGCGCTGAACACGATGGTGTCGGTAGTTTTTGACGACAGTGGCTGGTTATTCTGTACACATACACACACTGACATAAAATGCCGATTAATATTAACTATGATACCTTAGATTCCACAAGACTGAACCTCGGGTCGCCCGGTAATTCTCAGCATTCCCTCGCCTCACCCGGTAGGTTCCTTTCATGCCCTCGGCTTGCCCGGTGCCTTGTGTCATACCTTTGGGTCGCCCGGGGGTTCAAGTAATTTCCTCAGCTCGCCTTGTAACACTTTTTTTGGTAGCTCGGGTGGCCCGGTCCGGCCGATTTCGTTACATTTCCTTATATCTCATACAGCACTAACTCGGTCTCTAATGTTGGAACATGCGGATTTTCCATTCATTCAAAATATTCGGTACTCGAAAGCAAAAACATTCGACTTCGAATGAACGGAAAATTCGAATGTTCCAACATTGGGGACCAGCACGTTTTGTCGTTTTCTCCCCTCCTTGCAACGGCAGAGATAGGAAAGAAATCCCTACCTTGATCGGTTTTGTTTGCTCATAAATCCAGAAGGGATTGAACCCTTCCAGAGACATTGATGGCTGGAACAAAGGAGTAACCCAACGAACGCAAGTCATCTTGGATGGCCTCCATTACTGTCACTGTCATCCTCATTTAACGCTTCTTTGACTTACTGACTTCATACTTCTCTTCAAGGGTGAATCAACGAAGAAGAAACACACCATGTTCTTGAAAGGGCTGTCATGCATGCCGGCATCCTGCAAGACTAGGACGAAGTCATCATCGAAGACGAGATCGTCCTCGTCATCGGGAAAGTATGTTTTTTCTAGAGAAAATGATCATGTTTCTAGAGAAGCTTTGCTCTGACTAGCAGGTGTTGTGCACAAATTCGATGCTTCAAAATTCCTAATGATTATATAGTTGTCTATACAACATTTTTCAGTGCCGAAGATCTGCCGGAATCCACATCAAAGACCAAAACCAAATCAAAAGGCAAGAAGAAAGCAAAAGCAAAGAAGGTAAAAGAAACATAGAGTTTGCTTCTAATAAATCAATGCTGGACTCTGAAAGCTATCTATTTCCAGAGCAAGAGATCGAGCAGGTCCAGCGGAAAGCAGGTCTCTTCGCGTACACTGTTCAAGAAAAAGAAGAAGGTGCGTGGAAAGAAGAAATCTCACAGATCCTCCCGCTCCAAGCAATTGACACCATCCGGAGAAGCAGAGGTGACAGCAGGGAAGAAAGTGGTTAAAGCGAGGACATCCAGACGTGAGAAGTCGGCACAGGAAGGTGTGAAACCGGGCGAGGTCGTATCCCCGGCAGTTGAAGGAAGATCTCCGGGCATACTGCCACAGCAAGCGGATCAGCCTGTTGGAGCAGGTCCCATAGAGATGCAGCCAGCACCTGTCCACGAAAGAGCTGCGGCCGCAGGCTTGGATCAGATGAGAGCGGATGGGCCCGTGTCGCTGGGTACACCTGCTGAGCTGGGCCTCGAGGCGAAGGAGGACGGTGGTCTCGCCGTAAAGTCTAACGATGCACAAGCGGGACAGCTGAGACTGGATTCGCAGCCAGATGACGGCCATCAGGCAGTGGCAGGATTCCAGGCTGTAGCTCGAACAGGCAATCGCAGGTACTCCCAATCTGCATTATTACTTCTTTGTAATAAACTAGATCTACAACTAATAGTCTTCCTTTTATTGCTACTGCTTCCAACTTTCGTATATCTTTGAATTTTCAGTGCTTCTCGTAGTCGTCGTCGTTCCACTTCCCGATCGGCCATCCGACTGCAGATCCCTCAAGGTTGCAATCTTGTGACTCCTCTCTTTGTAAGTGATTCAGTTACCTCCTCTATTCCATAAATACTCTTCCTTTACACTGGAACTGCCTGATTTTACAGATCCGCTCTTTTCAAAGCGTTCGTGTCGATGTAGAAACAGAAGAACTGCTGATTACCACAAATGTGGTGTTGCACTCTAGCGGATTGACGGTTGAGGAGAGAAAAGCAGAATTGGACAATTTGATTCAAGTTAGGAGACACATTAATTACTATTGTCCTACGTAGCGTCCTTCTATATAACGAATATCCTAGCTAATACTCGATATTTTAGGTCCGTCCAGCCGTAGTGAACATAAAAACGATGGATGACGATGGATTCCAAGAGGAAAAGACCACCCAGAATGTACTCATCGGGAAAAGTATGATTGTAGTGGAGAGGAAGTCTGTTCTCTTGGTGCGTGAAACCCTCTTGTTCTGAAAGATTTTTCTCAATTTTGAAGTGGAAACGAGCTTACATACTTACTTACTTATCCCTTAGCCGGAAGCGGTTCGGCCTCTCAACCAGTACACTGCTCTAGATGCCAATGGAGCATGAAAGGCTGGACGACATATTTTCATCTTTTACGGTTTGAGAAGATACTTCTAGCTTCACTGACTTTGCACCGCAGAGTGTTTAGGTCTTTTCGATTTGCTTGATCATAGTGCGGCTCTGCACTTTCCAGTGAGCAGGTCGTTTTCCCATCACAAGACTGTGTGTAAGTGGGCTTGGCTCGCTCGAATCCATTCTACAGACGTGACCAACCAAACTTGTTGTCTAGATTTGTTTCTCCACAGTTTGTTGATGTCCACATCTGTCACGGATGATGTCATTTCGTATGTGGCTTGCAATCGTTATTCCTGGGATTTCAGGCACTGCATCTAGAAGGTCTTTAATACATCGAGGTCTCGCTTTAGAAGAGTTCACGTTCCAGGCCCATACGGAAAGATTGGCATTACCAGCTTCCGAAATAGGCGTACTTTTTTCTTCGGTGAACTGCTGGTTTCCCTTCACACGTCCCACGTTAGCAGAGTGAATGCCGTGAAAGCCTTCCCAATTCTGCTGTGGATATCGTGGATATCCACTGTGGAAGTTACCTTTTTCTACTATGATTTAATGCTTTGACATTAGAAATTTATTCCGTTTACAGCGAAGCGAACAGGACAGTGGTCTCCGTACTAATGACACACGCAAATATGACAACATTTGTGAGGCAAGAATGGGACCGGCGCCAGAGTCGAATTCAACAATGCAGAGGTAATGAATTCTTCAAGTTTTCCTGTCTTTCACTCCTTCAAGTTGCGCTGCATGGCCGAGCTGTACAAAAACAGCTGTCGACCATTTCAGGGCCAGCGGCATTCTAAACGTTATCGCAGAGAACGGCACCGTCATGGAGGATGACATCTATCACAAGACTGAACGGATTGTGTTCACTATTGGTGGAGTGTCATTTGCACTAAATGAAGGCAAAGTCCTACCGTGAGTGCTACATTAGCAATTGTCCTTACATTAGAAAAAACTAGTAAACGAAATGCAATTCGTCTGTCTTAGCTCTTCCAAGTAGTAGTGCTTTCAGAGCCCGATGTGATCAGACCGTCTCCCAGAAAAATAATGTCCGCTTTGACGAGCGAATCTTCGCTGACCAAAACAGGTACCAAAACCAAAATTCTTTTGTTATTACCCGGGAACAGTGTTACCAATCCTTATTTAAGTATCACTATTGATCGAGACACTGTGATAGATGCGAAGCACGGCAGACTTTGGGATCTTCGCGAAACGTTTTTGGTTGAGGAGAAGAGAAGTTACGATTATCAGTCCACGTATTCGGATGGATCACTTGTATGGACAAACGCGGTCCCGGTGAGTGACAAAAACAAGAGTGTGTAGACTTGAGTAAAAAAGTTTTTACTACTTTTAGCCACTGAGAGAAGAGGAAACTCAAAGAAGCGAAGGAATAGCCCCTGTTGGCGGTGTGTTCAGAATGGTTTTCCGTTTATATATCCTTCTAGGACTGAATTCAACAGCAGAGTGGTTGACAACTCCCAACGTTTAGTTGTCTTACTCTGCTTACAACAGCAAAGGAAGGAAATTAGTGCTTTATTAGAAGAGAATTAGCCGGAACGTTGTTTTAATCCGCGAATGTCAAAAGATGAGAGTGGGAAGCGCTCGAATAATTCGTACGAGCTTTGTTGTCATGTCAAGAGTTTACGTTGGAAGTGTAGCTAGAAGCGAGGCCTTCATTCTGAGTCTGCAATTCATCCCACCGTGACTGATAGGTAAAGAGAGCGCACAAGAATACAATGCAAAATGAAAACTAATAGTGGCGATAGGATTGCGCGCGGTACGCAAGAGTGGGGTCCACAAAAATATCTCAGACAGTGATCAGAACTTTGTAGAATTGAGAAGGGTTCGATATCGTAAATCAACACGACTTCTGAACTAGGACTGCTAGCTGCGTAATGTGAGGATTCGTCATGAAACATAATGATGTGATAAGAATATGACACGCGTACTATGTACGATGGAATATGTTGTTGCAGGAGTAAGAAATCAAATACCCGAAAAGAGGTAGCAAACGAAACTATTCGAAATTAGAAGGACAAATGCGAAACCTTGCTTTCCCTTTCATATTGAACGCTGCCCACAGCGCCATGTATAAATTCGTTAGGAACGTTTATAAGTTCCAATGCGCTGGAAATGGGATTTTGCAGTTCTGACTCATCTGTTACCTTTATTTATTTATTTATTTATTGTTTATCCATTCACTTATTTGTTTATTTGCTTATTTATTACACGGGTATACACATATGGACGGATGTAGAAATAATTCACGGATCCCGTAAAGATGAATTGCTTCGATGGCCAGAAGAGGGGCCGACCAATTAACTATCCGAGCGAAAGGGACCTACTGCGACTGCGCTACTCGAGCCCAACGCGCTCAAGATGATGGCACCAAGGATAAATTTTTAATGATAACGAACCAGCCTAATCGTCCGGCTAACGCCGGACTCTCAGGCTTCTTTAGGGCTTACGTGTGTTCCCCTCCACTGAGCGCTGGCATACTACTCTCGCAGATGTGGACCCTTCTTCCATACTTCCGACGCCGACACCCTTACCACACCGTTGGACCCGTCTCCAGGCTTTTCCCCACTTTTGGATGCCGGCGCACCATAATCTTACTGCTGGACTCGATTCCAGGCTTTTCCCCACTTTGGGACGCCGGTGCATCATTCTCACTGCTGTTCTCTCCTCAACGGCAACTTTTCCCCTACCGAGCGCGACGCACCTCTGACATAGCTTTCATGTCACCTTCTTCACCATTTGTGCGGGCGCAACCCTCATCCACGTCATCACTCGTCCGCCTGGTTACTCCTTTCCCTTTTAGAACTGTCCTGGCCGTGTCCTTCCTTTTATACGATCGTAGACCTATTTGACCCATTCCGACCATGTTGAAAACAACTGTCGGCCATTAGCATGTCTGAACATGACAAACGTGGCCCAAAACACCTTTAAATCGAGATAAAAATCAAAATTTGGAACTTTTTTGTATATAACTCGATGCGCTGAACACGATGAGGCCAGTAGTTTTTGACGACAGTGACTGGTTCTCTTGCACACACACACCCACGTACACACACGCACATAAAATGCTAATTAATATTAACTATGATAGGTCTATTTTGGTCTATTTGCACACTGAAGCCCTTCTTTGAGGTATTCATACTGAACAAACAGTTGGTAACATTTTTCCCTACAACATGGCAAAGTTTCGCACAAGAGATTCTTTCGCATACAGATGTATTTTCGCTGTTGTGATGCGCCTTTGTGAATTTAAAGTACACTTACAGTATTTGTCAAACTATGCACCGATGTAAACGTTATACTGAGGTTAGACTGTGACATTTGAAATTTTGCTACGACGTCGACTGTATACTATATTCGCATACAGCACATAAAAAATACCGCTTCTGGTGAAGTTTTGGAAAGTTCTGGAAGAAGTAGCGCATGATATGCCTATGGTAACCCTACGAAAACGTCTTTCGTTGTAAAATGAATGTAGTAGCCTTTTTCATCATGTCAAACATACATAATGTGCAAAATTTCACTAAATTCTGGGAGAAAATACACATACAATGTAAGAAAACAGCCTACAGTTCCGCGCTACAAAGTAAACAGTTTCTCTTGCTCAGTCAAACGTCTATGAGGGGAAGGTTTGGGAAATTTTTACTATAGGAAAATGATATGATTGATTCAACATGACTCCTATTGTATCCTATACTTCTGCGCGCAATTCCCCGTACGATACACCGATTCGTACTGTGGTCCATTTTCCATTAAGTCGCTACCTTTAATTTTATTTTATAGTGGGAGCAGTTCCTGCTGAACAACAGCAGCAGAAAGTTCAATCCACGTGTGAGTAGCGGTCACTTTTATACTGCAACCCCACGGTATTAAGCGCTTGGTCGGTCATTAGGAATGGAAGTTTTGCAGATTTGGCTCCAGAGATGAATGCACCTATAGCTGGCTCACCAAAGATGTCCTTCTATGTCGCTCCACAATTTCTGAGAGAAGAACAACAAGGTATTGTCTTCACTCTGTGGAAAATACTAGTTCATGTCGTGAGTAAAGAATTACCTGTAGTTTTGAAACAAATGTGGTTCTTTGTGGTTTAGTGCGAACCGCTAAAACACCTTCCCCAAAACAAGCTTTCTATGCAGCTCCCGCGCCTGTAAAAGAAGAACAAAAAAGTACGGTAGGAATTATCAAGACGGCAATGGTGATTCTGCAAAAGGGAGCAAACCGCAATTATAAACGAATTTTAGTGCACACAGCTCGAGCTCCTTTGAGCAGATCACCGAAGCAGTCTTCTCTACGCTGGTGTGGAGATACAAAAACAAGCCATTATATTTATCCTCCTAATTCCTGATTTTATAGTGAAGAGTAATCCTTAAAAAAGAGTGCCATCGTCCTAAAGAAATTTGCGAGTGGTAAACTGTGGGCTACTCAAATGCGATCTACTCAAGCAGTTTTTTGGGACCAGCTACGCACGTAAAATATAACGGCTTATGCAAGAGATACTATGATGCGATGGCGGTCTGGTAATGAATGAAAGTGAGCCCCTAGCCAAGCACAGGTAGACGAGCCAAGCTCATTTGGGAGCGCTCCGGACAGCTTCGCTCTTCACCGTTTTTCACGTCCTCGGGTTCTTACTCTGACAACCACATATTCCATTGACATCATGTACACAATACACATGTCATATTCATAAAGGATAAAGTGGTCGGCGTTAATCAATCCCGTCACGAGGGATGCGCCACGCATTCGACTTCATCTGAGCATCGTAGAGGCGTTGAATGCATATGAGCCCTGTACAATGACTTGCGGAGGGCACCCGATGTACCAAGCCAGTGCTTCATCCTCCCAGACTCCTCTGGTACCAATTTACCGACCCCGGAGGGATGGAAGGCTTGGCTGGCCTCGGGCGGGATCGAACCATCGATCGTGTGCGTGCGCAGCGAGGCTCTTACCACTGCACCACACGCGCCCCGTCATATTCATATCACATCATTATATTCACGACAAATATTCACATTACGCAGTTAGCAGTCCTAGTTGTGAAGTCGTGTCTTTCAAGAGGAAAATCGTGACTCCAATTAGGTGCTTATTTCGCTCATGTTTTGCTTCCCACTAAACCACAATTGTTGCACGTAGAACTGAGCATAAATATAACTAGGTCTGAACTACGGAAGGTAATAAGCTGCAAAAGAGATGTGCTTCCATTATTTTTCTATCAGGTAAGCCATACTTTGGATGTATTATCTATGTGTACCCACATAACTCTCCCTTAACCAGAACCAGCCTGATCGTCAGGCTAACGCCGGACTCTCAGGCTTTTTTTCGTGCTCGCTTCGCTCGCATATTTTCAGTGTCCACAGATAAGATTAATGCAGGTGGAAGAACAGGCACTATCCATAGAGAAGTAGTCTTCACTTCGGCTCATGGAACCATTGACCTATTATAGACAACTCTTTTCCAACCATTTGTGGTAACGCGTTTCGGTTTGCTATGGTGGACGTAAATGGTAAAAAGTGACCGAATCAGGGCAAATTGGGGTTGGACCTGAACACCGGCGCACCCTTATCACGTCGTTGGATCCGTCTGCAGGCGTTTCCCACTGTTGGACGCCAGTGCACCCTTATCACACCGTTGGACCCGCCTTCAGGCGTTTCCCCGCTTTTGGATGCCGTAGCACCCTTATCACACCATTGGATCCATCTCCAGGCGTTTCCCCACTATTGGAGGCCTTGCGCCCTTATACATCTTTGGACCCGACTCTAGGCGTTTCACCAACTTTGGATGCCGGTGCACCCTTATCACACCGTCGGATCCGTCTCCAGGCGTTTCCCCACTATTGGAGGCCTTGCACCCTTATCACACCGGCCCCAGGCGTTTTACGGCGAAGTTTTCTCATAACATCATCCATTATTACGATGCAAAGGAGAGGTGGGAGTCTGACTCCTGATCCACTCCAGTCGAGATCAGAAATTGCCTGCGGATGCCTGAACTCAGGGCTTCTTGGGCCGGCATGCAGAATCCTGACCTATTCGATGAGTTCTTCTTGAACGACGTGCCAACACAGTGCGCACCGAATGACTTCGTGCGGAACTCGGGCAAAACCTTCTCCAGCTCTGCGAAAGTTAGATGCAGTGGCGCGGTCTCCCAGGGTACAATTTTCGTAACTAGCTTTCTATCGCGAAGTCGTACGAGAATGAAGTCGATTTGAGTCTTCATGTTGCCACTGTAGAAGAATACGAAGTGAGAAGCGTGCTTTCGGAACGTTGTGTTTATGATGGCGAGATTGTGAGAGTCAGCACATTCCAGAATGTGCTGGTCATCTTCATCCCGTGCCCCGTACCGAAAGCCTCCATGGCACCTGTATCCGTTTTCGATTTCAGAGTGCCCCATCACGCGGCTGTGGAGATGCCGATTGACGTCGTTCCCGCAGACAGGCACCTCCGCATCCTTCCTCACCCATGATGGAGCCTTGTTTGTGGCATGTTATCACTTTTGGGCACCAGCGTTTCCCTCACCGTCACTGAGCCCGTGTCTCAACATCTGCACCATTTGCTGTTTTACCTGAGATGAAAAATAACCTTCGATCATCAGCGCAAACATTAGTACCTAACGGTGGACCGTGATACCTGTTACTAAGATAAAGGTCAGAATTTGTAACCTTTTTGTATAACCGCGCTGAGCATGTAATGCTTCTTGTCACTTTACGATAGTGGTTGGTCCTCATGCATACATGCAAACGCACACATGCTAGACCTATTAATAGAAAGTATGATTGGTACTGGTCCTCTCTGGTGTGCAGAGTGGCCCATAATTATTGTGACACCATGCAAGCTTCCACTTTTTTCTTTGAATTTGTTTAAAGTTGCTGCGTCTTGGTAATCGCTTTCAATATTCACATAAAACATGGGGAATTTCTGACTGGTTCTACGTCATCGCGAAGCGAACGCCTATTTTTGAAAACGATGCTGTTTTGCGTGCGCGTTTTCAAATTGTTGGCAGCGTCTAAAAAATTGGCTTACACAATGATCCAGAGCAATAAAGAGTTGAGAAACGATTACCACTAACCCCAAATTCCAAATTCCAATCCCGTGCAACGTTCAGCTCATTTGACTTTTTGGGACAGTGGCTTCGTCAAAACCTCACAGGGATAGGAATCCTTTGATTTCTCCTCATAAATGTTGAAAAGAAGTCATTTGGCTAGGAGTGAGGTCGACGATATCGTCTGCGTGCCAGCGTCAACGAAACTGTCGAAATTTCCAGTGTCGATGCAGCGGTAGATGCATGACATTTCTGATTTCAATACATACTTTTGTTTGGTGTTCGATAGCGAACAAAAATACCATGACAGGGTTTCATACAAGCTTGAAGTGAGTTCTAATAAATGTTTGTTTTTGTCAAAATATTTATGGGCCACCTTGTGTAATTTTATGTACATATTTTGAGAGTGCACACTAATTAGGGTGAGAGGCTGGTCGGAGAGATAAATAATGCCTGGATAAAAATAAATGAATAAAAGCGCTCTCTGCGAAACCTTTTGCTTGACGCGATGCGTGCGAAGAACAGCTACTATTAAATCGTTCCAGTTCCAGAAACCAGCTCAGTGAAGCAGTCCTTTTACGCTGCTCGTCAACTTCGGGAGGGGGAACAACAAGGTACAGTGTGTACTACGTAATCTATGTTTAATTAGTTTTAGTAAGTTAATTAGAGTAGGAGGCTGGTCTGAGAAAAGTGTAAGAATAAGAGCGCTCACTGCGAAGCCTCACCTTTGTCCTGACGCGATACGTGCGAAGAACGGCTATTATGAGTGTTTCAGCGCCACAAACCAGTTCACCGAAGCAGTCCTTCTACGCTGCTCCTCAACTTCGGGAGCAAGAACAGGAAGGTATAGTGTAGACTACGTGATCCATGATCCAATTAACCAACCTCTCGTCTTGAATTATTTTAAGAGCGCACTGCTCAAACACCCTCCCCAAAACAGGCTTTCTATGCAATTCCTCAGCACGTGGAAGAACAACAGCAATGTACAGTTTGAGCTATCTAGAGGGCTCGGAGCGATTTTGTAAAAATGAAAGATTTCTAGATCACACTGCTCAAACACCGTCCCCGAAACAGGCCTTTTATGCAACTCCTCAGCCTGCGAAAGAAGAACAACTATGTACAGTTTCAACCTTATGGAGTATTTCTAAACACTGAAACACCTTGAAACACTAAACATTTCGTCCTTCGACCAACTCTAATTTGAAAGAACTTTGCACGCTGATCACTTCAAGCTATTCGCCGCAGTATGAATCTTACTATCTAAATCGTTGCTCCTAGTTTCTACTATGCCATCATTATGACTGTAAGAGTACTCGAGGCAGTTTCATATTGACAATATCAAGAAGTTATTAACGCAAATAGAATGCGATTAAAATATGTAACCACAACGGAAAAAAATATTCTGGGTGGTGCTCTAGAACCGACAAAAGCAAGACGAAAATCGCGTTCACCATTGGGTGGAACACGATCAGATAGGTAAAGCACCTTGTAGGACACCAAGGCAATACAGCGGCGGCAAAATACCGGTTGCTGCAACTAATGGTTCAACACAGCGACACGGTCGGCGGGTATATGGATGAGGAAAGGAACGAAGACTCGGCAAAGGCGAGAAAGTCGCTCAGATAACCACTCTGCAGAACGTTCCCCCCCCCCCCTCGTTCAAGGCACACGCAGCCCCTCTTTATTCATCAATAAGGCTGAAAATGGTATTGAATGCCAGCACTCGAGAAATTTCAATTCTCGTCCGAAACAATGGATTTTTTGGGGTGGGCGTAACGTTTTGACGCGGGCTATGTTGTGAGTGTGCCACTCCAATGGCAGAAACAGTCTTAACACGGAAAAATTGGTCTACAAATTGTATCGAGTGTCATCTCTTGGCAGTTGCAGAGTCGACTCAACCAAAAGTGATCGGCACCTTCCACGAGGTTCTTACGTCGTCTGTATGTCTTAATCTATTATTGCATAAAGCTAACAATAGGCTGTTCTCTGTTTCCTTGCTATTGTTAAAAGCTTAACATAACCTTCTTTGAAGAGACTCATAATCTCAATGCATTGTATGTACATATTTATTTGGCTGTCAATTTAGGCGAAAGAAAAACCAACGGAACCGGAACTCATCGTGCGTTATATGCCTCTTAGATCTAGCCTTAAAATTAGCACAATTACCCATATAGTTTTCTTGACAAACACTTAAATTCCTGGAATTCAAGTGAAGATTTGTTCAGCCTATGGTTTCTTGAAGCATGTATCAATCAATTTCTAGGTGTCAAAAGTTGTTACGAAGCACACGGTCACAAAGGATGTACAAGTTAGTTTCAATGTCTTTATGATATGACGGCGATTACTGACTCAGTACTAGAATTTACAATGTGTTTATGGTGAAGTTTCGAAGGCTCTATGCACATCGGTCTTGCCGCAGACTTGGGTCCGAGGATGATGGTTGAATAATTTGAAATATGTGTGAACTCTCAAATGAAATGAGTGTATGTACACACAGTGGGTTTCGTAATTATAGGAACCCCCTCAACTTTCCCTCCCTCAGTTTTCCCGCAGATCACAGAATTTTCTTATTAGTATCACCAGCCTGTTCGTCCGGCTAACGCCGGACTCTCAGGCTTCTTTTCGTGCTCGCTTCGCTCGCATATTTTCATTGTCCTCAGATAAGATTAATGCAGATGGATGAACAGACACCATCCACAGAGAAGCATTCTTTACCGCGGTTCATGGAACCATTGACCCACTATGGACAGCTCCTTTCCAACAATTTGTGGTGCCGCATTTCGGTGGAAGTAAATAGTAAAAATTGACCGAGTAAGTGGAAACTGGGATTGGACCTGAACACCGGTGTACCCTTATCTCATCGTTGGAACCTGCCTCCAAAGGTTCCTCCCGTTTTGGACGCCGGCGCACACTTGTCACGCCGTTAGACCCGACTCCAGGCGTTTTCTCACTTCCGGAAACCGGCGCACCCTTATCACACCTTTGGACTGCACGCGTTTCCCCGCTTTTGGACGCCGACGCACCCTTATCACGCCGTTGGACCCGACTCCACGCGTTTCCCCACTTCTAGACGCCGGCGCACCCTTATCACGCCGCTGGACCCAACTCCACGCGTTTCCACATTTTAGACACCGACGCACCCTTATCACACCGTTGGACCCGACTCAACGCGTTTTCCCACTTTTAGACGCCGGCGCACCTTTATCACGCCGTTGGACCCGACTCCAGTCGTTTCCCCACTTTTGGACGCCGGCGCACCCTTATCACGCCGTTGGACCCAACTCCACGCGTTTCCACATTTTAGACGCCGGCGCACCCTTATCACGCCGTTGGACCCAACTCCACGCGTTTCCACATTTTAGACACCGATGCACCCTTATCACGCCGTTGGACCCGACTCCACGCGTTTTCCCACTTTTAGACGCCGGCGCACCCTTATCACGCTGTTGGACCCGACTCCAGGCGTTTCCCCACTTTCGGACGCAGGCGCACCTTTATCACACCGTTGGACCCGACTCAACGCGTTTTCCCACTTTTAGACGCCGGCGCACCTTTATCACGCCGTTGGACCCGACTCCAGTCGTTTTCCCACTTTCGGACGCTAGTGCACCCTTATTACGCCTTTGGACCCGTCTCCAGGCGTTCCCCCTATTTTGGACGCCGATCAATCCGCTAGCCCACCTCTACCATACTCTATACTCCAATCCCCATCCTTGTCACTCCTCACCCGTCTGGTTCATCGTCCTCGTTATAAAGGCATACTACCCTTCTCCTTGCTTTTATACGGTCCTGTGATCATAAACTTATCTCATTCATTCCGACCGTGGTGAAAACAACTGCAGGCCATTAACATGTCTGAACATGACAAAAGTGGCCCGAAACACCCTTAAATCAAGGTAAAAGTCAAAATTTACCACGTTTTCGTACATAACTCGATGCGCTGAACACAATGGTGTAGGTATTTTCCGTTTTCGATGGCTGGTTCTCGTGCACACACACACACACACATGAACTGCCAATTAAGAAGAAGTATGATGTAATACGAAACATGTTGCATCTTGAATAACGCTGGCTCCCAAATTCTAAACTCACGGCAGCAGCCCTGGTATTTTAAAACCTTATTTTTCTCTCGTGACATACCTTCAGGATCTAACAGGTTCATTAGTCGCACAACCAAGGTTAAGAATTCTTGACGATTTATTGAGCCATCATGGACCGGACTGTTTTCGTACAGCCTCTCAAGCCCGCCCCTGTTGAGGATTCTGGGGACATCTGCACCGATAGAGCGTCTTGTATCCAAGACTGCCTATGTCAAATTTTTGGCGTCTAATAGTTGATGAAAGCGCACTCAGAATAGGCGGACCAGGATGCTCTGGTTCTGCTTCAGAAACACAATTGGAGCTGGAGGCAAGCTGCTCTGGTGATTTTGCTATTTGCTATCTAAGTAGCAGCACTCGCCGGGTACCCGAATTTTCTCGTTAGAACGTGTGACTTGTCAGCTCAAAATGGTGGAAATTACAGGCACTCCCAATGTCGGATGCTGTCGATTCTAGCCTCTGCATGCATGAGTCTGTATTGATCGAGAAGTGCGCTCAAAACATGACATCACCCTCGAAAAAGTTCCTTCTACGAGGAGTCTTCACTTCCCTCTTTTATAAGGCCAATGACTTCTGATAGCAACGATTGCCATACCTCATGTGTAGTCATCGGATTAGTGATCAATTACACCACTCGGAACAAGATCTGGTCATTTCGTCGACTGTGAGATTTTATTCAATATATCTGGTTCTTGCTCATTTCGCGATGATCATGGACTCGCGCAGGCAGAGATTGATTCAACAGCGTCGGACGTCAAAAGTGCCAGTGAGTAATTTCCACCACTTTGAGAGACCGAACAACAGGTTTCAGCAAGAAAATCGGGAGTACCCAAATGTTGGACGAGTGTATAACTGTTGTCGTAACGGTAGAACAGGCGAATGCGCCCAATCGGGAGTTATTCAATACAATGCTCATCATGCAACGCAACTTACATTGGAGAAACGGGAAGAACTCTGGGGGTTAGGATCAAGGAACACCTGGCGGGTAAACGGGGTCGGAACTTGGTAACACCGCTCGGGAAGCACAAGAATGAAGCACACCGCGGAAATGACTTCGATGTGAAATGCACAGAGCTTGCGAGACAGACACGTTAAACATTGGAGGCTTTTTGGATATTCGTCCGGAATTCTTCAATGAATAACAACTCAGACACTCGAACCGTGCGAGCGCTCCGAATTCAGGGCTGACCGTGCGAGCGCTGCACCTAAATTTATGGGCGGGGCCTCTCACCGTGCGAGCGCTGCACCTAATTTTGTGGGCGGAGCCTCTCACCGTGCAAGCGCTCCGAATTCACGGCCCACTTCTTGCAAATGATACGGGAGTGTACTATCTCTTTTATTCACATTTCTGAGATCGGCGGCTTATCGGACAGGCCTGCTTTGAGTCCAATCAATGACAGCTGCTACGAAGATGGGTTTTCAATTTATGGTCCCCTTTGTGCAATTGTAACCTGTTTTTGCATTGTTATTGAATTTGCCTTCTTTTATTACTTCTTACTCAACTTCTCACCTTGGGGCCCTAGTTGGAAGTGAACGAAAGTATCAAGAATTATATGTGATTCCCCTCAGAACTTCATTCTAAGTCCCTGTCATCTGCGCAACATCTATTCTTTTCAATCGGACATGACACCCTTATTTCCACGTTTTGATTGTGGCAAAATCCCACCGATTTTGGGAAAACTTATCTCTGGAAGTATCAGCGGCTATTCTCGGAGTGATTTTGCTCAGAGAAGAATTTGAGCCACAATTGCACGCTATATGTATACATTGCTTCGCAAGACTTAAAATACATCTTGCTAAATCTATCTTTAAGTCCGGGGCTACGTCCCGAACCCGACTTACCCTCATCGATATAGGTGAAGGTTCCCTACCTGGACACCATCGGATGAGATGATGGGCTGAGGTACGTCTCAGCTTATCGGACCTCTGACAGCAGACTGATCGAGCCTGTGTTATTTCGCGCATGGCTCATCCGTTTTACACTGTCATAGGGCTGTGGCATTCGAGTGAAATGGTTTTACGAGGAATTGGAAGAAATAAGAGAAAAAAGAAGAAGAGTGAGTAAGATGCATTCATATTCATTCTCGCACCGTCCGAGCGCACGCCGAGTGCGGGCCGCAAAGTCTCTGCAGGTCGCTTGTAGTGGATGGGGGAGCGCTTATGAGATTTATCGTGTTTGACGAGTCGCAAATAGCTCTCGTTCCGTGCATGACCGATCCAAAGCAGTGACTCGAGGAACATGGGAAACCGTACGAGCGCTCTTTAATGAACGTACCGGAAGCGCTAACGGGTAGCGCTCAAACGGTCATTGCTGAGCGCTCGGACGGTCATTGCTGGCGAGGAGCGCGGACGGTCATTGCAGAGCCCTCACACGGTTCGAATGTCTGAGAAGAAAGATGTGTTTATCGATTACGAATGACTTCATGCCGTTCGTGCCACTTTGTGAGCTATACTGCCTGATACTGCCTGTGTAGATTTTACATACTGCGTACCATCACTCATGTCTACACATGGCGATACTCATTCTTCCTAGACCGGCAGTGTAGTGCGGCACCATCAGCACTAACGGTGGAATAGCGGGTAAGCTAGTGTTTGGAAGTCTGTGGTTTCTGCATTCTGTGCTTTTGACAATGTCGAGATTCCCGCACAGGATGAAGATGCTTGGCGGACTAGACGCCTGATTTGTCATCTCAACCTCTTTGTGGGAAAGCGGGGGTAGAGAAGTCTTCTATTTGTGGGATGTACTGTAGTTTTGAATGAGGTGTAGTGACCTATGAAACGAGCGCGCTGTCTTATCAACCCGAGAATTAACCGCGTTCGGGACGCTGTAAGGCCGCGAGTTATCGAACAGCGGTATTTTACCGGATATCGAGCGCTTAGCTCATGTCATTTGCCAACTCTAGCCGACGATCACAGATGGATGGCTGAGATGGGAATCTCGAATGCGGCCCATAAGCCGAGACACTGCCTTTAAAGGCAGTGTCTCAGCTTATTGACCGCGTTCGAGATTTCCATGTCGGTCAAACATATCTGAGCCGCTGAGCACATAGATATACTTTAAGATTCGTGAAAATGCCGAAAACCCCATTGGTTACGGGTTTCTTTGGCCGAGAATTATGAAATTCTCGGTCAGTGGACGAAAGGCTCCATTCCGCAGCACGAGCTAGCTGAGGGTGTGGCATGTTTTTTTTTCATCACAGGGTATGAATAGCAGGCTGGAGCCCTACACTCTTCACTTTCGTGCCAAATCCCGATTGTCCTACATCATTCAGGATGATACATAGTAAATAGCCCGAGAGCCCATTTTCTCCCCAACATGCGAGGTTCCGCGCGTTGTGTTCAATGGGAAAGTACTTCATAGAAGTTAGAGACCTACAGGGCGGGCAGTTTGCCATGTCTGCATGGGCAGGGTTCATTCGGGGAAAATGTAGTAGGCAAAGCAACAGCTGAACGACCGGAGAATGCTGCACTAACAAAAGTTTCACTTCTGAGCTAGACTAAGATGAAATACGCTGCAGAAAATAAAACAAAAATTTTTTTGTGTAATTGAAAGATAGAGTGGCGGCTATTGTAATATGTTGCCATTGTGGGTTAAAGTTAAACAATATTCCCTATTTAGCTCAAACGATCCCAATTTGGATATTTTAAGGAAGAATCAGTCACATCGGAGCGAGATCAGCTGCAAGAGTCCTTGCGCGGAGGTGCACCCGTTGAAACACCAAAAGAGAGATCACAGGGTGTACTCAGTGAATCAACAAAAGAAAGGTCACAAGGTCCACCCAGCGAATCAACGAAGGAAGGATCACAAAGTGTACCCAGTGAATCATCACGGGATGATTCTCAAAGTTCTGCAAGACCATCAGAAGGGAAGGTAAGGCAATTGCTACGCATAATTCAGGCAACACAGATTTTTGCTTCCGTTCGAAAATAATTGGAAGAGGGAAATTTTATATTGGTATGACACTTTTATTCGCATGTTCAATCAAACAAAGGGGTTTATCACGTCAGTTTCGGTTGGGCATCAACTTGCTTTTGTATTTCCGGTTCCTTGAAACAACGCATTTCAATTTTCACGTTAAATAAAATTGAGTCTGCATGAGATGTGTCTCGTTCTTTATAGTTTCTAGGATTGAACAAAGCGAACAATAGTTCATGATGCAGAATCAGCAAAAGGGTGAAATGCACAAGATAGAGCCACGCATTATTCGTAAGAAAAAGAGCACAATGCTTCCAAGCAACATTGATGAAACATTCACAAAGCTAACTTGAATGGGCTTTGCTTCTGATTTGCATCTCTTTTCAGACTTGTTCAGAGTTGTTCCAATATACAATTTTTAGCGAGATTTCAAGGCGGTTTTTAAGGAGGGGCCACTGGACTCCGGAAAGGAAACGCCTGTGAGCACTGCTAGAGGGCCAGATAAGCAAATCCAGGAGAAACCCGTGAGTAGAATCTTCAATCAATGTTAAGGAGGATTCCGAAGGTTTTAGACGTGCCTTAAATCATGAATTAAGGAGGACGGACAGCCAGAATTCAATGTAAGTAATTTTTGACGTTGTAATAGCGTGTGTTCAAAGTAATGCTTCATCGAATTCAGTTCTTAAAAGCAGCACCCACGATAATCTTTGTCTGAGATTTCAAGTGTTCTCGATCCCGAGGCATAAACCCAACAATTCTACGACGGTGGTGCTATAGGAGACCCTGTGTTCTTTGAGATATCACAAGTACAACTTCATTCTAACATTTCAATGTAGCCTTCCCTGGTACGAGTTGTCGAGCTTGAGGTAGAGCTGGAACGCCTTTTTGGAGCGCGCACAGTGGCGGATATCAGCTGATTCACAACCCATTTGATTTACCCTGACGCCTTTTAGCGTTTAAAACATCTTTTTTCTCACTTTTTTGTTTTGGGATTGCTAAATCCTATTTTATTACTCCAATTTTCTTTCCCTTCTTGCAAACTACACCGTTTATTCGCTTGTCGGGTTGTTTTTCCGCGAAATTCGAATTTGACTCAATTTTGTATTTTTGGGTTATCTTGAGACTTCTTTTTTTCAAAGGAGTGATTGCGCGAGAAAAGAAATGACGAAAATACGGCATCATCTATTTTTTGGATCGGTCGACACCTCAGGGCTAGCGCAACTCAAGCCATCAAACAAACATTCGAGGAATTGAATAGGAGGCCTGTAAAAAACAATGTTTTCATGGTTTTGGCAAATTTCAGACATTTGATGGTGTTCAGCGCACTAAAATAGCTAATATTACATCGAAATCTCGACCATAAAATTTTCCGTGGTTGCTGCCTTTAACGATACTGGACCCACACCAAAGTTTCGATTTAGGTGTCAGGAGTTATTGAAAAGCACACGGTTGGAAGAAATGTTCCTGTGAGGCTCAATCTTTCGCTTAGTTCATCTATATTTTTTATAATATATGTTCATAGTAGCTGCCAAATGGACCATAGTCTTCAGCGCTAGCCACCACACTATGCAATTCGTGGCTCTCATCCCAAAGCAAAGAAAAAACATTTCGCTTGTGTTGGCCCGTATCCATCCGAAGACGAAATGAGTAGTAGTAACAGTATCTCGAGCACAGTTACGGCTGTTTTCACGCTCCCACTCTTCAGACTTCAGCATCTATTTCACAAATATTGTAAGAGTCTAGGTTATCTAAGAACACCCGACTTCCAGTTTAGCTTAAAAGCAGTGTCTCACCTCATGAAGGGAAACGAGATATCAACGGAATCTGGTCCTACTCGATGCGCTGATTCCAAAGATGTGCTTGAAATCTGAAATAACCGCCAAAACCCCTATTTTGATGGTCAGATTATATATTGGAACGGACGAGCCTCCTTGTCAAAAAGCTAGCAAAGCGAAGCTGGGAAGTTAAGACTACACATTAAAATGAACTTCTCAGCAATAGTATTATCGAATGAGCAAACATTGCCGTGTTTCAAAACATGCCGCACTCAGCAAGTCTCCGCTCCAGAATGACCCGTCTCCCCCACCTGAACGCCGGTGCGCCACTCTCGCAGTTCTGGACCCGTCCAGCGACGTTCAGCTTATAATGAACGCCGGCGCAAGCTTCTATAACAGTAGTCTCTGAAGCTTCTATAACAGTAGTCACTTTCCACCATTCCCTAACCCCGTGACGGCGCAACCCTCAACCGCGTCATCCTTCGTTCGCCTGGTACCTCCTCTTCGTTATGAAGGTGCCCCAACCGTCTCTTTCCTTTTATACGGGCCTGTAATCAGGGGCCTATCTCGGTCATTCCGACCGTGGTGGAAACAACTTTCGGTCACTGAAAAGATTTTATATGTTTGAACACGACGAAAGTGGCCCGAAACCCCTTTAAATCAAGGTAAAAATCAAAATTTACTACATTTTCCTACATAACTTGATGCGCTCAACACGATGGCGTAGGTGTTTTCCATTTTTTGAACTCAAAGAAGGCCCATCCGATAAGCCGCCGATATCAGAAATGTAATTCAGAGAAACACTACCCTCCACGTACTCCCTATCACTTCCAAGAACTAGGGTACAGCGCTCGCACGGTCGGCCCTGAGTTCGGAGCGCTCGCCCGCCTACAACTTTATGTGCAACGATCGCGCCGCGGTGGGAAGCCCCACCCATAAATTTAGGTGCAGCGCTAGCACGATCGCCCTTGAATTCACAGCGCTGCCTCGGTTCGAGTGTCTGAGTCGTTGTGCTGAACGGCTCTCATATGTTCGCTCGACGTGAGAATCTCGAAAGCGATCCCTGAGCTCATACACTGCCTCGGAAAAATGGACTCCGTAGCAGTAGCTATTATCGATTTATCAAGCATTGCCCTATCGGAAAAACATGCTGCGCCTCACCAAGCTTTTGCTGCGGAATGAAGCCTCCGATCCAATGAATTTCGTGACCTAGGGGTTTTTGACGTTCTTGTGGGAATTGAAGTACATCTCTGTGCTCAGCGGCTCGCATATGTTCGCCTGACGTAGGAATCTCGAACGCGATTCCTGAGCTGACATCCTTCCTTTAAAGCTACCTTTTGTTGGTTGAGTATGATTGAATTTACTCTTTTCCTATAAGATGGAGACCACTTCCCTAGATGTGCTTCAGGCACTTCCTTCCTTCCAGCACTTGGGATGGCATAATATTTTCCTCAGCATCTTCATCCCGTGCGCTGAGTGCGCTGAAAACTGCATAACGGCGCTGCCACCTCGATGCAGTTTTACTTTGCTAAGGATGTGGAGCTCCGGAAGTAAAAAATTTTCAAAGTAATAGTTTGTCCAACAGTAATGCGCTGTGCTGAAATGAGAAGAGAAATTCGAGCCATAATACGTAAAAACGTTTTTTTGGATTCTACTTTCATCATGGTATCAAAATAATCTCACAAGGTGAACTGTGCGCTTTGAGCAATATCGGCTTCTCAACATTTAGTGGAAAATTAGACGATAATAAGTTACATGAAGCAACACCGAGAATTGAGGTTAGGCATTTTTCAAAGAAATGAAAGGTCATTTGTAGAGGAAGAATGTCAGGTTGAATAAGAAAAATAGCTGAATTCCACGGTCTTGTAGAACACATTTCGGCCTATGATACAGCAAGAAAGCAAAGCATGCACTCCTTTGCAAAATCTCGGATGCTGCCAAGAGACGCTGATAGCGCATTGTTCAGGAGGATTCACACTTGAAAGCGAAGGAGCTTGAAAGACCACAAGAACCAATACAGACTTTCCCGATCACTGAGCCGGCAACGGCAGTACAGTCTACTGGGCCTCATGAACCACGCAAGCCACGAGAGATTGTCAAAGTCAGTTTGAGATTTTCCAAAAATGCAGTAATCTAGGAAGTTTTTAAAAACGCCTTTTTCTGAATATCTTATTTCAGGAAACGAGGACAGTGGAAACGTATGTGGTTGAAAGAGAGGTACAGGTAGGTCTTCGATATTCAAGTGTGCTATGAGCATCATTGAATTCTCGAGTCACTATTTTCAAAAGCCTAAGAAACTATTGCCTAGTGCTACTGATATTTGATTGGATTCTCTTAAGGATGGCCCAGAATCTCTAAGGAAGGAATGTGAAAAACCACAGCAACCTACACAGCAGCAGCCCGTTTTTAAGCCTGTGGAGGATGAACAGCTGCGCACCGCTAGAAAACCAGAGGAAATTCAAGAAATTGTTCTGCGACAGCCTGAGGAACCTCTGCATACTGCCAAGGAACCAGAAAAACCGCAACAAGAACAAGTGCAGAAGCCCTTTACTAAGCCTGTGGAGACAGCAGAGGAAATTCAAGAAATTGTCCTGCGGCAGCCTGAGCAACCTCTGCATACCGCCAAGGAACCAGAAAAGCCAACATGCATCCAGGTAATAGCTGCTTCCCTCTAGCCATTGAATCTTCTTTCGTGTGGGAACCAGTCTATAAATCCATGTAGGTGGAGCCAATACTTCATACAGCAAAAGAACCGGAAAAGCCACGGCGACGAAAGGAAATAGTGAAGGTTGTATTATCATCATTCTAAAAATCATTACCGGCTTTTGTTTGCATTAAGCTGTATTTCTAGGAAACGACAACAGTTGAGACTCACGTCATTGAGAGAGTAATACAAGTGAGTCGGGACTAGCACATACCTTAAACTATAGGCTGTAACCGTGTCCTGACACCATAAAGAGGGTGCAAGAGCTGATACAACAGAAACGAATCCTATCTGGTCTGGAGCTTCATCTGAAAAAATAGAGCTGCATGTATACAATTTTTGCCCTCGATTCTTGAACATTTCTGCCAATCAATGGGATCAATTTGAGCAATGGGAGCAATTTTTATTTATTATTGAATATCTCTGTTCGTAATTGATTAAAGTTTTGAATTACGAATGGAAATATGTATGTGAAGGATGCGCTCATGTTTCTCTCAAGTGACTCTCAAGCCTCCGCATAAGTGTAATTACTTCCCTTCCTCTTAAATAGAATGAGCTGAATTAGACAGATGTTCCTTTTTGTTGGATACAGGACTTTTAGAGAGACTTGAAAGAAATTCTCACGGAACTTGGCAGCTTGATTAGTAACAAGCACAAACGGGAATTTTGAAAATATGTGCTGTCGCGGTTATACAGTAATCAGACCTGAACTATCTAGAATTGAAGATGGATAAGTCCTAGCTCAATCCTAAACTGCAGAAACATGCGACGCTCTGAACCAGCCAAGTCTTGAGTAACGTCCGTCCTAACAACAGGTCTTCCTAACACAAAACAATGTGTAGTTCGTGTAGTGGGAACATTAGCCGGATTTGTTGCGAAACCGAGGGTCAACGTAATTTAATCCAGTTGAAGTGGAGTTATTCAGAGGACAACCCCTTTTTGCTTCACTACTTTCATGCGACGTGAAGGCAAGGTCCGGGCAAATATTCGTTTTCCGGATTTCCACCAAATTCGTCGCCCACGGTGACGCACTTGACAAGGATAATGGGGAAAGTCCCACAAATAACGTTTTGCATTAACCAGTTTTGGTACGTCGTTTGCGCGTTCGCGGAGTACGCGCTTTCACATAACCCTATACTGCGCTTATCACATCCTATCTATTTCAGAGTTCTTCTTCTTGTTAGAGAAAAAAATTGTATTGAATAGACTCCACGTAGTCTGATGGGAGCTGGTTCAGAAAGTGTTTATTAAGCTGTATGCATACGCGCGAATCCTACACCTTTTTTCATTATTTAGCTTTGTCAACAGTAGCATGTTCTCGCGCGGTTCCCGTTAGGCCCAAACCTTTTACACCATATATGATGCTGCCAATTAATTTGCCCTACTAAAAGTGTAAAGTAGAGAATGGATGACCACAATCCGAACCGTTCGGGGTATGGCATAGTGAAAATAAAATGGTGGCATAACTTGAACGGTTCGGATTGTGGCCACGAATTCTCTACTTTACATGTTTACTAGGACAGGTTAGTTAGCAGCGCCTTGCAATAGAGGTTCAAACAGCTCTCAAACATGAAGCTACAGCTACACAGATGGTTTATATTCCAAAGTACAAAAACTCCAGATGGGCAGGACTCCAACTGGACCTTGACTTTTGGAAAGTATCGCTTGGTGCAGTTGGTGTGTGATTGAATTCTCTCTAGGAGGAGCCAGGATCTCTAAGAAAGGAATATGAAAAGCCACAAGAGCAGCCGGTTTGTAAGCCTGTGGAGGAGGAACAGCTGCACACCGCTAAAAAACCAGAGGAAATTCAAGAAATTGTTCTGCGACAGCCTGAGGAACCTCTGCATACTGCCAAGGAACCAGAAAAACCGCAACAAGAACAAGTGCAGAAGCCCTTTACTAAGCCTGTGGAGACAGAGCAGCTGCATACCGCCAGAAAACCAGAGGAAATTCAAGAAATTGTCCTGCGGCAGCCTGAGCAACCCCTGCATACCGCCAAGGAACCAGAAAAGCCAACACGCATCCAGGTAATAGCTGCTTCTCTCTAGCCATTGAACGTCTTCTTTCGTGCGGGAAACAGTCTAGAAATCCATGTAGGTGGAGCCAATACTTCATACAGCAAAAGAACCGGAAAAGCCACGGCGACGAAGGGAAATAGCAAAGGTTGGATTATCATCATTCTAAAAATTATTTCCGGCTTTTGTTTGCACTAAGCTGTATTTCTAGGAAACGACAACAGTTGAGACTCACGTCATTGAGAGAGTAATACAAGTGAGTCGGGATAAGCACATACCTTAAACTACAGGCTGTAACCGTGTCCTGCCACCATAAAGAGGGTGCAAGAGCTGACCCAACAGAAACGAATCCTATCTGGTTTGGAGCTTCATCTGACAAATCAGAGCTGCATGCATACAATTTTTGCCCTCGATTCTTGAACATTTCTGCCATGCAATGGGAGTTCGTGACCCATTCACCAAACGACAGATCAAATTTCCTAGTTGATAGCGTATCAAAATACTATGGAGTCTTATTGGCGGGGTAGAGGTGCCGTTTGAATGCTGGCCGTTTGTTGCTGGAATGCTATTCGCTTGCACCCAAAAAAATGCAGAAGATTTGTTGCAGAAATTGCAGAGGATGAGAACTGGGAGGCAACTGGGTGCGAGAATAGTCACCCGCTGATTGAAAGCGGACAAGCCGCGCACCAATTACAGCCGCGCGTATTTTAACACGCTTCGAACAGCTTCCCGTACGTGCTGGTTTCGCGTTAGTCGATTCTTTCTGTGCGAACCACGTAATAAGGTTACATCATGTTCTTGATTCAAAATTATTTCACTTTATTATTTCACATGGAAAATCGTCAAATTATCGGGTTACACCTCAGAGACAGAAACCTTACCCTTTCAAAGAAAAATTGAGACATATGGCAGTCCTCCGCTCATATTTTCATTTATTACTGAATAACTCTGTTCGTAATTGGTAAAATTTTGAATTACGAATAGAAGTATGTATGTGAAGGATGGGCTCATGTTTCTCTCAAGTGACTCTCAAGCCTCCGCATAAATGTAATTAATTCCCTTCCTCTTAAAGGCAGTGTCTCACCTCATGTTGGGTATCGAGATGTCCACAGATTCAAGTGCAGCTCGAGGAGCTGATTCCAATGATGTGCTTGATGTCAGAAAACACTCTCGAAAACCCCTACTTTTAAGGCAAAACTAAATACAGGAGCGGACGAGTTTCCTTTCTAGGAAGCTAGCAAAAGCGGAGCTGAGAAGCTGAGATTGCACACTGAAATGAACTTCTCAGCAGCAGCTATTATCAAACAAAGAAACATTTCCGTGTTGGAAAACCATGCCGCATCCTCAGCAAGCTCTTGCTGCGGAATGAACCCTCTCGTCCACTGGCCGGAAATTTCGAAATTCTCGGCCAAAGAAACCCGTAACTTATGGGGTTTTCGACGCTTTTACGAAACTTAAAGTACATCTTTGTGCTCAGCGGCTGGTGTATATTCGACTGAGATGGGGATCTCGATTGCGGCCCATGAGCTTAGACACTGCCTTTAAACAGAATGAGCTGAATTAGACAGATGTTCCTTTTTGTTGGATACAGGACTCTTAGTGAGACTTGAAAGAAATTCTTACGGAACTTGGCAGCTTGATTAGTAACAAGCACAAACGGGAATTTTGAAAATATGTGCTGTCGCAGTTATGCAGTAATCAGATCTAAACTATCTAAATAGAAGTGAAGATGGATAAGTCCTACCTCAATCAAAACTGCAGAAACATGCGACGCTCTGAACCAGCTAAGTCTTGAGTAACGTCCTTCCTAACAACAGGTCTTCCTAACACAAAACAATGTGTAGTTCGTGTAGAGGGTACATTAGCCGGATTTGCTGCGAAACCGAGTGTCAACGTAATTTAATCCGGTTGAAGTGGAGTTATTTAGAGGACAATCCCTTTTTGCTTCACTACTTTCATGCGACGTGAAGGCAAAGTCCGGGCAAATATTCGTTTTCCGGATTTCCACCAAATTCGTCGCCCACGGTGACGCACTTGACAAGGATAATGGGGAAAGTCCCACAAATAACGTTTTGCATTAACCAGTTTTGGTACGTCGTTTGCGCGTTCGCGGAGTACGCGCTTTCACATAACCCTATATTGCGCTTATCACATACTATCTATTTCAGAGTTCTTAGGGAATAAAATTGTATTGAACAGACTGCACGTAGTCTGATGGGCGCTGGTTTCAGAAAGTGTTTATTAAGCTGTATGCATACGCGCGAATCCTACACCTATGTAGCTTTGTCAACAGTAGCATGTTCTCGCGCGGTTCCCGTGAAGCCCAAACTTTTTACACCATATATGATGCTGCCAATTAATTTGCCCTAGTAAAAATGTAAAGTAGAGAATGAATGGCCACAATCCGAACCGTTCGGGGTATGGCATAGTGAAAATAAAATGGTGGCATGACTTGAACGGTTCGGACTGTGGCCACGAATTCTCTACTTTACATTTTTACTAGGACAGGTTAGTTAGCAGCGCCTTGCAATAGGGGTTCAAACAGCTCCCAAACATAAAGCTACAGCTACACAGATGGTTTGGATTCCGAAGTACAAAAACTCCAGATGGGCAAGACTCCAACTGGACCTTGACTTTTAGAAAAAGAAAGCAAAACACTGCTATTCAGTTTGTCTAGACTAGAAAGTATCGCTTAGTGCAGTTGGTGTGTGATTGAATTCTCTCTAGGAGGAGCCAGGATCTCTGAGAAAGGAATATGAAAAGCCACAAGAGCAGCCGGTTTGTAAGCCTGTGGAGGAGGAACAGCTGCACACCGCTAAGAAACCAGAGGAAATTCAAGAAATTGTCCTGCGGCAGCCTGAGCCACCTCTGCATACCGCCAAGGAACTAGAAAAGCCAAAATTAATCCAGGTAATAGCTGCTTCTCTCTGGCCATTGAACTTCTTTTTTCATGTGGGAACCAGTCTATAAATCCATATAGGTGGAGCCAATACTTCATACAGCAAAAGAACCGGAAAAGCCACGGCGACGAAGAGAAATAGCAAAGGTTTGATTATCATCATTCTAAATTTTTTTTCTAAAAATTATTCATTCTAGAAAATATTTCGGGCTTTTGTTTGCAGTAATCTGTATTTATAGGAAACGAGAACAGTGGAGACTCACGTTGTGGAGAGAGTGATACAAGTGGGTTACAGCTAGCTCTAACCTTATACTACAAGCTGCGTACGTGTCCTGCTGCTATGAAGGGATACAAAAGGCTATGTCCGCAGATCGAAATGAAGCCTAAAGGGCGTGGAGCTTTACTCAACAAGATTTATTAGTATACACTCTCTAACCCAGCAATCTCGCATGCTGGGTGCATATCCAATTAGTAAGCTGGGAGGGGTAGGCATCATCATATTGCTATAGATTGGCGTTATAAAGACTACGCTTACGCATTTAGTCAAGAGAAGTATTGAAATCAGTGATATGCTCTGTTCTCCTTCGGGTCCTGAAAATTTTCGCCATGCGGGAAGAATACGTGAAGCCTAGGTAGAATGCAGCAAGTGACCCTTGCGAAGCTGAGATTCAGAAGTTCTCGCACAAAAGCCTCAAACTTTCTGGCAATCCAGAATATAAGAAGCTCGAGCATATTTCGTGTAGACGCGGGTGGTGTACATGTAGCACGTTGCCTGGGGAAGTTTAAGCCGAGTTGATTTGACTAGATTTGTTGGTCAGCCTCTCGGGAAAAAGGGATTTAAAGGCAGTGTATCACCTCATGTTGGGTATCGTGATATTACAATCCGATCCAGTTCGACGCGCTGATTCCAAAAATATACTTCAAATCTGGAAAAGCGGTCAAAAACTCTATTTTTAGGGCAAAATTTGATACTAAGGTGGACGAGTTTCCCTCCTAGGAAGCTAGAAAAATCGGCGCTGAGAAGTTAACAGTGCATATTTAAATGAACTCCTCAGCAATAGGGATTATCCATAGAACAAGTATTTCGATGTCGGAAAGCCATGCCGCACCCTCAGCGAGCCTTTGAAGAAAAATGATGCTTCTCGTCCACTGGCCTAGAATTTCGAAATTCATATCCAAATGAACCCGAAACGTTTGGGGTTTTCGACGTTCCTAAGAAACCTAAAGTATTAGGGTGGTAAGAAAGTCTTGAGCCGTTTTGGACTTTTTTGGCGCTTTATTCTATCACTCAGCCCACAGTGGAATTTGCTCAACAATATAATAGCCACAGTTAGTCACTGCTGTGTCCCACTTAATGGGCCGGTCAGCGTTCCCCTTCTCCCAGAACTGGGAAGACTGGAAGCCAAAGAAATCGCTGACCTCCATTCCAACATGGTCAACTTTGGTGAATTTTTTCTTAGCCAGGAATGCCTCGAGGGAATGAAATAAGTGATAGAAGTGGCAACGTCAGGAGAATACGGTAAGTGGGGAAGCGTGTCATAACCCAGCTCCCCCTATTTTTCAGGGGTCCCTTAAGCAAAATGGGGCCTAGCGTCACCATGGCGTAGGTGTACAAAAAACTCGTCTTGGCCGTTTTTCTCAAACAGCATCCGCGACCTTCCGGAACTGATTGGCGTATGTGTTACTGATGACCTTGTATGTTTGCGGGAGCAGCTTACAATACGACATTCCTGGCGAATTCCAGAGGTAGCAAAGCAAACACTTGTTTGGGTGGGGGTGCGATTTGGTGGATCTTCTGCTCGACGGAGCCACATGGCAAGATGTATGTTAGAATCGTAGAGGACACAACTCTCATCTCCAGTAATTAGTTATTCCAGAAACTCCTTTCGGTGTGGTCAATGAAGGAAAAACTGATCTTGGGTAGGAGGACCTCTTTTGGAATTGACGTCGTTAATTTAAAGTTAGGAAAGCCAATCCGGCTATATATGCCTACTATGGAGAAGCCCCGAGTTTGGTCTACGATTACCACATGGTAGGTCATGGGTACCGATCAATAATCAAAAGTTCTGGAACTTTCAAAAAAATCGGCTCAAGACTTTCTTACCACCCTAATACATCTTTTGGCTCAGCCGCTCCCATATGTTCGACTGACGTAAGAATCTCGAATGCGATCCCTGAGCTGATACACCGCCTTTAAGGGTGGGCGGGGGAGGGGGTGTTTATCATCGTGAGGGAAAACGGGGCGTGGTGTGGTTCTGCGATTGGTTCGTTCGAATTCCTCCTCCCGCCCTCAACGGTTAACTCGTTCCCTTCGCACGCGATTTCACTACATATGACTGTGCAAAATTTGAATGCGATCGAGGACGAATTGAACGTGAAAGTTTCCGCATCATTTCCCTCATAATGATACACAGTCAGAAGGAGGCACCCACGTATATGGCACTCGAACCTGGCGTTACTTATCTGCTCGCGAGTAAACAGGCCTCCGTTATTCCTTGTTCAGCGTTTAGAGAACTACGTCACAGCGCAAGTATTGAGCAACTCATTCTTTTAAAAATCTAGTTCACTTACCGTCATTTCGAACGTTCAACGTGAAGTTATTATGTTGATCTGAAACTTACTACACATTAGCATCTTTGAAACTATGTAGTAGCAATTGGTATTGCGCACGTTCCCTATTACTGTCGTCCCCATTGACTATCTTCTGAAAGAAATCATGATTCCGTCGCTGTAGAAGGATCTGAGTAAACCGAGAAAATTTTGACACATGGCCCCACGTAGTTGCGATAAGTAGAGCTCTTTCGAGAGGATTCCTGTGAGCAGAGCAGCTATCAGTCTACGGGACTTATTTCCACCGAAAGAATAGAACCCATTTTTTAGGTTCCCGCTTACTTAGAGAATCATGCTCGAGGTTTTCTTAACTGCTCTAGCCGGGATTGTGCAGCTGTGTATTCAACAATTATAATTAGTAATTAATGAAACTAGTTTTGATTTAATTTGATTTCTCAACTAGCTTAGTCCTTCACCGAGCCCCGTCAACTCTAGAAAATCTGCGATTGAACCGTGCGGACGGCTGGCGCGCCATAATTAGAGGAAAGGAGCCAGAAGCGCTTGTGTAAATTTAAAGGCAGTGTCTCACCTCATTTTGGGTATCGAGATATTCACAGATCCAGGTGCAGCTCGAGGTGCTGATTCTAATGATGTGCTTGATGTCAGGAAACACCCTAGAAAACCCCTACTTTTAAGGCAAAATTAGACACAGGAGCGGACGAGTTTCCCTGCTAGGAAGCTAGCAAAAGCGGAGCTGAGAAGCTGAGATTGCACATCAAAATGAACTTCTCAGCAGCAGCTATATCAAACAAACATTTTCGTGTTGAAAACTATGCCGCACCCTCAGCAAGCTCTTGCTGCGGAATGAACCCTCTCGTCCACTGGCCGGAAATTTCGAAATTCTCGGCCAAAGAAACCCGTAACTTATGGGGTTTTCGACGTTTCCACGAAACTTAAAGTACATTTTTGTGCTCAACGGCTCACGTAATTTCGACTGAGATGGGAATCTCGAATGCGGCCCATTAGCTGAGACACTGCCTTTAACCCACCGTTCCTAGCGGATCGCACGTACTTAATATTTAGTAACCGGAGCTCTGGATTTTCTATCTAAAGGTATGACGCTGCTTCAAAAAGCCCTCCATTTTCGAGGGTTTCGCCGGTCCGGCATGGAACGGGTATGCCTTTGCGCGGCGCCGAGACATAGTGGAGAGACCTAACCCTCTCCTGCTTACTTATTCGTAATGAAGATCTTGCGAAGTGCCGACTCCTTCACCTATTTTTACAATGCTGAAGCCGTGGCTTTTCTATCACAGCACACAGAAAAACAGCAGTCTACACGGTAACATTGGCTGGGTCTGTTCTCAAACTGAAAATTGTGAAGTCAAGTTGAAGCAAAAAATGGCTAATACTACGCATAACTACGTAGACTACGTGCCCTTGGTATTTGATTAGATTCTCTTAAGGAGGACCCAGGATCTCTAAGGAAGGAATTTGACAAGCCGGTAGAGCAGTCGCCTGTGGACAAGGTGCAGCTACACACCGCCAAGGAACTAGAGAAGCCAAAAGTCGTCCAGGTGATATTTCTTTTCTCTCCATTGAGTGTATTTTCCCATGGAAACCAGTCCATAAATCTAACAAGGGAAACTTAAACTATTAATTCGAGATGAAACATTTACGGTTCGGTAGCTAGTTCAAAATGATGTCCGATTACATACATGTTAGACTACATACATGCTAAATGGTCAATGAAAGCTTAGAAAAAGTATGCAAAAATATGCAAAACTACTGCACACTGTGGGACTTGATCCTTTTTCATGATGAGCAAGAGACTTGCCTTTGCACAACAACTATTTTACATCGCTACTAGTGCTCGGGAACTTATGCAGCCCTATCATATGCGCCTGCTGAAAAGGGGCGTAATTCCTTATAGGGAGAAGATCCAGTACTGATGAAAACAGATTTGAAACCAGCGTCGCGAGATGCACAAGGTATTGTACACCAACCCACAATTCCGTGGTATCCGTCCTCCCTTTGCTCCACGTGGAATTCTGAACTTCTGTAGACCATTAGGCATATTTCAGTTATTGGTCGTAACATCATGTTGGACAGGCTCTCTACCCATATAGGTCTAGTTATGGATTAGCAGCTTCTCTTCGTGTACTTATCTTGAGAGTTGGAAGAGCAGGTACTAGCAGCAATACCAGTAGTGGGCACAAATAGTATAAATTCTATGTTATTTGTGAATAAAGTAGTCACGGTAATATGTCGGCAACCAAACATGTACATAGTATGGGATAACTAAGGAGTCTTGTGTGAATGTTTACCCTAGGAAAAGGCAGGTGCAGAAGGACTTCCATTACTCGAGAGAACAAAATGTTTAGAACAACATCTGCTACTAGAATTTCATCCGACCTCCCAAATCTTTCAGAAAGACGGTGACGTCAATTGCAGGATAAAATCATGAGGAGAATATCTTATTAGCACACATACTACAGTCGGGTGACCGCACATTCCATTGCAAAACAACACTGCCGATATGGAATCCAACTCGTATTGCTCCCTCCCAGACCCTTCCGCTCCCCTATCCACTCACCTGGTAGCGTTTTTTTTCATTGACAATTCTGCGGAATCCCCTGCAGCGGAGAGGCTTTGAGGCATCAACTCATGAGAACGAATCCTACTGCATAAGAAAGAGAGAAGGGGATAGGTGGATGTCGAAGAAAAAGACTTCTGTAGAGGCAAAACTCGGCCTCTGCCACCGAGCTATGTTTCTGGGTTAAATCACATACGTATTCACCTGATACATGGAAGGCTCGTAGTGAATTTCTGTGGTAATGGACACAATTTCGAAACTCACCGCCATGTTTGAGGTACCGACTGTATCTATCTGCGCTCACATCCATGTGGCATCGTATAGCAGATCATTCACGTCCACGTTATCGTTGAGATCACGCATATGTGGCGGGTTGACAAGGAAAGAAGACTTGGTGGCAGTGGCCATTCGTGATGCAGTGTGTACTACTATATGCGATTTCAGCACTGATTTCGAATCCGTGGTCCAAATTTCCTGCGGAGATCAGTATAGTGAGTAACAGCTATTTCTTTTCGCTCTGATTTGACCTAGCGTACTCATGGGTGGGCCACCGGTTGTGCTTGGTAGCTGTTTCAGTGTCTTCAAGCTGTCGAGTGCTTCAGGAAAGAACAAGAACATTGATTGTGTGCCATCGATGCAGCTGCATTACCCCTATCTAAGTTCATTTATGGGACCCGCTTTCAAAGCCTCCGATTGACGCACTCACAGTCCTCATAAACAGGCTTAAGTCGGGGTAATGCAACTGCATCTATGGCACACAATCAATGTCCTTGTTCTTTGCTAGAGCACTCGATAGTTTGAAGATATTAAAGGCAGTGTCTCACCTCATTTTGGGTGTCAAGATCACAGATTCAGGTGCAGCTCGAGGTGCTGATTCCAATGATGTGCTTGATGTCAGGAAACACCCTCGAAAACCCCTACTTTTAAAGGCAGCACGAGTCGAAATCCTCGTCTCGGACCTGAGCTGCGAACCCTAAAGTAGGCGTCGCGCACATCACGAATCTGCAAGGAACACACACTGTAACGACTTAGCTGCAGAAAACGGCGAACTGCCGTCGCGTGCACGCCCGGTCGACCAGTGCTTCGGAGGGCCCGACGCGCCACCTTACGCATTTAAACGCATGCGGGCTACTACCGATTCTCTTTCTCCGTGCTGGGACCCATTTGCGCAAGCAGGGCGCCGCCGGAATACTCGTCCGCGCACGGAAGGCAGCATCGCGTTTTCCCGGCATTCTCGGGTGTTTCACGCGATTTCACCACCGGATATGAGCAATACACCCCCAAAAACCCCAAAATCCGGCGATATCACAAACACGATGGTTTCGACGGGTGCTGCCTTTAAGGCAAACTTAGACACAGGAGCGGACGAGTTTCCCTGCCAGGGAGCTAGCAAAAGCGGAGCTGAGAAGCTGAGATTGCACTTTAAGATGGACTTCTCAGCAGCAGCTGTTATCAAACAAACAAACATTTCCGTATTGAAAAACCATGCAGCACTCTCAGCAAGCTCTTGTTGCGGAATGAACTCTCTCGTCCACTGGCCGAGACGTCCGAAATTCTCGGCCAAAGAAACCCGTAACTTACGGCGTTTTCGAAGTTTCCACGAAAGTTAAAGTACATCTTTGTGCCCAGTAGCTCGCGTATGTTCGACTGATATGGGAATCTCGAATGCGGCCCATGAGCTGAGACACTGCCCTTAAAGCAGCTACTAACAACCTGGAACCCATACATCAGTGCTTTATTTTAATCCAGCCCAAAGAGAAATAGCTGTAACTCGCTCTATAGAATTCCGCACCAAAAACTGCACCTATTATAGTAGTACCCATTCTCTCTCGAATGACCGCGAATTTTTCTCTTGTGAGTTCACGATGCTGGTGTGAACTGAGTGCATTCTCATGTTACGAAAATAATGGGGGAGACAAAAGGACGCAGAGCGACTTCAGTGATTTCATTCTGAGCCTTTTTACCTCTTACGCTTGTTCGGTGCGGTGAGATGGCGCTCAGTTCACTTCGATGCGATGGACCGTTCTCGCTCCGCATGCGTGTATTCAATGTGGACGGGAATGCTATGCTCCGTAAATGTGAGAGCACATGCAATGAGCGCATTACACATTGTGCTAAGTTTTGCAGTTCAATTTAATTCCACGTTACCATGAGCCCACATGTGATAACACTTGTCCAACTGATTCGTGTTTCATCTGGACACGAACGTGTTAGGCGAGATGTGACAATTTGGTAATGAGGAGGAATCACTATCTTTGCCGTAGGAGCCAGAATGCTTGCAGGAGCCAGAGGAGGCCGTTGATGAATTTAAGCTTATGGATTGGTGCAGTTCGTTTCTTCGAGCGTTCTCTTGTTCTGGTATCCTTACCATGAGCAGTGTGGTGTGGCTAGGAAATGTGCATTGCGCCGAACTCGAGACAACTCGTGAATTAGAACAACCCGATCGATGTTGACGTAGTTCAGATTTGATTATGCGCCTTAAGTATTCCTGCAATTATTATGTGATGCTGTTTAAATTGAACTTCTGATCGAATGCATGGAATTCGCTCATGAACTTTGATTGCTATTGCAATGCTCCCAAAAAATTCACTTAGGTTGAATGAAAAGAGCACATATTCAGCTTCTCCTTCCATTCCCACTATTCTCCCAATCATGTTATAGCTGTCAAGCACATCTTTTTTATGTAATAAATAAATAAAATACATGACTTTATACTAGCGGATTGCTTCACTTTTTCATCACCAGAATCCCAAAACTTACAGAGAAAGTGAATGAGTTATGCTTGTATTTCTACCATTCCTCGAAGCATACACACTATTTTGTCGCTTTTGTTTTGACTTCACCACAGCATACCTCCAGTTCTGCCGCTCTCATTTTGCACAGTTTGATCCTAATCTTAATCTTTACGTTTGCATCGACAACAAATATCTTTTCAAAATATAGACAGTTTTCAGTCGTTTTCCTCTTGAAATTGTTATCTTAATGAAAATGCCCTTACTTAATAAAGATGGTTTATGGAATGCTCTATATAAACATCTGAAACTCGCACTAAAATTGAAAAATAAACCGCTTAGATCTAACCGAAAGAAACTTGTTGTGCCGATTAATAGATGATACTTCCATCATACCAATACATCGGAAACTACATTTTCGGGAGTGCATGAAAAGTCCAAACTGGAAAAGCAGTGGGGAACTCCGTATTCCGTAAGAGATTAATGAATTCTCTCACATTTTTTCTCTGCAAGTTTTTTCCTATACTCACGAAATATCCAAGGACGGCTGTCTCAGGTACTCGTGGAGTTCGACCATAGCACGAGAATTTTGGCCTCGTTCACGCCTGCGGAACAGGCCACGTGCTGCTAGTGCAGACGTATTGTCTTCTATTGCCAGACGTGCTCTCTTTCATACCTCATCATTCCCTATTCATTCGCCCATAGGGTTCACCCTCACCTCAAACAATACCATGTGCTGAATGAGCTGCTGATATCGATACAAAGCATATATGATTTTATGTTTTCAAGTTTGATCTATAGCTAGTTTTCGTTTTGTGCATCGTCCTCATATGAAAACTAGGCTTCATTAAAAGTTTCCTCTTGCTCTCATCAGTAAGGTAAAGGAAACTCATGTGTGTTGTAAATTTTGATACAAATGAGTACACAAATGGATATATACATACACACATACGTGCACAGGCATTTGTGCGGGGCACACGCACAATGAATGCTCATCCCCACACGCAAACACCCATACACTTAAGCTCCACTCAGAGTTCTGCCGCCGAGCTAGTTCTCGCCGGTCGGCAAGAGAAGAGGGTGGCAAGCCTTTGCCGCTCAGCGACGCTGGGGATACTCAGAGTTGAGTGGGAGCGCAGTGATTAGCACCGCGGCATCTTTCCCACACATTCACTAATCCTTCCACTTCTTCTGAATTTCTGCAGAATTCCTTCTTACAACTGAACGATACGAACGAGGAACGCCTATTTTGTACATTCTATGAAATAATACTCTGAACCTGGTGTCCAGGTAGGGAGACGAGTATCTCATTAACATAATCCCTACTGTACCCAACTACCACCTCCAGAAAGAATTCTAGGACTGTTACGCTACATCGTCGTCATCCATGACTACAGTACCAGAAATACAAAAGATACGGGGTGGGCCATAAATGCGGTAAAAAGAGCATGTTCTCCCTTGAAGTCATGTATAGTTGGGAGCCCGTCTCCGGACGTTTTATAGGGCAGTGCTCAGGAACTTAGCTCTCGTCTGATTCAGAACAGGGTAAACAATAAATTTTAGAACCTACTGGCTTCGTCGAGCGGCCAATCAATTGTACAGAACTCAGGTGTGGTAGTAGGTTTTCTCAGCACCTGAGATACTAGCTTCCACAAAACCCCATAGGAGTGTGGAATCTCCAGAAAGGAACTTCAAAAATAGGAAATGAATTTTTGTACAAGTACTTGCGCGCCGAGGCCTGCGACTTCATTTGATGTCAAAGGCTCTGATTCCTAGCAGATGGAGGATATTTCTAGATATTTTTTTGTACAATATTCGTTGGGAGTTAATGAACATAAATCATGTGACAATGTTCCAAATGCTTTGAAAATCTTTTTCTGGTTGCCCTTTTGCTTGTTACCGTGCTTTGGCCCACCTTGTAATATAAAGGATACCGCATCACATGTTCTAGTTTACGGCTACACACATACGGAAACCTCGAGTGAGAAGCGCTAAAAACATATCAAAGCAAAACTAATTGTTCATTACTGAGGAAGTGCAATTCGGTCAAAATATCTGCAAAACTACGAAGAAAAATACGCTCGGCGAGTTCTGCCGATCAGGGGCATTCCTTGTCGCCGGGAGAGCTCGCGGCAAGCTCGCCGCGGCAACATACTCTGAGTGACCCCTACATGGCTTTTGCATGAATTTGAGCATTGCTGAAAACGACTGATTAAAAAAGCCGTGTTTTGCACTGGATTAAACCGGGATTTGTATAGGTATGCATGGGTTTTCCATCAATATCTGAAAGAACCGGTCATTTAATTTTTTCATTCATTATTTTCATTGTTTCTTTACATTCAACATTGGTTTATGTCTGATAAAAATTTACTCATTGCGATCATAGTTAATATTAATTGGCATTTTATGTCAGTGTGTGTGTACAAGAGAACCAGCCCCTAACGGAAAAATCTGATTGCATCACGACGTACAGCGTGTCAAGTTATGCAGGAAAAGTGTGCAAATTTTCATTTTTGCAATAATTGACAGGTGTTTTGGTCCACTTTTCTTCGGGTGGAAGACCCGCAGTTGTTTACCTCACAGTGAAAACGAATGAACCTCGGTATTTATTTGTCTATGTTTATTAAGTCAAGTGAACGATAACATGGGGATGAGTATGGTTTAGAGAGAAGTGGTCGAGAAAAATAGACGTGAAACAGCAAGGACGGTGGGGAAATTAGGGGAAATGGGCCGTTGCTATGGAAGAGCTGCGCCGGCTTTCTGTAGTGGAAAAGATGCCACTGTACGGGTCCACGGATGCGAGTTTCATGTACCGGGGTCCAGCAGTGGGTGAAATGCTACTGAACGGTTCCACAGCTGCGAGAGTGGCGCGCCGGCGTCGAGACTACTGGAAGGGTCTGTGCATGCGAGAGGGATGCCCCGGCCAGTAGTGGAGGACGTATCACTCGAAAGCGTGGGGAGCGAAGCGAGCCTAAAAGAAGCCTGAGAGTCCGGCGTTAGCCGGATGATCAGGCTGGTTTCCATAATTATGCCAAAAATTTGCTGGTTTCTCTGAAATATGAAAACATTGCATGTTAATATAGCGAACATTCACCAGCTTAATGTACGATGCACTTCAGTCGGACCTTCAGCAGAAGTTGACCCCATCAAACATGAGCAAAGGGAAGTGCTAGGTGCACAAACCGATAAAGGTGCAAGGTGCGCGCCGATACGCAGGTGGGAGCTATCCATCGCAGCTCCCCATAAACAAAGAAGTGGGGGTCATCCTAAGATGAGGATCAGTGGCGGACGCAGAAAGTGGGCGGGAGGGGGGCGTGGGAAAAAAAAAGTGGGGTCTCCGCCGTTTTGGGGACCCAGACGGAAAATAAAATCAATGAAAATATTAATTATAATGATAAATAATTAATGAAAATTATATTAAAAATAATAATGAAAATGAACGAATAAAAATAAACTAATACGAGATTTATATTTGTATTGTAAAGTAATTTCGAAAATTTGCCGACCCATTCTAGGGGGAAGGCGCCCCCTGCGTCCGCCACTGATGTGGATTGATCATAACTGCCCAAAACTCATGCAAAATTCACGTCCACTCATGTAGCACCCATGCATATCCCATGCAAAACACGGTTCAAACCAGGTTTTGTGTGGGATCTGCATAGGTTCTGCGTGAGTGTGCAATCGTGGGATTTGCATCTTTCAATCCGATGCGGAATACAGTTTTATCCCATGCACAACACAGTTCCTAGATTTCCTGAAGTTGGAAGTTATGATTATTTTACATGTATGGGATGATAGGCACGTTATCGACAGTGATGTTTTGGTTCTTCTTAGTCGCATCAAAGATGTGCCGGCGAGGCATGGATAATATAAATGTAGTATGAACGACTAACAGATACGAACATCGGACTCGATTACAAAGTAAACAATTCTTTTCTTTCGTTACTTAAACACTAATATTTATTAGGTCGTTTACGTTGGCACCAAGTGTCAAAGTCTCAGTCTTGTCTCTGCTTCTCTGGAGACAAGTCAAGCTCCGTGGTATAGCCGCCTTGGCGCAGAAACCACCTACATCCTCAGGCATTTTCTGCGCATTTTTGCCTCATTTTCGCTGTTGCACTCCAGACTAGGTGGCTTGAGGTCGAACCCCACAAAAGTCTGAGCCAATATCCCCACCAGGTAGATTCGCTTGAGAATAGAAAATTGGTGCTCATAAAATTGGTGGGAGACTTTGTTGGACATCAGTGAAAGGTTTCTGAAGAGACCAAGTTTTCTTCCTCTCCGTATGATCGGAAATCTGGGCAATGAGCGTATTGAGATTGCTAGTAATCCAGGATATTGTGTCAATCGAGCTGAATAGTGACAAAGGCATGGCTACATCGGCGACTATGTTCCATCACACTAACTTTTGCCACGAATTCTAGCCATATGGGTCAACAGAACTATCATTACACAGTGGCGGACAAATAATCGCAACGTTGAGTTGTGTACCAGGTACCAGGGGTATTTGACCTCTTCGCTTTCTAACTAACAGGTACGGTACAATTCCGTATCTATATAGTATACCTGTATACAACTAATGACCGATTGAGAAAGCAAGCTAGCAACAAAATGAGGCTAATAGGGCAGCTTATACTGGATGCGTGCGACTGACGCGCGTGAGTCTATATGATGAGGAATAGGAAAAAAAGGGTAGTCGCTTCGCAGTCGCAGCTCAGACGCAGGCGTTTACGGCTTCACGGTGGCCGTATGTTCTTCTCATTGAGGATGTACACGCCGCGTTGATCGGTCCTCGTGAAAAATCTCTCGGAGATGGATGCGTACGACTGATGCGCAATTGAGGCACGCAACTAGTATAAATTGCCCTATTTCTGCAAAACATTTCATTATTTATCTCGTCAAAGCCTTAAATTCCTCTAGCGTGAAAACATGCCGGACACCCTTTAAAACTATTCAAAGAAATTTATTTGTCAAGATCTCGATGATAACGAAACTTTTTCATGAAACCTCAACTGGTCGCTCATTACAGATGCTAGAACAATAACTCGTGAGCTAATTGTTGCGCTGAACATTTTTCTTAGCCATCAAATGACCATCAAGGTCTTTGAGAGATGGAACCGGATTATTCAGAATAAAAATGAATTATTTAAAAAATCTTTGCGGTCCTGAAACTTTGTGAGAAAACGTTTTGTGCAACAGTTGAGCGCCAATCTATGCAGCCTTGAGTAAACAATCACTAATGTAAGTGATATCAGCAATAGGAATTGGAGAACTGCAGCATATTCTATATCACTTACCAAACACTTTCAGGAAGAGCCATTGGTTAAACCTACTGAAGAACAAAGAATACAACTCGAGGAACCTCGAGCACAACTACAGAGTATGAATCTCATGCCCTCAGAAGAGAAGGTATTGTATGGAGTGGTACGAGAAAGCATAGCAACAACTTGTCAACCTAGAGCACAACCGCAAAATATAGAACCCATACCCTATGAAGAGCAGATATTGTATGGAGTGGTACGGGAAAGCGTAGCAAATATCAGTTGTCAACCCAGAGCACAACCACAGAATACAAATCCCATACCCTATGAAGAGCAGATATTGTATGGAGTGGTACGGGAAGGCGTAGCAACTATCAGTTGTCAACCCAGAGCACAACCACAGAATACAAATCCCATACCCTATGAAGAGCAGATATTGTATGGAGTGGTACGAGAAACCATAGCAACAACTAGTTCTCAAAAGTCGCAAAAAGAGCCGGAAAAGGTTGAGCTTTTACCCATACAGCAGGAAGAGATTCATGAAATCGTCAATGAACAACTCCCAGCTTCTTGCGAGGAGAGACCTCCGCCGTTGCCACAGAACATGGACCTCATTCCGATTGAGGAGGAGATGATTCGCCAAGCAGCTGGTGTGCAATCACCGCTTGCATCCGAGGAGAGACCTATGTTGCAGCCACTAAGTATGGATCTCATACCTTTTGAAGCGGAAGAAATCCGTGAAACAGTACAACAGGAGGTGACACCTACTATTGACAGTGGACCTCGAAAGGAGCCTGAGAATATTGAATTATTACCCATTGAACAGGAAGAGATTCGTGAGATCGTCAATGAACAACCTCCAGCTTCTTGCGAGGAAAGACCTCCGACATTGTCACAGACTATAGATCTCATACCCTATGAAGAGGAGACATGGTATGGAGTGGTACGAGAATATGTAGCAACAGCTAGTTGTCAAAGGCCGCAAAAGGAGCCGGAAAAGGTCGAGCTGATACCCATAGAGCAGGAAGAGATTCAAGAAATCGTCAATGAACAACCTCCAGCTTCTTGCGAGGAGAGACCTCCGGCGTTGCCACAGAATATGGATCTTATCCCAATTGAAGAGGAAGAAAGACGCGAAAGTGTATCGCAAGAAGCAGCACCCAAAAGCGATCGACAGCTTCAGAAAGAGCCTGAGCATATCGAGTTGATACAAATCGTACAGGAAGAGATCCGTGAAACAGTCAATGAGCAGCCACCCGCTGTTAGCGAGCAGAAAGCTTTACCGGAACCGCAGCAAACGGCGCCGCTAACGATACCACAGGTATATGATGTTATTTTCATCCTACTTTTTTCTCTGGCATCCAAACTAATTTTTTCTGTAGAAGATAGTTTAGAATGACTTCGGAAAGCACTTTGCAGGAGGAGATCCGTGAAACAGTCAATGAGCTGCCACCCGCTGTTAGCGAGCAGGAAGGTTTACCGCAACCGCAGCAGACGACGCCGGTGACAACAGCGGAGGTATTTGATGTTATTTTCATCTTATTCTACCTTCTGTAACCCTAACTATTCCCCTTTCCTGAAAAGAAAAATTCAGAATTATTTCCGAAAGTACTTATCATTCCTTTAACAGTGACAAGTCCATATGTTCTAGCCCTCACTGTCGATATATCGTTGACCGCTTTCTTCATCTCTGAAGAAACTGCGTTCAAAATTCTAGCGATGAATTATTGCGTGCATTAGACGTTGGAGATGAATATCACGTGAACACTGTCAGCTCTCTGATGAAATTATTAAGCAAAACCCTAAAAATCACTAAGTACAAATTGTATCACTTTTCTGCCCTCAGAAAGAAACAATACGCACAGCGAAAACGCCAAAGAAGAAGCCAGGAACGTTCAAGGTAATGGAACCAACATGCCTTCCCAGAGTTTACATTGTAGTTGTAGAGAAGCGTAATAATCTATAATTCTAGGAGACAAGGGTAGTGGAGACTAGCGTTATTGAAACAGTGACACGGGTGAGTTGCCAGATAGTAGACATCTTCATAATCTATAATGCATGACTGTAGGAGGAAGAAGGCGGTGAGGCAATGGGTACAGCGAAGGAGCCCGAAAAGCAACAGGAACCTATCCAGCGCCCCAAAGAAACACCTGTACCTACTGCGAAAGAGCCCGAAACACCTTCTAAAGAAGAACTCTTTACTGCGAGGGAACCAGAAAAGCCACCGTTCACAAAGGTTTTTTTCTTTTCTTTTAAAAATTGAAGGCGGACGATTACCTAGTGAGAGCACTAGAGATCGGTCTGATGCTTAGCTCAGCTGAATAGGGGAGAATCTCATCAGCATTTATTAAGGAAGATTCCCCCGCCACAGTGAAAGAGCCAGAAAAACCAATACCTTCCGAATGCTTGGCTGAACCTGCGAAAGAGGCCGCACGCACCCCGAGAACACCAAACAAGAAAGTCATCAGGGTTTGTGGACATCCGTCGTTTCAAAATCATATTCAAAGGCAGTGCTTATCGTGTCCAGGAAACCAAAAAATTAAAAGCAGTGTCTCAGCTCATGTTGGGTATCGAGATATCCAGATTCAGGTGCAGCTCGAGGCGCTGACTCAACTGATTTGCTTGATGTCAGAGAACACCCTCAAAAACCACTACTCCTAAGGCAAAATTAGATACAGGAGCGGACAAGTTACCTTGCTAGGAAGCTAGCAAAAGCGGAGCTGAGATGCTGGGATTACACATTAAAATGAACTACTCAGCAGTAGCTTGTTGAAAAACCATGCCGCACCGTTAGCAAGCTCTTGCTGCGGAATGAACCCCCATGTCCACTGGCAGAGAATTTCGAAATTCTCGGCCAAAGAAATCCGTAACTTATGAGGTTTTCGACGTTTCTACGAAACTTAAAGCACATCTTTGTGCTCAGCGGCTCCGGAAGTTCCACTGAGATGGGAATCTCGCATGCGGCCCATGAGCTGAAACACCGCCTTCAAGAAAAAACACATTCTCGCCACGTTGATTTCAACCAGCACACCAAACGTCAACAAACTCTGATAAATGTGCAGCACGAACGCTGGCCCGAACTGCGTAATGGTTCGAGTAGAAACCCTAGCAGCAACGGTTTCCATTTGCTGCCATCCTTCCCTCGGTTGCTGCTCAAGCTTTTGTCCCTTTAGCAGCAATTTCCGAGGGATCGTAGCAGTGGAGGGGAGGATAGCAGCAACCGGAAACCGTTGCTGCTAGGGTTTCTACTCGAATCACTACGCCTTTCGGGCCTCGTTCCTTCTGCACATTATCAGAGAAACTGACTATAATTTCGTTCTTGCAATGCTTAGAATTCGAGCGAAGAGTTCCTCTTCTACTCGACCGATAAAATCGGCAGTGACCACATTGCTTCCCAGGAAAATTTTTCACTCTTCACTTTCACTCTTCATTTTTTGGTTTACTCGTGTTTCAAAGCATTTCATGTGCAACGCTGACATCAGCGTGTCGAGGAAATCTAGAACTTGCTTGCGTCTCGACCATGATAAGCTGCCTTTGATCTGGTCAAGGAGAAAATGGTCTACAATTCTAGGAAAAAAGGACCGTGACGACTCGTACCATTGAAAGGGTGATACAGGTGATTTTTCAGTTTTCTTGTACGCAGAGACAAGCGCGCAGCGCGTATAGATTCGGAAGTTATAGCATTTTTAGTGTCCTTTTTCGTATCCAACATGATTTCTCCGGCCGAATAAACGCGCCTTTCCAGATATCTCGGTGTGGTTTGGATATTCTGCTATCCACTGAGAACTTCCTCTTTTCTGCAATCCACTCTGGTTTATCTTTTTCCTCCAAGACACGTTTATTCGGTTGAATTCCAATTGACTATGAACCCTTAGCGGCTCCGTCATCGATTTTTTCTCTCATCACCACTCTGAATTTCCACTAGGAGAAGAACCAATGCAAAGACAAACTGTATTGGATAGCAAATTGGACAAACTCCTGGTTAAATGAATACCAGCCTGATTGCCCGGCTAACGCCGGACTCTCAGGCTTTTTTGGGCTTGCTTTGCTCGCTTCGCATGTGCGTATGTTCCTCTCTACTAAGCGCTGACATACCACTCTCTTCGTCATGTGCCACGCCAGCCTAGCGACTCAACAAATTTTAAATTGGCAGTTGAACTGGGGTGGAAACGTTCCATTTCAGGATGGACCGGACTCTCAGAGAAACGAGCTTGAAAAACCGCCAGAGGTCGTGAAGGAGTCATCTAAGCAAGAAGAGTCAGTAGACTCGCAGCCATCAACGGTTAGACATTGATCATATCACTTCTCTTATACATTTGAAATGTAAGAGTGATAACGAGTTGCATAGTAGGAGATATTCAAGCTAAAATTATTATCCCTGTTAAAAAAGATGAGATTAGCTTACTAAACAGTGGCGCCGCTTCAGTAAATGATAATGCGCCCATAGCCACTGCTAAATAAGTTGGATCAAAGTCTACAAAATCTTTCCTATGTCAACTTTCAATATGGATAATTACAAACACTGCAAAAAAAAACAGCACAATTGAACTGATCTAGGCAAAATCGACGACGAAACCTGAGTCGGAAGACAGCTCTTCAAGTGCAGTAAGTGAACCGTCAAAGGCAACGTCAGAGTCAGAGCAAAATCCAATTAGCCCAATGGTTGCGAAAGTATGTTTTTCCTTGTTAACATCAATGATAATCCCCTTTTTTCAAACTCCTTAGCTTTGTCAAGTTTAAGGATTGTACACGTCCTTAACTTGAGTCCTTCCACCCGTGGTGTAGGGTCTTGTAACAATAAGAACTAATAATGTATATATAAATACTTTATCTTTAATGCATCAAAAGAATAGTGAGAAAAGGGGCGTGGCTTCGTGAGAAGCCAGGGGGAAAGGAAGGGCCGCCGGTCGCCAAGCCGTCTCCCGCTCGTCTGCAGGTTGGCTCCGCCCACGTTGACTTGTGGGCTCGACATGTCCATTCGTTGATAAAGCTCGTCCTCGAGCTTTCTGCTGCATCGCCATAATGTTCGCACGAGGTTCCCGGTTCGTTTGCTCTTGTGAAACCGGGAGCTTTGGCGTAATCCGTTCCGTTGAGTTCCAAATGCGGCTTGGGGAACATTGGTTACGCCCTTGCCCACATCTGGTGGAAGCATAAGCTCGTCCTCGAGCTGAGAGGAACGGAACAATGAGGAATGGATCATAGAGAAGTAGTACGAATGGATTACGTCACGGTGGAGCGAATGGGCACAGACCCGAACAGGAAACTGGAGCAAAGGAGTCGTCATTTTCTGATGCGACTGGTGGCATGGTGAAGGTTATGCCATAAGGGAGACTTCTAGTTTGTTATTGAAATTTTGCAATGTGGCGGTTGAACAATGGTTGTAGGAGAAAATACAGCACTTAAGAAAAAAATCATGTGGAAAAAATTACAGCGGTGCAAAAAAAAAGGAGTACATCATCTTCAAGTAATCGATGTATACAGAGGAAATTTCAGCATTCGAAAAAAAAAACATATATAAGTATTCTTCGATAAGAAAAACAAATTTTGAATGTTTGTTCCCCTCATCGAGTACAATAAGTCATTTTTAATGAGCACTTGTTGAGAAATATCTTTCTTATACAACGAGGGTTTGCAAGTGATTGACTCGAGAGGGACACTTCCCTAGCGTCAATTACAGGGGCGTGATTTTGTGGAAAAAAAAATTGGAGATTTGAGCAGCCTAGTGGTGATTTTTTTTCTATGAACCGCCAATTCACAGAAATTCCTTTGAAGATGTCGCAGCGCTGCGGGCAGAATTATAAACAGTGTCTTACCAATGAAGCAGCAGTATCTATTCATTGTTAAAAATATATGAGAATTTTTTTTGAATAGTTACTACTACTTCCTCCTCCTCGACAAATTAGAGCTTAGACGTTTTCGCGTCTGCTCTTTTGTCGAAGGCGCTCTGAACGCCTTTCTGGTGGTGCATCAGACCGTGATGTTCCTGTCTGTGGGCGAGATTTTTGGTTACTTTGGCCAAGAACATCACGTTCTTTTGCCCTGCTGAAATACATTTCAAGTCTATTGATGTGAACAGTTTGTAGAGGGGCCTTTGAAGACAGGCTTTTAATAGTCACGTTTGGACGATTAAAAGATACGACTTCAAATGGACCTTTCCATTGGATTGTCAGTTTGGGACGAACAGTGTCGTCGTGAAGCAAAACAAGGTCTCCAATGGAAAGTTCTTCACTGTATACCTTCTTCTGATAGTCGTATCCTGCCTTGTACGCCGCCGTCTTTGTAGAAATATTTGTTCCAACTTCGACGATCGTTGTTCTCAGAGCTGCTGCGAACTGACCAGCAAAATTATCTAAGACAAAAGTTAGAGAAGATGGTAATTTGTGTAGGATGTCTATCCAGCTAATAGGGTGCCTTCCGTGGATGACGAAGAAAGGGCTGTACCCCGTCGAGTCGTTTATGCTGCTGTTGTAAGCAAAAACGATCGGCTGTAACAGATCCGACTACAAATCTCTCGCTTCTGAACAGTATATAGTTAACGAGTCAGTAATAACTTTGACCATTCTTTCCACTTGGCCATTTGCCTTGTGGTTATAGCTAGTGGTTAGGTTATTCGCAATGCCCAGCGTCTTATTAATTTGGGCAAACAACTCACTCGTGTAATTGGAACCTCTGTCACTAACAATTTCATTAGGAATCCCGTGTTTTGAAATGACATCATTGATCAACGCCTTAATGACGAGGTCTGCTGTTTGGTTAATTAATGGAGTGCAGATTATATATTTGCTAAAGGCGCAGACAGTAATAGAAATATATTTGTTGCCGTTAATGCATTGAGGCAGCGGACCAATGATATCGGTGTGTATCCTGTCAAATGGTCTTTGAGGAATCGGGAATACACCTAATTCTTCACGAATGATATTACCAGCAGGTGTTTTCACTTTTTGGCATAGTGAACAAGTTTTTACATACAAAGCTATATCGCTGTACATGTTCGGCCAATAGTATTTCGCGGAAATATTCTTATAAGTTTTCCGAATTCCAAAGTGCGACCCTAGCAGTGGATTGTCATGGAAGATTGCGATAATGCCATTTTGTTGCTCAGTGGTTGGTATGAGCAGCTTTGGTTTTTTGTTTACCGTGTAATACAGAGCTCCTTGAAACATAGAGAATTTATCAAGTGTACCGAGAAACTGGTCTGGTGGATTTTTGACCTTTTAGGAAGTTGATCAGGCTTCCACAAACGGAATTTTGTTGACTTTCTCGGATTTCCTCCAAGTCAGGAAGCTGGCTTGTTTGAACAGAGTTCACGGCTGAGGGTTATGGGCGGGGTTAGAAGGTTACCATAGATATTTGACCAGGGTTGCGCAAGAGAGCACTGCGTTTGGGATGATAAAAATGCTGTCCAAACAAATAATACGGTACCCTTTTGGGAGTTGGGATAAGAGGTACGGTTCTCAGACTGATAAAGATGTATGCAGATAGATACTGCGGCCTGTGGTGGTTGCGCAACAGAACGTACTGTGCTTGGGGTTGATAAAATGATATGCAAATAAATAGTGCTCGGGCTCTGAAGGTTGCGCAATAGCAGGTATGGTGCTTGGTTGATAAGAAATGGGATACAAATAAATAGTAGGTGCTCCAAGGATTGCGCAACAGAAGTTATTTTGGAAAGTTTTGAAAATTTTGGTTAAAAAAATTTTTTTTTGGTAGAAAGCGTTGTTGTGTGGGTTACTTCGCGGTAGCAGCTGCGATTTGGTTCAACTGGGTGTCAACAAGTGGGTTCGCGTGGCTGATTGAAAAAAAATGGGTTCTATTTACATTTTGTACATTGCTAGCATTGGCGACAGAGTCCTTGAATTTATTTTCTAGATAAAACGGGAAATAATAAAGAATTTATGAATAAATGGAAGAAGGAGTAGAAAAAAAATATATTAGGGGTGCAACAGCAATTTTCTCGGTATTTTCTCGGTATGAAAAAAAGGGGGGGGGGGAATTAGGAATCTATAATAAAAGTGGGGGAAACGGGAAATAATGGAGGAAAGAAAGAAAAAAAAGGAAGGGGGGAATTATCTCGAAATCACGGAATCACGGAGTCACGGAATCACGGAATATTATCTCGGCTAGAAAAAAAATTGAAGGGGAAAAAAATAGTGTGGGAAATTGGTAGAAAAAGAGGGGAGGTTGGGGGGGAGGTTGGTAAGGTTTGGTTAGGGGAATCAGGAAATCACGGCATCACGGAAATTTATCTCGGTTAAAAATGAAAACAAACAAATAATTAGCAATAATGCACAAGTAAGGGGGGAGGGTGATGGGTTAAGGGGTGGGGAAAGGGAAAAAGAATTAATTTTTTTTAAGTAAATCCAGACCCATCGCCTGGACTCAAAAGAATTTTTTTTACGTTAAATTACGTAGGAGACGAGGGGTGCGACTACGGCGGGTTTAGTATGAATTAGGCCCAAATTCATACCATAAAATCAAAAGTGGGAGTTATTTGGGTAAATAAATAAAAAGGGAACAACCCGGGACCTCCATGTCAAGTCTAAGGATTGTACACGTCCTTAACTTGAGTCCTTCCACCCATGGTGTAGGGTCTTGTAACAATAAGAACTAATAATGTATATATAAATACTTTATCTTTAATGCATCAAAAGAATAGTGAGAAAAGGGACGTGGCTTCGTGAGAAGCCAGGGGGAAAGGAAGGGCCGCCGGTCGCCAGGCCGTCTCCCGCTCGTCTGCAGGTTGGCTCCGCCCACGTTGACTTGTGGGCTCGACAGCTTCTTTACTGTTGTATCCCGCACACACTCGGGCAAACTACTATAGAGAGCAATGTCACAGCTGCTTTTGTTTAAAAAAATGCAGAACAGTTTAGCTGTAAAAAAACATTGTTCTTTGAAGCGCAAAATTTTTGCACTGCTTTTATTGCTGGGTTTCGCTGTATAATCTGGCAGCGATATTAAGAGGAAGAAAGTTTGATGTGATGTGCAAAGAAATAACTACAGAGTGATTCAAAATTACCATAACGAACAAGAAGGCAAACGGGGAAAGTCTTTATGTCATTTGGGGCAATGTCATGACAGCTATGTTTGTTGTCTCCCATTGAAAAAAAGCCAAAGTTTTGTCTTGAAATACACTTCCTTGATCAGCTTCGGGACAGACCCGGATAAATTACATATAGTCTTGTGGATTGAGCCATACCAATTTCCGCGACGCTTACCGATGCGCCTTCTCCTACAGGACCATAAAAGAAGTCATGAACGAAGGCGCACATGTGCTTAAAGGCAGTGTCTCACCTCATGTTGGGTATCGAGATATCCACATATTCAGGTGCAGCTCGAGGCCCTGATTCCAATTATGTGCCTGATGTCAGAAAACACCCCCAAAAACCCCTACTTTTAAGGCAAAATTAGATACAGGAGCGGACGAGTTTTCTTGCCAGGAGGCTAGCAAAAGCGGGCAGCTATTATCAAACAAACAAACATTTCCATGTTGAAAAACCATGCCGCACCTCAGGAAGCTCTTGCTGAGGAATGAACCCTCTCGTCCATTGGCCGAGAATTTCAAAATTTTCGGCCAAAGAAACCCGTAACTTATGGGGTTTTCGACGCTTCTACGAAACTCAAAGTACATCTTTGTGCTCAGCGGCTCGCGTATGTTCAACTGAGATGGGAATCTCGAATGCGGCCCATGAGCTGAGACACTGCCTTTAAAGGCAGAAGGAGCTGAAATCCTCGACTCCGAGCTGAGCTGTGGGTGATGAAGTACAGACTCAGCACATCATAAATGTGAAACGAACACAGACAATGATGGCTCACCTGCAGAGAAAATGGAACATTCGTCGCGAACACGCCTGGCCGTGTTCGCGCGCGGACGAGTTTTCCCCGGCGCAAAAGCCATTGCGGTGCGTGGTTTGGCGCAAAGGGGAGACGAAATGCATTCAATTCACAGGGTTTCATGGCGGGACTCGGCCAAAACCACGCGCCGCAATGGCATTCGCGCGCCGGGGAAAACTCATCCGCGCACGAACACGGCCAGACGTGTTCGCGACGAATGTTCCATTTTCTCTGCAGGTAAGCCATCATTGTCTGTGTTCGTTTCACATTTATGATGTGCCGAGTCTGTACTTCACCACCCGCAGCTCAGCTCAGAATCGAGAATTTCAGCTCCTGCTGCCTTTAAGGTCCTATGCTTCCCCTAATCCCGATGCGCTTCTACAACGAATCTGGGTTCCATTGATGTGAAGAGCAGACCTGTGTCTAGGACACAGCAAGAACCTACTTATCCAATTGGCTGACACCTGGGCAGTTGGGCATCCCTCTAGCAAAAATAATTGCTGAGACTCACTCTTTTTACCACGGCCCTATGCCCAATCTGACCTGTTCGCAGTAGCGCAATCTTGAAAAAAAATCTGATAAAGACCTCTCAGATGAGTTTGAAAGTTCGACTAAAATCAAAAGAAACTTCGAAACTTATTATTGCCGTTATTCTGAGCCGCCTTGTGAAAGATGTGCAACGAAACAAGTTAGAGAGACAAAGCCCCGAGAATTCTTGCAGTCTTAACGATGACAACATGAAAACTGCAAGGAAACCTTTGATATCTGTTAGATTTGCACAGCCTCAGATATTTGCTCTTGAGTGAACCGCGGTTGAAAGTAGTTTATATGTTGGTTGCAGGATTCCGAAGACTTGCATACTGCAAGGAGGCCTTCTCCTACACAGGTACCCATGGTGAGCAACGTATTATTTTTTATCTGGGGCGCGTGGGCTGCTCTGGGGAAAAGGGAGGATACTGGAATCGGGGGGCAACCGAGGAGTAACGGTGCAAATCGTGTTATGAAAATCCACAGTTGAGAGTAATTTACTACACAGATGTGCACGGATAAGGATCGATCATATCTTTTCTTATTCGACCGAATCGGACTCCAGTGGCCTATAACTGCTGCTTTTGGGTTGTGCGTAGTGCATTGACAAGTCGCACACTAAGTTGACGGCTTACCCTTCCTCTCATTTGAAAATGCACTGATCAAAGTTTCCTTTGAATCCTAGAAAAACGCTTCGTGACATTCATCTTTGCTAATTATTTGCTCCTAAGAAAGCTGCAAATTTGTTTAAATGTCGTCTTCATAATTTCATAAGGTGGCGTGCATGGCTTAATTATTTATGTCTCTGAGCTAATATCCGGTTAACACTCCCGGTTTAATGCCACTTCTACCGCATTGATCTCTCTATTAATGAGACAGCCGGATATCTGTCTGTTTACGTGTGCACCAGAACGAACTGGAAAGGTTTAAGTACATAATCACGTTTAACGTGTTCTTTTATGGAAAAGTTCGCAAATTTTTAATTTCACCTTAATCAACTCCAGAAGAGTAGAAGTGGATTGGAACGAGGTTTCTGAAGACAAATGTTTTGGTCCACTTTTAGTCACGCTCATTTGCTAGGACACTTACATTTGTTTGCATCAAAATGAATATGAGTGAGACTGGTCTATGATTCTCAGATCATGTTTAAAAAAATGGGTACGGTTTTACCGGAGAAATGCAGAGGAACGAGATGAGCAGAGAACAGTAATTATAGTTTTATTTTATTGGATTTTAATATAATTTTTGATTTTAGTTTTCCTTTCGTGCAGTATCCTCATACGAAAACTAAATTGTTCTATAAGTTTCCTCCTGCACTCATCAGTAAGGTAAAGGAAACTTATAGTTGAGTTTTGTAAGACATAGACATACATATACAAGATCAATACAAACTCTACATGTAAACGTAGACACTTGTACACAGTGTAAACGTAGACACTTGTACACAGGTGGACGTTACGTTTGTAATACACATGTACGATCATAAAAAATTATATAAGGATGATCTTTTGAAAGTAGGACAGTGTAGTTAACGCACGTTTGTATGAGAGATGCGTCAGCGTGCAGTTCAGAGAATGTGCTAGAACGTGACCACAGCTATGTGGACGTGATCACGCAGTCATAAGTAAGAGAGACGTCACTCGAGCAGGCGCCAGTGATGGATATGTGCACCTAAACTGGGAAGTGGTTCACATGCTTCGGAATAGTGCCCTGATACGACGAACACATTACGTGAAAGAATCAGCACCAGTGCATGTGGGGGTGGGAGGGGGGGGGAGGGAGGAGTGCCCACGTGTGTCCAAGTAAATTAGCTCTGGTGGCAATAATTATATCGTAGACTCAGAAAGCCGCCACATGAATCTGTTCAGCAGCACCCTGTGCAAGAGGTTGTCCAGCACCAACAGGAGGAACTACTAGATACTGCGAGGGAACCAGAGAAGCCGAAAATAATCCAGGTTTCACCTTTGGACTTTAGTAAACGTGAAAGCTCGCAATGGGCGAGTTCTAAAGTGATTCGTGCACCTCATCTCTATCAAAAATCAAATTAGGCAGCATTTTCTAATATTAAGGAGGAATCAATATCCACAGCGGCAGAACCAGAAAAGCAACCAGTGCCTCCACAGGCCGTAACTGACTCAGCAACGGAACCGGATGTAAAGACTGCGAAGGAACCAAGGAGAAAGACCATTAAGGTTTGACAGCTATCATGCCTTGTTTACTTCGGTCGGTAGCAAAAAAAATCATATTCTGCTACATTTCATATGTGTTCTTTCACCCAGGAGATAGTGACAAAGAAAAGATTGCTGTTAATTAGTCGTTCACAAGTTGTACTCTTCAAAAAGTTTAAAATGAAAAACAAATTTAGAATGATTGTGATTTTAGGTCTCTGTTCAGTTCTTTTTTGTTTCCTGGTCTTCACTCTTCTAGCCTTGCTGTCGTATGCAGCACATGCCCATATGACAGCATTTACTGACGAGAACAAGCTATGAATAGTGACCTTTAAAGGCAGCACCCACGGAAATTTTCGTATCTGAGATTTTGATTGTTTTGGAAGCTCAACAGTTCTCCCAACAATTCTACAAAAGAAGAGCACGGAAAGCTCAACAGTTTCTGAGATATAAGGAGTTGAATGTCCAAGATCCTGGATAAGCAGGATCAGCGTGGGGTCGTTCGATCGAGTCGTAGTGGCAGCGGAGCGTTGCTGCCAGCTGATCAAGTAGGCACCCATTTCTTTTCTTGTTACCAGAAAGCTCATTTTATTCCTTAGCTCTCCTTTTTCGCATTATCTACCACAGCAAAGTTTTTTACTTGTCGTTTAGCGCGAATCCACTTGTTTTTTTACTAGTGTGGCCTGATTCTTGTCATTTATTTCAATTTCAAATTCTTTCGTTGTATTGGGACCATTTTACAACTCAATAGTGTGCGACATCTTGACTGGATATGCAATCTTTTTCAAACTTTGTTTTCTTCCATCAGCTTCAGAAACACTGCAAAACAGTGCAAAAGACCGACTTTGCCAACGAAACAGCTGATAAAGGAGGCAACGAGATCGACTTTTTTGAATCGGTCCACATCGAACAAGTCGCGCAACTCGGCCCAATCTGCCCAAAGCGATGATCTGAGAGGTTACAGAATATGGGGATTTTGAAGGTTCCGACTGTTTTCGGCATTGTAACAATGTCTAGTGCATGCGTTTACCTCAAATTGTGCCGAAATCAAGAGGTCCAAAATTTCCGTGGGTGCTGCCTTTAATGGCGAAGATTGGTAGATTTAATGGGAAGCCCCTGATGATCGTAGCAGTCTTTTGAAATGAATTTGCTCTCAATGGATCCGCACATCACTGCAATCCTGAAGCAAGTGTCATCAGGTGTAGCATATTCCCTATCTGGGAGGGGTTTTTTTTTTGAGAAGCATGTATAATAGACTGGCAAAAACAGTGCATCTGACGTATGCACGAGTGTAACTTGATGAATTTGTAGTGCTTGCTCGCACGCACTAGTTACGCCACTATTCAGTATGAATTTTAGGAAACGAGGATTGTGGAGACACATGTGTTTGAACAAGTGATACGGGTAAGTTACCCCGTTTAATTGTATAAACTCACATAGGCATGGATTTTCATCTATATGCTTGAATGGGTTCTTTTTTACTTAACGGCGCCACCACATGTAAATTTATTCCGGTGGATACGGTCTATTCTTACTTCTACGATGTAAACTACGAGCTTCCTTGTGGAACCGAAGAAACCAGTTCTCCCAATATATCATGTGTCAATATATATAACAAATTTCGAACTACCAGCTAAACTGAGGTGAAGATGTTTCTTTCTAGGAAGGAGCAGACTCCCCGAGAAACGAAGCTGAAAAAACACAGCAGGCTGTGAGGGGATCACATAAGGCAGTGGTGTATATGCAGTCGCAACCATCGACGGTTAGTCACTGATCATATCAGTTACCTATCACATTTCAAAGCGTAATGATAAAAATGTGTGGTGGAACGTTGCGCATGAGGTGACCACTGACCGCGGGCGAGCGGTCACTCATTGCTCTACTTCCGTGCTCTGGAGAAGAAGGTATCTCTGGAACGTCAGTTTTTCCGAATCAGCTGATTGCTAGCCTTAGTTTAACAGAAGTCAATGCCTTTGTTGTAGGAACTTCAGATATAGTAATATGGGGCTATCATCATGACTTATAATAACGGGCTTACTTTGTGTGTCACGTGTGTGTGTGTGTGTGTGTGTGTGTAGAACGAAATTCGAGGGCGTGGCTTAGAGTGATGCCGACCACTCCACCGTTACATGAAGGGTGCGCCGGCGCCCAAAGTGGGGGGAGACGGGTCCACGGCTGTGATAAGGGTGCGCCGGTGCCCAAAGTGGGGGGAGACGGGTCCACGGCTGTGATAAGGGTGCGCCGGCGCCTAAAGAGGGGGGAGACGGGTCCCCGGCTCCCAAAGTGGAGGGAGACGGGTCCACGGCTGTGATAAGGGTGCGTCCGCGCCCAAAGTGGGGGAGACAGGTCCACGGCCGTGATAAGGGTGCGTCCGCGCCCAAAGTGGGGGAGACGGGTCCACTGCTGTGATAAGGGTGCGCCGGCGCCCAAAGTGGGGGGAGACGGGTCCACGGCTGTGATAAGGGTGCGTCCGCGCCCAAAGTGGGGGAGACGGGAGACGGGTCCACGGCTGTGATAAGGGTGCGTCCGCGCCCAAAGTGGGGAGAGACGGGTCCACGGCCGTGATAAGGGTGCGTCCGCGCCCAAAGTGGGGGAGACGGGTCCACTGCTGTGATAAGGGTGCGCCGGCGCCCAAAGTGGGGGAGACGGGTCCACTGCTGTGATAAGGGTGCGCCCGCCCAAAGTGGGGGAGACGGGTCCACTGTGATAAGGGTGCGCCGCGCCAAAGTGGGGGAGACGGGTCCACCTGTGATAAGGGTGCGCCGGCGCCCAAAGTGGGGAGACGGGTCCACCACTCTGATAAAGGTGCGCCGGCGCCCAAAGTGGGGGGAGACGGCACTGTGATAAGGGAGCGTCGGCGCCCAAAGTGGGGGAGACGGGTCCACCCTGTGATAAGGGAGCGTCGGCGCCCAAAGTGGGGGAGACGGGTCCACGGCTGTGATAAGGGTGCGTCGGCGCCCAAAGTGGGGGAGACGGGTCCACTGCTGTGATAAGGGTGCACCGGCGCCCAAAGTGGGGGGAGACGGGTCCACTGCTGTGATAAGGGTGCACCGGCGCCCAAAGTGGGGGGAGACGGGTCCATCACTGTGATAAGGGTGCGTCGGCTCCCAAAGTGGGGGGAGACGGTCCACTGCTGTGATAAGGGTGCGCCGGCGCCCAAAGTGGAGGAGACGGGTCCACTGCTGTGATAAGGGTGCGCCGGCGCCCAAAGTGGGGGAGACGGGTCCACTGCTGTGATAAGGGTGCGCCGGCGCCCAAAGTGGGGGGAGACGGGTCCACGGCTGTGATAAGGGTGCGCCGGCGCCCAAAGTGGAGGAGACGGGTCCACTGCTGTGATAAGGGTGCGCCGGCGCCCAAAGTGGGGGGAGCGGGTCCACGGCTGTGATAAGGGTGCGCCGGCGCCTAAAGAGGGGGGAGACGGGTCCACGGCTGTGATAAGGGTGCGTCGGCGCCCAAAGTGGGGGGAGACGGGACCACTGCTGTGATAAGGGTGCACCGGCGCCCAAAGTGGGGGGAGACGGGTCCACGGCTGTGATAAGGGTGCGCCGGCGCCCAAAGTGGGGGAGACGGGTCCACGGCTGTGATAAGGGTGCGTCCGCGCCCAAAGTGGGGGAGACGGGTCCACGGCTGTGATAAGGGTGCGTCCGCGCCCAAAGTGGGGGAGACGGTTCCACTGCTGTGATAAGGGTGCACCGGCGCCCAAAGTGGGGGAGACGGGTCCACGGCTGTGATAAGGGTGCACCGGCGCCCAAAGAGGGGGGAGACGGGTCCACGGCTGTGATAAGGGTGCGCCGGCGCCCAAAGTGGGGGAGACGGGTCCACTGCTGTGATAAGGGTGCGCCGGCGCCCAAAGTGGGGGAGACGGGTCCACTGCTGTGATAAGGGTGCGCCGGCGCCCAAAGTGGGGGAGACGGGTCCACTGCTGTGATAAGGGTGCGCCGGCGCCCAAAGTGGGGGAGACGGGTCCACTGCTGTGATAAGGGTGCGCCGGCGCCCAAAGTGGGGGAGACGGGTCCACTGCTGTGATAAGGGTGCGTCGGCGCCCAAAGTGGGGGGAGACGGGTCCACGGCTGTGATAAGGGTGCGTCCGCGCCCAAAGTGGGGGGAGACGGGTCCACGGCTGTGATAAGGGTGCGCCGGCGCCCAAAGTGGGGGAGACGGGTCCACTGCTGTGATAAGGGTGCACCGGCGCCCAAAGAGGGGGGAGACGGGTCCACGGCTGTGATAAGGGTGCGTCGGCGCCCAAAGTGGGGGAGGCGGATCCAGCGCTGTGATAAAGGTGTGCGGGGATCTAAAAGTGGGGAGACACCTGCAGTCGGGTACAACGGCGGGATAAGCTTGCGCCGGTGTTCACTACTGAGGAAATAACATGGGTTGGGTCCATCTTTGCTCGATCGGTTCGCCGGCACTTAACATCGATCGCATAACACTAAATGTCAGAGCTAAGCAGTGGGTAGTGTGCAATCCGCGTGATTCCTTCCATCTCACATCCCCTTACGCGCTCTTCTTCTCACATTTGTTCACGAATCTACCGCACCCTCCACTTTTATATGTTCTAACTGACTCTTATCACTTGACCAGTTATAACTAACAAAGAATGATAGGCCATTTTCTGCGGTCATTCCAGGTTAAACCGGTTATATATAGTTACAAAAAGCTATTTCAGTTGAGCAAATGATAAAATTGCTTCGAGAAGGTTAATCCTTTTTGATAAGTGCATTTTTACATGAGAAAAAGCAATGGAAAGGGTGTGGGACACATTATAGCAAAAATGTGGAATAGCTGTGACTTTATTGTCTGAATGAAGTATAAGGGACTCCTGATTGGCTAGCGGTGATTAACATCGTCAGTCCAGCAAGATGACAGCACAGAGCAAGTCAGTAGACGAATCAATGGAAAAGATTTCTGGAGCGAGATGCCGAGCAGTTGGACATGTCGAGAAAATATGAAAATCAAGTTGCTCATAAGTCTCGGCCATTGCTATTTTAAGCTGGAATGATTACAAATACTACAAAGAACAACCCATCTCAACTTCAGGATCTTACTGGTTTAGGCGAAATCAATTACGAAAAACGAGTCGGAAGACAGCTCTTCGAGTGTAGTAACTGAAACGTCGAAGGCGACTTCACATGTGACGTCAAGAGCGAAGTCAGTTGCGGAATCTTCGAAAGATCAGTCAGAGCAAAATCCAACGAGCCCGATGATTGCGAAAGTACGTCTCTTTCTACTACCAGTGCAACTCACACTTGTTTTACCAGATTCCATAGCTTCTCCGCTCTTTTACTCTTGCGGACGTTAAAGAGAAATATAAGAGAATGCAATAATAGAGCTGTTCTTTACTTGAGAAGAAAATAACATTCTTTCACATTAGACCGCTTTAACATTCACAAGGGTAACATTTTTAAATTACCTGTTAGGAAGAAATGTCGTTTTTTGATGCGCAAAAATCTTGAACAGTCTCCTATTGCTTGAGTGGTGTTTACGACAAAAAGCTCACAGCGAGGACATCATGTGATAAAAACGAAAAGAAGTAGTGGGATTCAAAACAAAATAGATTGAATCGATGGAACCAAGAAATCCAGCATCGATTTTTCCATAGATAACTTGAATGATACATGCTAACACTGTTCAACGGCGCTTCAGTTGTTGACATGTAGATTTAGATCTGCTCAGTATATTAAATCACCTTTTGGTACTTCAATTGTTGATCAGCTGTTACTTTATTTTCAGGACCAGGAGGGATTGAAATGTACTCTGCTGCCTGTGAGATTGTCTAATTTTTCCATAGGACTAATTTTTAATAAAAAATTTATTCCCGAATCTTTTAGCTGGATGACAACATGAGAACTGGTGGTAATGCTATGATGTCTGTGAGTTTCTCATTCGTTTGAATTTTCGAGACTGAGATTAGTTTATGTAATTATTACAGGAGAACGAAGGCCTAAGGACTGCAAGAATGCCATCTCCTGTGCGGGTGCGTATCACATTCAACATTCTATTCTATACCAAGGGGTTTCGTCCGTGTAGCGCAGTGCTAAGGGGCGTTATTGAAGCATAGGAAGTCAATAGTTCGGTCTTCGCCCCGGGCTAATCAGGCAGTCCAACTCCCATACGCCGGCATAGGTTTCGCAGTAGGGGAGTCTCCCAGGAAGATGTGCTTATTAGCTACATACATAGGGTGCTCTCCATAAGCCACTATATTAGGCACATGCGCTCCAAAAGTATAAGATGGGATTGAATACGTGTCCTATCCCTAAAGCAGCATTGCAATGAAAAAAGCTTTCTGAATTACGCACTGTGGCTTTCATCTTGGTCAGCTATTTGCTCCTAAAAATGCACATAGCATCTAATTTGTGTAGTAACACAGCGAGGATACAGACCATCTTCACCAATGCTGAGCTTAGCTATCCTTGAAACTGTATGAATAGTTTTGAAAGACAGAAGACCCTACAACAGCAGAATAATACCAAATTAACTGTACATACATATGCTTGTCATCCTATATTCTGATAGAAATGAAACAGAAGACTCCTGATGAAAGCCGCTGACACTTCACGAGAATATTTGGGCGGGAGTGTTTTAGAGTAGTATTTACATTCGAATATGCAGATGAATGGAGTGACTAGATTCCTTGATGTAGCAAACTGAAGGTTAAAAAGATACATTTCAGAAGAAACGCGAAACCGGCGTAGTTGCGTCAGAATCGGTAAATGACTTCATTGGCTTTAAACATTGGAATCATAGCGGAAATATAGTGTTTTCCTATAATTTGTTAATTATAGACTGAAGGCGACGTACGCACTGCCACGCAGCTTACCGATCACTCTGTAAGTTTATACTGTATTAGTTCAACACATTAACATTGACAGTGATCATGAGTGTGTCAGATTCTTGGGAGACACAGCTATTTGCTTGCTCCAAACAAATTCTTGGTTTTGAAACTATCCAAGATCTGTTACCTCCTAGCTTTCGCCTTCAGCACAGATGAAAAATATTTTTGAAAAAAAAAACTACAGACTATCTTGTAAACACTTGGTGCTGGCGTTTATAGTTTGTAGCAATTGCTATTTTCTATCTATTCGATCCACGTCGATCTGAAATATGACCGATATAAGATGGAAAATAAAGAGTACAAACGTATAAGGTTTTCGTTTCAGAAAGCTAGCCCTGGGAAGAAGAAAGTGGTCGTGGTAAGCTTATGTCTATGATTTTCCCAAAAGAGTTTAACCATTTGGAAAGGGAAACTTCCTCAACCTTCGCTCTACTATGTATGAGACAAAATGTTTGGAAAATTGATAAAAAGCGGGTTAACTTCCATTTCTCGAGATCCATACAGTTAACGTTTCCCAAAGTTATCATAGACAAATTCCAAACAATTGATACTCTCGCGTTTTTACAGGAGAGGGAGATAGTTGAGAGACGTCATATCGAAAGAATTCTGACGGTGAGCTACCACGCTTGATTTTCAGCGGTCGAATGTTAAGAAAAACGATAAGTGGCAAAATTTTGCAACTGTGAACACGCTTGTCCATATCCCCTGCAGTTCCAACCTCGCTCAGTTAGGTGAGGGAGTCTTGCAGATGTTAAAGTCTCGGATATGTCAAGTATCCTCCATCGAATATCACGATCCTAACAAGATTGGGTAAAAATCGGTAGTGCACAAACACGAGGCTCTTGTTGGTGCCGGCTTCAAGTTATGATGAGCTACAGCAACAGCATAAATTGAACGGTACGGTCAGAGACTACGGCTACTGTAGCTACGGAATGAAACCACGAAGACACAAATGATTCATTGAAGAACTCGGAACAACATATGCTAAAACAGATGAAGCTGCAGAACTAAGAAAACGACATCAGTGATTAGAAGAATTTAACGTATTAGGTCGATAGATCTTCCGAACTGTATGTGTAGAGCTGCGAAGAAGACGTATGAGTGTCCATGGAGACTTAATTTGGAATATATAGTTCACATGCGTATGGTCCGGAAATTACTTCTAAACTCGTTATGCCTATTGGCTACCATCTTTTCTTGTCTCACTTATACAAGGCAGGAAACACTAGCAGAAGAAAATGTCACCAAGGCACGGCACCCCACATGTCCATGAGATTGAAGTACAAAAACCAGTCACTGAAGGAACTTAGGTCGTAGATGTCGATGGATTCAATAGCGACCCCTTCTCGCTTTCACTCTTTCTCACCTCTTCGCTGTCTGGTTCCTGTTGCTGCTTATCGTTCTTCATTAACATCACCATTTTTCAACTACATCCATTCTGAGAGACGAAGGTACATGGGGATTTAATTATTGTTTCAGGAGGATGAGGCTGATACTAACAAGGTTGCAGTGGAGAAAGTGGTGTGTTTTTGGATACTCTCTAACTATAGTATAACTTCTTGGAATGCCTTAAAATGACAAAATGTATAGTCTCGTACAAACTCTTCCAACAGCTCAAAGTACATCCACAGTTTACCTCTCTTAAACGAATCCTACTAACTTTCCCGTGAACTTTGTATGTACTGGTGTATATAGACAAGTGATGATACTTCAAATAGTTCTTCTAAAGGTGGTCCTGCGGATAATGTTACTTGCCGGCTGAGATATTTAACGTGTAATAAGATCTTGGACTATCGTAGATGTGGAAGAACAAAAAAATTAGCAGTCATCTATAGTGATGTTGCAGTGGCTGCAAGGTAACCTAAGTGAGTTTTGTCTCAGAATGACAAGATGCTCTCTAGTGACCACAGTGCCATCTCAACGGCTTTTTTTTGTTCTTCCATAATTATGAAACTATAGAAATCTTACGCACATGCTACTGCTCACCGAGGTGGAACGTTTCGTAGGTGCTGCCTCCAGCCATGCAGAATAAGCGTGTAGAGAAAACTGCAGCTGCGATCAATTGCCTTCACTATTCAACTGTTACTAACTGATATTTCCATTGGAGCTTTCGTTCTACTATCGAGTAATCATTGTTTCAGACAGTTGAATCAGGACAAGTCCAACAAGGAGAGACTGTTGCAGTAAGACACTTTCATTTCTCTTCTTCTTTCTTAATGGTTGGCTGCGCTTTCTACGAATACCTCGCTATCATGTCATCAAATGACCTACAGCGCCCTGCACCTCACTACAAAATCCCCAGACATACAGTGGACGGCGATGGTGGTGGCCCATTCGCGGCCTCGAGAAGGACGCAGCGCGACCGCGCGGCGCGCGCGGGATCAGTGTCGTCGCCGCCGGGATGCTATTTCTAGGGGTCTTTTCTTCCCCATTTGCTCGAAATCCTTAAAATCGGGTGGAAAAGCTGCTAAAACTTGCTTAAAAGCAGCAGAATACATAGGTTACGGTAAGCGCGGCGCGGTTGCGCGACGCCCTTCTCGAGACTGCAGATGGGCCAACGCCATTGACGTCTACTGTACATTTGGTCTCCGAGGCGATCTTTATTGATTCTTCGACGCGTAAACTGAAATAATCCTTTCGCAAGCCCATTATAATTCATGCATCATCTGATTTTACATACATAACCATAGGTTCTAAAGAGCTAGTGATAACTAAACGTACATAGTACGGAATTTTTAACAGCTGCGCTAGTGTGATGTGTTGGTGAGCAAGAACATTAGGACCGCTATCAGTTGAATATTAACCAGATTAGGATATCCTGTGGTGGAATGAGTGGATGCAATTTTTTTATTGTAGTAGAACAACCAAACCACGCCAACGTATCCGTTGCAGCACGTTTATCCGTCCACATTAAATATATCAGATACATAGATGCGGTCGAATACAGTTGTGTACACACATTGTTTGTTTAGAGAAAGTAGCAGGTTTGGTGCCCAACATGCCTTTTACATGAATTAACACTCTCCACTTTCTATGCCCCCCTTTATCCAGCCCCTCTGCCCCAGATCACTACTCACTAGGGCGTACCGAGTCGTCAAAATTAACCTTCTTCCTGGAAGTATCGAAATCTGCCCTCCGTTCTGAAGCTAAAATTACGCAAACAAGAAACGTACGGCGAAGATGTAACCGCTCCGCTGAAGAGCACTGAGCACTCTTATACTACGCTTTTATTTTTCGAGCATTACACTACAGAGATACATATTTGAACGATGCACTCCACGTACGGGTCAGCCCCTCCGCCAAATTGGCACTGGAGCGAGGTGATAGGCTTATCAGCTGCTAGGATCAATGAAAATGAATCTGGTTACCGTATCACTTAGATCCATCGAGAACGTAATTGTGGGGCTGAACGGTGTGTGAACTGTACCGTCTGATTGATCATACCATATATGACGCTGCCAACCAATTTGTCCTCGCAAAAATGCAAAGTAGAGAATGAATGGCAGAATCCGAACGCTTCCAGTTATGCCACCATTTCATTTTCACCGTACCATGCCCCGAACGGTCCGGATTGTGGCCATTCATTCCCAACTTGCATTTTTACGCGGACAAATTAGTTGACAGCGTCATATATTCTGTGATTCACACTATTCGAAACGTTAAACAACCGTTAAACAACTGATTCCCATCTGAGCACCGAACAGTGGCTTGTGGACATTTGCCGACGATGCAGGACAACGAATGGGTTCAGAGGCATAAGATCTAGTGACACCTCATGCATATCCGGGCCCGTATCAGGTATAATGTATCCCGTCGACTATCGTCTACTTTGGTTGATTTGGGTGCGATGCTTTCTACATGAAAAAAGACTATCTACGGACAAGCCCTGCTTTTTCAACAGACTATTCTACTTTTTTAGTTGACCTAGTGCTTAATGCAGTAATAAGTTTAATGAAGTCTTTTTTGTAGGACGGATCTGATACTAAGACTGCACGAAGCGGAACTCTCACCGCGGTATGTTTCACGATCAAATGATTGTTTTTTTTTGTAAAAGCTTTTGTTTCTCGAAATTAACCTCTCAAGCACTTACGCCAGCTAGGCTATCCTACAAGTGCCGCGACCCGCAATCCTTTCGGAGCTTCCATGTACCTGGTATTCGGCATGGTGGGTGCTTGGCTGCAACTTGCTCCGATAATGAAAAGCCTGCCGGCATCATAGGTAGAAAAATCCTGGGCGGTACTCCTTTATGCATTGAATCGCTATTTTATTCAAACAATAACAAGAAATTCTACCTACCTAACCTCGTTAGCTCTCGATTGTCCGAAGCACTGCCGTAGTACCACCTGATCGTGCGTGTACTTCTTGATTGTTTTTCAGCGACGCCTGTCCATTACCAAGATCTTGGCCTGCTGCAAGCTTTTTCTAGAAAACAATTCACCTTTTCCCACTTGTTTCAGCTAGGTTTTCTTGGAGGCTTCTCTCGGTCTTCCTACCCCGCGGAATGCACCCTCCACTTTTTCCGAGCGTTTTGGTTTCCGATCCGTTTCCGATTCTGGGCGTTTCCCCACTTTTGGACGCCGGCGCACCCTTATCCAGAAGTTGGACCCAAGTCACTCATGTACATGCATGGCGGTTCGCCCCGCGCCCAAGCTTTGTGCAGTGCTAGTCCATTGTGCGCCCTTGATGCAAAATGAACCCTGAGGCCTTCTCGGCGTCTTTGAAATGTTACCGACTAGCTTGCAAAAGTGCCTGAGTAGTTCAAACATGTCCATAGATACTTTCCAAATGTTCGTGCACATCTCGTGCTTCAATATCTCTAACTTTTGCAATCTCGCTCTCTTTAACTTTTTATAGAGATCCTGTTGAACTTTGACATGTACCAATAACGCAATCCGCTGATCGATGGATATTTTCAGGCTGAACAAGAGGCACTACTTGCTAGTCTCCCTCCACTACCTCCACTCGGTGCTCTTGTAAGCAAGCTCACGTAGTCTTAATTTCCTCACCAGTCTATTCTTAACCCCAAAAATAAAAGAATGGACTTGTAGAAAAAGCTCATGTAGTCTTAATTTCCTCATCGATCTATTCTTATTCCACATATACGGGAATAAAAGAATCTTCTCCATGTGAGAGCTTCTCGAATTGTGGACACCTGCATCGTTTTTTGTCTTTCTTCCATGAATAGAATGAGCGGAATGAAAGGCAACATGAAATTCGTTTTATCGTGACGCCAAAACCAATCCAAAGCGTGGAGACAAAGGATATGATGAGGAGGCTTGACTTTTGCCTACCTTCATCCCACATTCTAGTGATCGGTTGTTGATTAACATACAAGAATTCAGAAGTTTAGGGAATGATATGAGAGGGGTGCAGACAGTGCTTGAAATGAGCAGCTCGGAGAAGGAAGCAGCGGTGCCCCGGAACAAATATCTAGGACGAAAACAGTCGTTTATGTGCTTTGAATCCGCGTTGTGTGGTCTATTCGAGCACAGACCAGAATTTGTGTTGACCTTTCATTAGACGGCCAATGTGGCAATGTTAGTTGTAATCGCAAAGACTGGATAAGTCAAAGACTAGTATGATTTACCCCTCAAACACCTCATAACATCTAAAGAACCTCCTCCAACAAGCCGGACAGAACTAGAACAGTATCAGAGGAGAAAATAAACATGATGCTCAGTTTGACATCCCTAATGCGGGTGGAACAGCGGACTACCAAGTGATAAAAGTGAGCCGGTCAAGGTATTTAAGCGCAGCACTCACGGAAATCTTCACCTCTGAACTTGCTTGCCATGTCGTTAGAGAATCATGATGGTAAGCAGAACATCAAGAATTGTCGCCTACCTGCGAAGATATTGCCGTGGACGCAGATGCCAGCGTGGACGTTTTTGCCACCTATAGGCTCGGTCACGTGCCTATGCGCGCCTGACTTTCGCGTGGCGAGACCCACGGACGTAGAAGAGAGCGCAATCAAGCGCGTTGAAGACAAAACCCCGTTTTTGTGGATTTCTAACGCATGTTGCGCTATTTCATCGTCAGATGTGAGTTTCTAGGTCTCTCAGAACTCTGGAATATTTCAAAATTTTCAGAACGAAGATTTCTGTGAGTGATGCCTTTAAGCGCCTCGAGGACTCCCCGCAGTACAGTAAGCATCGATGGCGGTGCGTTTTCCGCGAAGACGCGAGTATGCAGCCCAGCTGCGGCGTTCGCGCAGAAATTGGGACTGTAATAAGTAACCAGGGTTTCTGGATAATTTCTCATCATCTTAGGTGTTAACTATAGAAAAAAAACTAGTTAGCTATCAAGAAAGCCCTTTGGTTTGTTGTTGTGGAGAGAATTGCGATACTAATGGCACAGACGCGCCGCGTACTTCCCGCGGAAAGCGCACCACCGCCGGCGTTCACTGTAGCTGTACATCTTCATGGAATTATTTAGTCTCGCGTCGATTATTTCTCATTAGAGACCTATACTTTGCCGTGGATGCAACGCAGTGGATACAGGGCGGATTTCGCATGTACTGCCGAATTGGCCGCGTGGGCACGATACCCAAACGGGTTGGCACGAATGGTAAATCCGAATGGGATTTTTTCTTTCACACTTTTCATCCAGTAACTATCCACATTGTATAGTGTGGACTTATAGATTATACAGTAAAAGATATACAAGTAACGTAAAGGAAGCTCATCGTCAATACAAAAGGTTGAAGTGCTTTACACCTACGCGAATTTTACTGCAAAGGGTAGAAAATGTGTGCAGGTTGTACCAGAACCTGGATGTTCAAGGCTGAAAAAGTAATTGAGCATCTCGAGAGAGAAATAAGAGTATATGATACCTTCCTCGTCCAATTCATTACACTCGACGTTTGAGAGTCGCTAGTCAGAACATTCCTTGTATCCTTCCAGCTTCATGTTGTAATAAGGTCGGAAACGTACAGATCATTTGGAAATCCAGGTGTAGAGAACAAAGAATATTGGTAGGTGTCTCCATACGGAGAAGATCACTGAAACAATTTACAGCGGACGTCAATGACGGTGGCCCATCCGCGGCCTCGAAAGGGACGCAGCGCGACCGCGTCGCGCGTGCCGGGATCGGTGTCGTCTGCCGCCGGAATGCTATTCCTAGGCGCTTTTCTTCCCCATTCCGTCGAGAATCCTTAAAACGGGCGGAAAAGCTGCCAGGAATAGCATAACATCAGCAGAAGACATCGGTTATGGCGTGCGCGACGCGGTTGCGCGCCGTCCTTCTTGAGGCCGCAGATGGGCCACCGCCGTTGACGTCCACTGTACTCATCTCTTAACTCACAGTATAGATACCTCTACAAGCGTCTGCAGAACGGTCAGAGACGTGAAGCTTCCTTGCACTGAATGCAAAAATAATTGTGTCGAATGTCTTGTAACTTACGGAGTCAATTTCTGACCTTATCCGCGATTACGGCTGTGGCGTGGTATCGACCGTCTGATCAGCTTGTACGATCCAATTTTTACAGTTCTCGGTGCAAGTTCTGATATGTATATGGTGATATACTTTCCATTTTGATGTTTTCCTGCTGTCACTCAGGAAAACCTAACCATACGCATCCTGCGTCCTTCCATCGATAGATCCATGCAATGACCAGTCTGCCGAATTACCCACATACTTGATGGTAGGTTACGACATGGGAGCTATGTATGTCTCCCCATAATATAAAAGTAAAAATAACATGCCGAGCACGTGAGTGCTAAAAATTAGAAAAATTTGGTCAGCTAATCCAAGCTCTTGTCTCGAGTGCAAAGTATACCCACCTGTGGTAAGTACCTCTAAGCTATTTTAAAAACTTTTTCTGAACCAATCATCTCAAACCATTCCTCATTGCGGCATTCTACGCAGCCGAGGATGAATCTTGACCAGCCTGCCTAGCCCTACGGCTAAAGATTTCTCAAAAAGGTGTATTATCACACAATCTAGGACGTGACCATAACTGATGTATGTGACTTCTTTCAGGTGGGCCTTGGATCCAATCAAGGACTGAATGAATGGGCGGTGAGAGTGAGAATCTGACTGTTTTTTCATGTGTAGTAATTTTTCAGCTACGAATAATAGTAAAATTAATCTTTGCAGGGTGATGCCGCACAGGGTTCAATACAGCAGGTAGGCCACTTTTCTGCTTGAAGAATCCAACATCCAGTACAAGAAACATTGTTCGATTTAAAATATTTTATATTTACAGGGTGTACATGGTGTTGAAATGGCTGAACCTCTGGTAAGACATCTGAGTTTCTCACATCATTTACTTTCCGTTCATAAATAGTTTTGCTTCAATTTTTAAGTGTCATTTTCAGGATGAAGACTTCCAACTCCGCACGGTGAGTGGCATCGTTCCTGATGAAGCCAACAAATCATAAAAATCCTAGGAAGAATGAATTTTTTTTATTATTCAAGGCTGAATCAGAACTACGAACAGCATCCAATCCCACGGAATACACGGCTAGGTCACCAACGCCAAGGTTCGGGTAGGATACCATTGTTGAATTCGTTTATCCTAGGATGAGACACTAGGAACGCCTAACTTTCAGGCAGGATCAACTTCCAGCAGGAGTACAGAGAGATGGCGAAGTTTCTGATCCTCACAACAGTAAAGAGGAGACCCACATTGTTGATGTAGACGCTCAACAAAGTAACAGCTCATTTTTGGATATTAACCTTGATCCAGTGAAAATCTTCAAAAATGGAGTGCAGCTAATTCTTGCTCATTCTTCGATATTAAAGGCAGCATCCCACCTCAAAATCGTTTTTGAGATTTCGACGTTAAAAGAATATCCAGGAGCTGATGATCACAATTGTGTACGTGATTCCATGCAAGACCGCCGAAAAACCCAATCCGAGCCCAAGTTTCTAAGGAGCCTTAAGGAGGAGCCGGGGGTGGAGCTAAGAAACTTTCCGAATAATTCACTCCAGGAAGCGCACTTCCAGAGGAAATTCGTATTCCTCGTAAGAGTTCCTCATCAAATCCCTGATGGAATAGAAACTGCCCTCCATTAGAGGCTAGCAAGAGAGTACCTTGGACGGGAATCCCTGAAATCCCGCATGGGTTCCAGGGTGGAATCGCAGGGTTTCTCGACCGTGAACTTCCTTTGCTAGTCATACATGGAAGACAGTTTCTATTCTGTTAGGGAGCTGATGAGGAACTTTTGCGAGGATTATGACTTTCCTCAGACAATGCGCTTCCTGGAATGAATTATTCTGAAAGTTTCTTAGCTCCGCCCCCGACTCCGCCCGAAGGCTCCTTAAAAATTGGGGCTCGGAAATGGGGTTTTCAGCGGTCTTGCATGGAATCACGCGTATACAGTTGTAATCATCAGCTCCTGGAGATTGTTTTAACGTTGAAATCTCAAAAACGATTTTGAGGTGAGACGCTGCCTTTAGTCTTGATCCAGTGGAAATCTCCAAAAATGCATGTAACTCCAAAAATGGAGTCACACTAGTCCAGTGCCTAGGATCCATCCAGAATGGAGCAGTGGGTCAGTAGTGATTTCTGGCGGCTAAACTACGTGGACCACAACGTTTTTTTTTTAATGAGGGAAATAAAGCGAATTTCCTTGATTTGCATCAAGCATAGCTGGGCATCTCGAAATTTCATTGCTATTTTACTACTTGTAAATTCTAGAGCGGTTCCCAAAACCTCTTTTCGCTTAAGGAGAGAGAGATTTGTGGAGAAGCCTTAAAATTAGGCTGCTGCTATGCTCCATGTGGTGTAAAGAACCCTGCGCCGCCAATCGATAGACACTGCTGTCATAATCGCAAGCGACGGTGACGCAGGGTGATATACTCCACGGTGAGCGTGGCGACTGTCTTAAAAAAAACCATATATGAAGAAGTAAAGAATCGTTCATTTACTATCGCTCTTATTTCATCGTTTTAAGTCGATCGTTATCGCTACCGTTTCGTTAAACCAATGGTTGTTCTGGCTGATATTAATGGGAAGATATACCGACTCACTACGCACTACACAATTGAGGTATCATTTACCAGTAGTTTATTGGTGTTCAAGACAGATCTGGGCCCGGATGCATCCTTAGAAAAGTTGAGTAATATTCAAAAGTATGACTACCATGGGTGGCAAGTAAGGGGTAAATTTGGGTGAGCTAGCAGCTACCATGGGAACTTTCAAGGATGCATCCGGGTCTAGACTTTTGCCGGGCATGCTATAACTGGAGGGTTTGGAGTTCAATTTGTCAAGTGCTATGGACTGAGAGCTGCACAAGCCTACCTCTTCTTCAAACCAAGGAAATTGTCTGGAACATCTTTCAGACCGATCGTCCACACCTTGACTTTAAACCATTAACCATCAAGTTCGACGGACAGTTGCTATGGGAAAAATACGCCGAATTATCACAAAAGATTGAGCTTGATACGGTAAGTGAGACACTGGTGACTCACTCAGAAACTCATGATCTAGTTTGCACGGATCTTTACCCCTGCAGTGCATTAATTGACAGAGAATCATTAGATTTAAAAAAATAAGAAAGATGAAAGTCTAAATCTGCTACGCTCAAATATCTCTCTTTTTTCTTCTGCTTCGTTCTTTTTTTCTGTTTTTGGAGCATTCCTTGAAGAAAACTGGGTGTGAAGACTAGTGGTGCGAAAACCATGCGTTTATGAGCGTGAAGTAAAAATTTCTACTCAAAAATATGATTGAAAAATTGCAAGCTTTTTAGGTAACAAGTTGCTCCACCGGTCATGGTACAGTCACAGAGAAAACCCCGATTCATTCGGGCAGATGAGGGGAGATGGTACGATGGAGGATGAAATTTTATTCAGCACGCGCGTACTTATCTCGTATCTGTGAATAAAGTTTATTACCGGTGCAGCTAATAAAGTACGTTGGGGTCCTCGTTATTATTGTGAGTATAGTACGTACTCATCGAAACTTAGGAAGCACTGGATCCCGAAAAAAAATTGAAGACGAGATGAAAAGCAGTAAGCAAAGAGGCACTGCCGTAACTCACGGGGGTGGGAGGATTTTTTGCCAGTACTGTTATGACGGCCGCTGGACCAGAAGCTGAGAGAAGAGGTGTGCCTGACCAGGAAATTTGAGATATGATGTTTGCCTAGCCAATTTACGGCTGAATCGACGTTTAAAGATGATTCCTGAACACTTTGTGGGTAAACAAGCTGTAATTGAACGGTCCAACTCGTTCATAAAGCAAGGCCAACACCCGCACCCTTCCACTCTCGTTATCCATGCGTCGCCAAAAATTATTCCTGTGACTGCGACAGTACCCACATCCTTATCCTTACATATCCGGATAAAAAGCATAGCGTAGCCTTATTTATATCGGAATGCTCAGATCCGAACTACCTTCAGAAGAGTTAAAGGCTCACCTCATGTTGGGTGTCGAAATATCCACAGATTCAGGTGCAGCTCGAGGCGCTGATTCCAATGATGTGCTTGATGTCAGGACACACCCACAAAAACCCGTACTTTTAAGGCAAAATTAGATACAGAAGCGGACGAGTTTCCTTGCTAGGAAGCTAGCAAAAGCGGAGTTGAGAAGCTGAGATTGCACATTAAAATGAACTTCTCAGCAGCAGCTGTTGAAAAACTATGAAAAACTGAAAAGCAAGCTCTTGCTGTAGAATGAACCCTCTCGTCCTCTCGCCAAGAAATTCGAAATTCTCGGCCAAAGGAACCCGTAAATTATTGGGTTTCCGACGTTTCCACGAAACTTAAAGTACATATTTGTGCTCAGCGGCTCGCGTATGTCCGACTGAGACGGGAATCTCGAATGCGGTCCATGAGCTGAGACAGCTTCTGCACCCCACCTCTTGACTTCAAATGAAATGAGAGGACCCCTCCAACCCTCTCTACTTACTTCAGTGACATACCTGATTTCCTGCATCTCCGCTTTTGCATCGCATCCCTTTTGGGACATTTCTCCATATAGTAGCCATCACATGTGTCTCCACTACTCCACTGTCTACTCTACTCTACTGTCTTCTCTACTCCAAAGCACAAAGGGTGTAGTTAAGTATGTACACAATGCTCCACTCAACAAGAACTATGATGGAGCTTGGAACTCTTCAAAATCCTCGGCACAATGCTTTGAGAGCCGTAGAAGCCTCTAGCAAGAGAAGGACCTCTCCGTCATTGTTTGCATCCTCTCAATCAGCCTTGTCTGCATAGCGGATTCCTCCATTTTTCGAAGCATTCACTCCCAAAATCGGCCGAGGTCTTCCTCTGTGGTCTAGTGGTTGGTGGTTCCTGAATACTGCGAACTCCATGAACGAATGAAAAATTATAGGTCAAGATTTCCTTCGCAGCTTCTCAGCAAAGTCAATGCTTAAGCGAAAGCCTTTATTACACACCTGTTTATTGTGCAGCACTGCAGTTCGCGAACAATTTAGCAGAGTCATAAAGAAGGCTAAGCGCTCGTTTCCGTTCTCCTTACTGCCCATTCTGTGTGCATTGTACGACCAGCAGCTTCTTGTGGCGATTGAAAAACCACGGATGAACAATGTCCAGAACGCATTTCGATTGCACTGAGTGCAGTCGATTGTTCAAATAGCTGCGGGTTCACTGTTTCTCTCTAGTGGCTATGTGGAAACCATATTCTGGAAGGAAAAAGCGCTCTCCTTCGTCTTACGATCCTATATCGCCTGCAGCAGCTTTATCTCACATGGTATTCAAAAATTTTCTCATATACAATGGTAATTTTCTTAGAAATAAGAATATCCAATTTTTTTCTGAATATATGAATTCTCTGTATATTCTCTGTATTACAACGGATCGAATGATTCATGAATTTTTCAATGTTGTTCTCTATACCGGTCAAAAACATCGCTACAAATTTAAGCAGACTTCCTTGTACCTGACCGCCTTAATCCAGAGTGACCAAAATACTACATTTTTAATGGTATTTTCTGCAGAGTAAAAAGCACGATATTGAAAAGTTTTCATATCATAAGATTCGCCATGAAATGCACAATTTGGATTTTCAAGAAAAATTGGAATTGGCTTCATTTTAAGGATGTTATGAAAGAGCGACGCTTTGCGATGGTTTGACGCGTCGCGCGCGTCCTTTTTGCGAAGATGACGAGCAGTATGGTACTCTGAGTCCATGAGGTGTTACATATGTCCCTTTTTCATCAAACACGCACTTCGTTAGCAATTTTTCATTGTGCTAAGTTTGATTCTGGGCTTAGTTGGTGGAATTTCAGTATCAGTAATTTTTTGGATTCTTTTTCCCCATCTTTTTCTCAATGGTGCCTTCTGGCAAAATGCCTAATTTCACTTGCTGCTTTTTCATTTTTGATGAAAGTCTTATTCGACTAGCCTTTATACATATTTGATATAGATTTCATAAAATAACATATTTTACGCAGGATATCCGAATATATTCTACCAATCCAGCAGTCATGGACAGCATCCGCAATTTGTTTCGGCGCAGATCGTTGAACTCATCACTACCACTCGCTAATCATCACCATGTCACCATAAAATTCGTGGGAAACAAGAACAACCAAGGTCGTTGTATCTCTCTGCGTGATTTGTTGCGAAACTAATCATTTCTGCTACGACAGCACTGGTATCCTAGCTTTGCAGGAAAATTTCCTACGATTTTTCCGTTCTCTGCTCAGCTCTCAGCAATTTTCCCATCGTCTAATAGCTCTCATACTCCGTTCTCGGATTTCCTCCACCGCTCGCAGCGCACTTTTCACATTTTCTTTTGGTCGCCCTTCAGACACGCTTTCGCAGAGATGAATTTCTTATTATAGCTACCGTATTGGCACGGATAATTGACATCACTACTTTTTCCTGGGAAAAGAAGGCTTGTTTTTTGGCTATCAGGTCACGATTTAATTGATGATATGGGAAAATTACCATACCTTTAACCACATTGCTCGGCTGTTGCTTTATGAGCTTGTATAATTCAACACCTTTATACTCATATAAACTCACTCAAAGAGTAGTTTATTCGAATGGATGCAAAGTAGTAGTATAGTATTTTTTCTGAAAAACTCGTTGGAAGAAAATACCTAGCTGATTTTATTGCAATTCAACCATGTAGACCACCCTTTGACATTTCTGGCTCATCAGTGAACTGAGATTTAAAGCCGAAAATGCCGGCTTCACAGCCTCATTCACTCCAAACAAGAGGAAAATCCTCCAGAAACAAAACATGAAAATTTCCTATAGTTGTCAAGGACACAGCCAATCTTCGCTACACCCCGATGCTCGACACCGACTTTTTGAAGACGTCCTTCTGGCAGGCAATCGACGAGTGCTTCGTGATGTTTATGTTCCCGAATTCGGTATTGAGTGTTCCTAGGAAAAAATCGCGAATTTTCAAGGACTGTTCGTTTACGGACAAGTGCAAAGCTGCTGACACTTTTGCACTCCACGATGGACATTATAAACCGAGCATGTTGTGAGAAAAAAATCGGAACTTCCGCAGGAAATATGTAGCCTTTTGTGGATCTTTTGTGGGTAAAGGCTTATTGTTAAGTAAAGGCTTATTGTTAAGTCTATCAAGTTATTTTTAATGGCTTGGTTGCTCTCATTGCGGAGAGTCTTAAATAATTAATTCCATTTAATTCTCTTTTGAATGGTTATCCTTCATCTTCCCAAGAGCTTTTGGAACGCGTTGGCAATTTTTCTAATGTTGTAATAGATTTTTTTTCATCAAAAAAGAAAAAAAATTGAAAATTTAACGAATGAATCTCGCATTTTGCGCGTTTTGTTTTCTGTTCCGTCGAGGGGGAATGTGCATGCTTAAGGATAGATTGCTGCTGAGAAATATAATACTTAAAATTTAAGGACGTAAAAAATCCCATTAATTATGCAGAAGAAAAAAAACCCACGAAACCTTCAAAGGGCGGGTTTTTTTTGCTGATAACTGAATTTTTTCCTCACTATGATTTCTCTGTGTCTCTCATTTGTGTTCTTTCGAAGCACGGAAAATAGTACAACTGTTGTTTTAGGCAGATCTCATTCGGTATTGTTAAGGCCCTACGATAGCTATGCATTATGGCCTTAAAATCTCGCTGCAACCCTGCGGGGATTGCGACTTTGAACTTTTCTGAAGGTGCAGAATTCCAGCCGTCTCTTTTCATGAAAACCTTGCACATTCGCGCTATTCCGAAAAAGGAGGAAATTGCCTTTGTGGATCAGGTGTGCAATTTTCTAAATAGTCTTTGGAGGGAATTCGAGGTATTATATGTGAAAGTAGTGTCTATGTTATTATGGCTGGGTGTGCCGCGAGAATTCCTTTCAGCACCTCTCTATTCAGCATTCTTTTACCAGTATTTTCTTAATGGTTCTTCCTAATGGTTTCAAAGTGGTTTTCTAGGTCAGGGAACAATTCTATGTAAATTCTGTGTACTCTATTGTATTCTATTCTATGTGAATTCTATGTAAACCTGGTCAGGCTCAGCACAGTATACAATTCATATCGCAGAATGCCCAGGTTCAGAGAAGAGAGAACATGGAGATTCTATGTAAACAATTCTACACAAATAAACAATATTGGAACTCTGGTTCGTTCATTGTAACTGAAATCGTAGCAGTCATCTCCTGGCGATGCTATTTTATATTTATTTATTTATATTTATTTTATAGCTATTTTCATATACAGGAGTGTGAGCGACTACTTAAATATGAGCTCACTAGATAAAGATGCTCACTAGTCACTCACTTACTTACAATTATGTGGACGTATAATGTAACCTTCTTTGAAGTAACTTGCAGTAGCTGTACAATTAGTATTACCACACTCATTGTCGAATTTCTCCATTCATTGACAACTTTTCAGCTTACAATCGCACCAATCAAATGGGATCGATCGGTGCTGGGTCTTCATAAAAGATTTACTGTCTCTCTACAATTTATCGGTCGAGGGTGCACTCGCAGCTATTAAAGTGAATCTTTCTCATCCGCATAATTGCATTATCTTTATTATTTATACATGCCATAACTATTTCTGTAACTGTTGTACGTGGAATGCTAACCCATCTTCTGTAATATACAATCGCCTTTCACAGAATTTATATTAAACAGGGAATCCTAAAGTAATTAAAATGTAGTTCACACAAAAACAGGGAAAAGGGCCAAGAACGAGAGGCGAAGAACTTCAAAAAAGAAAAAAAAGCTACCAGAAAGGATAGTTTTCGACGTGTTTATCCACAAATAACAACAAAATCCGTGGAAGGTGCTCAGCGGTGGGTTTTCTCTTTCATACCCAACTCCTGCATGTGCCAGAGCGCAGGGTCCGCATCCAGTATTGTTTATCCAGCAGGATAAAAGCTCTCTGACGGATATGCGAGCGTGGTTTGAACATACTGAACATAATCGTATGTAGCAGCTGAAAATCAATGCAGTGCAGATATCCTGCATCGAAAAGGCTGGTTAAACATATCTACGAATAAATTTCCCCAGCAAAACAGGCTTTCCAAATCACCACCGCGTTCCACAGTGCGCGTTTATCCGACTGGATAAAGGGTATTGGACACGAACACGGGCCAGGATGCATAGTTGAGATTACCCAGGGTAAACGTGTTGCTCCCTATTTTAGATGAACTTGGGCAGTGCTATGTTTACCCTGGGTAATGTCAAAGATGCATACGGCCTCCGGATCCAAGAAGATGCAGTATTACCACGTAATTTATAACACTGAACAACACCACCCTCACGATTACCATGTAACCTACTTGGTAACACTTTACCACTTGGGACCTCAGGAACAGCATGGACCATTGCCCCACCCCCGCCGCCCTCATTTATCCGCAGTGAAACCGGAAATTCTTCTCAAATCCCCTAAAATCCGAAATTTTCTAATTTCATCTTCCTGCCACTCCCCACTCCTCATCCTCCAGCTCTACGCCTCTGTTTACCTCCAAATCTGCGTCTGTACTGTTTTTCCCCGTGTTCAATGCTGCGTTCTGTTTGACCTTGAGCTATCGATTCCGTTCTGTTTGGACGCGGCGTATCGATCGCGTTCCCGTCCGGTTGTCAATACCGCCGATGTCCTCTGCGCTGTACATTTCCCCACATTCATTTCTCCCTTTTTTTCAGCGCAGTTTCAGCAAATGCCAGCTGAATCACTTTCTTTATTGCTCCTCAGGCTATCATTAACATCAAGGAACAGTTGTCCGCCGCGGAAAAAATCGCCAGTTAAGAATTCGCAGCGAAAATCGCCGCCGCAACAAGGCCACAGAGCACTGTTTTCTTCGCGGCGTACGACGAACGGACTTTTCGCATTGCACTTTGTATCCGTGGCGATATCGATCGACTTTCGCAATTTCCAGCTCGCGGTATCGATCGAGCCGAGTGTCGTTCTGTTTGGCGTTGTGTGTGGGGAGCGTGTGTGTGATGTGTGTGTAGTGGTGGTCGACGAGAGGGGGCGCGGTGGCGCCGTCGTCACCGCCGCCGCTGCTGGCGACGACGGTGGTGGTGGCGGCGCTGGTGACGCTGGTTGTTGGCTGACCGAATCCGACGTTTGCATTTCATTTTGTCCGTTCCGTTCTCGTGCCGCTATCGATTGACGCCACCCCTGTCGACGGCGTTGATTTCGGTTACATTCACATGCGTGTTCATCCATTCATTCTGGTAATTGTCACAAATCCGTGAGACCTGCGCTACATTGCCTTTGTGACGACCCGACAAGGCCGTTCAGTCGTCAACTCATCGATGTGGTCGTTGCTGCTCTACTGATCACTGGCTCACAGCACTCATTCTATTGATCACTGGCTCACAGCACTCATTCACTGAATGCTTCGAGCATTCTAGTTAAAATCACACTGAAACAGAATTTTTTCTCGAATGTTGAGTCTTTCTACAACCTCGGAAAGCCATAATTTTGAATATTCCCGCTGTCCATGGTCATTCTTATCATTTTATCTTACAAATGCCATTCCTAACGTGGAAATTTGTCACAGACCTTGCGCCGTGAAACGTCCGGACCTTCCGTATTCCCTCACTATACAATCCAACCTTCAATCAATACCGATATTAATGATCATTCGTGGTTTCCTGAGAACGTTCTGGAGTCCGTGCTCATTCCCATTCGTGGAGTTTTTCTAGCAAAATGTGACTCATCGTTCTGTTTTTGCCATTACTTGTAATTGGAAACTTAGGCGAGTTGCTCAGACACACGGGTCCTCATTTTTACCTCAAGAGGTCACCAACCCCCCGGGTCAACAAATAGCTGCCCGGGAGGGGTCATGAATCTAACCACCGGATCGAAAACGCATAACTCCCCCCTGTGGATTGAAATGCATGGATTGAAACCGGAATTTTCAAATAATTATTTCTATTATTAGATAGTATTCTCAATTTCATTCCTTTTCAAATTTTAGGTGATCACCTATTATTGCCACTAGTTCGCCTTTTTATTTCCCTAGCCTTTTTCTGAAGTTTATAGTCCCTTCTTGGAGTACGCGGGGAAGTTGTAGTATCCCTTCTTTCTTCGCGTGAATATCCATTTACAAATTTTTCGCTTTATTAAACAAACATAACCTTGCTCTAACCCAATTTTAATTTACTGATCTTATTTTTTCGACACTCATTTTCACCTTTTTTGAAATCGAGACTGTCCGCCTCCCAGAGGTGGCGGAGGCCCAGTTTTTTTCTATCACCCCCCCCCCCCCTTACCCCTTACTTGCTCCCCGTCTGCATTCCCCATTGAGTTCATCGTATTATTTTGCTTATGTATGTTGAGCAAATTTTGTGGTATCGATGTTATAAATCTTACCGTTCTTTTTTTCCTTTATGAGTGTCTTCCAGAAAATTTTATGACTCCAGAGGCTTCTCCCCATTTTTCTTTTTTTTTTTCAACCACAAATGAGAAGGGTTTTGGAAAGATTGGATGAGTCACTCGGGTATTCAGCTGTATATTTAGAAGCTAAGTTTTTTGGATTTCAGATTGTACTCCAGAATATTTCTCTACGCGAGAATAAACTGTTTTTAAATAAGGCATATAAAAGTAATTTGAGCGTGGATTCCTTATCAGTAGCAATGATGACAGGTGACCCACCAATCCGGGGATACTAACAGCCGTGGTGGTCGACTGAATCTTTGAGGCAGTTGACTTGGCCATTTTTTTTTTGTTTGAAAAAAGCCTCTTAAAATCAGTGAGTCACCGGTGTATCATCCAGTTTGTAATAAATCGAGTAACCAACAGGTTTCTCAAAATCATATACATATCCGATAAATGAAAGCTTGTTAGTCACCAGCGCCCCATTCCTCTTTTAACAGGAGTTTCCAGAGAGTCACCGGTGTATCAGGTATTTACCTAGTGAGCGCCTTTTTACCCCTAGGACCTGCTTACACAGAAGTTCTCAGAAATTTTTAGTTATTTGGGACGTATTCCGCAGCTCTTTCTGTTGTATATGCTCCAGAAAAACGATAACCAGCTCATTTAGTGGAACATAATCCGGAAAAATATCGCTGTCAATCGATATCACTATCTTCTATCATGGGCGACCGCGCACAGACGCCTGGATGCTCATTGTTTCTCATGAAGGTTACTCATGAAGGCCTATCTATGCTCCCTCCCCTCCCATCCCCCCCCCCCTCCTCATCTATCCCATTCAAGGATTTCATCTTATTCTATTTCTAATATCTTGAAGTGCATGTACGTGAGCACTTGGAACTTCTACCTAGTTTTTCTTTCCTAACAAGCTATTTTCCCGTATAAAATTTTTGGAAATGCTGTGTCCTTGAATAAAGATTACATCTTTATTCAAGGACACAGCATTTCCAAAAATCAGAGGGTCCTTGGGCCCGAAATTTCTAGTCTATTGTCTCGTCAGGACTCAATTCTCTACGAGAGCACATTGAAGATGTTTTTTTTTCTATCTGAGATGGTTTAAGAGTATATATGGCCATAATTTCTTCACGATTATGTTCCACTATTCCGTCGGACAACTAACACAAACTAGAACAGCGCTGTAATTGCTTCGCTTTCGGAGCAAATCGCTCAACCAACCACGGACTTCGCGCTGTGCACGTGATTTTCATCGAAATCGCTGTCTAGTTTTTGATTTTTCCAGAAACTTCGTAAAATGTGAAACGAATTCCGTGCTAATCAATCTTAATTTACCATGGGGGGGGGGGTGCTTTGAGCAGTAATTTCGAAGTGATTTACCCTTTGATAGAGTTGTTTTTTCAAGATTGTTTCTTTCTGTTTCCCAAAGAATGTGACAAAGCGATTATTACTGCTGGTGATAAGAGCAAAACCTTGACTCTTATCAAGAGGACGCTCGGATCAGAGACTCTCGGGATTTTTCTCGTCGTCCGGCGATCGCTATACGAATGGCCTATCATCGAGCGATCGCTACCTCCCTGGTCCACTTGTATTTAACTCGATCAGCTGGAAACTTTTCAAAAAATGGGAAGTTAAGATTATCTCAGTACATTTGTGGATTTTTGTGGATTTTCTCCTAGGAATTTCAATTTTATAGCAGAAAGAAGCGCTGTGAATGAGTGACATTCATATATCTCTGCTTGCATCTGTTTTGTTCAGAGATGCAAGAAGCGGAGAAGGAAAGGAAAACACCTGGAGCGAGCGGAAGTCGAGGAGTGATTCATGATTCAGGGCTCACACATTATTTCTTTCCTTAGTTCAACCACTAATGGCTCAATCATAAGTGAACTCTGTGAGAAGTTCGGGTGAAGAGGAGAGGGGGGGGAGGGGATGATCAGAAGAACTGTGGTGTTCGCCACCCTGGCGACCGTACGGCCAGAAATTTAAAGTCAAAAATCATTAAAGGATAATCCCGAAATTAAATCACTCTGTAAAATTTTAAGAAAATATGATGAACTTGCAGGGATTTACACAGTGATATTAGCACCAGCCTCCCTCCCCGCTCACGTCACTCTTTGGAAATTCGGTACGGTCAAAGCGGGGAAGTTCGAATTCCCCGCATCGAATTCCCCGCAAAAAACCCCCGACGGCGACGGAATTCATGCGCTGAATGTTTAAGAATGTGGGAGTTGAAATTATGTAGACAAAAGAGCGCTTTGCTGTCAGGTCTTAGTCATCTGCCAGTCATCAGTTGTCTTCTTTTTATGAGGGAAGGTATTGTTCACGAGGAAAACCTCTTAGTTAGCAGCTCTTATCTTGACCTTTTTTTCGCTTCGAGGTGATGTTAAAGAATTGTGAATAGTGGGGAAATAAATTCCGTAAAAATAGTGTGGAAATCAAGAAAATTTTTCCCTACTCCATATCTTTGAGTCAGTATGTTGATTATGGCCTTATTAGTTATTTTCTACTACAAATTCTCATTTTATGTTTTTGTTCTTCACCTAATGCTGCCATACCCTTACAGCTTGACTGCTGATGTTTATAGATATCCCCTCCCCCTTACTTCATTCAACTCTCGCGGTCATCTAGAATGCGTCAGCAAATTTTTCAAAGTTCCTTTACGAAATAGGTAGTGTTCCTGTATTATCTCGTTTTCAATTGGTTATTTTTGTTATGCCTCTATTTCCAATGTTCATATGTTAACTTTAATTGCCGCTTCCCACTGTCGCTAGTCTCCTTTTTGATTTGCTATCAATCTCCTCCTGAGGAAAAAATCTAGGTGACTCGCACTGGAAGAAGGGCAGGTCGTTTTGACGGGGTAGGAACTTGTATCTGGGCCAAAATGAGTTACAGAAATAATGGATAATCTCATACAAATCCTTATAGTTGCCTACAGGTAAAAATAGTGTGGAAATCAAGAAAATTTTTACCTACTCCAGCTGGATACAGACAGCGGCCTGAGATGAGATTACCCACGGTAATTGTGTTGGCGTCCGTATTAACCATGGGTAAATATCGACGAGGGGATGATAGCACGTTTACCCTAGGTAATCTCGATGATGCTGCGGCCCAACGTCACGGCTGGGGAAAGATGTTGATGTTGGCCAGGTAAAGGGTAAATATGGGTACATTATCCCCTTTATGTATGGGAGGGATCTATTCGGAGGGTTTGATATTTCTGCCGTATGGAGGTCAATTTTTGAGCATCATGACTCTCGTTCCCGTTTACACATGATTACTATTACCAAAATCTTTGTTATGCTCTTGTTTGCACCTCTCTATTTAAACAGCAGACAGATAAATAATAAATAAATAAATTTTCCTTTCGAAGCACATGCTTCGCTTATATTCCACAAATGTTTTTATTTTTTTCGTACTAACAGCCACTGCGGTTCGATTTCAGTCTGTTTGTCTGTAACTTAATCTTCGGAGCGACATGAGCCGTTATTCAACCGCCAGCCTTGCCAGCTGGGCAGTTTTTCTTGTTCAATTTACTGGCTCGTATTTCTCGTTCCCTTTACCTTGCCTAATTGAGCTCTACATATTTCAACGAGACATTTCTTTTCTGGAGTAGGACACTGTAGCAACCGCATACTGGCTAATTACTAGTTATAGGAGCTTTCTACAAAACTAAGTACCTAGCCTCAATTACTCGTAGCACCACCTCGAAAACCGCTAAAGCTGAGTCAACATGGGAAAAGCCATCACTTCGCGAAAGTTAAAACCCAAAAGTCGGGTGGCTTAAAGGCTTACAATATTAAAAAGTTTGTTACAGTTTGCTTTGTGACTCAGAACTTCCGGTTTAGTTCCTTTAGAACACTAAACCCCATGCCGGTAGCGGCATTCCGGAAGTCTGGACTATGTTGCTCATATTCAGTGTTGTCCTGTAGGCTTTACTGTCTAAAACATAAATTTTTAGTAATCTAATTTGTGTTGAAAGGAATCTGCTACCTGTCCAATCCCTCGCTGTGGATGCTCCTATACCTGCGATCGAAAAGGGAGCAATCAATAACCATCAATTGAATGAGAACACCGCGGTGTTGTACCCCTTGTTCAATGCGTCGTTTTTTCTGGTTTTTTTCGTCTTTTCGTCCTCCATCTGTTTATTTTCTTTCATAAATCATTCGAATCATCTGTTACAAATGAAAAAACACATTTGTACGTATTGCCATGCTTCTTGGCGATTTTTTTCGGCCTCTTTATGACAGTTGTAATAATATGAAGTCATTAATTAGGCCTAGACATGTTTTTCAAATCACGCTTGATAGATTTTGTCTTCAGATTCCTCCATTTTGCTTTCACATACATATCTAGACGAGTTAGGTAAACATCTTCGCACCTGTGCATCAGTGACGGATAGAAATAAACACGAAAAAAGTTAGAAGAGAGTAAAAGGAAAAACGAGAATATGATTCGTTTCGGCTCTATATTCAAGTGGATCAAATTTTGATTTCTTTTTCTACTGAGGTTCTTCAGAGTGAAGAGGGGGGACTAGAATGATAGAGAGTGAGGAAGAGGAGTAAAACGAAGAAGAATATGAAAAAAATGAAATAAGAACACAGGAAGAAGGGAAGGGATGAGAGAAAAAGGAGCAAAATAAGAATTTATGGTTTTCTGATTGAAAGGCTGGTGTCTCTGATACTTTTGAATGCCAAACGACCGGCCGTAACTTCAAAAATAAATTTACTATGAAAACTATTTCAGGTGTGAATTATTTGGAAATTGTAAAATTATAAGAATACGTAATAAGGAATCAAAAACGTGCCGGTAAAAATTTCCGTAAATTCTTTAAAAGTAAACTGGAGGACTTTGCGTCCACCTGTGCTGTTCACAGTTCTTTTTGTAATCGAATTTTTTTCGTTTCTGTTTTTTTTTTCGCTCATCTCCATCTGTAGCGTTACATCGTGGTCATAAAATTGTCGCATAATATTATGGAATAATATTCATGGATACGAGAATTATTGAGAAATAAATGTTATGAAGTTTAAGTACCTCGCCACAAAATTTGAGCACTATTCTTTACCAAGTGAATTGTGCTGGTTTTTGCTTGAGAAATTCGCCCATCTTCCACATGACGGCTAACCAAAGCTAGGTAAGTGAGATTACCCATGGTAAACGTTGTGACATATCCAAATTTACTCATTGCCTAGCACCCATGAACATGTTTATTTGTATACGTGACTTTGTTCATACCTAGCTACTATTCCTGGGTAATCATACCGATAGCTATGACATTACCTTTCCTTCCATGAATGCCCCGTGTTTATGGGTAAATTTCATCGTTGCTTAGTTTCTACTAAATTCTTTACCCATCTAACTTGCGGTATTTGCCGATAACTTGAAAAAAAAACACCCTGGCAAAGCCTAGGGTATAGTCCGTTCCAAACGTGACAATAATTGAGTAACCGTGCGGATAATCTGCTTTTCTCTCATTCCTCTTCAATTGCTGCACACTTTCTGGCGTTCTTTTTCTCTCTGCTGTCTTCCCAGCTGTCGTCCATGGTGGAACGCACTATATCGACTTATTTCTTGGTTGATCTCATAACTTGTTTTTCTTCTCTCTGTGCGTTTATTAACCGACTATTGCTGATTAACCGGTAGTTTACCGTGTGGGACAGTACTGGTAAAATCCCGCAGTTTCCAGTGAATTTTTGGTTATTGTTGTGAGACGATCTTTGACTGCGATCCAGGTAAGAAAAAACCACACCCTCGAAGACGCGCTAATTTTACAGCGACGACGCGACACGGGGCCATAATGCTCGCACCTGTCGTCGACCTCTCGCTGCCGGCGTGCGTCCGTCGTCGTCCAAATGCGGTGCGCAGCCGGCTGACACTGACTCTCCTCGGCCGCGTGTGCGTCTCTGCACACCTCGCGGCTGGAAATCGCAGCCGCCGCCGGCGCGGGCAGCCAGAGGCGCCTCCGCCAACACATTGATCCTTGATGGTTGCCCTTACTCGTTTGCTTCCGCTCGATTACCTTCTGTTAGGCCTGCCCTAAGGCTCCAGTAGGGCTTAGGCGGCCTTGGTAGGCTTCCCTCTGCTAAAGTGACCGAAAAGAGGTAAATCGCAAGGTTAACGACCGTTCTGGAATGCCAAATATGGCGTTTCGGGACGTTTTTTCGCTGTTTCGTCCACAAACCAGCTATCTCCTGACGACATCTCCACTTATCGCACATTTCGGCCCGTTTTTTGCTAGGATGCATTGGCACACGTGTTATCCGAAGTGTAAAGTCCGATATTAATGCCTGGCCGGTTATGCTGGCCTCAACTCAAAGGATTCTCTACCAATCAGGCCCGATTTTCCACATATTCATGGATTTTCGTGGATCAATCCCTCTATCTACACATCTATACTGCTTTTTTAACCGTATTTCCTTGAGCACTGTCCATGAATTGCCGCTTACTACGAATATGCAAGGTCAATTGCTCCTAAATTCTCCAATGTTTTCCCACTTTTCGAGCCAGCAGAGTGCCCTCCAGAGAGTTTCCCATAAATGGGCTATTGTCCGCGAAATTGCCCTACTCTCTGGGAACCATTCTTGTTTTTGAGGCGGTAATCGATCACAGCTGATGCTATATGCATGTGGTTTTTACAGCTGCACTAACTCGGCAGCGCTCAAATGAAAAGGTGTGTGCATTTGTGGATTTTAGGGAGAGATGCTAAAATCCCTTTCCTTTTTTTTGGATATCAGGTCTAGGATTTTTTCTTTCGTTCAAAAGAAATTTCTGGATTGTTCTGGATAAATTATCTTGTGTAAATAATCATTGGCATTATGTTTTGGGCCTTCTTTCACTTCTTTATACCATCTACATGGATATTCCAGCTCACTACTGTCCAGCCTTCTTTTGGATCCCATATTCTCTTTTGATATTTCCCCCTCTGTTATTTAGACGCACTGTCGTTTTCGAAATGACATGATTACGAAGGTTCTCAAGGGGTATTTCAAATATTTCCATATTAAAGGAATTACCCTGGGTTATTTTCAGAACTTTTAGTCCTCTTGTATTCAAAACTATGCTGAGGATGGTATTTCTGCTATTTACATCCAAGGATTCCTTTCTAAAATGCTTTTTTATAGAAGAAACTTTGTTGTGATCTAGCTTCTGAAATAAAACGAATTTGATCCTTACTAACATAGCTAAAGGTATAACTAAGAGTCATTTGGAATATGCCTTGATTGTTGGCCATTATTGAAAAATTCCGATCGTCTACTCTTCTAATCAATATATAGATTTTCAGAAAACACACACACTCTTGACTAGATTCGTTGATGAAGCTGAGACTGGAGGAATTATTCTCGCAATGCATTTAAATTCTCTTCCATTTCGTTGGTTCTGTTGCCATTCGATGCTCCATAGTTGATGACTCTATTAATCAGTGACCGACGCAAACGGCGGTAGGAGAGGGAATGCGAACAAAAATTGGAATCACTGCCGGATTTGGGGACCAGAACAGCTGGAATTTTAATAACAATACCGCAAGATGAAAGTAAATCCTCACTGCATTCTCTGCTGCAAATTTAGGGCACTCTCGTCATCATATAGCAGAAATTAACTCGTAATCAAGCAGTTGGAGGTTTACACTATTGATCTCATTTATTCAAGTTACAAGTGGCCTGATGACAGCCTCTGCTTTCTGAAATCGACGTACATTTTAATCTTTGCTTTTTTCTGACAAGTAAGCGTGCATCTAACTTCGTCTCTCCGTGCCACAACTGGTAAATATCTATTCTATTTGGCTTGTATTCCATGGAAAACGCTTTGCAATATCTGTTTTTCGCTGCTGCCTAGATGCGACGTCAGATCTATTGACGAGAAGTGACAGTGAAACAAATGCGGTCACATTCCAGCGGCGAGAGCGATCAAGCCAATCTTGCATGGTATCATCTGGTTCACTCGTAGATGCTTTTACTTCATTTTTCGCTTGAAGGGGTAATCCTGGCTTGATTTCATGGAAGGATCGGAAGTTATTGTCGATGAAGTTTATGTCCTCCCGGCGCTTGATCGAAAAAGCGTCCCATCTGCGGAGAAAGTACTGCTACTATATATTCCTATTTTTATGGATAGTAGGAATTCCAATCCGGGGACTATTCCACGCCAAATGATAGGTGTGCCAACCTGCTTCATTGTCATCACTGATCCACTGATATGAATTCTCAATTTATTCAGAGGAATGGAAGAGCATATAATTGTTTATTATTCCTCCTTTGAGAGGTCACTGCTCAATATAGCAAATAAATAAATCCAAAATAGGTAAATTCTTTAGTTGGGTAATCACAGAAAAGTACATATGTGAGCAAAGATATATCATATCTAACATATCCTTAACTGTAAAACTTGCATCATTCCTCCAATGGGAAGAAGTCAGGCCGGCGAGGCCCCTGGCTGAAATTTGTGAAACTTCTTCCCAGAGCGATGGGACTAATCCATTACAGCCGTCCGGAAAGAGGGCATCGCATGGCGCTTTCTGTCCATCTGTTGTGTTTGCTGAACAGAGAATTCTTACACCATTTGGCGGGGATCCAGGAAGTTTCATGGGAATGGTGTTCTGGGACATTCTGTTTGATAGTAGAACACGTTACTTGAAGTTTTACTATTTCCAGCTATTCTTGCAATTCTCGCCTCTTTCCTACTTGTCAAGTTGTGATGAATATTATTTTCTTTCATCTCGTCTACCTACATTAAGGGGTGTGGAGCATTATACCTGGAAGGGGCGGTGCGGTTGGGCACTGTAATTGGTCATTTGCATGCGCTGACCAATCGCAGGGCTTGGTCGCACCGACTTTTCCAGGTACAGTGATCTATACTCTGAATGAGGTTGTGTCCAGATGGAGTACTTGCTTTCTCACATTTTTATGCATCATTTTCTTGTTTTTTAATGAAATTTGTTCAAAATTCAATTTTTCGGACAACCCTTCTTCACCCAACCTGTGCAGATGTTCGCTCTTTCTCTCGCTCACCTTCAATCTCCTCCTCACTGTTCAATCTCACTTCTCCATATTTCCAGGACATGGGTGATCTGGAGCAAGTACGGGCCGAGGTGGTTCGTCTTGAGGCGGCTCTCCAGGAAGCGATCGCCGATAAACACAAGGTGAGCGTAATCTGGTGTGTTGTTGGAGAACGCACGCCTCGTTAGCATCGTAGCGACGACTCGTCCGCACCGCTGCTTTTTAATGGTGGCTTTTAGGCCGCGGAAGTGGGACTGAGCATCCTGCAGGAAAAAGAGGCCCTCGAATTGAAACTCGCCCAACTGCAAACGCAATACGATGCCGCGAAAATCGAGGTGGATCAGGCGAATCAGGTAATGGAGCGTTTCTTCGGAATAAATCCGCTATTTATAGTGTTCTAGTCAGACATATACGAGGACCTATATATCACGAGAAGCATTTTCTTTCATTAGGTAGGAGCAAGATGCTAAGAGGCTTCTATCATCGACAAAATAATATTATTTTCAAAGATTTTACGATAAATCTCATTTTTACTAGTAGCATAAAAAAGTGCAGATTTTATTTTCGTTGCAGAATTAAATGACTTCCCTTCACGGCGCATAATGGATGCATCGCGCATAATGTATGCGTATGACGAAAGTACCGATTTTCAATTCAAATTTGTGTGCTAGTTTTTTTTTTCGGAGGAAAAACTTCCCAGAAAATTGATAGCGGAAAAGTGTGGAAGTACTTCCAGAAGATGCCTAAAAAATCACTGAACCAGTGTGCCCAGAGGGGGTTCCAAACAAACTGTCGGAAGGACCGCAGCCCCAAGAGGTCTCAGTCATGTGGTTAAGATGCGAGAGACGGAGAGAGGAAAAGATCCTGCAGGACCTCAGCAGAATGTTTTTTGCTGCGGTCCTATCGCTTCCTGCTGGACTTGTTCGGGGCGCAACAGAATAGCTGTGTAAAGAACGGTTCGGAAGGACCGCAGTAGAAAACCGCAAAGAACGCAGCAGGAAACCGAAAGAACCGCGGGTCACCTTGCTATTCTTCCGCTCTTCCGTGAGGTCTTTCCCAGAATTTGTCAGAGGTACTAATTTCTGGATTACTATTTTGGAAAAAATAATTAAAGAGCTCCTTCTCATAGATGGTGAGCTAGAAATGTACTTGTTTATAGATTGTTTTTTTTTCTGGGTGAATATATAAAATTAAGTGATTTTTGATAAGGTTCGGTAAAACTACGTCTCCACTAATGTACCTAAAATTGTAATTTGAAATCTATCAAAAATTGATCTATAGGCCCAGTGGGTGGTAGGCGCACGCACGCACGCACCCAGGCCTCTAGTTCACAGATAAACAAGTCCTAATAGAATGCTTTCGTCATGTAAGATTCCCAGCTAAGTACAGATATTCGAAAAAAAAACTTTACATCACGCGCGAACGTCGGATATGCTAATGGACGGCTGCATGGGATATGAATTGGCTCATTCAGGATATTTCTTCATAAAAATACATTCACATAAAGCGGCGCATTTAGTGTAACTACGTACTTTGCAGATGTTGGCGGAGTTTCGATCACAACATAAAGCTGCCCATCGAAGTGAACTAGAGAATGAGATGAGTCTGCTGGAGGAGAGCTCAGCCAAGGAACGTCGCCTCACTGAACGAATCACCGTACTCGAGACCAATCTTCGCAACACCGAACAGGTGTGATCACCTTTTTCTTCCTTATTTTTTCTCCATTTTTTCTCACTTCTCCCTTCTCTAAAGCTTTTTAAGGGAATATTGTTCAAAAATTGTAGTAATCCGCCCATTCAGGAGCTTGCTCGATGTCGAAGCGAACTCGAACGACTCAAAGCGGAGCACAGCTCCGCTTCCGATACGGGAGCCGCATTGGAGGAGGAACGACGAAGGCTTAGAGTACGTGGTTTCCGGAAATTTTCTCTGGTTCTCGCTCTTATGACATATTTTTTTACATTTTTATAACCCAGTTTTTCTCAAAATGTTTTTGCTCTGATAATCTCACTGTCTCTGATAACTGTGCAGCACGAACGCAGCCCGAACGGCGTAATGGTTCGGGTAGGAACCCTAGCAGCAACGATTGCCAGTTGCTGCATTCCTCCCCTTGATTGCTGCCGTCCCTCAGCAATTGCTGCTAAAGGGCCGACAGATTGAGCAGCAATCGAGGGGAGGATGGCAGCAACTGGCAACCGTTGCTGCTAGGGTTTCTACCCGAACCATTACGCCGTTTGGTCTGCGTTCGTCCTGCACAGTTATCAGAGGTTCTTACCAGCGGTAGATAATGTCAAGAGTGCTGTGTTCATGACCAAATAGCTGAGAAAAAAGATATCTTAGGAATTCATAGCTTCTCAATTGAAGAAATATCCATAGAGTGCTGCTTATCTAGGAACCGCAAAAAAATTTACTGTAAGTATAGAAGAAACTGTTACCCAGGCTATCAGCAAGGGTCATTACCATATTCCTGGATTGAACAGCTTTGAATTCGAGGAAATTTATGGATTATCCACCTACTGGTCGTTTCCCCACAGAATAGGACCCTTATGCTTCACTGTATAATGGAACACTGCGGAATTCGCCAATGTGGGTCAGCCATCCCAAGCAATTTCCAGGAAGCCGCTAGGCTTATGTTGATGAGAACAAAGGTGTTTTCACAATTTATTTATTAACGTAGAACGCTCATTCATAGGTGCGCCCTAGTTTTAGCGTAAGAAAGGAACATAATACTTGATCAAAAAGAACGAAAAGATTTAAATGTTCTGATTTAGTGAGTCATAGGAGCGAAATCACCGTCACAAGGATTCTGTTAGATAGTTTCATGCTTCAATTTCATAAATGGAACCGTAAGCTGTTCCTTGCAGCCTGGAATTCATGCTGAGGGTTTTTTTTATAATTCACAGATTTTAATGTTGATTTATTTATTTATTACCGGATGCAAGAGTTGACAAAAAAGAACAACCCTTTGAGAAATAACACCGGTAAATACTATGGTGGGTAAAAAAATTTTCCAAGAAGGAATTTTTCTAAAGATTTCAATTCTTAGAGCGTGAGAATTTACTTGATGTATAACAACATTTACAAGAAGTAACTCGTGCTTAATATGATGCAACCACGTGAGTCAGGAAAAAAACCGGCAGTGCAGGATAGAATCTGGGAAAGATTGGGTCGGGTTATATCGATTCGATGTGAATTTCTCAGTGTAAGCACTTTTTTACTATTCAAATCTTACTTCTGCGATAAAATTTGTGCTCGAAGGATTTCCTCGGTCGTTTTGTAAGGAAGCGCATTCATTTTTCTACCAGGAATACCAATTTTGATCTTTAACCTGTCGCTCACCGCCTGTTTCGAGTTGATAGACCTTTAAAAAATAAAATATTCATTTCCTCAGCCAAACGACATACCATAGCAGTAACAATGAAATAAGTGTGGTAATTTTAAAGGCGAGATCACAATAATCAAAAAAGAAAAGGCATTTCAATTCGTTACCATTTTCAATCGATTATTCTTCACTGATATTCTCAAAATTACATTAACCCATTTTAGGCCGAGCTAAAAGAAACCAAAGAGCGAGAACAAAGGCTGATGGGAGAGTATACTGAACTGGAGGAAGAGAATATTGCCCTACAGAAGACCGTGAGTCAAGCTGCGCTGCCAGTTTTCGGCGAATTGTCTAATCCAGACGTTTTTTCCAGGTTGCCAACCTTCGCGGTGCACAAGTGGAATTCGAATCGCTCAAAATCGACTGCACCCGATACGCCGACGAAATTTACATGCTGAACGCTGCCATCGAAGAGAGCCAGCTGTTGAAGAACATTGCCGAGAAGCAGGTGAGTGAATTCGTGGCAATCTTCTCATTATCCACAGGATGTGTGGCCGTTCAGGTGGAAGAAGCGCTGCTGGCCGCTCAGCAGGAGCGAGAACAACGATTAGCGATGAAAAAGGAGCTGGATGCGGTGAAGAATGCTGAGCACTTGAGTAGTTTGACCGACATGCTTATGGGGCTTGAAAGGCTCGGAGAGGTGAGTGCCACATGTTCCTGCTTGGATTCCAGGATTAATTGGTCTGTTTAAAGGAGCCGGTACCTGCTCAGCCGTCTAACGACCTGTTTAGTGAGCTGCAGGGAAGCACTGATGAAAAGGTTAGTTTTTTCCAGGTCTAATTTTTTCGTTTTGTTTCGACTTTACCATTACTATATATCATAATATATATTACTCGCTCTAATGTTGCTTTACACATACCCTTGTGTTCCAGTACATATTTTATTCTTCTTGCACCTTACCACGCCATCATGTTTTATTGGTATTAAACGTGTATTAAATTTTATATACGTAGATATTCTTTTTTATCTTTTTTTATCATTATTGCTAATATAGCATTATTATTTATACAGTCATTATTACTTAGTATTACTTTTCCTCTCTTCGTGGCTCCCCCTTCTATTCCTCTTTCAAAAGGGTGACAACAATCCGAATAGTTCTTTTCTGACAAAATTCATCTTTATTTGTTTTGCAAATTTCATTCCTTCACAGGCAGGATCCGGGAAAAATCTATCCACAGGTTTTCTCCCCTTTTTTTTTGTTATTTTTTCCTTTCAAAAAGTTTTTTTTTGCTTTCCAAATAATTTTTCAAGGCAAAAATTTCGAGCGCTGTTTCCTGCTACCTTAATTGTTGCATTTGCTAAATTATCTCTAAAACCGGCAGAGGATTTGGCATCGTAAATACACACGCTTTTTAGCTCTATCATGTAATTTTCCCTGAATTTTTCACAGAAGCCATGATATCATACTTCGTTTATAGTCTGTTCCAACCGCGATGATAGTTGAGTAACCGTGCGGACAGCCTGCTTTTCTCTCATTCCTCTCCAATTGCTGCACACTTTTCCGCGTTCTCTATTTCTCTGCTGTCTTCCCAACTATTGTCGGTGGTGGAACGCACTATACATGTTTCGAGTGAATGATCCTCGGAATTCTCCTTAATGGAATAGCAAACAATATTATTCAGCACTTTGTAGTAATATATATTACAAATATTATTACGTATCAGCTGCTTAATGTAGTAGTAGTGGTGTTAACAGTAATAACCATTCAAAAATAGCAAAGGAGCTGCTTAAATCGTTGACAATTCAACTTGTATGTATATGAATATTTTAGAATATTTCCTCAAATATTGTACTTATCTGTAGTGTTATTTGTACAGTAATTTTCTACTATTTGGAATATTGGTGATGATTTGCTACATTTTAAGCTTCGTGAACTAGAAGCTGCCCGTGACGGCCTTCAAGAAGAAGTGAAAGACAGAGAAAAAGCAGCAGTAGAAGTCATATCGAGCATCATGCAGAAACTCAACATCAACTACAACGGAGGTGATTTTCCGCGGCGATTTTGGTCGGCCACACATCGCTGACTTCGTACGTCTCAGAGCTCGACTTCCGACATGTTCGTCAGCAAAAAGATGTGGTTCTGGATCGACTCGATCACTTGCTGAAGGGCGATGATGCGAACGCTGACAAGCGACTCCACGACCAAAAAACCGACATTCGCACGTTGTTGCTGTTCGCCGGCGAAAAAGCGGCACAACTCGCTGCTGCTCAGGTATGCGTTTATTTTTGGGTTGCCGTTATTCCTGGCTTTAGCTACATATAAGATTTTTGTGCCGTATTTGAAGTGGGAACTGCCTAAAGACTTTCTTAGTCAGGGAGCGAAGGCGATGCTAGCCTCTTTAGGAAGTTAGATTGTTTTGCTACTTTTTAGGATAGAGGCCCCGAGCTGGAAGAGAATAAAAGTAAATGGAAGGGAGTTCGAAAATTCTTTTGTAAACCGTTGCTTCACTGCAAATTCCTACCACTGTCCTTGTGTTTGGCTTCTCACTTTTCGTTTTATTTTTCTCTCTGGCAGGCCTCCAATGAAAAAATAGATAAAATGAATGAGAAAAATGAACTGATGGCGCCGAAAGTAACCGATCAAAGTAGGCCAGATTGCCTCAGTAGTGCTTGGGATATGCCTTTTCCACTTTTATGCAAGTGTTCTTCCGAAGGAAAAACTTTACCTAAAGTTTAATACTCTCTAGTTCTCTTTTTGCAGGATTGGAGGGGGGGGGGGTTCCAAGCGTCGCTGAAAAAAGGAGGTTTTCACAGAAGTTGGGGTCATAAATGGAAATATTTCGAAGATTGCGGATTTAATCCACATCCTAAAGAAAGACATGAATTGTTGGTAATTCTAGGGAACTTAAAATCAAAAAATTGCGTAGATATTCCAGAATTTTCAAAAAGGAGTTATTTAAAAATAGCTGTTTTTTGGGATGAAGTATTGTTGTTCTACTCCTATCATTTACCGGACAGACTAATATTTCCTTCCATTTCCATCTCATCATAATTAGTGATTCTTCTTTTCCCTCTTATTTTTTTCTGCAACACTCACTTCATTATATACATTTCAAGGGAAAAAAGAGCCGGGGGTGGAATTTGCTCGGATATGCGGACGTCAATTATTCTTCTCACGTTTTTGTATGATTTTTTCTTCCTGCACTTTTGTTTGCACTGCATTGTGGAGCTCAATTGCTGGGGCCCAACAGCGAAAGCAGACAGAAAATTTGCTTATTGGAACACTGAATTCTCATGGATCTAAAAAAATCGTTTCAGGACGCTATGATCCAAGTTTCGGACCAACTCTTCCAGTTCTACTCGCAGATCGTTCAAAACCAAGGCCTCACCTCGGAAAAGTCCGTAATCGAGGTGCGGTTCTTCGCAGCTGCCACTGTTGCCGTTTCGAAATTGAGATTACAGATAATAGAACCAGTTCCGAACCGCTTCTTTTTGTAGATTGTGAACAAGCTACGACAATTGGCACGTGAAAATGCCGAGGACTTGCCGAAAGTGTCGCTGGTGGACGAGGGGGTCGAAAGTGGAACAGAGACGGACACGAGCGGCGCTAAGGGCATCCCATTGAATTCGGATCGAGCTGTGAGTGCTGCTCTGGTTGTGGGATCAGCGAGGGAGTGGATAGGTGTTTACTAGTACAGAACAGGGTCTAACAGATTAACCGCTCAACGGATTTCACCCCGTTAATCGAATAATGAACGAATGAAGTAAGCCAGAGGTTCAGAGACGTACAGCCTTAATAAGAAGGAGTATTCATGGCACATAGGGCTAGCAAAGTACATTCAGTTTCAATTACGTTTCTTCAAAACTTAGAGTTCTTCAGGGGACAGATGCATCACTGAGATTACCCAGGGTAAATGTGTAAAAACCGCCCAAATCCTCTCATCGTTGATGTGGGTATCAACACGCTTACCCTAGGTTATGTCAGGGATGCATCCAGCCCCAGAAAGGGCGGGGTTTACTAATCACTCTTAGTGAATTGCATTTTTGGTCAGATCTCGACCTTTTGTCGGAAATATCATGGTAATATTTGAGCCACAACGGTATTTCGTTGATCATTTTTTTTATTCTAGTAGCTCTTTCTCTTCCTCTCTCCTCTAGCCAAAGTTATTTATCGAATTTGCTTCTGTCCTTTTATATTTTTCTTTGATCCATGCTAGAAACTTCCGCAGATTTTATCAGTTTATACGTGGAACCTGTAAATCACATGGAGTGATGTATTATGCGTCGATGAAATTGATTTTCTCAGAAGTACCCGTACTCTGCGGGGAATTCGGAACGGAATTGTCCAAAAGACTAGTAAGGTATCTGTTCAGTGAAATGCTCAGTATGCTTTCCCTCAGGTTCTTGCCCCATCCTTCATCCGAGACGTTGATCCACGCCTCACCAGTTGCAAAATCACCGATGTTGTTAGTGAAAGCGATCTGCGGCAGCGTGTCCTTACAGGTATGCTGAAATTTTTTTTGTTATTTTGACATTTTCCACATTATTCATAGTATTTGGAACGCTAGTACAGTGAAAATTGTTATACTTTTGGGAAAAATTAAGTTCAAAGGTGAGGTTGGTTAGGGAAAAGGGCAGATGGGTCCGAAACATTTGGTTATGCAGGAATTCTTTAAACTCGACGAGAAATTAATTAGCTGAAGCTTTTTTTCGGAGATTTAGTGGCAGCCAATTCAGCCTAGGCTTCAGTCCAGAGTTCTAAACTGTGTCTTATTTAGGAATGAGTTCGATAGGTAACTGTGAGAAAGCTTTCCTTAGAGCTTAACCTCTTCAATGGGCTAAAGCCATTCCTATATCCAAGCGAGTGATTAGTTTGTTTGCAGACGGCAGTCCACTATCCCAAACCAGCGACAGTCTCAAGAAGCTGTTGACGACCGTGAAGAGGACAGCCGAACAAGCACTCAACCAGGCCATAGCGGCTGGAGGAGCTGAGACCGACGACATTCTTATGCAAAATATGAAACTTCGATCGTTATTAAGTACAAAGCGGTGCGTTTATACTCTGCATGTGAGCTTTGACGCCTTCTTGAAGCCTGGAACTGTTCGATGAACTGAACTATGTTAAAGGGACCAGATCTCAACGTTGCGTACGGTGTTGAAGTCGAACAAGTTGACAGCTGAGTCAGCGTTGGCGTCGCTACGAGACAAGTACGAAGCCGATAAGAAGGCACACCAGGTTTGTACTGACAGCCCACTAGTAGGGGGTGGGGGGAGGGGGGGGGGAGTTCAAAATGTTTTGGAAGGCTCGATACTCAGCTGAAGATCTTCTTCAGGAGATCAGTGAGCGTATGCGACGTGAACTGAAGCAGCTCAAGGAAGATGCGGCCACTTTCGCCAGCCATCGTGCCATGTTCACGGCTCGATGTGAAGAGTTGCAAGCCCAGGTATGAGAGCTGTAGCTTGTATATCGTACATTCTGTTGCCTCTTAAGACTTTCTTAGATTTAAAGTCCTTAAATTATATTAAGGTAGAAGAGCTAGAAGCTGACCAACGTAACAGCGAAGAAGAGAAGAAGACCCTCAACCAGCTGCTCCGTTTGGCTATCCAGCAGAAGCTCACGCTTACGCAGGTGACTTCCACAACTATAAACAAGGATGAGCAGAAATGTTCTACAGAGATTAGAAGAAAATGTAGAAGGCCAGAAAATTTAAGAATTTTGAGGCAAAACTACAAATTAGCAATGGCATCATACAGTTTTTGCTGGATCCTGAAAAAAAATCGGATTTGAAGAGCTATTCAGCTCCTTGGATGGGATGTTCATTTTTAGCTCATCCTTAAAGTATTCATAATTTAGACATTTTTAAACTTTTTAAAATATTCTCGCCAATTTTAAACCTCACGAGTCCGGTTCCTGAGGAAATGAGAGCTGGGGGAACATTACAGACTCTCTTCTCATTTTGCTATTTTTGTTTCCTGTTCCGTTATTTCCATGAGCTCTGTGATCGCATGCATTACTGAGATTACCCTGGGTAACCGAGTTACCATCCACGAACTTATCTACCATCAACACGAGCCCTAACACGTCCAGCCTAGGTAATCTCGCTGATGCATTCAAGTCCTGGGACAGCATGCATCATTTGGATTACCCAGGGCAAACGTGTTAGTACACCTCATATTCACCTATCGTTAACAAAGCCTCGCCACATTTACCCTGGGTAATCTCAATGATGTATCCAAACCCTGGATCAAAAGAATATTTCCTCCATGTAATTTTTCTCTTTCGCCATATTTTCTGAAGTTTTTCCTATTATTTCTACGAAGTTTGAGCTCACTGGCGAAAAATTCTTCAAGTACAAGTGAGTCTGTGGTCATCTAGATCCGCAATAAAGTTCTATTCTCTTTTGGTTGGAATTTATTGACGATTCTCACTTTTTTCTCGGCGAAATTACGAAACCACATCGATCGCCATGTGCACGCTGTTTTTCAGCGGTTCCGCATTTGCAGGTGTGGTAATGTAAACAGCGTTGATTATAGCAGCGTGCAATTCGCTCGGATGACAATTTACCACACTTGAATTCGTTTTTTTCAGCGTCTAGAAGATGTCGAGGTGGATCGTGATCGACAAGCGCTGAGGCAAGGCGGCGGCAAACGCCAAGGTGGTCCATCCAGAAGCGGCGAAGGCTTTCAACCTCGTGTCGTCCGCTACCCAACGCAACAACAGTCGGGGGGCCAGAGAGGAGGAGTCCGCAGGGACAACATTTAGGTAGCGCACTACTTACACTGCTTGTAGTATGTTGATTTTTATTTGTTTGCGAGAGAAGTTGTTGTTCCTTAGATGTTCAGAGGAAATATCGGACTCCTCCCGTTTTTCTTCCTCTTCTCTCCGACGGGTTATTGTTTCAAATGCGCTGATGAATATAGACAACAGCGGCAGTTTCTCATGCGAGCTTCCTCATCCTCTATTCGAGAACGGCCTCTGTCTCAACTACCTGGACGAGGAATGGCTAGGTGAGTTCCAGTAAATTCTTAACTGGTTACCTTATCCGTCCATTACCGGATGAATAAGTCCATTTCAGGATGTGAGAGTGAATCAGCTTGTGCTCTGGACTCTGCCATTCTCGAATTGGCGCTCGACGAGCTGCGAGCGCAACTGCCATCACCTCGTCTGTTCGCCGACGTGGAGCTGGTCGTGCTGCTCTACGCGTCGTTGGCGTTCTTCTGGCTGTTCTTCACCTACAACCCTCGATACTAGTCCGCTCATGCCGCGACCAGTGACACGCGCTGGCAGTCGACTAGTCGATGATCTGTCATTGTCATTGCTACTCCGGCCATTCCGTTCCGTAATGTCATGCGTCCTTCATATATTTTTGTGTGAGTATGGTGAATTCAACACAGCTATTAATATGCGACCGTTGTGCATACCAAGGTTCGTAATCTCGTCCTTCTCCTCCATATCGTATGCAAATACCGTTGCGCGGCTGTTTCGAACCGCGATTCCAGTTGCGGACCAGTAGGGTAAACGTGTTATGTAAAATTACATTACTTTGCGTGTTGTTTTTCGTCGTGATTATCAGGCCGCGTTATTGTCTTGGGATTGCTCACCCTCATTCTTGTGATATACATGCCGTTGTCCCAGTAATTTGTTTTTCTCATAGCCTAGGTAAAATGCTAACTGTTAACTGCAAAAAGTGTCCTTGATTTGCTATAATGACCAACAGAGTTATGTGCCTTCGCACACTACCACTTAAGTTATTCCTGAGTACTTGTTTCCCGAATTGATTGTGATAAGTTGTTAAGTTGAGCCAAATTGACTCCAGCTGTATAAATTATATATTAATTGAGCAAAGTGATGTGTTTTGAAAATGAGAGAGGATCATCATATGACCATGACATTGAATGACAGCAGACTTTTTGTCTAAACAATGACTGTAATCCGACAAGAAACACTTAAGTAATCTCGTACAAGTGAGGAAACGTTTTTTTTTTCTTTTGCAAGGTTTCCTTCCCATTAAAAGTTCGAAGTTTTGAGTTCTTCTGGATTCTAGAGATATGAATAGGAGACACGGAAAGATGAAAAGATAGGATTTGAAGATCTCGGAAACTTATGGGAAGCTTTGCCGGTTTTCGGGACGCATATGTGAGCGATATAGGCAACGCCATTCCTTCCTTGTGACTTGCAGACATTTTTACAGCTTTTCAAGCTTGCCTTCCTTCACATTGAATAGTTACAGTCATTGTCGAAAAGATAGACGAATTGCGCGTGCGGTTTCAAAGCGCTGCGGCCGCAGAATCGCGGCGAGACCTACTGGACCCTCTCACTTAGAGCATGCTGTTTCCGCGTCCGCCGTTCGGGGTCCGGCCGCGATTCTGCAGATACGGAATCCGTCTCTTTTCGAGAAGAACTATACGCTACATGCTTATCGTACATATGCGTGTGCTTTCTTGCTACAAAATCAGTATATTAGTCAAAGGACCAACTTTAAATATTAAAAAAAACTGATGACATAGATATCTAACCATTCTTCTTTTAAATTTTATTCCTTGTATTATAAAGAAAGAAATAGTCAACCTTGTCATACCGCGGTTCATGATCATAACACAAGCTATGCAGATAATTAAATCCAAAAAAACTAACAATCACTTCGAGATGTCATTTTAAGCAATACAATACCCGATATGTAGTGTTAGAACATATGAATGTTAAAGAAAAACAAAAAAAGAGGTCAACATGGCAACTCCAAACAAGGTTTGCACATCCCCGTGAATTTCTCTAGACATCTACGAGATAGAATCGTAACCAGATCTATGATACACCCTCACCCTTGGACTTCAAACTATGACTTCCGACATTGCTCATCAGTGTCAGCAATTTCGCGCAACAATGAGTTCACTGTCGGGCCACTCTTATGAGAGTCGCTCTCGAGGATGACACGAGGTCCATAGTTATCCAGCACTGGAACAAAGTTTAAACTATAAACATTTCTGACCAGTTGGTACATATGAGAAGGTAAACAAAATGACTACAGTAAACCATATAGATGATGCAAATAAACCTACAGCTATTCTCCCAACTCCAGATGTACTGCATCGGAGTGTGCCCAGTCACCTGCTTCGAGGGCATAGCGCTCTCCCAGAACGAAGAGCAGCATTCGCGCCTTAACGGTAAAAAACAACTGAGGATAATGCCACAAACACAAGACGTAGAAGTGTCAAGCTCCATTTGTTTGTGTTGCGCCTCTTAATCAATGGAACTATTCCAATAACTGCTACAAAAACCACATACTCTTCCCACTGAGGCTCGAAAAAGCTCCCGAGGTCCGGTCGCTGCGGGCAGAACGCGTAAAGCATATGCCGACTACAAGACCATCCCATTTTCCATGATTCTGAAGAAAAAAAAACACCTTAGACTCATGTTACATGCATGCGTGACAAATTTACCTTTCAGCAAGCGCGCGACTCGGAAAGCCTTGCACATGAGCAAGTGCCCATCTTCCTCGAACACTAACACTTCTTCGCCTGAATGGCGCACCCGCGTATACCTTCGGCGCACCTGAAAAGAAGCTCTGTTGACTTACATGAACAAAAACCGCTGCAATGTATTTGACGACGACAAAGAACCTCCGCGAGCTGATCGAAGCCGAATTTTTCTGCTGTGACTAGTTGCGGGGGGACGACGTATCGTTCGTGTTGTCCCCACCCAAGTCGCACTTTCGGAACTACCTAGAATTGAAAAATAGCTCAAATGATTTACCAGGGTTGTAAACGTGTAAACGACAAACAAAGTTTATATTGAATTGCAACAAAATGTGCACTTGCCAACTTAAGCGCTTGGCAGAATTTCTTTGCCGCTTCCATTCTCTTCGAATACATTAGACCAGACACATCGTCACCATTAATTACAGCAGCATCCAAGATACGAACAAGGCCGTCAACAGCCACAGTTTCCAGACGTTTGTCCACCTACACACAGATGAATTAGTGAAGAGTGTAGTCAACAGCCTTTTTCATAGAACGATACAAAAAGAGGAACCATTGTAAAGGAAAGAGAAACGCTAATATGGTCACTGCATGTAAATTTTGATAGTGATTGCGATAAGCCTAGAATCTACCATATGGCCCAATCAGAACATCTCAGGAATGACCTTTTCTTTCTTCTCCGAAATTCAAAAACCAGAAAATAATGAAACAAGCAGCCTTACTAATTTATACGTCGTCGCTCTTTCCACCAATAAAACTGTTCGATCAGGAATTCGCATCAAGTGGTTATCAAGTCTCTCCCAATGTTTCTTCCAGACAAACACTGCATCCTAAATCAAACAATCAGCTGGATTCCGATGTACCTAGTTAACACATTTTACCAATGCTTCACTTACTCCTGTGGAAATAAGCAACTCAGGCTGCGTTGTGGCTCGATTTGATAGGATATTTAGCGAAAACTCGGCATATTTGAGTTCCTTTACCGTTCTCTCAGTCAACAGGTTAGCAGTGAATGCAGGCAACCGTGCATTGAAGTCTTCACGACCGTAGAACTGAAAGCTGAACTGATTTTCAATGCCTGAAAAGACGAGTGCTCATCCTTTCATGTCCGCATACGCCACACGAGATCGAACCTCTCAACATCCATCTTTTCGTACATACTGAAACAAGTAAGAAACATTTGCACCTTACCTTTCTAGTGAACCTTCCAAAGTATTGATCAGGATCTATTTGTTGCTTCTCTGCGTTGCGTTCTCTTCGATCTAAGGATTTATTGGGAACGAGCCAGTACTTCAGGCAATCGTCACGAAGGGTACCCTTGAACAAGAAATCTTTAGTAGGTTAAAAGATGTGTAGTAAAATACTAATCACCTGGTCTTTGTCTATCAGAGAGCTGTTCTTCGCATAAGTGAGGTACTTTTGTAGATATGTTGACTGCCGAACTGCCAGCCTGCCAAATCCTAATTGCATGGGATAACAATTATAAAAATTGGCAGAAAATGTTTACCTCTCGTTGTGTTCGGTCAGGTAAGTGCAGAAGGCTTCATCGTTTCGCATTGTTTCAACAGGTACAATACTGCTTACATCTTGTGAAGAGTTTGACTTTTTGAATTCGTCTAACTTAAGGTTCACCCTGCAAAAAACATCCAAAATTGGACTGTTCTGAATTTTATGGGAAAACTACTGGAAAATTCTAATAATGGCCTCCAAAACGAACATAGTAAAACAAAAAATGCCATATAAAACAAACCGCTTAAGATAGTCGCGGATAGCATCGGAGTAGTTCTTTCGTAGCCCTTTACAAATAATGTATCTAAATTGTTCGTTTCTTTGGCACAGAAAATTAAAATAAGAAATGGGAAGAATGTCAGATTGTTATAGAAAAAAGGCAAGCTAAGAATTCGATGCCAAACCTTTCGGAGTTCGCCGGACGACTCGTGTGCGGCTTATGCAGTGCCACTTGGTCATATGCTACGTACATCAGATATATCAAACCAGCGCTGAAAAAAAAAACAATTAGCTGAGCTGGAAAAACTACGGATTGTATATAAAAATATCAAACCTAAATGGAGTGAAAACATCGAAGAGTTTACAGAAGAACACACCGCCTTCCTTAACAATACAAAGAGAGACCAGCAACTGGCAGAGGTAGAGGCGTTTCGAAAGTATTTCCTGAATAAAAGACACTATCAGCGTCACAAAATGCTGAACTAGAAAGCTTATGAGAAAAGGAAGTTGGAGGTGTGCTCAATAAACACGACTAGCAAATGTTTGGACAACATGAAAAGAGGAAAAGGTAAGTTCCAATGAATAATTAGTCACTGATCTAGAATGTCGTGGCCCAAAAGTACCTGTATATTCTCCTGCCCTTCTACGCTGAAGCCACCATCAGCCATCATAAGATCTACGCCAACATCATTTGTTCCTACAAAAAATACTATTTCGAAAGTCCAAACAATGCAGAAACGGGCGAAAAATACGTAGAAGGAGAGCGTTGATAAATGAGCAAGAGCAAGAGCAAAAAACAGGTCGAAACTGCGCCGAGTAAATAGATTACCTTTCATGATAAACTCCTCCAACGAGTTAATATTATCTGGGTTCATTACATCACCATCACCTTCCTTTCCATAATACGGCTCGAAATAATAGGCAGAAGAAGCGGTAAATTTCCCAAGCTTGAAATCATCCTTTCCTGTTTATAAGACGGATAAGCGGAGTAATGGACAAGGGACAGTGACATTTCGTCAAAGAAAGTAACACCAACCTACCTTTCAGCGTAAAACCAAAACCCTTCGCATTGTAGAAGGCTTTGCGCCATAACATGTATTCAGAGAATCCACCAGGTCCAGCGCATACATCAGCGAAGTAGAACAATGGTGTTTCCCGATCGCAGTTGCTCGTAGGTCGGTCAGATTTCAATGGATTTTTGTTCTAAAATAATAGCAATGTGTTGAAAAACCTTCCGTGACTCAGATTCACACACCAGAAGCTTCTCTTCCGTTTCTGCGCTCAAAAGCCAGTCGAACACCCTATCCATGTTGGCGACTTTCATTGCGGCACGATTTTGGAAGAACGCTCCCCCGATTGTTTCGTAAGGGTTGGCGCGCGTACGGGCTTCGCGAAGATCGCGGTCCGGAATAACGTCAAACACCTGGAAGGATCACTCTGAAGCGTAAAATAAGTGTAACGCGCAAAGAAGCCATATTTAATCGAACAAAATTCCAGAACATACGAACATCTTTTGATTTGATCATTGCTCGCAGGATTTCACCATCACAAAACTCGGTCTCGTCGTCGATTGTGATTTTCTTCTGAGAAAAAAGTTTCAAAGCATTCAACAAGCAACAATCACTGCACTACTGCCAAGTAAAATGTACGCTAATTTTCTCAAGTAGGAGGAATAAAAGCACAGTGGCAAGGAAGTATGTTGAAATCGACAAAAACATATAAAACCTGAGTTCCTCTCACTACAAAACAACTAAAACCTCACCTCGGCAATCTGTATCCATTCAGAATCCTCAAGATTGTCTACAACCCAATCACGCGTACTCTCAGGACACTGCCTTAGCCAAAGCACATGTTCTTCGATGCTTTTGTCCTCCTTGGTCTCGTCCCAAGTCTCATTGAAGTTACGACCTACGGCCTGGATAATAAACTTCTCATTGCAACAAAGAAAGAATCACCCTGAGTAGTGGATACCTTAGTTATTTCGTGTCCAAGACCCACACGACCACGTTGAGTGGATAAGGCAACGGGCTCAACCATTCCTGTGAAAGAAGAAGAAAACCATATGACTATGACCAGAATATGCAACCAAGTTAGGAGGGAAAAAAAAAGCAAAGCTAAGAAGCGGTATAGGAAATTCTCTTACGTCATACAAGTTGAAAATCTTACCTTGTTTTTGTTTTCCCAGACCTTTCCCCTCCTTGTAACCCATTTTAGCCATCATCCTTTCCGCATTCGACATTGGCTTGGTCCTGTCAACTTCTTCACTTGTGGCCATCACCTTGGCTTGTGGAAATTCAGTGATCTCATCCGTAGATGAATCAGATAATTCACCATCTGCAGAATCATCGGTACGCCTTCTTTTACCCTGAAATGTTTCTGCTGTGATTAGGCGTAAAACCAGTACTACGCCTTTCGAACTGTAAGCAACACTAACCCTGTAGTGATCATATTCCTCATCAAACGTCTCCCTCAAATCTTCATGCTTAGCCTTCGTCAACATAGACATCCTGTGATCTCTGCCACTTGACGGGGCGTCAGGTTCTGAGTCCTGGGTGCAGAACGAATACAATATTTGTCTTTGGCTGGATTTCTGGACTGAAGGGTATTAGATGACCACCAGTCCAGAGTTTCGGAAAATTCTGCGAGATACCGTATCCACTATAATTAGGACTGAATAAAAACAAAAGAACTCGACTGAATTATTGACTCAAACTACAAGCCATGAGGTTCGAATTTTTAAAAAATGGAAAGCTTTAAGGCCTATGACATACTTCACAACGACACCGTCCCTCTGAAGAAAATGAATGAAAATGACAAGAACAAAAGTACACAAGTTCTCATATCTTATCACAGGCTTGCGCCTAATAATGTGCTAGCATAGGAGTAATTGCACGAACACTGATGGGGGTGAACGCCATAGGCCTACGACTTTTCTTTTCACTCCCCACTGAGTGTACTGCACCTTCTCTTTCGTAGATTTGAACTGTTGACTTATTCGAAATCAAATATTCGAGTTCGAATACATCTGGGCCTACATGCATCACTGGGATTTCCAGGTTAAACATGTTGATACTCATATTAGCGACGGGTAAATTTGTGTGTTGTTCACAAATTTACCAGGGTAAACTTAATGACGAAGCGGTCTCCATTGAACTAAGCAACTGCAGCTTAAGCAGCAATCGAGGGGAGGATAGCAGCAACTGTTCCCATTGCTGCGATCCTCCCTCCCTTGCTGTTTGAGCTTTTGTCCCTTTAGCAGCAATTGCTGATGGATGGAAGTAACTGAGGGGAGGATCGCAGTAACTGGGAACAGTTGCTGCTAGGGTTTCTACTCGACGCTTACACCGTTCGTTCTGCGTTCGTGTTGCACAGTAATCAGAGCATGAATTTTATCCATCTGTGGATAAAAGCGTTATAGACATTGCGATACTATCGAAATGAGTATGATGTCCGTCATAAGAACACCAACTAACCCTGGAAGGCAAAGTTTCGATGAAAATTTTGATTCTGAGATCTTTAGGGCAGAGCTATAATGTGGTCATGAGATCATCAAAGCAGCTAAAAAGCGTCACTCACAGAAGATTCCGCAAACATCGTTATCTGACGAAAGCGCTCCCGTCCTGGAATGGAAGAGAGGAATGGACCCTAGCTGAAATACGATCTAATTAAGAAAAACGGCTTTTAGCTAACCAAATGCTTCTGCCGACAAGACAATGACAAGAGCATATGATCCTGTAACGAAGCAAAAATTGCTGAGAATTAACGGAAACCAAGCAAAAGCTCTTACAATCCCCTTCTTCAAGAACGCTTTGAAGTAAAACTTCAGACTATTACCGGAACTGTAGCGCAAAAAGTCTGCTCTACACAAGTACGTAATTCCTCTGCGCAAAAACACACATAAAACATTGGAATTTACGCCACGATTTCCACGCTGAAGCATCCACGTCACCGAAGAACATTTGCTTGGCTTTATATCTGCTAGTTTCACGGTGCTTTTGCTGATAATTCTGTATTTTTAAGCTATTTGAGGATGCTGGGTATCGTCCTCCTGGCGACCTTACTAGCGCTGAGGGTATCGAGTATTGAGTTGACTTTTGAATTACCCGACAATGCGAACCAGTGCTTTTACGAGGAAATCAAGGCCGGAGAAGATTGTATGTTAGAGTTCCAGGTCGGTTCCTATGCTCACTCTTTTATTAAGGTTGCAGTGGCTTGCAGTATCATTTGTCAGCTCTTTTTTTTTTACTCTTGGGATTGTTTAGTGTTAGACCAAGCGTATCAGCGAACCTTTTTCTACGATTAGACTTCATATATCACTTTCTAACACCTTTGAAGAGTGCATCTGTTAGAGGATCGTACCGTGCATGAATTGTTGCGTTGTTCTAGGTTGTTACTGGTGGGCAGTACGACGTTGATATGACTTTGGAGGACCCTAAGGGAAAAGTCCTGTATAAAGACGTTAAGAAGCAGTATGATAGCTTCAACTGGAAAGCAGAGGTATGAGGACTTCTTTTTATTTCAAAAGACAAAATATCATATAGATTTCAGATGCCCGGTACATACAAGGCGTGCTTCTCCAATGAATTCTCGACGTTTTCTCATAAGATTGTATATATGGACTGGCAGGTAAATAACGTGACCAACTTGATCCTTATTGTGCGGTTAAATCTCATAAATTGTCAATGAAGGGCCTTTCAATAAGTTTTCTTGCGAGTTCAGGTTGGATCTCAAAACAATCTCAACAAAGCTGTCACTCCAGGTGTTCATGCTATGAACGCCCTTGAAAATTCTGCTGTTGCGATCGCTGATAAACTGCGAGTGGTGAGTTTCTGTATTTATAAGTGAATCAAGTATTTTATGCTTCAAAAGCTAATATTATGGAAACATCTCTCATTTTCTAGGCTGTCATATTTCGAAAGTTTTCAAATGTTTTGAAAGTAAACTTGTTTCATCAACTTATTTCCACGATTGAAGTAATGAATTGGAATAAATTCCCATTTCTCTATCTTTCTAAATTACTTTCTACTCTCAGTACTTGAATTTAGCCTTGATTGTAATAATATTGTTTTCACTAGGCCATCGCTACTTTTTTCTCTGATCTTCGATCAACTAAACAAATCCCCTAAATGTTTGTTCTGATTGAGGTGGACGACTATCAAACACATCATCGTTTGCGTGAGGCCACAGGCAGGAAGCGAGCAGAACAGCTGAATGAACGTGTCTTGCTCTGGAGTTTAGGGCAAACAGCGCTCATTGTGCTCATCGGAATTTCTCAGGTTTGTGATTTTGGTAATATGCATTATTCTGGTAAGATATGCTACCGTTTCTCTCATTTGCGAAAGTAGGAAATTTATCTGTTTTTTTTTTGTTTTTGGTATATTTCTTATCAAGAACCTTAAAGCTTTTCTCGGATTACTCCTTACCGTTCTCATTCTTGAATTTCTCAGTCGAGATTTTTGTGTGCCATGAAAAGGGAGCTGTGTTATGGCGGAAGGGAAGAGTAGAAGAATTGATCTAATTTATACTAATTGTGCTCAAAAATAACAAAGATAATATTCGTGTGCCAACCTCGAATTCATTCTTCTTCCTACAGATTTCTGTTTGTAAGGATAGTTTACCTTCTATGAAAGATTTGAAGTTCGCGACTTTATTGTAGTTCATTCATGAGTGTTGATTCCACTGCTTTAGCCAAATACCAGCGAATTTTTTTTCTGGACCGACTTTATTTTCAAGTACGGGTCAGCTCTATAGTACTGCTGGAAGTGATGAACACTCACAGCACGAATACCGTTCAGTTTTAAAGGTCAAACTTATGGATACTCTATCACAGTCTCGACAGAAGATTCCCTCTCCAATCAATAATAAGCTTTTCTTAAAGAAAAATTATTTCAAGAAGAAAACAACGACAGAACATTATCGGCTGAAGTAGGACTAGAGATGTTTAGTGGCTTCCTGCAACCTCTGAGCTTTGAGGATCTAGTCTTGTTTAATCCCTGTTGAACTTGAAACCTCACTATCCACGTGAAAATTTTTAGGATCCCTGTTGAGTTATCCTTCCTGTTTAATCGCTTGCTGGTCTTATGCCGTTGCTATTCGCAGTATCCTCCACCGATTCCGTCAAAGCCAAAGAAATGGAGGCCTCTCGGAAATTCACCCATTAGTTTGATATGAGAACTAAGAGTGGGACTTATACAGTCATTATTTGCCGTTTGTTGGTACCATTAGCGCGAAATTCTCACTAATAGTTCGTAGAAATTCCTCAACAGTTTGATGACGCTTTCTTACGTTACGATATAGCAGAATCAGCTCGAAATGACTGGTGTTGTGGTGCATTCAGCCTCCTTCAAAGTAGAAAGTACTGTTGCCAGTTCGCTACAGCTGGTTGTATTTGAGTAGGTCTAAGTATCATCGCGAAGTCGTAAATACGTCAAGGTTCGCGAAGTAAGTCTGTTAAAATTAGAATTTGTAAATTTCTTGTGCACTCTTGATTGAACCGGATGGTTACATTTTTGTACATTCTCGGCTGGGCTGAATAGATGAACATCTTCGTTCTCGATAATATTCGAGAACAAACTTCAAGGAATAAGGCAACGGCTACCGCGGTAGTTTATTAGTTGTAATTGATTGCTCTCATACGGTCATGGCAGTCTGTTCATTTAAACGTCCATGTTTATTTGGTCGGAGATCTCTCATTGTAACTCTGACTCTGTTCGGTGGAGTCAATGGACTAAATATTCTTATTTTGACCTGTTGTTGTGGTAATTGCACTTCCGCCAAAGTGCCACGTGGAAAACATGCTCATTTTCGTGCGGGTAAAGCTCGACTGTTGTTGTCGTAGCAATATAAAGTTTTTAAGTTTGTATTTCCGAAAAGGCCGATGTTGGTAGCTTTCAATACCCCCCCCCCCTCGATGAGTTCGTAACTAATTATACATTCCCTTCACTTCCAGTGTGATTTTTCAAAGCAAACAGTACAATGTCCAATCGTTCTTATTTAATCGAGTGTGCTCAGCTGCACAGCTGTCTCACGTGTTTTGCATATCTCACCACCATTTGATAACAGGTTATGACTCCCTTTTTTCAGGTCATGCTGCTACGATCGTTCTTTTCGGATAAGCGGACGAGGTATTAGGCTGTAGTGACCCATTCTCAGCCACTCAACTGCTAATTGCAGTAGTTTGTGGATAACTGCTAAGTATTTGTGTCTACATGTGATGTCGTTTTTTGACTTTTTACATGAATAATATCATAGTTATTTATTCAATTGAAAAGGGTGATATGCCTTGCATAAATTTGAGAAATGAGGCGCTCCGTTCTATTCTCTCATCATTTGGGATAGTGTAAAGATGTGTTATGTGATTTTTTTTTCTGTTGAAATTTCGTATAAATTTTATATGTTCAAGGACATCGTGTGTGTCAACACTGCATATGGTAAAAAGGTCTTACGCTACGTGTACTCCTAGCTACTCCTAGCATTTTTGGTGATTTTTCTCCGAAATTCTCTAGTGTTCAGTAATGGTCGTGGCCGTCCTCTTACCGGCCACTCCATCTCAGAAAATACGGGCCTCTGGCATGCCAACAGAAACACAACGATTCACACATGGGTTTATCCTAATGACATGGAACGACAATAAGGTAGTGGGATCACGGATTAAAGTATGGCGGAATAGATGAGTATCGGAGCCGGAAAACGAGGTGGCTCGGCGTGACGCGTCCGGAGTTCGGCTCGCTGCTCTCGTCGGTTGAGTCCATGCGATGGTTGGTGCTTCTCGCTCCTCCTCCCTTATACAGTCGTCGGTCGTCCTATCGCATCGAGCCATCCGGAAACAAAGAGCGAGAGAGCGCGTCGAGAATAAACATAAGTAAGCTAGAAGTATGGCAAGAATTCAAGGAATACATAGGGTTACAAAACTTACCGGATATCCTTTATCCCCTTACATGAGTGGTTGCTGAGAGTTGACAAGGGCAGGAGCTACAATGAGGTCCTTATTGGCTAATTTATTTATTTCATTACATGGACTAATCCATGTGAGGATACAATATACAATGCACTGTATGGTAATACAACTCAAGCAAATCTTAAATTATTTATACAATGCTTGCAGAGAAACCTCCGACTACTCTTTCTTTTTAAGGAATCCTTCTACTTGTTTCTTGAATGATGAAAGTTTAATGGGAACAGGAAGACTCTTGCTCATCATTAAATACTGTGAGCCAGCTCTGTTGACAAAAAATGTTTGCCTTACGGAAGTCCTAGCTGTTGGAAACGTAATTTTTAGTGGGGGCCCTCGAGTGATTGAGTTCTGTAGTGTGAAGAAGTCGCTCATATGAAGGCTAGTGTAGCCATGTATAATTTTATGAACCATTATGAGATCATTCTTATTTCGTCTACTTGAAAGTGATTGAAGTTGAATTATTTTATTCCTAGTATCTGCAGGAGGGACACTATTGTAATCAAAACCTTTTGTCCTAAGAAAAAGTTTCCGTGTAAAGCTATTCTGAACTTTCTCTAATTTATCCCTAATACTTTTTCTATGAGTATTAAAGATAACTGTACCATATTCTAGTGAGGGTCTTACATATGTCTTGTACGCCTTCAACAAAATTGTTTCATTTTTGGTCACAAGACCTCTAAAAATGTTGTACAACTTTTGTGTTGCTTTGCTGGCGATGTACTCACAGTGCCTGTCCAATGACAGATTAGCTGTTATAAGAAAACCAAGGTCCCTGACCTCATTGACTTTCGGTATGGGCGAATAACATAGTGTGTACTCTGATTGTTCATTCGAGCCTACGCATAGAACCTTTGTTTTTTCTACAGAAAGAGGGAGACTCCAGGGAGACTCCACCGGTTAGACCATTCTTCATCCAGAGACATTTAGAGACATTTAGCGCATTGTGACACAAGTACGAGGTCTTTTTCTGGAAGTTCTGTTTGTGTTGTACACATAATAAACGCCTCGGAATTCGCTGGTATGTTGACAGTTTGTTTCACTCGGACGTAATGTTGTGCGTCCCTGCAGTTGACAGGTAACGATGGGAATTTTCCCAGTGGTAAAACTGTAGATCCGAAATGGACTTCTGGCCGCCATAATCAATGGTCATCAATGGAAGTAGTGCCAAAATGTCATTTCCCAGGATTACTTCATATGAGGAGATCATATTTGGGAGGCATGGTCCTTGTGTGAAGTGGAATGTCGGCTGGAGAATGATGTCGCCGATCTTGAGTTCGACTTTTTTCGAGCCTGCTAGTGGTACATGAACACCTGCCATTCCTATTGCAGAATCCGATTTAGGCTGGTCTAAATGAAAAATTCCCAGTGCTGAACAAAGATCTTTGGCAGCTAAGGTAATGCACGATCTAGTGTCAATTAACGCGGATGCGTTCACACCATTCACTTTTACGCGGGTATTGCTGTGTTTCTAGTGGAAATGTTGAAAACTTTTGGGAAATTTTGTTCGATATCCCGCTCTGTTTTAGAGACTAACGCGAACTCATTCTGCGGCTCTATAGGATTTGTTTGGTTACGGGTTTGTGCACAGAAGAGTGTAAATGAGAGTATAACAAATTTGTACAGCATCAGATCTTATATGGACACTGAGCACATATGTGGAACACTACTCCTACTACTACCTCACAAGGGAAGTGCAAGAGGCCATATTCGAAAATCGGGATGAAACCTATCTGGCTTGAATCTTTGTTGGAGAGGGTGTTGCAGTATATATTTTGTTACTGCCCTCGGCTTCAAAAAACAAAAATCCCACCACAGTACTATATGCGTTGCAGCACTCGTCCGTCAGCGACGATGTGGCCGAGTGGGGAGGATGCGGACTGATAGGCAGGAGGTCGAGGGTTTGGATCCCGTCATTGACACTCGTTTTGCATTTTTGTTTTTTATTCCTCCTATGTTATTGAAATCAATTTTGGAGGGCTAGAAGACAACACTTGTCTTTACTGACGTACTAGCTATAGAATAACTACTATGCTATGAACGTAGTTTAGTGATCGTACAGCTTTCCCTCGAGTCGCTAGAAAATTGTAAAATTTTCATTCAAAACAAAAAAAGGATGGTCAATGAGAAAGCATTTACTGGCAGCAACGGTGCACACAGACAATGAAGTGTTCAAAGCAAAAGCGGTGAGAACAATACGCGCAGACAATGAAAGAAATTCTGCTACAATCATTACAGTCGCATTCACTGCAGAGATCAGAGGGGAAGCAGGCTTCCACTGGAGTGAGGAAAGAGCCTGGATCATTATGAACCGAGTGGGAAAGATTTTGAGTTACAGTCGTGAAAAGTGACTGCTACTTTATAGCTAATCGAGGGAGAAAAGCAGGTTTTATATAACGTAGTTATTCCGTGCCTAGTGCGTCAGTAAGGATAAGTATTATCTTCTAACCTTTTAAATTTGATTTCAACAACACAGGGGGAATAAAAAAATGAGAGAGCAAAACAGGTAGGTGCGCATGACGGGGTTCAAACTCTCGAGCTGACAGTGCAGCATCCTCCCCACTCGGCCACATCGTCGCTGACGGACGAGTGCTGCAGCGCATATGGTACTGTGGTGGGATTTTTGTTTTTTGGAATCGAGGGCAATAATGAAATATATACTGTAACACCCTCTCCAACAAAGATTCAAGCCAGATAGGTTTCATTCCGATTTGCGAGTCTGGCCTGTTGCACTTCCCTTGTCAGCTGTTTGAGCGGTCGGGGCAAGCAATCAAATTTAATGTCTCGCAAGCTCCCCCTATTGTTAATTTCCGGCTTGTACCGCTTGATTTCTCGAGCCTCCATGATCTTCCTGCTAATGGAATTCTCGAGATGACGGTGCAAGAGAGTGACTTCAAATTCTGGTGCAGCATCTCGGTTGTGAACCGTCGCGCGGTGCCTCGAGAAGCTGTTTCCGGGGTAGGCTTGCGGGCGGCAGAGTGCTCGATGATGTTCATCGAGCCGCTTTCTCAGCGGTCTTCCACTTTCTCCAATATATCGTTGACCACATCCGCTGCACTTTATCAGATATACCCTACCGCGTAGCGAAATCGGGCATACCGTCTATTAAAGAATAGTTTGACGTTTTGAAATTAGTTCCCGAGGAGTTAGATCTTGTCAAAACATCACTGTCACACACTTCACAGTTTATTTGATAAGCGAAACCCATTTAAGTTCATCACTTTTCATGGTGCGGTGCACAGGCCTTCCTTCACTAAGCATTTGCCATTTCCAGTGCAGTGCGAGTTCTTCGTGCATGGCATGCCGACTTCGTATATTACCTTTCCCATTGGCTCCCTTGTCCTAAACAAAGCAGCATCTCTTACGAAGAATTGGGAACGTTCATTAGTGGTACCTGGGACCATAGAAGCAGTGTACGTATTTGCTGTTGTTGCAGTCCTGGATTATGCAGCCCATCCTATCGTTCGTGTCAATAACCATCTGGAATTCAGCTTTGAACTCAGTGCCAGCCTTCAGCGGCAGCTATGCACAGGAATCATTACGTTCACATAATCTTCAATAGGAACGAAGAATCCGTAGTAAGGCAGTGCTGCTCGCCAGTACTCGAATTCCGTGAACACATTTGCAGATCCGAGTCCATTGTGTCTTATTTGGTTTATCCACGAATTCATAGCCTTAAAACGCATATTTCTACAAATCCATGAGGCATAGCGTTAGGTATTTTTATCCTACTCACTTCTTTAGCTGCATCCATATTAGACATTGGAAGATTCGAGACATTGTGCATGTTCCAGAAGAACAACTTCTGATCGGCACGCGCAGGCGGGCAAGTTGCTGTTCTGAGAGCTACCCTCTCTAAGTAACAGTCATAGCCCTGGAAATTAATCGGCTTTGTTATATTCATCTCTCTACAAAAAAAAATTTCAAAGAAAAGAACCAGTTTTATCATTTTCTTGGCCTTTGGAGTGAAGTCTCCGAGTGCATCAGGTTCTAATCCTCTGGCAACACTCGATCTTAAGGTAAACCATTAGCATTACATTCTTGTAAAATTTTTATGGAGTCGAAATCAGAACCTGAATTGGTTATGTGTATCCAGGACATAGTTCCTTATCTCATCGGTCATCCCTGTCACTGATACGTTACCGCAATTCGTTTCGAGTGCTTCGCCTGATGATTCTTCGATCACTAATGTCGTAATATGTATAGCCAAACTTCTTCAAAATTGATGGAGTAAGCAATAATTGTTGATAGAATTCCAGTGGTGTTGGTGATTCTGTTGGAAACAGCGCTCGTTTTGGGAAGGTAGGAGACCAAAGTTTGGATTTACTAAGTGTTCGGTGCCGGCCACTGGTCTGCCGCGCCGCACCACTTGCGCGGCGCAGCAGACCAGCTGAAAGCCGTTGTTGTCAGGCGGCCTTTTTCACCGTTGCCTTTGTTTTGTTTTCTTCACTCCGATAATTAAAACATCAATACCAGCCGACAGCGCAACAGCCACAGAACCCAGCTGGCCTGCCGCATCGCGTAGAAGGAGTGCGACGCGGCCAAGCACAAAGGCGACATTCACTCTGCGTTGCAAGAGTGATTGACCGGCGGTGTGTCTAATTCCTTCTGGAATTGCTTGCCGTACTTTTTTGCTTATAGCCAGGTTCGGGGACGCCATGGCATAGTCCTGATGGTGTGCAGGTGGAGTTTTTGTATGTTGTGCAGTCGCTGTCGGTCTTGCATCCATTTCCTGCTTCGTAGACAAGGCTTCCTTCCCGCATAGGCCTAAATAAAAAGGAGTTTGATGTGAAATTAGACGTGGAGTGTTCTCTTAAGTTCATGCAGGAACGAACAGGTCATATAGACAGTAGACGTCGGCTCTATTTCCGCTCATTTTCGCAGCGCATCCGATTTTCGTGTTCCTACCACTTGCCATCTAGAGAGTGGGCATTTCACAATTGTTTGCAATGTGTTTCTTGTTAATGTATTTTCGGCTTACATTCACGAAATTCGTCATGCGATACGAATCAAATCGCCTTTCGACGGTGTCGAACGAGATCCCTTCTTTCCACCACCTTTCAAGTAATTTCGGTATCCCAACCACTTCGACCGGCTGCTTGTATTTTGGACAGAGAGCCCTAGAATTCTTTTATCCGCATAAAAGAAGATGAGGGTGAAGGCCAAGGTTTCTCACCAATCTCCTTTCGAGTGGCCGTAGGTGCTGTACTTTCGGCGAGCTGCGTTCTTGCAAGTCATATTCATTGCGTCCTCCGCTTTTGCTTCCAGATCGCAATCCCATTCCTGAAATTTGATTTTTATAGGATTAGCTATGGCGATAGTGAATATAAACGATGTGCTACCAACCAGTTCGTACATATTCTTGGCAGGTGGAAGATCTTTTTTGTTCCTGTCGTTATTGCTTGTTATTGTAACTCCTTTGGTCAGATTTGCTCGATATTCATTATGGATGTTCAGGATTTTTTCCCTCTCAGTGTCTTTAGTTATTCCCTTGCACCCAAAAGCTAAATTCAAGACATATGTAATAATGAATATAATACTGGTTAATCACTTTTGCTTCACACTTAGCAGTCCATTTGGCCTGCCGCACCGCACCAACCACGCGGCGCAGCAGACCAGCTGGCGTTGTATCGGTGCTTTCATTATGTTCTACACCGTTTTCGGAATGAAAACAAAGACATGAAGAAAAGTATGGAAAACACAAGCCAAACATAAATACCTGCGAAGCCGAAGTATCACAGAAAATCGCCTGCCTGGTTTGCCGCGGCGCGGCAGACCAGGCGGGCGGTTTTTTGTGGCATAAGAATGATTTACCGACAGTGTAATTCATCATCGTAACATACCAGTAGCTTCTGCAAAGGAGTTGAAGGCGCACAGGAGGAGGAGGAAAGAGAATTCCTACAATGTCTGTGAGCAGCTGCCAAGCAGAATAGTACGCTTCTTCGTGAACATAGAAGCTTAGCAATAAAGCTGAGTATAATTTCAATTTTAGTAACTCAAACTTACTGATATAACAGCTGTCGTTATACCCATTGCTAGCCGTACTGGTAGTGCTTAAGTTAACAGTCCTTTTATACACATATAGTTTAATTGTACCGAAATCAGGACACCATCTAACCGGACCGTATCGTAAAGGTGAAACAGTTGATCAAACATATACTATATGAACGGAGTGAAAAATTTATTGAAAAGTTCATGTATTGATATCTGCCTAAATGGTTCTGCATAGTAAAAGTGGAAACAATAGAACTTAACTGCTCTTTCGATCCAGTTCAAAAGACCTTCTCTCGAAGAGCATCAGCACTACGTGGTTTGTTTGAAGTTATTTAAGTTATATCTAGCTCTACTCTCTCAAAATAAGTTCGTGGACTGTAGACTCTACCTACAGTGCAGTGACAGTATTTCTTCCAAAGGTTACTACCAACTACCTGATCTTAAAGGCAGTGTCCAGCCTCTTACTCTACTCGACGAGATTAATGCAACTGAATGTATAGGTTTTACCCGTAAAAACATTAAAATTTGTGGTTTTTGCAATTCTGAAAGTTAGGATTTGGACGAGTTTTCTGTGCAAAATGAAAACAAGACACTAAGACCCCTCGAACTCCCGTATTTAGGGAAAACCAGCTATTACGTTGGTGCACATTTGATGCGGCTTTTTCCGTGACTTCTTTTCTCGGTAAAAATTGAAGCTTTTCAATTTTTTATGATACTCATAATGAGTTTTGTATAAAGACAAGGCGTTTGGGGGGATAGGCCAATTGTACTATAGACTACTTTAGGCTCTGACGAAGGCGAGATCGCCGAAACGTAGGCCATTCGGAGGAATAAAATCATTAACAATCTTGGCCAAAAACAGCTGTAATAGATACTACACAAGGTCGAAATCATCATGCCAAGATTAAAAGACAGTCGATCATGGGAGATATTGAAGCAATAACCTCCAAAGAGAAAAGGAATCGCGAAAAGAAGCCGCATTAATTATGCGCCAACCTAATAATTATTGGTACAGAGCATCCTGGGGAACATCTACAATTCCTTTTTGCTTCTTCTTCATTAGCATTTCCACTAATAGCCATATTTTCTCGAATATGAGGCAAAATTCTGAGCAGATATTGATTGAAAACCGGTCGAATTTGAAGGCAGCACCCCCTCAAATCGCCGTGTTCGAGATTTTCCTGAATTTTGGGGTTTTTGAGATCTGGAACTCATATCCAACGGTGAAATACCGTGAAACACACGAAAATCTCATGAAATCAGGCTGTTGTTTCCCGTGCGACTAAGCGCGCTCCGTTTGACACTCATGGGTCCCGCCACGCGAAGTTCACACGCGCTTGTACGAGCGACAGCAGCCTGTGTGCGCTGGTGCATGCAAGGCAGCTGTGTTCGCGACTTCGATTTGGATTTCTTCGCATGTAATTCATGATTCTTTGTGTTTGGTGAACTTTTCTGATGTGCTGACAATGTACAGGAAGCTCCAAATGTCCGCAGTCAGGAGGGCGTGGCCACGGCGCGGCTCCTCGATCAGACACAGGCGCTCTCTATGCTGCCTCTGGTTTCTCTGACTCTGCAGACAACCAGTGGCAGCATGCAGAGCGCCTGTGTCTCTGCCTAAAGCCGCGTCGTGGCCACGTCCCTCTTGACTGCGGACATTTGGAGCTTCCTGTATTCCACTTTTAGCGGTTCAACTCGGAGTCGAAGGTTTCGACGAGTGCTGCCTTTATCGATGCGTGTTCAACAAGTTAACATATGTATGTTGGTGTGGGTGCCATACCTAGCATAAGAGTATGGACAAGGACCAGACTTTTAGGCAGTAAAACATATCTTTACAATCCTAGGCATGACTTAACATGTTTTCACGAAATCTTGAAGGGGGGAGGCGGGCACTGGATCGGCTTTCGGTACTAATACTGAAGATTCTGCCTGGACACTGCCTTTAACCATAAAATTTGGCGTAGAGTGGATGCCTCCACAAGCGTAGATAGGAATAGATGAATTCTGGTGCCAGCCTTTTCATCATTAACAAATCAAGCTGCATGAATACCGCTGGTTTTAAAATGGTGTTAAATTTTCCCAAGTCGATTGGAACTTTAGCTTCCGAAGTTCCAACGAAGTAATACACATGAACTCACACCTCATGCCTGAAGTGCAAACTCATGTTGTGCAAATAGTTGAAGCGTCCCTGTTCTCTGTTGTTCAAACATTCCCAAACAGTAATGAGAGATTACAAACGGTTTCATTTCCCCTGTATCGGGTCCGATTTTATCTATTTAACTGCACTTTAGTCTATACTCATACACCTCTTTGTTAAGGAAAATTCCCATAGAAGAGCGCTGAATCGTACCATCATTATATGAACAGCCTCCACATTATTGTCAAATCTTCTTCTTCTTCTTCCTAGCCATATTCCCAAGAGCTAGAGTCGGCGTATCTTGTGTGGTTGCGATTTTCATTTTCCTTGATTGAGAGCGTCTTCTGTGAGCTTCAGTACCCGCATGTCCTCCTCTATCCTATCCAACCATCGAGTTTTCGGCCTTCCTCTCGGTCTAAATCCTTCCACGGTGATATCCATAGCTGATTTGGCGACTGAATTGTCGTCACTCTCAGCACGTGACCGTACCAACGTAGCCGAGCTTCCCGCATCTTCGCCGCAATTGACGCCACTCCAAACATCGTGCGCACATCCTCGTTTCGATCTCTATCGAGGAGCGTAAGGCCTCGGGTCCAGCGAAGCATTCGCATTTCCATTGCATGAAAGGTCTGCTCATGTTTCGAATTGATCGGCCAATACTCCGCTCCATACAATGCCACAGGTCGCACCACGGTGCGATACATCTTCGACTTCAATTTCAGTGGCATCTTCCTATCGCACATAACCCTTGCGACCTACCTCCACTTAACCCAGGCGACGTTTAATCGATGTTCAACTTCAACTAGAGTGCTACTGTCAGCTGAGATTCTTGACCCGAGGTACTTGAAAACAGATGCATTCGGAAGCTCGGTGTCATCAATGAGGATTGTATCAGGGGTTTGTTCTCCGCATTTGACGTACTCTGTCTTCTTGATGTTGAGCCTCATGCCGTAGTGTTCCAGCCGGTCTTTCCATGCCTGCACATTCTGCTGGAGTTCCTCCCGAGTACTCGTAGCAATCATCACATCGCCTGCATAGAAGAGTGTCCATGGTGCTGTTGATTGGAGATCGCTTGATAGCGTGTCCATGCAGAGGATGAATAGAAGGGGGAGAGTGCAGAACTTTGATGAACTCCCACACAAACTCCAAACGGTGGTGATGTACCTGCAGCGCATCTGACTGAGCTCGGGGAATTCTTGTACAGAAGCTGAATCCATCTGAAATATTCCTCAGGGACCCCGTGAGCACGTAGTGAGAGCCAGATCAGCTCACGGGGAACCCTGTCTAGGGCCCTTTCGAGATCGAGAAAGGCTAGGTGCACCTCTTCTCTCGGTGCTTCTCAGTCAGCAGCCGAACCGAGTGTATTGCATCGGTTGTGCTGCAGTTCTTGACAAACCCACACTCGTTCCATGTAACTGCAACGGTAGCGCGGAGACGTCTATGTAGAATCCGTTTAAAGATCTTCACCATGATATGACACAGTAGCCTAATTGGTCGGTACGTTGCGCAATCGGCGATGTCTCCTTTTCTCTTCCAAATAGGTACTGTGGTGCTGGTCGTCCATGAGTTGGGCAGTTTCCCTTCAGCTATTATTTCGTTGAAGAAAGAAGAAGGCCAGCGGATTCCTGCACCTCCTGCTATCTTCCAGATTTCGGGTGGTAGCTTATCTGGACCGGGTGACTTTCCGTTCCTCATCTTGGCTAACGCAGCTGTAACCTCTTCCTCATCGATTGATGGCACTGGTCCTGGCACCGAATTGAAAGCTGGCATCAGCGAGTGAGGGAACTCTTCACTGTGCGTTGCGTGATAGTGAGTATGTCAGGAACGCGACGGAGAAGATGACCGTTATCATTCTTGATGCCGTGCCGTGCATGACTCCGCCCTTTTGATTTATGGTACCGATTCTAAACCCGCTGAGGGACAGCGCCCTCAGCGACTATTGTTGTCTGTAGCTCCGCTGGAGCAGTCTTGTGCGTTGCCGATAAATCTGTGAACAAAAACTGAACTATCGCACGGATAAAAAGGAAACCCAGTAACAGAACGTGACACCTCATGAGCATCTTTGTCTGACTCTATATGGTTGTTTTTTTTTTGTCACAAATACGACGAAAAAACACTAGAGATTTCGCTACAGTTAGCCACTGCTGCAGTTCAAGATAGTGGTTCCAGAATACGGTGCGGTCACGCTGCTGTGCTCGCCCTGATGTGCAAACCTGGTCAGCTCCACGCTTACTGATGCTTCTACAATATTTTATTACATTTCTTGGCACGATCCACATTAGCCCACATTACGCATTACAGGCCCCAAAATTTTCAACAAACATTTTTTTTTGCAAGAACATTGTGTAGGGCGATTATTTGAGGTGCTGAACACGAACATAGCATTCATTTTTGTAGGATTACGGTAGGGTTAGCGCACTACCTCAAGAAATTAGCTCAAATTTTGCACAGGGGGTTCTAGAGGTGATGCATACGAATATCGTATCCGTTTCGTACCACAACTCAGTTTTCGCAGGGTTTCAGTAGGTATATGGCGATAAATTCGGAGAATTTGCCGATTTTGGATAGAAAACGAAGGTGTCATGCAAAATAATGTTGATAATGATGACCAGCGCCTAAAACAACCCCACAACGTAGAATTTGAGAGGATTCTGTGAGAAACCGTGTCTACCGTGTACCTACCGCAACCCCGCAAAAATAGGGCTACCAAATGAATACGATATTCGTGTTCAGCACCTAAAATACCTCCCCCCGTACAAATTTTCCGCAGGAAAAATTATTTGAAAATTTGGGGCCCCTACTGTGGAATAGTGCCCATTTCTTCATTCTTTTTTCGATTGAGATTTTTTTAACTTCTTCATTCTTCTCCACAATAATTTTTTGTCTGTGGCTTCTTTCAACGTTACAGTACTGAAACATGAAATTTTGTCTCTGTATGTACAGGAAACTCCAAACGTACGCAGACAAGGGTCGGGACCACGGCTTTCTTTGGCAGAGACGCAGGCACTTAGTATGCTGAGCGCCCGTGTCTCTGCCCAAGAGAACCGTGCCGCGGTCCCAACCTTTGTCTGCATACATTTGAAGTTCCCTGTATCTGTTTACTCTGTCTTGTGGCTGGTTTCTCGGTTGATCCCGCCCCTGGCCACGCCCATCGGAGAAAAAACTCGCAAAGCAAGTAGCTCGGGCATCGAAAGACGTAGTAAATATCTCTGGAATAGTTTGCCAATAGAAGAGGAGAATGTTTGGCACGTCGCAATGGGGCATGGCGGAGTCAGGTATTCTGGAATTGAAATCTCAGACTTCTGATTATTCAGTATTTTCCTGTCTCTGAGCTTCATTGTCTTGTCGCGTCTTTTCATTTTCACTGATTGTCTTCATCGTCTCAGACTTCTTCCCACCACTCTCTCTCCAGACGCACTATATATACCCCAACCTCCTAAAATAGTTCAATTTATTGGAACCACTCCTCACCTACCGAGTAGCCTTTGGGAGAGGTTTTTATTCCCGTACAGACACCTGTCTAGGGGATAGGAGGCGAAACAGGATAAACGGTAATTCTAATAGTCCCTGCACTTGAATAGAGACTGCGGCTAATGTGATAGACCGGATTAAGATTTTTGTTTTGTTTTTTGGTACTCCACGAATATGCAGGACGACGTCTTGGCTTTTCGGGACCGGAAGCGAGCTTCCATTTTGGACTTGAAGCGGCTGACGATGGAGCTTTGATGAATCTAAGGTGATGGAGATGATTTCTCGATATAATTTCATCAGTATATTCAACTTGGCAAAACAAAACTATACAGTGCTAACAATTACAACAATAGTTCTAAACAAGAAAACAACGCTACTATAGAAAGCCTATAATTTCGGCCTTGGTCGTGTTCCAGACTTCCCCAACTCTGGATTTCCTAACAGTTTATTGAAACGCATGATCAGATCCATGGCAGGCATATTGTCGGTTTTGAAGTGGAGTTTCTTACCGTTATCTGAAGAAAAAATTATGCAACTTCACTTCAAAAGAAAAAAATCAGAGACATACTACTCACTTAAGGCAGCAATAAAGAAAGGCGGTTGTCTGTCATTTCGGATCTCTGCTGTGACTTTCACGGCTGGATTAGTCATACGGACTTTTGGACCCAGAATGCTGTGCCAGAAAGTCCTATAATTTGAAAACCAAAGTGTGGAAACTGGGAACTCATTCCTAGGATGGAGTTCAACAGTAGCTAAACAGTCCAAAAAAACTTTAAAAACAGTGTAGAGATGGAATCCAACTAGAAACAATATAATACTAAAAATAAGGAGAGTTGAGAACAAAAATATTATCACACAAAAAATGTAAAACATGAAGGTCGTGCTGTTACAACTCCGAAAAAAACTCACCTTATTGAAAGATTCCCTGGGTAAAGAGGATCGAACGAAATATTAACTGATTTGACAGACTTCAAGTCTAGCGCTCTTACAGCTAGAGCAAGCCGTTCATCCGGTCTCCACCGGACCCCATACCGGATACGTTTCCACATTTGGCACATCTGCAAGCTTATTAAGTTTAATAATGGAACCCACGACATAGTCAATAAAATCATCAAATAGCGCAAAAGTTAGCTCCCTGTAGGAAACTATCTGTCAATATTCCCTGTCACCTCTCTGATTATGTACTGTGCAGGACGAACGCAGACCATTGTTCGGGTAGGAACGCAGGTCATTGTTCGGGTAGGAACCCTAGCACCAACGGTTGCCAGTTGCTGCCATTCTCCCCTCGATTGCTGCTCAATCTGTCGGCCCTTTAGCAGCAACTAGCAGCAATCAAGGGGAGGATGGCAGCAACTGGCAACCGTTGCTGTTAGTGTTTCTACCCGAACCATTACGCCGTTCATGCTGCGTTCGTGCTGCACAGTTATCAGAGCTAATATGTATGATTAGGTCAATGCATTCGTGCATGCTACCGCTTCTCGCAATTAATCATCTGTGTGAAATCTTTCTAAAGCAAACCATAGAACACATGAAGTAGGTGCAATGGCGATAACCAGTGAAAAACATTTCAAAGAAAGAATCCAAACAAACATTTATACTAGCCAAAATCTATCATAAACTCTAAACATTCTCAACATGAGCGAAATTGTGCAAAGGCGTAATTGGCATGAAGGGAAAACAACTGAATCCATAACGAACAAGGAACAACTATGTGATTCGTTCGTAAAAAAAGCTTAAATGTGAAGTTTCAACAAGTAATCATCAGTAAAACTTTAACAATGTATGCAACCTATCGAGCCGGTCGCCACTGGGAAGCCAGTCTGCACACGTAATCCACATTAGCATGCATTTGATCCACTGTCTCGGATTGTAACTCATGGATGATCTCCTCTTTGTAGGAATCTTTTGCTTCTTCTAATAGGGAACCAAATATCTCGCACTCGATATTTTCTCTTATCTGGAAAAACACAAGGTGCTTAACAAGAAGCAAATACTGTTGAAAAACTCTATCAAACATGCCTTATTCGGCTCATATCCTCTCTCTTGCAAGCGGTCATACAGGAGTGTATTCGAACAACGCAACACAATTACAAAGTCGAACCATCTTTCAGGAAAGAAGTCTACTCCATGATAGTCAACAATAACACCACCGGCATCGCTGTTCATTCGATCCTAACAGAAATATGATATTTGATCATTCGAGATACATTCTCAAAACTGTCGTACCGTTACCTCCAGATGATCCAGCAACTTTTCCTCATCGAGCACGTGGCAGTTTAGTCGCTCATCAAATTCTTCGACAAGGCCATGCTCACGGACTTCTTTGCCTACCTGAACAAGTGTTCAATGAACTTGGAAGTTTTCTCGCTATTATTAAAATAAGAAACTAGTCCGAATTTGTTTGAGAAACTTGCACTTGCATTTCAACAACGACAATACTCTCGCTCAACCTAGGCAGATTGGGAATAAGAATAACATTTCCCACCTAGTTTTCTTCATTTTTTAAAATGGTAAATAGCTTTTTAAGCAAACCGCACCTGCATTTGCAACATTGCTGAGATAATTACTTACGATAACACAACATAGTTCCTACCAGTGAAACTACACCTCAATTCAAAAGACGCACATCAATTTAAATTTCAGCAAAGCACAAAGTACAGAAAAGAAACTGACTAAAAAAAAGGATATTGCCTATACCACCTCGATAAAATCGAACTGAAGCCGATTCGCAATTTCCTGGCCCAGAGTGGACTTCCCTGTGCCTGGAGTGCCAGTGATTAAAATATTCGGACGACGTCGAGTTTCTGCTGACATGAGCCTGCACGAGGGAAATCTACACGATATTACGATGGAATTCAACACGAAAATATCACAGGTGAAAACCTTTCTTCAGTCACTCATCCAAGAACTACTACATATTCATTCTTCGGGATCTAGAGTAAAGCATGCAATAACAATAGAAAACAATTAGGCTATAGTTATACCGGTTTTCAATAAGCAAGTGTCAGGGAATTCAATAACATCTTCAAAATCTCTCAACAATTAATATGACTGAACAAAAAAGGTATAAATTCTGCCCTAAAATCCGTATTTGACCTGTTTCGTTGCTGGTTTCTTCGTCTGATCGATTGTCAAGTTTTGAATGGCCACAAGTGTTTCATTTACCTAAACCAGTATCTCGAAAAAGGAAACCCAGGGAAGTACCATATCCAGCATAAATGTGAAAACTAACACTTGTTTGAGTATTCCTCAGAACTTCGATGTTCAGTAGCCGCAAAATCCGACCCGCAGCGTTGACAGCACCATCCTTCTGGTCGGGCAAATCAATAGGGAACGAGCGGAGATCAAATGTATTCTAGAATTTATCTTCCTATGCAGAAAAATGTCAGTGAAGGAAAAGTTTGACAAATCGATCAACGAAAGATCGAATCAACCAACCGGGACTTTTCCAGACTTCCGTTCGGCGTTCCTTTCATTTACGATATTCTCGTTCAAATTTTCACTAATGAAAATGCATGCGGCCTGGAATAGCTAAGGAAAGATGAAAAAAGACGTTTTGAAAATAAATAATCCAAAGTGACAGGCTTACTTTCAGCGAAACAACCGGGTCGGGATGATCCGTAATTCCTAATAAATGACATAACTCCTTAACTTTAGCGGCGAATTCCGGAGTGGAATCTGAAACCAATATCATACTCCACAAAGATATTCATAAAATGTGGGAAAATGAGGAAATTGAAAGAACGGAAGGGTGAAGGGTGGAACTCACAATCGATGAGATTCAATGGATTCTGTTTATTCTGCGACTTCGCCAAACGAGCCTCCTCCTTTTCGAGATACGCTACACTGGTCAGATTATGTGTGGACGCTGAGCGAAAAACCATTATAATGGATGGAAAGGAGACGGTCAACAACTGACGTCAGCAAAATGTTTGAGAGGCGTTGCTCGATGTTTACCTTCTAAATTGAAAATGTGCCGTCTACGAACCTATTGTGCCAAAATTGAAGAATTCTTACAAAATAATGAGAAAAATTCGAGTAACCTATATAATTAAAGGGATTCCATGGTAAACATGGAGGGTTCCAGCCAATGTCAACAAAAAAATGCCCGACTCCACAGAAACAACGACCAAGTACCTGTTTCATCATACTTTTTGGCAATGATCACATCCAGAACCGCGTTTGCAACGACTTTGCGTGACTGGGACGTGTTGACTCCGATCTCGCATTCTGCTAAATACTGAAAGGACAAGTGGTTAGTTTAATTATGGTAAACATAGCAATGGCCTAGAAAAAAATTGCAAGACTAAATGATTATAGATGCAGACGACATCGAATTGAGCGTACTACTAACCTTTCCTAGCTCTTCAGTCCATTTTTGCTCATCTGTTTCATCTTTGAATGCTGTCCACCACTCCTTTGACTTCTTTTTGAAAAACATAGCATCAGCATCACAGAGGAAACTCTTGTATTCAATATCATCTGCAAAAAAAAATGAGTACGTATGCACGCAGTACGAGCAAATGGCGTCAGCCTCGAAAACGAAAAAAAAAACTAGAACTAACCGTCATAATCAATATATTCCTTCTTGAACCCGGCTACTTTCAGTTTTCGACCAGACATCTACAACTGGATTACCATACACATTCAATTCCAAATGAACTCAAACAATGAAGCTTAGGTATAGGTAAAGGACCACAAGAGAGAGCCACATCATCTGATAACAAACTTTATTTAGAACACAATCCTTTTAGCATTCAGTTGAATAAAAAAACTATGAAAAGAAACCCCGCAGACAAAACAAGAAAGATCAAAACATAACAAAATAACGACAACTAACAATAACAATGGACACAACTCTATTTTAAGCAAGAAAAAAGGATGTCCGAGCGATTTTACATCAGAAAGCAAACAGAAATGACGGCTAGCCTGAAAACAATGGGATCTCATCAAAAACTGAACCGCTACTCAGGCATAGTTATACCGGGATTATTGGCTGCCATTTTCTTTTTTTCGAGTTTCTCCTTCTTTTGCTCCAGACTGTCACACGTTCTCCTATCAGCAAATTTTATATACCGTGCAGGAATTGGATGGTTCTGAAGAAGCGAAAGTGAGCAAATGAAAATCAAGTAACTGCTTTAAACAAAATATAACCGTTACTCGCCTGAGTGAATTCCAAAAGACCCCTATCCAAGTCAACTTGAGATCCTATAGACGTTTCGACCAAACCATTGAGCATATTTTCGATAATGCGAGATCTGAAGGGATAGGAATACATTTCACTTAGGCAAACGCTCATGGGCAATCACTGCATTAGTTTCAAACTCCCGTACTTCGTCTGCAGATCTGCCCAGTCAGATTGAAGAGAGGACATGGTCCTCTTCAAGGCGAATTCATCGTAGATCCATTCAAGATTTGAAGAGTCGAATCTAATGATTAGTCACAGTCTAGCACTAACAACGTGGTGGAATCAGAAAAAAATAAAGATGATTAAACGATCATACCGGCAATCATAAAGACACAATGGCGTAGCAGCTGATAAAGTGTAGTGAGGACGACAAGGCGTTTTCTCCACATCCAGAAGATCAGAGACCAGCTATAAATACACAGAGAACTTCTAAACCAGTTATACCGAGCAGGGTGAGCTACGCGCTCACCTCTGGCTCCTCATTCCCTAATCCAATTTCGTGCAGTACGCTGACAATGTAGCGAATCATATGCCATAAGAACCCGCTTCCTTTGATAGTCAATTCGACAAGATCATTACGCGACGATGGGGTTGTCGGTGACCTAAAAATATACAAAATTCGTAGACAGGGACAAAAGAAAGAAATTGAGTAAAGGTGCTCACTTAGTGGGTATTACATCAAGTGATACTTCGAAAATTTCCCGCACAAAGGACATGTTGACACGTTTTTCGTTCATGTCAACCTGGAAGTAAGTAATGCAGTTCGAGCGCAAACCATGCTCCGGAGCAAATAATTTTGAAAAACATGAGAAAACAAGAGCTACTTCTGAAGTAGTCAAGAACCAATCTAGTCATGGAGCAGCTGAGGAAATCGAAAGTCCGTAAGAGAACAGTGGCTGAGAGAAGTGTTTAATGGAACAGATGGAGAAGCCTAACGAAAAACCAAACCTGGCAGAAATTCCGAAAATCATGGGTCCCAACAAGTAGCGAGCCGGCCCGACGCATTAGCTTCAAAGCAAAGGTTAACAAGTAGTTAAAATAAATTTAAAAAATCAAGTTAAACAATACCTCCAGATTCAAATTTGCCCTGGGCATACTATATTTATAAATTCGCATATTGCAAGCATGCCTAGCTGAGAAATCCTGAGGGACTGGCGCCCACCTGGAAATGGCTGGCTTGCGAATGAATCTTTTTACGCACATTGACATACATGAATTTAATGAAAGATCACTAACGCAATAACACTGATGTTCTTTGGCAAAACGCCATTCAACATCTTCAGATACGACAGCTCGTCTTTTTTAGGATAGTTGTCGATCACAGACTGATCAGTTGATTCCGGCCAGAATACAAATTTACCCGAAGGATCTGCAGACCTGAGAATAATTTTACCAGGGAGTATAGAAGGATATTTCTATTGGATTAAGATGAAAAAATCCGAGGTTCAAAGAAGATACCTCACCACAAGTGCAGCCACTTGTTTGAACGCAGACACTCCTCTATCGGTTCTTCCACAACGTGAAAAGTCACAGTCCTTCTCATTCGAAATCAATTTTGTCTTCAGAAGGGCATCCATTAAATGCTATAAAAGGACACTGGTGGAGCAGTGAGTAAATTACCAGAAATAATCTCGTAGAAACTCACCCTTTCAACCGTATTTTCGGTGGTTGATTGTTGAACCAAACCTTCATATTCCCACCCATGATACAAGAACTGGAGTGCGATTTTACGTCTCGGGTGAGCATCAAAATTGAATGGTCGCTTTCGTTTAGCAGCTGAATGCTTAAGAATAATGTTGTAGAAGAATAGCTGATTTCCGAGTGATTCTCGCTCATTTTTTTTCTGGTAGCAACCCAAAGCATGTGAAGAGAATGGTGACAACACTTTACAGTTTACGCCCACAAGTGAGAAATGGAATGAGTAAGAATATTGACAAAATGCTGTTGAAACTTCTAATGTTCTTGTGTTTTTCAGCATCAACAACCTGAAAACTGATAAATTTTTCAAAATCGCTCACTTCCTTGCACTTTAAAACCTCCAGCAATCAGTCCGAATCAGACTTCGGAAACGAAGCAGCGCAAAACAATTCAGGGTGAAAATGGAGTTAAGGGGGGGAGGGCACTCCTGTGAAGCCTAAGCCTTAGGCTTAGGCTTAAAGCCATGCTCTAGCACAGAAGTAGGCTCAGGCTTAGCTTAGACTTAGGCTTAAGCTAGTGATTTGGCTTAGGCTTATAAGGTGAAGCCTATGACCTTCTATAGGGTGCCCCACCAACTCTCTTTTCGCCCAATTCAGAGAACGAAATGTAATGAAAAGCTAAAATCTCTACTCACGTGGCTCGCTTGTGCCGTTTCCATCTCCATTCTTTGTTGCCTCTCCATGTGATTCAGACTCTTCATGAGGTCTTTTCTGACTACCTGGCTTCGCTGGAAACACCATTCGCCTAAAAAAGAAATGTTCTGCAGCGTAAAAAACAGAAATTTCTCGTGGAGCAGAGTGGTGAATACTTCGTTTGCCGCGCTCCAAAAGTAATATTCGCATTGGAGCAGAAAATTTGTAACGTAGCATGTTTATTCCGTGCCGACTCGAAGTGCTTCACACTCTTTGGGCGTGAAGCAGACGGTTCTACTAGGATGAAATTTCGATCTTTATTATTGCGCTTATTTCAGGAGAGCTTCAAATCTGAATGCTGTGGAATGGCTGCGCAGCAATTGGGAATCTTTGTAAGGACGCATCAGGACATCAAACGCGATCTCAAGTATGTTTCCTCTTTCTTTCTCTCTCTCTCTCTTTCTCCCTGCGTTAATTAAGTTGGTTTTCACGCTGCCTTCCTATCGTTTTATTTACTCTTCATTACCCTGCACAAGAGATGAAATTCATGGACCGCAGCGGACACCGTTAATCGAAGGTATTTGCTGAGAAGTCTTCATCAGTCAAGAATGAGAGTCAGAGACTCGAAGGCGATTAGATACAACCTTATTCTTGCTTCTGGGGTCGCCAAACGAGTTCTGTTCGACAAAATTCGGAAGTTTGAATGACTTGCTGCTTTTGCGATTAGTGATGAAGATGCGGGTTATCTTTCAAATTATCAGTGATTAAGAATGCTCGTTAGACTGTGCTAATAAAGAGTTAGACTTCTTTCAGACTCCTTCAGTTATTCATAGCGCATCACTAAAGCTTAGAGCGCCACTTATTTTCCTCTATTCGATTTATTTAGGCTTCAAGGACATGTCTCGCTCAGCGCTTTGCGAGTCTCCAATGGCCATATGCTGGCCGTCATTGATGACAGAACAGTGCTTCATCAACCTCTTTCAACTAACAATAAGCCCACAGGTTGGACGACTGCTCTCCCTATATGACTATTTTAAGCCGCTTATTTCAACGTTGAGGAGGCAGCATGATGATTGGTGAGACATTAGAGATTTTTCAGAGATAAAGCTTCCTGTCGCAGCTTCTGACTCGCTTGTGAACATCTTTTTGTCACCACTTGGACAGCATTGTATAGCAACGACTAAGCAAGGCGAAAACTTCTACATTCAAATGAAAGCTAATGCTGTATTTGCTCTGAAGAAGATCAAGGTTCGCTACAATCTTTTCATCTTTGTGTGTAGAAGACTCCATTGGTCGCGACCCACTGTGGCGCTCGCGATCAAAACAGTAGAGTCTCTTTTAAGTACATCGATAATTTGCTGAATATATTGGCGGATTACAAAAAATGGTTTCTCTTCTTTGACCTACCACATTTCTTAACAACTTCTCCTTTGTTATAATCCAAACAATAAAAGTCATCATAGGCAGGAAATTGTGGAAATCTTCCAAAAACTGAAATTCGGTTCTACGAGGCTAGCTTGAAGAGCAGAGAATCTTTCAGGGTGTGGTCAGCTGCGTAGCTTGGAATCCCGAATGCATAAAGGAAGGCGAAACTGGTCATATTCTGCTAGGTACTACGAGAGGTGGGTTGTATTACCTTATTTTTTCGTCCATTTCTCATGGTTTTATTGTGAGCTAGATAGCAGATCTACTTTTTCAAAGAATTCTCAGAAGTCTGCATGAAAGGTGTCTTTCAGGTGCTATCATTGAAACTGTGATTTCTGCCAATGGCGTTGTTAGCTTCGTTAAGGAACACACGACAAGTTTTGGTGGTGAAAAAGATCTCGGAATTTCTTCTCTATTTATCTATCTCATAAGCGACGACAATGTGAAGGCGACGAAGTATGTTTAACCTCTTTTTGCCCTTACTTGCCACCAAATTATTTGCTATTTATGTTTTTTTAATAGATGGTTAATGTTGGTATGCCAACCTGGCCGTCTGTATTCGGTGTACGCCACGATAGATATGTCTCCTCCTCCTAAGAGCAACTACATGAGTGCCGCTAACCTACAAGCTGGGTGGATCACTATGCCTGAGGCCCCAATGCATGTCTTCCATCCGTTTTTCTCAACAAAAGGTGTGACCACACAATTTTTTGTCTTTTTGTACTCTTTTATGTGGTTTTATCTTCCAGACGCCCAGCAGACCTGCTTATCCATGCAGAGCACGAATTCCTCTCAGACTTTGCCTGACCTCAGCACACTGGTAATGCATCCGCCTCATGGAGAACCGAATAAATTCCTATGGCTCGGTCCCAGCGGTATCACCATCGGGAAAGTGAACCTTTCTGCTGACAAGCCTAGGGATATAATGGAAGAAGTGGATCACATGGAGTAAGTGGAACCTTTCACACAATATTTCGAAATTTGTTGGGTTTTCTTTCCAGATATGCCAATGTGGCGAAGGTTACGCAATCTTGTAAAAATTACGCACATTCCTCATTGTTTGCTAATTAAAAAGTTTGGATACCATTGTAATCTGCTGTGTTTTACCATATTCACATGATAGACGTTTTCTTGAAAAAAAAAGTTACGCAGTCCATTTATTGATTTTAGAATTTGCAGCACTTTTATTTTTTATTATTCATCATTATGTCCATCCATTTGTTTGAAAGAGACCAGCATTGGATCCGGTTTTTGTGATAAGAGCGTGATGTTTTGGAAATGCCTGTTAACTAAGATTTTTGTTGCCGCTTTATCCTAAACGTTTTCCTTTTCCTGGTGGTTTTTATTCTTTTTCGTCGGTATGTACGCTATGTATTAGGGCTACTTATAGTCATCGCCGTGTAGAAGGCCGTCTTGAATGTCCAGTTGGAGTGTCACTGAGTGAGTACCATATGCTTTTGGCATATCCAAATAAGCTGAATGCCTTATCTATCTACACAAAGACCGTTGTATACGAAGATATATGGCCACAGGTCAGCTTTGTAGTCTTTTAATATTAGTAATGGTCCTTCTGCTTTGATAACTAGTTCTTCCAGGAACTCGGAAGCGCCGTAGGTCTCGTGAATGATCCTACCTCCGAATTTCAGTGGCTATTCACAAAACAAACCACGATGAAGTACAAGCCTATGGATGAAAGCAGGTTACTTAGTCCTAATTATCTCCATATTAGTGAACGCTTAAGAAATTCAATTGCTATTCAAGATATGTTTGGCGTGTTTTCCTCGAGCGGGGTGACTACGCAAAAGCACTCACAATAGCAAGGAGTAGACTGCAGATTGATCCTGAAGCTCACGAGTTGGTGCTAAAGCGACAAGCAGATAAGTATCTCGCAGACGGAAAGTGAGTAATTATTGTACTCACATCCCTGCCGCTCTCTTTGTACTTCAGAAATCCAATTTCTACAGAAAATGGGAACTTTTGCAGCTACACTGCAGCGGCAGAAATTCTCGCTCAATCCACGGAAGCTTTTGAAGCAGTTGTTTTGAAATTCATGTCCAATGATGACGCTCGTCGATTGGGATTGAAGACGTTATTAGAAAAGAAACTAGACTCAATGCAACGTCCTGAGGTGTTGATTTCTTCTGCTATTTTATACGAGAGCTGAAAATCACCCATACTTTTCGCTGCAGGACAGAATACGTCGAGATGTACTGGTAATGTGGCTTCTGGAGGTGCAACTAGGAGAATTGGCGGAGACACGTCGAGAGGGAAAGGAGCAGGAGAGCGCAGAGCATGCCACACGTCTTCAGCGATTTTTGATGAGGAAGAATGTCCACGTAAGCTGTATATTATTCCATATTGACCTACTTCATTGGAAATGATAAGTTTACAATTCAGGACACCGTAGTTGTCAATAAGGACGCAGTATATAAATTAATGGCATCACATGCTGATTTCGATTCACAGCTGTTTTTGGCTAAACAAATAGGAGGTTTGGATTCTTTACTTATGTATGTGTCGTTAATTGTAGGGATATTCCAGCGCGTATTTGCAGATTTCGAGAAAGTGATCGAAATCCATATGATCAGGGAGCACTACAGGGAAGCTTTGGAGGTGTTGAAGAGTCAAGTAAGTTTACATCTACTGCATAGCAGTTGCTTTTCAAAACAATTGGGCCTTTTTATTATTTTCCTGCAGGTGCTCATCTTTTTTATTCCAGAACGTTCCCGAATTTTACTACAAGTATTCTCCAAAGCTGGTAAAATACATTTCGATGGAGTTACTTGTGAGCCTCATTGGTAATGAACGAGTTCGACCTCAGAAAATGATTCCAACCCTATGCCTATGTCAGGAGTCGACTGAAATGGTATTTTGGCGCCGAAGTTGAGCTTGTTTATGATGCTTCTGTTGATATTTCCAAGCAGTCGCTTACCCTAGGCTGCCCACGCCCTCAAATACCTGGAGTGGGCGGTGACGACGCCTTATGGAGCTCATGATGTCGCTCTGCACAATTTACTGGTTATATTGTATGCTCAGTTCCGGCCAAAAAGACTGCACGAGTATTTAATTAAGTGTGGGCTGGACAAAACTGCTGTGCCCTATGATCTGGATTTTGCCGTTAGAACTTGTGTGCAGCATAGTGAGTTTACCTTCAGAAAGGGTCCCGGAATCCTCAGCGAAACTCGGTATTCTGATATTTCAGAATTGGAAAAATCGACTGTCTACCTTTACTGCGTCTCCGAAATGTTCAGTGACGCTGTGGATTTAGCTCTGAAGGTATCTTCAAAGTTTCTTTTGTGTGCTGATTTCACTAGAATTCCTGGAATGCGAAGGTTCCTCCAGGCTTTTGAAGAAGAAGGTATCACTATGGCGAAAGAGTGCGCCCACATGATGGATCCTGACGAAGAGGACGTGATCATGGGACTCGAGCCGAAGTATCCAGTGGAGCAGAGGAGGAGGATATGGTTAAAGATAGGTAGGAATCAACGTATTAGGTTGGTGCAAAAATAATGCGCGTTTTCCGCTGCTTCATCTTCGGTGCAGAAAACTTCCGGTGTTCCTTATCATCGGTATGAGAAGTTGCACATGGTTTTGTAGCAAATTTCATGGCCTTTTCAAATATCTCATGCACTTTGAGCGAATTTCATGTTTTTGGCGAATTTTTAGTTGTGGAACGAAAAGCGCCAAAACAAGTTTTTTGCCAAAGTCTTTTCAACGAGCTGATACTCGGCGGCATCGCAGCAGGAATCGCTCAGAATACCACCATAGTTTTGGCGAAGGAATTGTGAGCGAATGCATTCCGCCGAGCTGCTCCCGGATTTTTCGGCTTGGTGTGCCTTGCTTCGAAAGTAGGGAATGTCGCATAGCTCTTCCTGGGGTTTACGACCCCCAATTGATGACAATTATCAAACAGCACCCATCCAAAACAACATATTTGGTTTCGCAGAACATTGCCGGTGATTGTTGTCAGACCATCCCTCCCTTCAGTAAAAACGGAAGATGAAAAAGCTCGACGAGTTGATGTCGCATATACTGAATGAGTACCACATTGATTCTCATTGAGAAGTGTGCTTCGCACCTTTGTAGTGAAAAAAATTGCGACCAAACAGTCGGTCGCATAGTGATTAAATATGAAGTATAGACCCTCTTCGACAAAATGAGGTGCCTTGCTCAACAGTTGGACGAGGAACATGCACCGAAATACTCCCAGAAACCGAAGCAACACCAAAATAAGGTCACGGCGACTTTGTGGTGACCTATTGCAAAAATCACTCATTGCAGCTCATTCACTCTTCCTAATCTGGTAAGTGCTTTCAAGACGTAAATGAAATAAATTAGAAACTTCACCGTGTGTCCCCAGCGTTGCTCAATAAAATGGATTCTTCACTTCTGCACGGTACCGTCCAGGCACACCCTGCACGACAGATTCTTCACAGGTTCGTGCAACTGAGCTAGGAAGCTCGGACTCTTATATCATAATCAGCAGGCTTCTCGCTCACCGACTACCGCTTCTCCGAGAAACTGGACTACTTCTTCCGGGAGAATTTTCTCGAAGACTAAAGTGATACCAAAACTGCCCTCCGGAAGTTTGTCGGTTCTAGAAGATCCTGTCAGAAACGCACGGTGGTCGGAGAACATCTATCTTATTGCCAAAGACTTGTGGATGACATACAATAGTTCTCAGCCTATTGAAAAAGATCAATTTTGAAAGGAGTTATGAGGTTCGGAATCAAAGGCATGAAAACGCGCATTATTTTTGCACCAACCTAATATTTACAAGAGCTGCAGGATATTTTATGGGATTTCAGTTATTTAACTCCCTGCGTAGAGTGAGCCGGGTGTTTTCTCAATCATCGATTTGGCAGCAGCGAAAAATCTAGCGCGGATTTCACCATAATTTTTGTTTTTTTTCCTCTACACCCATTCACTAGAAGTTAAAAGAAAAAAAAGAAAAGACGCCCTTCATGACTATTCTTCTTTTAGCTGAATTCGTCATCAGCAAAGATGCTAATGCCGCTAATTCTATAGGCTTGCTTAAGGAGTCCGGTGACGTTATATCAATACAAGTGAGGTTTCCTCAAAGTTCTTCGAAGGTCCTTTCCACTTTGGTTTCGTACCCATGGATTCTTTCAGGATATCCTTCCATTCTTCCCTGAATTCACAAGAATTGAGGATTTCAAAGAGCCGTTGTGTGAGTGTCTGAGAGAGCACTCTATTAAGATAAAGGTATGTGAATTGCTAGCTGTCTTTGCTAGGCTCATTTCCCTCAGTTTTGATGATTAAACTCGTTCAACTCATTCATGCCATTGAACGATAGACACTTCCGCTTTTGCCCACCTTTTTTCTAGAAGGTGGACATATCTGCTGTTTCTACGCACCACCTAGTTCTTGGAATTGAATATATCTGCATTCAGGATCTCCAACAGTCAATGAAAGACGCTACGCTTATTGCGAAGGAAATTAGAGAGAAGACTCAAAAACTAAGGAATCGGTGAGATTTCAGATGAGAATAAGTTTTTTTTTTTTAACTGTACATGTTCTTTCGATCCAATACCGACGCTGTTATTCAATTTTTCTCTCATCTATGATCCCTAGTTTGCGCGTTTTTTTTAGGGTGACTGTCATCAAAGCAGGTGACGTTTGCGCTGGCTGTGAGCGCTCCCTTATTGGGAGGCCTTTCTTTGCACACGCCTGCCGACATTTCTTCCACCGCGAATGTCTGGAGGAGGCTATGATGCCATTTTTGACTGAGGTATTTTGCGAGCAACCATCTGGTACCTCGTGCCGTCTTAACAAGAATATGCCAAAGAAAAAGCAATTATTCAGTATCTCTCTCATTTCTAATCTGGCTTGTCGTGGCTTCACTCTCATTTTGGAGCTTTTGAGAAAGAGGAATTTTGTAAGAGCCGGACTTTATGGGAAACTAGGGTAATTTTGTATGGTGTTGTAGTAGTATTGAAACTAAAAGTTATTGGAAATTACGGGTATAACGAGATGAAATGGTCACGGTCATTTAAAGGTATACTGTAATGAATGCTCCATTGTATTGTTAAATGAGTACCATGTTCCCTCTGAGCACGTATAGAGAGTTCCACTGGTCAAGACTCGATTACTCACACCATGCCTGTGCGAGTCCGACTGTATCTCACATCCACTCACCCCATGCCTCATTTCTGATCAGTTCTCCTGGTTCCTGCTCAAACTTAGCCGCTTATTGTACAATGGATGCAATCAGGTCTTAATTGCTGACGTGCTTTGAAGGTGATATATTTAGCTGTCGCAGTTGTTTCCAACTGTACTGAGGATAGTTTTCATACTGTTTGTGCCTCATTCCTACCGTTATGCATCTAAAATTGCTACAGTATGCTAGTCTTCACCTTTTCAGCTTTCTGAAGGCCATATGTTCTAGGATTCAAAAGCTCGTCTCGCTGAACTTGCTCGGAAGGAGAAACGTCTGCTCTCACAGCTTCAAGCTGAGGAACGAGTTTCGTCGGCTAATGAGGCGCTCATAGCTGGTGATTGAACCTTATCTACTATCTCATGTGCTATCTATTTGTTCAGAAAATGCTTTTGTTCAGAACGACAGGCTCAGTTCGCCAAGGTGAGCAGCGATATCAACGCGATTCTCGGCGCAGATTGTCCATTGTGTGGATGGAACACCATCGAGTAGGCGCTTTTTCTGGACCATTTCATATGACCAAAACATTCTTCAAGTTGCCAAGCACTGTCTTTTTAGGCTTATCGACAAACCGTTTTTCACGGACGAGGAGTACGAAAGAGACCGGGAGTCATGGCAGACCTCATTGCTTTTTGAAAATTTCAGAAATGTGATGTGAGAATTTTACTGTGTTAAAATTGTGATATGTAAATAGACACCAATTTTATTCAATGACTAATAAATTATTGGCTGTTGTCTGTCGAAGGAGAGAGTTTCCGGTATTTAAACATCCTTTTACGTTAATGTCATACTTCATTATGGTACATTACCTATATCTAAGATTAAACCGAAAAGGAATCGTTATGGTGTCGATTGTGAGTACTGCGAAGAAGAAAAAGGGTCATTTGGTGAGAGAACGATGAATACTGTTAGATGCAGATGAAAATATTTGTCTTGGTTTGTTATCGGTTTTGGTAGTACCGTTAGAGGTGCTCGACTATTTGCTTGCATCTTTTGGTAGAATGAGCGCACACTACTTCCTAGGCAGCTTACATATTATCTAGCTGTAGATCAGAAAACTCTTGATCAATTGGTTGAAAGGATGTAGTGAGATAGAGAGAGGTTAAAACCATCATTTCATCTATTACATAGCTCTACGTGGATAATCTGTGTAATAATCTTGTGGATATCTTGTGGATAATCTGCTTCTCTTCCTTAGCGCTTGGAGTCGCCGCGTCTCAGAGTTTTCTTGGTAGTGTTTTATCCTATTAGATGTTAACTATTAAGAAAACTAGTTGCAATCAAGAAAACCCGATGGTTTGCTATATAGTAGTGAAAAGCGCACTCCCCACCGATGCTTGACGATAGTTGGGAAGAGAAGAGAGAGAAAAAGAACGCAGTAAGATGCGCAACGATTGGAGAGGAACGAGAGAAGAGCAGGTTATCCGTACGGTTACTCAACTATTGTTACATTTGGAACAGACTATAGTAGCTTGACTGGTATCGATTAATTATTGTTTAGTTGAATAACAATAATAAAAAGTAGAGCCATATTAATCTGCTGCATGGAGATATTTTAGATCTCAATGAATTTAGGAAGTTTAGATGGTTTCATTTGCTAGAAAATGGAATCGAGCGAGATTGGGGCGAACCAAACTCACTGGAAAGGAGTATGGCCATCCGCACAGTACTTAGGTGACAGATTCCTAATAACTTTTGGTTATTTGATTAGCACAGGATATTTTTTATCATTTCGTTAGAATAGGATATGCAAAATGTTCTGCGTTCAGGTAACTTTCTCTGTGCGAATGAAAAAGTCTTCCGTAATAGTGTCTGTCTTGAACTAGGATCTGGCACTGGTGTTGTTGGTCTGGCTCTTGGAAAACTCGGCGCTAGGAGGGTTATCCTCACAGATTATCCAAAAGAAGAGGTAGTGACTATGGTAGAATTTTCCCTAGTTCTTAGCGACAACATGTAATGTTATAGATTTTGACGCTGTTGAGAGAAAATGTTGAGAAGAATCACTTAGAAAGTAAGTGTGAAGTGAGGGTGAGTTCTTTCGTGATCAGAATCTTAGCGATTGAAGCTGTCAGGGTCAGTTCATGCTATTTACACCATACGAGCGGTTAAATGGTAGTATGCACCAGAAGTGAAGGATGCTACAGACCTCAAAGAGCGTCTAGTCAGCGTTCATGCGTCAATTCCTGCTTGATTTTCAACATAGGGCTAGCTTAGAGACGTAGCGCAACTAGCACAGACTGCCCCTTGTAAAAGTTCTACTAAACTAAATCGTATCAACGTTTAGGGACTTGACTGGCAGAGCGCGGAGGGCATCGCTGCTGTTGTCGACAGCCTTGTTGAGCTCGACTTCCTCATAGCCTCCGATGTGTTCTACGATGTTTGCACATTCCACCCCCTTGTGACGACTATCGCTGCATTTTTCGACAAATTCCCAAAGCTACGCTTCTACTTCGGCTACGCAGAAAGAGAGTTCGTAGTTTTCCCCATTTCATATTTACGAGTTGGAGAAGTTTTTCTTTTTTTGTGATATAGACTCATAGGTTTTTTTCACAATATTCTGAAATCCAAAGGCACACTGTCAACTATTTGGATAGATATTGGATCAATGGTGGTTAGGGGAAGTTTGTAGCCCGTTAGGATAGACTATGCAGCGAAGCGCAACGCGTGCCCATCTTCCTAGTCATGATCTCTGGCTCAGATCATGATTGGGATGCTGAGGATGATGCGTTGTGCTGCTCAACACGGTCGTCCTAACGGACTAGCTCAACCTGAATTTGAAGATGAAAGACGTTGAAGAACGTGTAGGTCAAATTTGTTGTATTTAAACTATTTTAAATGAGCATTGAGGACTGCGAACTGGCCTAGGATGTCTAAAGAGCGATCAATTCCACTTTAAAAGTGTCCTGTGGACCAGTGCTGAACGCAGACGAGACGGGTGAAGGGGTTCGGCGAATGTTCGAGACTTGCTCAGTTTTGAGGACCCGGACAATTTTCTGATGTTATATTCTTTAAATGTTAGAATTTCTAATACTAATCATGAAGACAAGGCACCGACATCTATTTATAAAAGTAATTTTTAAAGTTTTAAAGTTCGTGGAAGCAGCCCAAAGCCATACATTCAGCAACTTTTAAGACTATTTACATCTTCACATTTCAACGATGTGGTCAAGGTTGTGCAGTGCTACATATTTCATTGGTGTCACATCAATCACTGACTGACTTTTCGGGAACAACCGCCATATGACTAGTTTCGAGAGACATCCGCGGGATGATGCTCGTTCCTCGAACTTTTCTCCCAGTCGGCTGCGTTTACGGGTGGACCCACGTTTGATAACGTTTCAACGTGCCTTGTGACATGGCTCTACGTACTGCCCTCGGCCTCACATCATTTGTTTCACGTGTTTCTGATTAGCTGTGGTATTCCTACTTTCTCTTTCATGAAATTATCTATTGAAAACTTTTGAAACGCCTTATTTTAGCATGCGAATTTCAAACTCTTAATGAATATTTATGCAGCAAATTTCTCCACAACTGGCGTTTGCTCCACTTTTAACTCGACTCACTTTGTCTATGGCATCGTTTTTTCCCCGAAACCTATACATTTCTTTTTTGAACTGCATCAATGAAGAGCGACGAGAAAGGACAGACCATAGTTCGCTCACCACAAGCCTGAGCATCAATCAATTCTACACTGACGCTGCGTTCACTCACACTAGTAACCATCGTGCAACGAAATTCTCACTTTTTACGTGAATTTCGGTTCCACATAGCGAACGCGACCGTATGGAGGTGTTTCAGCGATAACTGGTCAATCGAGGACCTTCTAGCTGTCAACAATCTTCAAGCTTGCCTTATTCATTCGAGGGAAGACAGTGGTTCAACGGTTCAGATTGGTGTGATCTATCGAGATAGGATGACGGGCTCGATTTTCTGCGGCATTGAGGGGTGAGCACATTGGTCAGCTGTCACTTTCAAGCATTTGGCTTTTCTCCAATTACGCAAAAGAAGCAATTTTCATACTGCTTGTGGTAGACTTATTTTTATCGAATTTTGTTTTTCCAAGGACGTTTTTGTGCATAGTCCCACTTATTAACTTCTCGATAAGATTTCGCAAAGTTATTTTTTTTTATTCTATAGATTTCACTATCTCGAGGAAAAGCATTCTGGCAACATTTCTACCCTTTCCTTAGGTCTGTTCTGCAACTTTAGAAAATCACTTTTTTCATACTGCCACGGTCCTTTCTCCAAAACAAAAATATCCCTCAGAAAGTACGCCATAGTTCCAAACACCAGGGTAGTTGAGTGTCTTTGCATGCTGCTTGCTTTTCTCACCATCCTCTCCAGTTGCTGCACTCTTTCTCGCACTCTTTTCTCTGACTCCTATCCTGAAGATCGCCCCTGGTGGAACAGACTATACTCGAGTATTTGCGCACAAAACTGTAGTTCCTCAACTGAAGTACGAGCCCTCGAACTTTCCCATTTTTGGTTTGCCGAGTGCTGCGTTTTTCCCGCGTTCTATTTCCCTCTAGTTTCTCTCCATCCCTAATTCCTCTTTGTGCCAACTATACACGCCACATCTTCTTCTTTTTCAAGGAATGATTTTTTTCCTCTTTTTTTGCAGACGTTACCCTAAAAAAAATTGTGAGAGCCTCATTCTACAACCTTATTAAACCATTTTCCATAGTTTTTTTTTTCAATCCAACCACGAACGATTTTCAGTGGTGCTACAGAGTCACATCTGGTATTTGTAAACACAGCTGGTCAAACAATAGGCAACTCTTCCACTGGCGGTACGAACTATAATTTGGATGGCATTGAAAAAACTGCGAACAATGTAGCTGCTTGGATACGGGACGCAGCTAAAAAATCCGATATCCAGCTGCCTCTCAAAGGGCTGGTGGGTAGACGTGCTTTTTTGGGCAAAATAAAGTTTTAGAAATCTCTGAGGTTCAGTGTATTGTTTATACGGTTGTGGGGAGCAAGCTAAATTGTTTATTGATGAGTGATAAACATTTACATAAGCGCCTTTGTGTGGAATAATTTCTAGACTAAGCAAAATTCAGGGGCTTGGCTTATCTGGAGCTGAAGGAGCGCGCGATAACGCCCGCTTCGTTGAGTACCTCAAAACTCATCATGGCGACATAGCAGAACATGTGTTTCTAACGTCGGATTCTGTTGCGACGGTGGCTGCAGCATTTGAAAACGGTATGGGATTCACTGTTTCTTCTTTTCGCTTTTAAATTGGACGTGTATTAATGCCATTTATTTTATTTTTCTACTTTTTTGAAATCATGACTTTCCTATGTTTTCTAAAGAAATAATTCGTGTTTTCAACTCAATTTTATAGGTGTTATTACTAAATCAGGTTGAAATAGAATTTCGCCTAGGCCTCTATCAGTTGGGCCTTAGCCGCGCCTCTACCGATTAACAGCTTTTAGCTGTGGTTTTATACATAACATTCTTTCATGAAGTTTTTTTTTGTTCAAAAATAGTAATTTTGATTTAATTAGGTGGGGTGGTCCTTATATCTGGCACGGGCTCATCATGTCGTGTGCTTCTGAACGACGGTCGCGTGTTTGGCGTGGGTGGATGGGGTCATGTAATTGGCGATGGAGGAAGCGCCTTCTGGATTGCAATTAGGTAAGTAACTGATTTATTTAATCCGAAACTTGACTTGAAATAAGAGATTGGATTTTTTTCCACTGTCGATGTGTTAATAACTTCCAGTATTTGAAATAAAAATGAACTACCTTATCAAATGTTGATATTAAAGCTCAAATCACTATTTCTTCTTCAAAATTAAAGAGCGATTCGCCTGATATTCGACGAAGATGACGGCATGGAAACGCCGCATGAGTCTACCGCGTTGATTCGTGAATTGATGCTTCAGGTGAGTAGCACCTGTGCTCATTCTGGGTAAGTACTTCAATTGAACATTTTAGCATTTCAAAATCGAGGACAAGGTAGATATCCTCGAACATCTTTACAACAAATTCCAAAAGTCCCATATCGCATCGTTCACGAAGGTTTTGGCCGAGCGTAAGTGTGCGAAATCATCAAAGCTAAAATGAGCTGTAATCCTCCACATTTATAGATCCTAAAGATCCAGCAATACATAGGCTACTCTTCGATGCTGGCGAGATTCTTGGGAGGCAGTTTGTGGTGGCAGCCAGTCATCTGCCGAGCGTAAGTGACTGAGTTGAGTTCAAGGAACTCGTTGGCTTGAAGTTCTAATGAGATTTTCATTTTTAGGAATCTCGAGGAGAGGTCAATCTAGTAGTGGTTGGATCAGTTTTCAAATCATGGGAAGTCCTAAAGGAAGGTTAGAATCTCAGTGTTGATTGAAGCTACTGGAAGCTTGCAAATATGTCCAAGGTTTTTCAGTAGCAGTGCTCAGAGTATGTGTTTTTCTTTTTTCAGGATTCGCCCGTGCCATACAAGGATCATGGATACCTCGAGTTCATCTTTATCGTCCCCCTAAATCGAAAGCATTCGGAGCAGCTGCACTGGTAGCAATAAAGTGTGATGTTAGTCTGCCGCACCCGAAAAATGCCGAACATTTTGAAACACTTGAGTTCTATTAGTTATCTATTTATCCCAGTTCTGGATGTTCACCTCAGTAGAAGTGGAGTGCCAGTTCCAACAAGTTTTCTTGAATTTTTCTTCCTTGACACGGATTACCCCCCCCCCCCCCCCATATCGTTCTTGCTTTTTTTTTACAATTTTTTTTCCGTCAAGTGACACAAAACTGCTACTGATGGAAATGTAACATTTGAAAAAGAACTGCCATATTTGTATCGTTTTTCGAAGATCACCCGTATTAGATAATTTATTGCATGGCCTCACCACTGCTTTGTTTGCCATTCCTTAAATTATCTTCTTGTTTACTGTATTTTATGTTTCTTTGGATTTGACCTCAACATTTTCTACCTGTATGTGCTATGAGACCGGTTTCAATTCTGTGAGTACTAATGTGATCATGGAGTAAAATGATTTTTGTTTACAATTTCGATAACAAGTGTTGAGTTACCAACGGTTTGAGGTAGCTCGTAGATTTCGAAAATATACAGGAAGCTCCAAATGTCCGCAGTCAAGAGGGCGTGGCCACGGCGCGGCTCCTTGATCAGACACAGGCGCTCTCTATGATGCCTCTGGCTTCTCTGACTCTGCAGCCAACCAGTGGCAGCATGCCGAGCGCCTGTGTCTCTGTCTAAAGCCGCGTCGTGGTCACGTTCCTCTTGACTGCGGACATTTGGAGCTTCCTGTATGTCTATTAAACCTTACGTCAGACAAAGAGAAGAGGGCTAGCCATCTCGATTTTTGTAGCCACCGATCATGGTTGGAGGCTACATTTGTTTTAGGTTCAATTTCTCTCTGAAGTTTCTGATATAATGGGAAACCGAGCAGCCGGGGGAAGCGATGCTCGCGTCGCATGTGCCTTTTTCATAACATTTTTTCTTTAGTCGCATTCCTGCTTGACTCTTCCATGACCTCTTGAAGGGCTTTTTTTTTCAAGTGTTGTGCATGTGCTACGCATGCGACTCACTGGACACGTTGTGGTGGATTTCTTAACCGACATGGCGACCAAACTGCCACTTTAGAGCAAAAACCATATCCGTGAATGGAGGGCAAATGCGTCAACACAGATTTTCACAAAACAAGCGTTGCCCCAAATGTCCTTTGGGTTGGGATATGGATCAGTATGGGTTAACAAGGGATGCAGCCCCTTCCCCTCCCAAGTTTGCGGTGCAATAACTTTTGCCTTTCACTCCATACTATGTGTGTTGTTTGTTTACAGATCACCTATCGTTCAGGGGTGGCATGCTTCAGCAACGCTCACCCTCCGTCAATATCGTTATCTCTAGGAGGCCTGTTATGGATGGGCGTGTTATTGATAGTTAGCGGTGATGGCTGGTTATGACATAGACCACCTCAAACTAGTAGACTATACTATGTATGTACAGGGAGCGTCAATCACGATCGCTACTCCCGCAGCCTGGAGCGCCGCAGTACTCATGGGGCGCTGGCGAGGCAGCACTCGAAATCCACGGCATCCAGCAGCGCCACGTAGGAGGCGCCACGCTCCAGGCTGCGGGAGAAGTGACCGTGATTGACGTTCCCTCTACAGGATACATCAGTCGTGTTTGCACACCTTGCAGAGAAAGCAGCACCACATCACTCGTTACCCGTGTTGACGCGCGTTAACCCGAACGTTGATCCTATAGCAGTTAACGCGTATCAATGTGGGTTAAAGGCAGTGTGTCACCTCGTTTTTGTGTCTGAGCTTTTACCAGATTCTGAATCTCCTCGACACTCTGAATCCAACTGTGGCACTATAGAAGTGCCGAGGAGGTTTCAGTGGAGAATTCGGCGCTAGGACCGAATAATGTTGCCAAGACGAGAGCCGACGAGGAAGAGGACCGAACACTGTAGACTTTTTGGCCAGAATGCTTTATTCTTATCTTGATACAAACATAGCAACGCCCCACTAGGGGACGTTGCGCAATACATGATAAGCCCTGGGTCGCGCAGGTCGCTTGATAGCGCGACACTGCGGCCCAGGGCAACGACAGCAAAATAATATCGGCCCAATTGTGGGCGGGCGAAACGGGCGAAGCGTGGCGAGTGGAGATGAAGGGCGGCGAGTGGAGGTGGACGATGAGGACGGGAAGACGAGGCGGGGCTTGGCGAGACGGGGCGTTGGACGGCGAGGCGTGGCGAGGCGGGTGACGAGGCGAGAGTCCATTTAGTGCTTTCGGCGCTTGGGTCCGCCGTGGTATTACAGGAGCATGTTGTGCTCCGCACCGCAAATGGTGCACCTCACGCCGCAATCTGCGGCGTGCCTCGCCTGGAGGCATCGTGTGCACAGGCCCATCACGTTGGCCTGCACCGCCCTCGCGATGGCGTCAGCATACCGAGGGCACCGTCCTGTGGGGTGCGCATCTCGATTGTCCTCGTAGGGACAAAACACGCAATTCGACCGCGGTTTGGAGCGGTCGAGTAGCGTGTCGAGGGCCTGGTCGTAGGCCCTCATCCTCATCTCCAGCCTCTGGATCGAGGCATCGATCCGCTCTTCGAGTGACCTCGCGAAGAGGTCCAGCTTCTGCTCCAACGACTTGATGGCGTCGGTGATCGGCTCGATGTGGGTGACAACGTCGACTTCGTCCAGCATGGCGACAACGATATGAGATGTTGTTAAGTGGCTGTGGCCCCTTTTTATACATATGCTGGCGGCCTAGCCCATGCTTATCTTATCCCGCGCCGTTGCTTCGGGTATGGTACTGGAGGATAAAATAAGATATGCCGATTGATACCAGTGACCTCCTTCTTGGAGATATCACGGATTTCTTTGATCCTGTATCAGTGACATATTCTTGCGATACGTGCATTGCTTGCTATCTGTATTTTTTTATTTACATATGTACATCATTTCTATTGCTTTCATACTCGCCTGCATATGCGGAATATTGCTTCTAAGAGCATGCATATCATTTTTGCGAGCGTTTGCAAGCCAAGGAAGATGACTTTCACCGTGGTAATAATAACCACTGGTCCTAGGAGATATGTCATCAGCGCTAATATGGTAGCGCTACTCACTGCTGCAATCGCGAGCTTCCAATGGTGTTTTATTGTTTCTAACAGTGGTGCTAGATCAGGTAGGCTAAAATCGTGAAGCCAATCGAATCGTTGTGCCCATGTAATCTCGCTGGGACTTTCCACTTGCTTGTCTGCCAGTTCACTGGGCATGTATTGGAGCTTTCCAATCAAGTCCAATTCTATCGATTTTTTATTACAAGTTGTTCTGCACTTCTCTGAGATGAGTGCGCGGTCAAAATCCATTGTGATCTTTGATTGTACGCTGTTTGGAGCGCACTCAACAGGGAATGTGTGTGTTCCACATTGCACTGTCAGCCAGGATGGGGTTTCTGTTTCACATGTCGTTGTGAATTGAGCTCCTTCTTGACAGCTGTAGCAGCCTGTCAGGTTGGTGATCGATATCCTGCATTCTTGTTCCAAAATGGAATCTGCTGAATTTAACAGCAATTTTGAACTGATTGCAACTACTACTTCAGCTTCTTTCGTTGCCGTGATAATATTGCGACCTTCCATATAGGTTTTTGAAAATGGTGTTATTGCTGGGAGTTGATTGGATAGATCACGCTTTATGTCACGTATATTTTCGTTTGGGCAATCACACTTGGTGGGTGGATTTGTGCCTCTGCACTCACAGATCATGCGATTTGTGCATTTTTCTATTGCAGTTAAAGCTGTCATAGAAGACAAGCATTCCACAGGCAGTTTATAGCCGTCAGGTATTGCTAAGGCATCACTCGCGGAGATTGCGAAGCGCTTATATAGGATAGGTAAAGCCGGCTTTTGAACGGATATCACCGTGAATTCGATTTCTTCGACTTTTTGAGTTAGGTATGGCAGCAAAACAATGCTTTTTGATCTGACCTTATTGTAAAGAGTGACCCGTACGTTGATGTTGATACTAGGTTTCCAGTCAAGGCAATCTATGACTTCGTATACCTCTGTGTTTCGAGGAACGTGCGCTACTCTGTAAAATGAACATGCTGGTATTGGGAAAAAGCAGCCGCAGGCCAATCCGCCGCATGACCTGTCGCACCCTGAATATCCAGGGTATTTCGCTGAATGCTTCAGCTCTGGTATAGTTTGAAAAGGCCTGAGGTTAGAGCATATTTCGTGGCTACATGATCCCGCATCATGGCACCTCACTATGCTGTACACGTGAGGCACGGTGTCCCTTGTAAAGAACCGCGTTCGTTTTGAACATCTCATTTCTACAGGATTGTTTCGTACTTCTATGGTTCCCACAGTTTTGTTTGCGTGTCGTATTTGAATGCATAGATCCACTTGAACCTTATTGAAGAGTATTTCTCTGCTGAATTCATAAAGACAGCCCATTGTTTTCGCAGACAAGGTCGACACTGTGTCTCATGTGTCCGTGCTGACATGATGTGCTTGTGCTAATCAGTGCTAGTATGCACAACGTGGTCGTTATCGTACTGTTGAGTATTGGGGCAGGAATGAATGTTTTCAACTGGACCGTTTGATAATCTTTTCGGGTCTGTGCAACAGTTTTGCTTCTTTTGCAATTTACAAAACTGATCCAAATCAACAATACTGTTGTAATCATGACATATACTACTGCCGCCACTGAGAAGATGGCGCCAATGAGCCAGCAGTGTGGGTTTCCCATTAGTTTCTTCGATAAGAAAGTGTGCGGATGGTCGCAGATTTGAGGCATTGTACAGTTCAGCACCTTGTGAAACATCTCCGTTTCGGAATTGAATCTCACTGAGACAGTAATATTGTTTGAATGAGACGAATGCGGTAGTTTCATCGAGAAATTGGACGTTTTGCTCGCCAACATTTTGCAGTTTTCTCCGACACAGATTTCAAACCCGTAATTGGGTGGAAAAACATTGACTATACCGCCGTTGCATGATAGTTCACCTTTTTGAGCAGTCGCAGATTGGACTAGAGTAACCAACATTGCCAGTAAAAATGGAAATGTACTGACATTTATGCTTGTTGGGGATTGTGATCGAGATTGAGGTTCCTCCAGACTCTCTTCGAAGTCCTGGATTGCCCTAATTGCTCTGATTCTGGAATTTCGAGCCGGTCTGGTACTCGGATTTCCAGGATTCTCGTGTTCTTCGTTTGGTTGCTTGTTTTCAATGTGTTCAACCTCGTGTATGCTCCGTATTTCAAGAGGATAGATTTTCGTCAACGGGCGGTGCCAAATATTTCGATTAGGCAGCTGTAATTTAGCCGATCGTACTTGGCCGTCACTGCTCCTTATTAAGTCGATGACTCTGGCATAAGACCAGTTTCCTCTTGGAATATTTTCCTGTTCGATCAGAACGATTTCGCCAACTAAGGGGTCCCGTAGAGCAATATGTCTGCCCTGTGCTAGATCTGCACGTTGAATCTCTCGTAACGTTGTGAGATATTCCGAGTTCCACCTTTCCCAAAATTTATTCGCAATAAGTTCGGAATGTTCCAAGGCTTGTTTTGCTTGGCTGACAGTCTGAATAAGTTCGGGATCATAAATGCGATCATGATTTTCGATTGTATTTCCAACTTCTGGTATAGCATATTCCAAGTTTCCTTGAAGAAAATCAACAGGTCTGGGAGGGATTTCGGAAATATCCGATAACGTAGTTTTCGTTAGTGGCCTTGTATTGATAATAGCCTCTATGCGCGCTAAGGCTGTGCTGAGCTGAGTATAGGAAAGCTTCCTTCTTCCAATTGACTTTTGGAGCGCTCTTTTCACTGTTCCAATCATTCTTTCCCAAGCGCCTCCCATCCAAGGAGCAGCTGGTGGGTTGAAAATCCACTGGATCCCAGCGCTAGCGCTGTAGGTCATGACAGATGCACCTGTATTGTGGTCTGTTTCGAACATAGAGCTCAAGACTTGTTGTCCTAGCCTGAAATTTGTACCGCAGTCAGTCCTTATGAGTTTTGGTACACCACGACGTGATACGAATCTAACTAAACAGTCAAGGAACGCTCCAGTTGACATGTTTTCAACAACTTCCATATGAATTGCTCGTATGGTAAGGCATGTGTACAAGCAAACGTACATATTTTCCCGATCTTTGGAAATGATTGGTCCGAAAAAATCGCAACCAACGTTTTCAAAGGGTTTAGACCTTACGACCCTATCACGTGGTAGCGATGGCATTAGTGGTACTCCGAATGATAAGCCTTGACATCTTTTGCATGTTACGCAGTTTTTGATGTATTTGTTGAAAGCTCTTGAAGGACGTGGGATCCAGAATCGTTGTCTTGCGAGACACAGCGTTTGGTCCTTCCCACAATGAGCATTTTTGTAATGAATACTGAGTAAAACTAGTCTCGTTAGCTCAGAATCGTAGTCAAGAAATATAGGTGACTTTGTATCGAAACTCATTACAGCATTTTGCATTCGAGATTCGTGCCGAATGATTCCATTGCGATCCCGTATGATATTTTTGTGTGGGAATCTCTTTTTTAATTCGGCTAGAGATATCGTGCAATGTTCTTGTCGCAAGAGGATTGCTTCGCTTAGTGTTATGTCATTTGCTGTAATTTCGCGATCTTCAGCAAACTGAGAGGTGTTTTGCAACTGTATTTGCATTGCGCGGTTTTGGTTCGTCGCTATGGTCCATCTAGATAGACCCTTGCATAACCTTGCAGTAGTTCTCAAGGCGGTGTCAAGTTTTGAAAATCTTGACAGGTCGACTATTTGTTGCTCGTCTTGGGATTCTACCTCAATTATCGGGAAGTCGTTCTGAGTTTCGAAATAAGGATTATTTTCAAAAGCTTGAACTGTTTCCTCTTGAATTTCTGAGATCTCCCTCAATTGTTCGAGGTTCTCCTTGGAAGTTATCCATCGAGGGCCATAGATCCAGTCGTGATCTTGAATTTGGACTGTGTTAACGCCTCTTGTGCCCGCGTCCGATGGGTTGAATGAGGTAGCCACATGGTAAAACTGGACCGCAATTCCTTTCGCTTCGAGTGCGGAAGTCATTTTTGTGACGTGGTTTCTCTGGTTTTCGACAAAGATTGGTAACTTTCGCGTACTTTTTATCCATGCTAAGGCGATTTCGCTATCACTAGCTATGTGTAGCTTCGATATGCTTATTTCAAAGGCGTCAAGGATTGTTTTCCCTAGTCGCAACGCCATAATTAGCCCTATGAGTTCAAGACGCGGTATGGTCTGTTTCGCCTTTTTTGGGGCCAGTCGTGTTTTCCCGCTTATCAGGCTGGTGATTTTGTTATTAAAATCATCTCTTAAAAAGGCGCAGGTGGCGGTAGCCATCATGCTTGCATCTGCAAAAACCCATAGGCTAAAATTGCTGGGCTGCATTTCGTTATCTCCAGAATACACATATCTTGGTATAGATAAGGTTGCGTTATTGATTTCTTGGCATGCGGAGTTCCATCTAGATGCCAGTTTGGCGGATAATCTTCCGTTCCAGTCGGAAATTTCCTCGAAAATTTCACGCATTAGGAATTTGAGCTTTATCAGCAAAGGACCGGTTAATCCTATTGGATCGTAAACCGAGTTGAGCTGGCTTACCACATCCCTTTTGGTCAAATTTAACTTATGTGGAAAGTTTAATTTTATGTCGAATTTGTCAACTTCAGTGTTGTAGCTGACACCAAGAAAATTGATGTTACCACTTGGTGTTCGGTCTCGTTCTGGAATTTTCTGATTTACTTCCTCAGAATTGGAGACAAATTCTCGCAAGTTCATGCCAATTTCGGCAAACAAAGTTTTTGACTCGTGGTACTTGCGGAGGGCCTCTTGCGTATCTTCTGCATGGAGCAGAATATTGTCCACATAGAGGTTTTTAGCAATTTCGGATGCTAGCTGGGTATTTTTCTTCGTGAGATAAGCCATCAAGGCCATATTCAATATGCTTGGTGATGCTGTAACGCCAAAAGGCAACCTGTTGAAACGGTATTCCATGATATTGTTCCTTGTTGGAGGTCTCTGGGGATCCTTAAACCAGAGAAATCTGCAGAGATCTTTGTGCGATTGTTGCAGCCTTATCTGTGTGAAGGCTGCTTCGATATCACATAATAGGATATATCTGCTAGTGCGACTGGAAATCAGTATGTCATGGACTTTTCTGACAAATGATTCACCCTTGAACATTACATCATTGAGCGAATGCTCACCCTTCTTTTTGGATGAAGCGTCAAAGACTATACGCAAAGGTTTCGCCTTGTGAAGGCGCCACACGCCAGAATGGGGCATGTAGTACTTTCCTGTGCTCCCGTCAACTTCTGAGTATACGGGTTCAATTATGTCGTTTTCCAGGTATTCTCTGATTATTTTGGAGTACCACTCCTTTTGGTTTTGATTCTCGGCTAACTGCTTATGAAGAGATAGAAGTCTTTTCAAAGCCACTGGATAGTTGTCAGCAAGAGTCTTGTGACTTTTCTTCAATGGAAAAGGAGCGATGACATGCCCATTTTTAAAGGAAATTTGTTTTGAGTACTCTTCCAAATACCCACATGCTTCGCTGTCTTTGCTGGCTTCATTAGAAGAGATTCCAAGCCCCTCTAACTCGAAAAGTTTTTGAAGCATTTCTGCTTCGCTAGAATTGACAACTGCCGTCATACTGTATGCTATGGGGGAACCATATCAGACTGCGTCAGATCTCCTTTGTCGTACAGTAGTGGTCCAAAAACGGTTTTGGCTACTTTCAATCCAGACGGAGTCGCTGGACTTTCATTTGTTTCAAAAATGAAGTTGTTGTAATAATCTAGTCCCACAAGAATATCGGGATTCTGATGTTCTCCGCGAAGTTTAGAGTTAGAAACACATATTTCACTTCGTTGGAGGAATTGTCTATCAGCTTCCGTTAACTTGACTGAAGGAAACCGTTGGTAATGATAGGTTTCGTTTGCACCAGGATTTCCATGTCTTTTCCATAAGCCGTACCAATTTTCATGGATACGATGTTCGTTTGGAACATTTCTGTGTGTCCTCCAATTCCAGACATCACACAAGCCTCGGTTCTTAGCTTAGGTAGACCAAGTTTGGTGGCTAGCTCCTCTTTGATGACCGTTTTTTGAGCTCCAGTATCAAAGAAAAATAGTATTTTCTCAAATTGGCATGTATTGCAGTTCCATATGTTGCCTTCTGCAGTCATCAGTACAATCTGCTCCTTCTGAGGTCCAGAAGTTTCTGTTCTTTCAATTTCTGCACTCGAATGATTGGTATTTTGAATGCGCGGATCTTGAACTCTCTGACGCACGTCATTGTAGAAGTTGTTTCTCAACTGCGCGTCGTTTCTTTGCGAATTTTGGTTGCCACGTCTGTTGTGATCTCGTGACTGTTGGTGATTTCGATGGTTAGCCGCTGCTGGCCGATTGAATAGATTCTCTCTTGTGTTAGTTTTGCTGACGAAGCAGACACTGGAGTGATGCTTCCGACCACAGAGTGGGCAATCAGTTTTTTCACATTGTGTACTGGTGTGAGAGCTGGAGAAACACTTCCAACATAGGCTCTTTTCGAGCAAAATCTTTCGACGATCGGCAATTTCTGTGATTGTTCGACATTGTGCCGAGTAGTGTCCCGAATTTTCGCAGTAGACACACTTTTGCATGGCTTTTAGAAGTGGCTTTGGCGCCACTTCCTGGTTGGAGCGGTTGCTGTAGTGCGGCTGCACTGAATTTCTTGTGAATTGGCTGTCACCGTGAAATTGCGGTGTATTTTTCGAACTGTGGCCCTTCATGCGAGATTCAACGTAGGTTTTTGCTGAGATTTCGTTCTCGATTTGTACCATTAAGTCTTCGATTTGTACTTCGTCTCTGTCCTTTATTGCAATTAGGACATTTTTCACGATTTCATGTGGGAATTTCTGAAGAATATTTTCCGTCCACATAGCGTCTTTGGTTTTGCGTATGTCTTGACCGGCTGACACCATCTGGTTGATCAGCATGGATATTTTATCGAAAACATACGTACAGCTTTCTGCGCTGTTGTTTGCTGGCCTCAAAAATGATAGGCGTTGCACGATTCTGGCTCTATTTGTAGGTTTATTACCATACTTTTTTTGTAGAGTGTCAATCATCCAGTTATAATTCTGCGGTATTAACTGAATGCCCTTAATTGCATTATCAGATTTGCCCTTGAGGCTCTCCTTAAGGCACATCATTTTTTCGACTGTGCTCAGGTTTTTGTTGTTATGGACCAGTGTCTCATATATGGCCCAAAACTCTGGGAATTCTTCGTCGACTCCGAAAAATTTGGGTAAAGTTAGTGCCGGTGTCTTTATTGACTTGCAACTGAATTGTGTTTCGTTGGTGTGGTCGGCTGTGCTATTGCTACTGTCTTCTGATAGCCATTCTGACCCTTGATTGCTGCTAAAGTAGCGATTGTTATCGTTAGTCTGCTCGCTGGACTCTTTTCTTAGCATGATGTTTGTTTCTGTTTCCATCATGATCGGATTCTGTGGTTTTTCAGCTGAAAATTTCCTTGCCAGTCTGTTTTTGTTGCTTTTTGCCTCTGTTATGCGTGCTTCAAGCATGAATGTCATTTCGTTCGCCTTTCCCAACACATCATTGAAGTGGGTTTCTTTTTCAATTTCTTCAAGATGGCTTAGTAACGTCTTCTTTTCTTCCTTTGAGTTTGAGGCGACGTAATCGTCTCTGTATTGATTGATTAGAGCTTGTAATTCGCTTTTAGCGCGAGTGATTTGCGCTATTCCACCGCTAATTAGGTCAATTGCGGTTTGGGATTCGTCCATTTGTGCTTGCTCGTCTTCAGAGTACTTGATTGGCTCTGCATACACCTTGAAATTGTTTATTAAGGTGGTCAGCGTATTGACGCTGATGCCGATTGGTCTTTTGTATAGGAATGTTTCCATTTTGGCTTGGCAAAATGTCGATCGGTTTGATCTTTGATGACCGCTTGGGGCCCTTTTGCGACTTATTAGTTGCGCTTGTTAATGTGTACGCGAACTTGGTCGCTTACACCAGAAGAAATTTCGGCTTTGGCCGATGCACCAAAAATTTGGCACTATAGAAGTGCCGAGGAGGTTTCAGTGGAGAATTCGGCGCTAGGACCGAATAATGTTGCCAAGACGAGAGCCGACGAGGGAGAGGACCGAACACTGTGCCAGAATGGTTTATTCTTATCTTGATACAAACATAGCAACGCCCCACTAGGGGACGTTGCGCAATACATGATAAGCCCTGGGTCGCGCAGGTCGCTTGATAGCGCGACACCAACGGTATACCTAAAATGTTACAAAAAGGTCTTTAAACCCTATTTGTAACATTTTAGGTATACCGTTGGATTCAGAGTGTCGAGGAGAACGGGATTTGTAACAGTTTGTCGAGCCGAGTGAACGCGTGAAGCCATTGATCTCATCGATCGGACACGTGTACATAAACGTGTTGGCCAACGCTGCAGACGTGGCGGGCAGCCAGCACATTCACGGACCGCTCCGCCTAAGTGGTCCGTGTACCGCACTTCCATCTCCGAGAACGGGGTTTTCGTCATTTTTATGAACTTTGACGTACACATCTTTGGAATTAGTATGACGAGAAGGTCCAGAATCCATTGATATCTACCACACACGAAGCGAGGTGACACACTGCCTTTAATGAGTGATGTGGCACTGCTTGCACTACGAGGAGTGCTACCATCATTGACGTTTCCTGTGCAATGTATCGAACGCACCGTCCTCTCAAATTGCTGTACACTTTTCCACGTTTTTTTTTTCTCTGTCGTCTCTATGTATAAGCGCAGCAGCTCCGGGTCACCACCATATAGTCTGTTTCAACGGGGAACGTAGCTGGGAAGATTTTAGAGAAAGGGAGAACGCAAGAAATAGTGCTGTGTTTGAAGAGGCAGCCGAGAAATGCAGATCGTAGGCACAAATACTCAAGTGTCGTCGGACCATAGCACGGTCTCATGGTCGTCCACTGGTTTTGACATGTTCTGACGCGTATCACGCGTATTTCAACCGGTCTCAACCGTCCTTGTCCGTTCTAACCTGTTAAAGCCATGGGAGAACGTGTCAGGACGTGAGAAAACCGCTTCGGCTACAGTTATAGCTCATCGGAGTCCGATCCGGTCGGATAAGAAAAGATACGTATCGATCCTTGTCCGTACCTATCCGACGAGGATCGATACGTATATTTTCTAATCCGACCGGATTGGACACCGATGCACTGTAAATGTGGCTTTTCCGGGAGTGCTGCTTCGCGGTTGCGAGGCGTTATCAGCGAAGGAGCCATAAATGAGTCAGATGACCCTGACTGTATATACGTTGATATTACCTTCCGCTAGAGTAGTATGTAATAAGGATAACAAGGAAATGAATAAATTACAATGGTTTCACCGCAGAGATACTACTTGACGATGCGCAGCAAAACATTCCAGATTCGCTGCAGTTCCAAGTGTTCTTTGCTGTTATTCATATTGATTCCTCGCCGCACCGCCCCCAGTAGTTTCGGCAGCCTGCAAACGTGAGTTCGCTCCCCGTCGACGACCTCTCTTTCCTGTCAGTTTTCATCGATTTGCTCAGAACTACATTGACATTGATTGGAGAACGTTCGATCCATCCGTTTTTCCCTTGAAAAATTGCTGCTAATCCATAAAATTGTATGAGGCAATTCCGGCGACGAGGCAGCAAATTATTTTCGAAAAAGCACGGGCAAAGACTCAAAAAGGATTTGTGATATGTTTCATAGAATCCTGTATCCATGACAATCGTGCAGTTTTGTACAATTTTCCTTTCTTTGGAGGGCGTTTTTATCCAGGATGCTAGTTCCTGAAAAAAAAAAACCGAGTGAAAGTGTGAAATGTCAGAAGTTCTCTTGAAAAGCCTTCACACTTAGAAGTTCACTGTCCAAGAAACAGTTATTTCTAGAAGAATAGCTTCGTTTTAACTGTTAACTTCACTTACTGGTAAGATAATGTGTGATGTTCACTTTTTTTTTGAAGAAAATTAACGTGAACATTGTATTATATATAAGTAGCTACTTTTCACGTGAATCATGCGCTTTATCCGGTGCAGTCACAACGTGAACAAAATGCTATGTATTCTCAAACTGATAAGAATAACAAACATTAGTTAGCAAAGCAACAAAAAATGCTCCAGTTCTCATTGATACTGGCATTGATGACTGGACGCTTCGCAGCCGTGAGGTTTTTCTCGGTAATGAGAAGTCACGAATAAGTTTATTTTATTTTCTAAAATGCGAGTTTTATCTTGCACTCTACCCTGTAAAATGAATATAGCACGGCAATCCCATTGTTTACCGGGATGGAACCCAAGCACCGGAAGTCTATATAGTGACGGAATTTGAATAATCTCTCAGTATTGTTTGCATTTAAATACCAACTAAAAAATTGCATTTCAATTAGCCATTCAATAGACTCTTCGACGTGGAAATGTGCTCATTTGTTCGCAGAAGTTTTGGTTTACATTGTATGAGAATAACCGCTGACAGCCTTTGACATCGTTTTGATCGTTCCCATCTCTAACCTTATCCCCTCCTGTTGATCACCTTGACTCCCGCTGATCTTGGATATACCGAGCGTGCGCCAGCAATTCTTCCATTTGTTCCTTTCGTGTGCCAGAGTCGTTCAATGGATTCTATCCATTCAAGGAGTACGAAGATATGTACATATCTTCCCTCGAAGGACTTCGTGAAGAAATCTGACCATCGGATCGGTGGCCTTCCCGTTGTGCGCTTGATGTAAGCTACAGCCTCCCTGATCTCTGATTGTTGACGTGAGGTGGAACCTCGTATTCCGGTCCTCACTTGCGTGAGGCGGGCAACACTGCTCCTCTTTCCTCCGTGAGGTTTTCCTTTGACGTTTTTCTGCAAACTCGAACGTTAGCCGGTAGTCGCCTGCGGCTCTTACGATACCTAGTGAGAGTCCTAGCGACTACATACAGGGAAATCGAAACGGACGCAGTCAAGGGTCAGGACCGCGGCGCGGCTCTCTTGGCAGAGTCGCGGGAGCTCAGCATAGTGTGCGCCTGCGTCTCTGTCCATAAGAGCCGCGCCGCGATCTCGACTCTTGACTGCGTACGTTTGGAGTTTCCTATACCTGCTAACGTTCGAGCTCGCAATACAGTCAAAGTCGTGTGTTCGTGATTCTGGAGTCCTCAGGTTTGCTTGTACTGCAATGGAGAAACGAAGTCTTCCGAAAAGCCCGCTGGCGTCCGAAATTACGAGTTACCATGGATGTTCTTCGTCGTCATGATGAACTCGGCGAGCCTCTCTCCCTGTTCATTTCATTGTATGCCGTGAGCATTATCGTGAAGTTCCTGAGGCGTTCTTCTAGGACTTGTCTTGGCGTTGAGGTCGAGAACATTGTCCCTATAGAATTTATAGTCTTCCTTGAAGAACTTCTCCAGATCCATTTAGAAGAATTAGAATTCAGAACTCTTTAGCATTCATCTAAATCTCAGCTTCGTCGTAGATTGGTACTGGGGCATAGGCGCCCATGATTGTTGAGGACGGCATCGGTCCAAATTTTCCAACCCTTTAACGTCAGATTCGGGCTATTAGCTGTTCAAACGAATCGATGCTCATGACCAAGTTTGTGCTGACGGGAACACCGACTCCACCCACTCCTCTACTTTCTAAGGAAGAGTTCTTCTCCAGTGTCGGAAGTGGTGTTCAGTGGCCGGTATCTCCTCGACTCGGTCAGTCCGATGTACTCGTACCTGATCTTCCTGGCCTGCATCATCTGGTCCTCGTTGGAAGCCTCCGATGCAAGTGTGCACGTGCTGAAGGTACAGAACATCATAGTCCTCGTTTTAGGCAACCAACTCTGATAACTGTGCAGCACGAACGCAGCCCGAACGGCGTAATGGTTCGGTTAGAAACCCTAGCAGCAACGGTTGCCAGTTGCTGCCATTCTCCCCTTGATTGCTGCCGTCCCTCAGCAATTGCTGCTAAAGGGCCGACAGATTGAGCAGCAATCGAGGGGAGGATGGCAGCAACTGGCAACCGTTGCTGCTAGGGTTTCTAACCGAACCATTACGCCGTTCGGGCTGCGTTCGTCATGCACAGTTATCAGAGAAGATAATCATTGTTTAGTTTTGTGGATTCGTCTGTTAATTTTTGACCCCCCGGATATCGTCCCCATTGACGGTGCCGCATTTGTGACTCTTTCGAGATCAAAGCAACACTCTTTCATACTTCTGTGTCGATTGTATAACAGCACCCAGACAACTGAGTGCAGGATTTTGCCTGGTTGATCTGTAGCATACAGTCTGGATAGACGCAGGTACACCCGCATACACATGCGTGTACAGGAAGCTCCAAATGTCCGCAGTCAAGAGGGCGTGGCCACGGCGCGGCTCCTTGATCAGACACAGGCGCTCTCTATGCTGCCTCTGGTTTCTCTGACTCTGCAGACAACCAGTGGTAGCATGCAGAGCGCCTGTGTCTCTGCCTAAAGCCGCGTCGTGGCCACGTCCCTCTTGACTGCGGACATTTGGAGCTTCCTGTACATGTATCCACGCGCTGACAGAAGGTATGGATCCAACACTGCATAGACATGGAGTCCGTCCCCCGAATCCATCCGTGTCCCAAGGCAGGCCAAGATCGCTTTTGGTCCGCGATTAGACCACTATCCACCACCTGAAGACGCGCCAAGTAGCCTCACGACTTACCAGCTGGGATCCGTCGTGGCCTTCTGTTGATATAACACTTAATTTTCATCATTTTGGAATAATAACAGAGATAACCAGTTACTTGGTGACGTATAAGGTCGCTCATCTACGTATCACTAACAGTTCATGCTGTAGTATGGTTTATTTTGAATTTAGAACATGACGCGCAAGTTCTTCGTCGGTGGCAACTGGAAAATGAACGGCGACAAGTCTTCAATTGACGGCATCTGCGTATTCCTCAATCAGAGTGCAGGTAAGCAGGCTTCAGTGGATTTGGAGGTTCCTATCTTTTTTTTTTCGAGATTACTATGAGACGGTGGAAGGGTTTCAAGGACAAAAGGGTAGTACTCCCCATCCTGAATCCCGCATGCGGGAATTCGAAAACATTTTTCGATGTGAACGAGCCTCTATGATGAACTGCTTACTTCGAATTGTTTGACGAGAGCCAAATTCGTATATTTGCGCAAAGTTACGAGAAATCTGCACTTTCCAATAGATAAATGAGCCATTCATCGCGCAGGCAACCGCAGCCGCACGCCTGGGTCGTGATCAGGGATGTGCGGAAGTAAAATTTTAAATCCCGTAAAACGGAAAACGGAAGGCCGAAAATGGGCGGAAAACGGAAAGCGTAAAACGGAAAACGGAAAATTTCGCCCAAGCATAGGTTTGTGATCAAAAGTCCTCCTCAACATTGGATTTCCTGAGTATCTTCTTGATGAGCATAAGTGGTGACTCTTTCAAGTAATTAGGTAACTTCATGTCTATTGATGGCATTTATTTCAAACGCCTACAATATAGGGAGATCGAGGAGTATCTATCCTTCACATAGTTACGAGAAATTATCAGAATTATATAATCGATGAGCATATTTCTCACTAAACTTACTTACCAAGACGAGAAACTGTAAAGTGTGAAAAGTGCGACTTCTTTGCTCTACTTAAGGGCAGACCTATTCTGCAAAAATTCAGACAAAAAGGTAACTACGGTAGTTAACACATTCGCAATCTGGGGAGGATCACATTGTTCAGGATCCCGTTGGAGCCAGTTAGGGAGAAGAACAGTATATGGGGAACGTGGAACACAAGCAACCCAAATGTTGCGCAAAACATCAGGCGCCAACGGCGCCAGTGTGGAGCTGGGGAATCATTGTCTGACTAAAACAGTGACAACTGTGATGTAGCCTTACGCTTTTGTCAACTTGAAAGAAAGCATACATCATGCATTGCTTCGGATGAATGCTTGATGCTCTTACCATGGCACGTCACAGTTTCATGGAAATTTTATATAAGTTCACCCTATGTTTCTGTGGAACCTTGTTCTTATTTTGAGAATTTTGAGGAGAGCAAGGCACTTCTATGGCATATTTGGAACAATGATGAGGACTAGCGAGATTGCGAATTTTGGCGCCATTGTTGTGAACTCATACACATTGCGCATCGAAACACGTGAGCCCTCTTCAGGATAGGGAAACACGCCTAAAACAAATACCTCGTCTCCCCCCATAATTTTCCGGGATTTTCCGTTTTCCGGGCTAAAAACCCGTAAAACGTAAAACGGAAGGCCAAAAATGGGCGGAAAACGGAAAGCGTAAAACGAAAACGGAAAATTCCGCACATCCCTGGTCGTGATGCTGCAGAATTATATAGTTCTTAAAATTTGTGAGGAAAATGGGGAATATTTTTGTTTTTGCAGGGAGGTAGTGAATCTATTGCACAATCATTTTCTGAAATTGCACGGTCCAACCGACTGGGGAAAAAACAAGTTCAAAGAACACAGTTCCCGGTGTTTTTGACACATTTCATTGTATATCATTGTTTTCGCTTCCCGAGGTGAGACCCAGCCTTTGAGGTGCAAATGGTGACTAACTGTCGTCGCATCACAAATTCAAACGAACACAAAGGATGATGACACCCCTACGAAGAAACTAAAATCGCGGTCACGAACGCACTTGTTTCGCACGTCCTTGCATATGGCATAGAGACGATACTCCAACTTACACAGGCCCGGTCACCTATATAAGCGTGCATGTCTTTCGCGTAACGGGACCCAAAAGTGTCAAGGGGAAGAATACGTTGACACAGGGGAAGCAGCTCCCGTTTTCGTGGACTGCCTGTGTTTTTCGTGCTATTTCACCACTGGATGTGAGGCTTAGATTCCTCAAAATCTGAAAATCCAGCAAGATTTCAGACATGGAGGTTTTTGCGGCTACTGCCTTTAAGCTCAGTAGCACAAAATTATACATGATTTGCCTCCGGGTTGCAAGCGCACCTATAGTCCGTTTCAAAAGACCACACCTGAGTACTTGTGCCTATGATCCTATGATCTACAACTATGTTCCCCCATGAAACACACTATCTCTTCTTGACAGTAGACGACTTCTTGTTTTTTGAGGTACCATTACGTAAAAAAAAGGTTTTGTATTTACATCTAAAGAAATGAGGACCGTTTGAAATGAGGAGCTTCAGGTGTTCCCGATGTTGACGTCATTGTCGCTCCTCCAGCCCCTTACCTCACCTACGTCAAGGATCACTTAAAGAATTCTGTCAAGGTTTCTGCGCAGAATTGCTACAAGGTAACCATTTTCCAGTGGAGGGTATAAGAAACAACATTTTGCTCGCAATCACCTGCCCTATATTGTTCTTATGATTTGCAATGTCAACTTCTCAGGAGAAAGTATTAATATTGCTAGAAAACAAGCATTTGTATTCTAGGTCCCAAAGGGTGCTTTCACCGGCGAAGTCTCGCCGTCCATGCTCAAAGATTTGGGCATTGAATGGGTCATCCTAGGTCACTCTGAGAGACGCCATATCTTTGGTGAATCTGATCAGGTATCTTTGTTTGCTTTTTCTTCGATGCTTATTGCTACTGGAGCATGTTTTATTTATTTCGGATATTTCTGTTTTTATTTCTACATAAATTTTTCCAGCTTATTGCCGAGAAGACAGTTCATGCTCTCGAGAATAAGATTAACGTCATTTTCTGTGTTGGAGAGAAACTCGAGGAGAGAGAGGCAGGAAAGACGAAGGAAGTGAGTGGTTGTTCCTGTCCCATTCCTGCCTATTGCTCTATTCTCTATTTTTCTTTTTTCTTTGCACGCAAAAAATATTAGTTTGTAAATTATTTAGGTAAACTTCCGTCAACTACAAGCTCTTGTTGACAAGAAAGTTGACTGGACGAACATTGTTATTGCATATGAACCTGTATGGGCTATCGGTACCGGCAAAACCGCAACTCCTGATCAGGCTCAAGAGGTTATTCATTTGTTTTCCACATCGTAATAGTGTAGCTGCTAAAATTCGCTGTTCTGCTATGCTGAATATTTCTTGCATATCTGAGCTTCCACATATTTTTCTTTGGAGTTTCTGGCTGTATTCGCAACTGTTTTTTTTTTAAAGGTGCACCTTTGGATTCGTGAGTTCCTGAAAGAGAAGGTTTCCGCAGATGTTGCTGCGAAAACTCGCATTATATATGGAGGTGATTTCTATACTTTATTATTGTGCTTTCTAACTTCAACTGTTCGCTATCTTCTTCTGCCTTTTCTAATTTTGAAAGAAAAGTTAGATCTAATTTGCTGATTGCCAGATCAAGTGATTGGGTTGATTTCAGTCAAATTCAGTGACTTCTCGAATTCCTGATTTTGAATCAGTAGCTGTCTCCTTTTTACCGTCTATTACAAATAATATTTCAGGATCTGTAACCGCTGATAATTGTGTGGAATTAGGAAAGAAGCCAGATATCGATGGATTCCTTGTAGGAGGCGCTTCGTTGAAACCTGATTTCATCAAGATCGTCAATGCCCGCAAGTAGAACTCATTTAGGGTTGTATTCACCCCGGTATAACTCTCGGTAAATAGCTTGCCTAGTCCTTTGTACTGCTATCTCTGCCATATCCATGTTTTCTTTGGATTAACTGAGCAGAGATGGGATAACTGGTAGGATTTGTCTCTTTATTGTATTATATGCATCGTTATGCATCTCATTCGTTAATAAACGTTTACATTTCTGTGTTTGGTTACTCACACACCTGTAGGCGTCTAATGACGTATTTCGAAAGGTTGGGCCCAAAATATAGCGAATAAAAGTAAAAGTTGTAGGGAAGGAGAGGATGAGCTCACAATATATAAACGAACCACCGACATCAGGAAAGGTTGGTTTTGCGTGATTCGTTAATGTTCAGTAGGACAGAAACGTAATAGTTAGGACTGGTTTGTTTACTCCATATTTACGCCTTGGAAGAAACAGCATGGGAATGGCAGTAGGTTCTGTAGGAATTTGGTTTTTTATTCATCACTTGAATAATTTTGCTGGTGAGTGTTCTGTCGTAATGGAGTGCAACCTTTCACGGTGGTTGTTGAGACATTGAAGGAAAATGCGTCCGAACACAAGGCACGACCTGGATGTAGCGGGTATGTAAGCACTACCACATGCAGTCTTTCTCAAAAATTCTTGCCTCACGCTGCACTGCCCATCAGCTTAGCCACGTCACACCACGTATGATAGTGCCAAGGTGATGCGGCGCGGCTTAGCAGATGGGCGGTGAAGCTTGAGGCAAGTATTTTGGAGAAGGACTGTACTATGTACAGGAAGCTCCAAATGTTCGCAGTCAAGAGGGACGTGGCCACGACGCGGCTTTAGACAGAGACACAGGCGCTCGGCATGCTGCCACTGGTTGGCTGCAGAGTCAGAGAAGCCAGAGGCAGCATAGAGAGCGCCTGTGTCTGATCAAGGAGCCGCGCCGTGGCCACGCCCTCTTGACTGCATACATTTGGAGCTTCCTGTATGTTCAATGCTGGTCAATCATTTTTGCATCACAGAATACCGCCCGTCCGGTCTATCGAGCTGCGGCACCTGCGTGGACCTGTTGCGGCAGACCAGCTCGTTGCTGAGCTTATCGGGCGTTGCTGGTATTGATGTTTCGCTTTTGTTTGTTACCACGCTGTCCCAAGCAGTGCGGAATGAAAACAAAAGGCAACAAAACGGTGGAAAACAGTCGAAACACCAATACCGGCAACGCCCACGCTGTTCTATAGTCTGTCTCACTGGGGACGGTAGTTGGAGAAGCGCCGGAGAGAAAAAGAAGAAACACGGAAAAAGTACACATCAATTAAAGAGGGTGGCGAGAAAAGCGTGCGATGCGCACGATTACTCAACTATCGCCGCGTTTGAAACGGACTATACGTAGGTGGTTCGAGCGGACGTGAAGGGTGATATCCATATTATTGTCAAAAGATTTTTATTAATTTATATTCAATACCTTATTTCTTACCAGTATTTTATGTAAGCGGTCAGTACTGTATGAACTAATTTGAGCTATATCGATTTCAGAACAAGCTTATTTTTGGAATTCTGATCATTAAAGTTCCCTGTCCCCCTCTCCCTCCTCTTCCTCTTCCACTTCTTCTGCAATCGACATTGCCAGATTTTTTTTTTGATGGACCCTACACACGACACACGCCATTGGGTTCAGTGTGTAGGAGATTCCAGCGTTAGAGACCCGTTCACATGCACTACACCACTTACTATAGTCCGTTTCGAAAACGACGATAGTCGAGTATTTGTGCCTACGATTTGCATTTCTCGCCTGCATCCCCCAGTACGGCACTATTTCTCGCGTTCTCTCTTTCTCTAATATGTTCACAACGATTTCTCCCGGTGAAACACATTATACATGGCTTTCTGACCGTCTGCGCTTCCTCAGAATTCATTCACATCACCGCTTCGGATCTCGTTCGATCCTACTGCTTCTTGTTTCAACCGTCTCTGATGAGACCGTCCCTACCGCGTACACACAGGCTTCCACTACTGCTGTAGACTGCATAGTGTATACATAGAGTAGGACCCATAACCGAAGTTTTTTTTTTACATTGAAAGGAATGGATGAGGTATTTTAGACTCGAAAATCTATCTAGTTCCACATTCAGCACGTTGTCTGCCTAAAAAATCCCCTACCTCGCGTTGTTGCATGTTCTGAATCCGCTGGAAAGCTGTGTAATACGCTCTGCGTTCAGAAAAATGAATGCATGAGCGCGTCCACCAGTTTTTTACGTTGCGGTTGCCCAGCTGCGATTGATCGTGGTTCTTCAGGTGATTCTGCACACGACTGCTGGTGACATTGAGATTGAACTATGGACAAAGGAGTGTCCCTTAGCTTGTCGAAATTTCATTCAATTATGCATGGAAAAGTACTACAATGGAACGATCTTCCACAGGCTAGTGAAGGGTGAGCCTATGCTTCGGTTCTTTCCGCGAATATTCCTTTTTTTTTTGAACTTCTCTTGTATGCGCATGGACCCATGTTATTTGCTTGATTAGTTGCGTTTTCTTGAGGATTTTCCTATCTGTTTTTTTTTCGTTTTTTATAATGTATGTATATGATAAGGTTCACATTTGTACAGACTACATCATACAAGGCGGGGATCCAACCGGCACCGGCCGAGGCGGCGAAAGCATTTATGGCAAACCGTTCAAGGTAGGAGTTAAGATGATTCGTTATTTTGTTATTTCCCACATAGTTCGTTTTCCGAACTAGCTTTCTTTCTGCCTGCTCAGTTTCCCAAATCAAAACTTTTCAGGACGAATTCCATCAGCGTCTTCGGTTCAACCGCAGAGGCTTGGTTGGAATGGCGAATGCTGGTAGAGATGACAATGGTAGCCAATTTTTCTTCACAGTCGGAAATGATGTTCGGGATTTAGACAAGAAACATACGCTTTTTGGAAAGGTATGGTTGATTTTGACATCTTTGAGACATCACAAATTACGGAGTTCTCTATACTACAGTATTCTCTATACTACAGTAAAGTAGCTGAAGAACTATATGAAGAACTGCTGCTTGTTGCAGAGCCTTTAAACTAAGTTATTTAACTAATAATCAAAGCAAATTTATCGTATCCAGCACTACATGTTGCAGGTTGTGGGGAACACTGTGTTTAATATGCTAAAAATGACTGAATGTGACGTGGATGACAACGAAAAGCCGCGCACAATCCACAAAATTACGGGTGTGGAGATTCTTACGAATCCTTTCGACGATATCAAGCCAAGGTATTACTTAACCGTCATGTGCTAACTTAATTCCTTAAAATTAGGCTTTCAGAGAACGGGTAAAAGAAAAGAAAGAGAAGAAGAAAGAAAAGAAGCCTGTTGAGACGAAAAAGCTGAATCTGCTATCGTTCGGAGATGAAGCAGAGGAAGATGAAATGGAAGTGGAAGAAGTGAATAAGGTTAGGAGTGTTAATAAGTGTGTGAACTTTTCAATTTTAATTACAGTTTCTTAATTACAGAAACTCGCTAAAAAAGGGAAATCCGCTCACGACATTTTGACCGATGACGCTAAGCTCAGTAAGCAAGTTGCGGTTACTGCTGACGAAATGGCCGATTACGACCCAGTATGTTGACTTTTTCTCAGAATTGAGGTCCCATGGTATCATGCCACAGCTGGGTTCCTCATAGTAAAATTGCTGCTATACTCCGCCTAGAGTATAGCACTCCCCGTCGCTGCCGCAAGCGACATCGATTTCGATACTTATTGATTTTGGGCGGAGCATGGCTGGTGTCTTTGCTACACGAGCCCCAGATAGTCGATAGTATAAAGATCGATGCCGCCCGAGGGACGGCGATAAGGAATGTGGAAGTTTACGGGACTTTTCCATGAAAAAGTACTTCGTTAATTAGGGCAAAATGAAATATGTCTGCTGCATTTGTGATGGTTTACCGGACAACTACACAGAAACTGGCTTTCTATTCAATCCATGCCAACTGCAACTGCCTATTTCCACGGCCATCGGTTCTAATCAACCATAAATGCGTAGCACTGCGGTCCTGGCATAAAATCACTGCCTATTTGAATTCCTTCATAGTCACGTTTCATTGTTTTCTACGAATTTTTTGATATATTTTTTAAGGATGAGGACGTTGAACGAGACACGTCTACAGTTTCAAGCATACGGGCTAAATTTGCAGCTAAGAGGAAGGTACCTAATTTTAAAACATTTCTTGCTAACTCAGAACTGGATACCATCTATTTACGTGTTACCGGGTTCTTGAAACACCTCACGTTTAGATCGAAGAAGTTGATGACGATGTGAAAGATGAAGATTTTGAGAAAATGATCGATGATGAACGAAGAAAGCAGGAGAAAGAGCGAATGTCAGTTTCTAGTTTCTGCTTATGGTTTAGCTCATTTCTGACTGCTTTAGATTTTTAGGGAGGCAATGCAAGCAGAGCTGAAGGCTATGCAGAAGGAACATATCAAAGCGCTGAGGAAACCGAAGGAGAAAGGAGATAAAGAAGAAGGTTTGGCCTGCAAAGTCGTGATCTCTCGAAATTCAGCGAAATTTTAGTTTTTTTTTTCTCAGAAGAACCACAATCCGAAGCTATGCAGATGTATAGCAGCTTGAAGTTGAAATTTAAGTCTAAATCGAAGAATATTGTGAAGACAAAGGATCCAAGCAGAGAGAATCAGGTGAGAACGAGGTGTTTGTGGCAGTTTGGTGAAAAGCGGCTGGTTGGCCCAGAGTTGGTAGATGCCATTATTGGTGCTTTAGTGTATTAAAATTTTAGGTTTTGACGTTTTATTTTGCATTGGATAATATTTTTTTACTACAGCATTTCTGAAAAGCAAAAAATGTGTTATTTCCCTACCATATTTTTCCAATAGGTTTTGGTTTTGCTTAGTGTGCGTTTGAAGCTAAGGATTCGTTGAAAATCGACCCGTTGTCCGTGGAATTCCTCGCGAAATTTCACCGAAGTGCGATTGAAGACCACTTCTCGCTACATATATGCTTTGTACTTTCCTATTCTTCTCATAGTTTCATCCATGGAAACCAAAATTAATCGTTGCTATGCCTTGCGCAGCTTGACTCCAATCATTGCCATGAGATTTACGCATTTTTCAGACAATGAGCATGCTAGAACGGTTCCAAAAACGGCTAGCAGCATCCAACCAGTCGGCTATTCTACACGACAAGAAGATCGAAATCAAAGAAGACGAGGAGGAGAAAAAGGAGGAAGGGGAAAAGAAGTTTGGTATTGATTTGGATGCAGAGGACACAGTAGGAGATGACTGGTGAGTGCTCACTACTGCCTACTAGTTCCTTATTGTCTAGGCGATTGATTTGCAAGATTAATGACTTGAGAAGTATGGATTTTGAGAATTAATTTGAAATTTTCAGGTGTGACGATAGTCGCATATTAACTGTCTTTCTATGCATACTTTCAGATTCTTGTGCACTTTCTCGCGCTTTTTTTTCTCTTTACCACTTCAACTGTTTTCCCTAGTGGAAGAGACTATAGTAGCTAGCGTCTATACTATACTGAGATGTTTTCTAACTTATCAAGGTTCGGAAGTAGCTTGTAGCGTCAGAGCAGATAGCTTCCTATTGATTTTCCAAATTCTGCCTGTTTAGCACTATTATTGCGGCTTAGGAAAGAATTACTGAACATGAGAGAATAAAATTCGGTAAGCTATGCCCAACACTGATATAATTTCGCAGTGGAAGCGTACAGATGCGGTGCAGTCACTAGGCGCTATTTGTTTCCATGAAAAAATTCGCTTTTCCTGCTGGCTTTTCCTTAAAAATAATAGCGCGAAATTTTGGGCAGGATCCACGTACAAATGCTACAGCTCCTTGTCACTCTGTTCCATGTTTCGCTTTTGACTTCTCCATGTCTTCTGATAAAGGGCAGCCGCTTGACGGCAACTCAGAGGCCTGGCGAATAGTGTAGAGGAAAATTAATGCATTAAAAATTGTGGAGGGCAAAAAAAAGTTTCAGTAAATTCCCGGTTGCGTGATCCACGCCTATTGTGCTTTGTCTATCCATCATGGATGAGTTGCTCAAAAGCAAGAATACACGTGGGCATTCATGTGAAGTTACCGAGAACGGTATAGATAGTCAGTTTTTGTACTTAAGTGAGCGACGAGGCGAAACACATACTTCTGAAAAATTAGTGGAGAACCGTTGAGGGGTAACCTTCATTGAGTATCTTACCTTTCTCTCCATCAAGTGACGAATTCAAGCTGTCTGTAGTCCGTTTCGAAAACAACGACATTTGAATATTTGTGCCTATGACTGCATTTCTCGCCTGCCTCTCCGATTACGGCACAATCTCTCGCGTTCTTTCTTTCTCTAATATCTTACAACTATGTTCCCTGATCAAACACAACACGACCATATCTATATAGTTTCATTTTTTCCTCTGCTTTCCGACGTGTTTTTCTAGAGTCCTCACATACATATATTCAAGTCATTACTATGTTTTTGTTGTTCACACCCGCTTTTACCCTCACGGAATACCCTGGAAAATTCTGCACGTCCCTCGCTGGCTGCTCGACATCGCATGCAGATGACGTCGACAGTAGTTGGCGATTGCGGGAGCAACAGCTTTTGCCCTTTGTAGCGCGCTTAAATCTAGTTCTGCTGGTTTTTAATGCACAGCGGGGAAGTCTCTCATTAACGGGGCTTTTGTGGAACTACAGCTTGGGAATCTATGTTAGAAATCTACTAAGGTTTTCTTCTCAGTACATTTTTTGTGTGTCTAGACCGATTGCACTTTGGATTCAATTGAAAAAACGCTCTTGGGCGGAATTACTAATGCACTTCCTAAAAAAAACTCGTTTAGTCATCTGTGGCTACGTTTTTTAGACATATTTAGAGGGCAGAGCGCTCACTGATTTCTAGTGTGGAGCGAATAGAATGTCTAATGTCAGTCTTTAAGTTGCCTTTCGTTTTCGAGAAAATCCCGATCATATCTTGTATTTTTATGATGAATGTGTAGGAGGCGATCATTGTGTTTTGTGCAGCCGACTGGTCTAAAAGCCTCGAATGCTTTTGTTTTCCAGGATGCTCCACAAGTTTGAGGCTGAAGATGAAGACCCGAAACTTTCAAAAGCCAAGGATGCCAACCTGAGAGAGGAGAGTGAAGACTGGTACAATATCAATGATCCCAGAAATAAAATGAGTCAACGAAGACGGGGAGCGATCTGATGTGGATTTACACAGTTTGTACTCTGATTGTTGATTTTTGATCTCTCATATTAAATTTTATTTATAATATCCTAACAGTATGAGCCTGTAGAGCAACAGTGCGAGTTTCATTGATCCAAGAAGTGAAAATTGGAGAAGTTTGGTTGGATTAAGCACCGCCTACTAAACTTTCACCATCCATCGAGGCGTTGTTGTTAAATGCCAGAAACAATCCCTTTGAACACTCGTACCTAATCATTACTAATGCTTCCTTAGTATATGATATTATAGTATTATTAATGCTAATACTAAGCTACTTTACCTAAGAATCAGAGGCAGACGCCCTGACCTCCAAATAATGGGTGGAGAACTTTTCAAAACCACTTTATATATGTACGTATTAGATAGAAATTCCGTGCTAATCAATATCTAGTACCTTATTTTTAAATTATTATTTTCTAAATTATTTTTTGAACGCCGCAAATTTCCTTTAAATGTTCTTCTTTTATGGCTTAATATTAATGTCAACTTTCTGATTAGCTCCATCTTTCACATTCCAGCCATCTGGTTCCTTAAAATTGAAGAGACCTCTGTTTCCCTGCTATGCTCCATTTGGCCTACTCCCTCCCCCTCCCCCCCCCCCCCCTGCTCAATACGATATATCGTAGCTGTCGGGTTTTAGAGGTAGTAATCCATGTAAATTTCGTTTCTTGTGCTGTTGATACTGTATGCATGCGTGCGTCACATTTGCGACAACATGATGGATAAGCCAATACGCATTCAACACGCATCTCTGACGCAAGCCAGACGTGCGTGAACAAAAGCGCCTAAATTTCTCTTAAAATGTCGTTATCATACACATGCCTCACATCATGTAAGTGTCATAAGTGTGAGTGTAAGTATCATACACATGCCCTTATCATGTAAATGTTGTAATATGACATTTTTTCGCTTCGGAAATCTTTTGATAATCTGTTGTGCGGAATGGTGGTTAGTAATTACATCAACATGGGATGTTCAACGGAAAATCCCTCTCATTTCTTACATGAGGAATCCCTTTGAGGTATATTTATTCATTCATTATTTATTTATTTATATTTAGGTATATTTTGGAAATTTTCCGGTTACTGGTGGACTATTTTGTTTCCAACTATTGAATTTTATGAATACTATGCACAAAACCTGACCTGGCCTTTTTTTGTTTTCTTGGCTATTGTCCAAATTTTTTTGAACATCCAAGTTTTTTTTTGAACATACTCTCCCTTGCGATTAATTCCATGGCATGTATTTCTACCAAAACACAAAATATTTTATTAAAAATAAGCACCATTATGCTCAACACATTTTTCCCAACGTGAAATAAGTGCGCTTACCCCATCTTTGTAGAAATCAGAATCTAAAGAGTCAAGAAATTGTTTGAAAGCGTCTTTAAGCTCGTCTCCATCACGAAAGCGTTTTTCTTTGATGAATTTGTCTAGAGCATGGAAGAAATGAAACTCAGTAGGCAAGAGATCAGGTGAATATGACGGGTGAGGTAGCACCTCGACACCGAGCCGGTGCAGTTTCTGAAGCGTCGTCTTCTCGACGTGAGCCCGCGACGTGTCGTACAGGAAAATAGGGTTTTTCCTGTGTGAAGGTGCCGGCTGCTGGGTTTGCAGCCTCTCATGGACTAGCTCCAGTTCTTTGTTGAACGACTCTGTGGTGATCTCCTGCCCTGGGCCGAGGAAGCGGTGGTGAATCAAACCGGCCGCTGACCACCACACCTGGAGCAGGATTTTGTTTTGGTATGCGTCTGGATCTGCCTTAGTTTCGGACGCGTCGTCTTTGTCCAGCCAGTCAGACGGTCGTTTACGGCTCTCGTACGAAAGCCATTTTTCACCACAGGTAAAAAGGCGTTCGGTGAAAGGTTCGTCTTTGTTCCGCAGCAGCAACGAGGAACACAGCTCTAGCCGGGTTTGCAAGTAGCGCTCGGTCAACTCGTGCGATCCCGACGGTTCAGTCTTTCTCTTCTTCGCGTTTGAATGATTCCACATGGTGTTGTACAGAGTACCGAGCTCTTTCACCACCTCTGACCAGGATTTTCCATGCTGAGGCTCCATCAGTTTCTTCACGAAGTCGTCCAGACGTTCAGGAATAGAGCCTGAACTGGAGGATCGATGCACTCGTTTCAGCTCCTCGAAATTCTCGTCGCCGGCCAGGAACCTCGTGAACCATTCGCGTACGGTTTTTTCTTCTGGGGCATCTTCACCAAAAGTTGTTCGCAGATTGTGTGCAGCATCCGCCGATTCGTGTCCTAGTTTGAACTCGTACAGCGCCAAGAGGTGAAAGTCTCGTCTGTCCATGCTCGCTTAGCCTGAAACACCTAGAAGTTAACTTGCTTTCTATAGATAAGTCATTTCATTAGATTCTAGAATAAGTTTCAGCAGTTTTTATGCTCTTATCGAATTTCCGCCATATTCGGCTGTTTGGACAAATTTTAGCCCGTTTTGGGAAGCACTTTTCTTGCCCAAAAGGGATATCACCAAAATGGATTGCTGGATAACTTAATTTCGGTCGTCTTTCAAGCAGCGAAAATGGAAAGAGAGTACAATAAAAAAGCCCTAAATGGAACCCATCAAAAATAAAAGAGAGCCTGAACATGTAGAAAGTTTAGTGCTACATTGAAATAGTCCACTTTTTCAGAGTCATTGGTCTACAAAAAAGTGTAAATTTAAAGCAAATTCTGGATAAGCCGGGATTCACACAGGAGACGTACCTTAAAATTCTTTACTCCTCAGTGACAAGAAGAAGATTCGCGTTCCGCTTTTTCTGTACAAGAACCTCTCCAGTCCTCCTGAATGAACGGCTCAAACAATTTGGGGCACCGACTGGTCCATGGTAGACTCCGTGGATTGTCCAGTATTCTGAAACCATATAAGTTGAGCTGAAACTATTTTTTTTTGCGGGTTATCCGAGGAAATTGTCGGTCATTTCAGAAGAGTGGAGAGCTCAAAGCAGTTTTCAAATGTTTAGAGATAATATTCCCACAAGATCTTATTCTAGAAAAGATTCCTAATAATATCTAAGAAGGAAATGCAGCTCGAAAAGTTCACTATTAGAATGGGCGAGGAGAACCCTGCGAAGGGGTTGTAACACTGGTAGGACGCCGCTATGTTAATCCAGTGAAGGCAATGAGTATTTGGGTCACGAACGACAACATTTTTTTTCAAACCTGCTAATCCTTAAAAATCGCCGTGAATAACAAATATTGCGTGTTGTTGATGTATGCAATAAGGAAAACAAGAAAGACAACAACTGACAGGATATCCTAAAAGCTAATTCTTGTCAAAAAAAAGCTGTGAAATTGAATTTATTTGTACATATGAGGACCTTGAAGTAAGACGCGGGGATATCCTTGAAAAGAAATCGATTGAGCGATGAAGTAAAACATGCAAACCACAGTAAATTATATCGAAATTGTAGGGTATATGGTCGAATCGACATTTACCAAGGTGACAAGAAGAAGACAAGCCAGAACAAACATCAGCTTATTGAACAACAGCTGTCAAAGAGTTGGCTACACATCTGAGCTAGTTTCCACAGTGGAATTACACTCCACACACCAAAAAAAAAATGCCAGCAGGAAGAGTCAGATCGGATTATCAGTGAATAATCATCTTGTTGGTAACGATTACCAAATGTGGGACATTATACCTGGAAAAGGGCGTGGCCTAGCCCTACGATTGGTCAGTTCCCCCGGTCGGCCAATAGCAGGGGTCGTCAGCACCGCCCACTCCAGGTATAACACTGCAGACCCAGATTACCAATAAATTCGGTGAAATATGTAGCGTGGCTTCAAACAGCACTCTAAAAAAATGACAATAGGCAAGTGTATTGACCAAATGAAGTATAATATATATTCGATATTTGACTATTCGATAGGGATTCTGTAGAAAATTGTAATGTTCAGGGAAGAGAGAGACCTACACCCCTAGCAGGTGGGGGAGGGCGGGAGGTGAGGGGGTAGAGAGGGAGAAGAGGTTGTAGAGCTCTTCGTTCTCGGAATATTCGACTTTCCGGATAAATTTATTTATTTATTTATTTATTGTATGCACTCAAGGTGGGCCACAAAAAATGATTGAAATGGGTTAGAACAGCAAACATGAAACCAGATAAAACCAGAAGTAAAAACCAGAAGCTGCAATGCAGGTGGATATGTCATGATACCTAGGTGACCATGATAAAGACCACCAATGATTATTGATCAAAATTCTGAATTATTCATAAAATCAATCAAGTTTATTCATTTTTACGTGGTGAACTACAGCTCTACAACAGAGACAACTACTAATAGTAGTAAAATTAATATCCAGGATGATATTGAAAAATAAGAAACCCCTTTGTCTTCTCACAGTAATGGAGGAGCCACAGAATCTCTACACGCGAATTTAGTTATAGAAATATCTTCTTTATCAAACCCAAAAGCAGGACATTTTCTATTGCGCCGTATATCGGGCGAGTATACTATGGTTTTCATAGAAGTGAATCCCAAAAACCATTCCCTTTTAGGTAAAAAAAATATGCAGATGCGTGGCTTTTACATGGAGGAACGTGTCCATAATTCGATTTTCGATTTGCATAGCAACATGAGAAGGATTAAGTAAACATTTAGCAAACGGTAAGTTGTTAACAAGTTAAGCAGCTGTACAAGAATACAATGACCCTCCACCATATGTATGTGGATAACTGAACCAGTAATCGCGTTACCCAAGAACAATTGGGGCGAAACATCGTGCGGAAAATATGGGAAAGCGAGAAGAGACGTTGGCAGGCGCTGCACTTACGCTTCGAATCGATGGGCATTGTCAGGCATTCAGGCATCCAATACCTCGTCTATTTCTGGTTCTCCAATGTTTCAGTATAGAAAAACGGTCATAAGAAAACAAGGCAGAGGGTATAGCGGGTTGCATGGATACGGGAAAGTACACCAGCATTAAGCAAACACGAAATATATGCCGAAACATGCTGCACAAACAAGTTCTGCCGTTTAGGCAACTATGTTATTTGTTTCGAGCAATATGAAAGCAATACGGAAAGTGCACACCCACGAAAATTCTTTGAAAAGGTCATAGTTATGATGGAAACGCTAAATTCATGCGAATTACATAGAATGTGTTTGATATTCCTATCCGAAAATCGAATAGAAAAGCAGATGTCAAACTCAAAATTACTCAATTACTCAAAACTTCAGAAAAAACATGATTCGCTAAAGGTTTCACAAGAAATTACCCAACTTTTTAGATGCCGACAAGGGGCGCGACGATATAAGAAGCTTATACAATATCGAAGTATCATAAATTCTTCGGCACATTTTCTATTGTAACAGAAATATTTCCTAAATTCCTCTACCTCGAAATGGCGAGGGACACTTCTTAAAAGAGAAATTTTCCAAAAAATGGTAAACTGCATATACGCCGCTCGTTAAAAAGTCAAGTACAGTGCAAAAAAACATCATATCCCCTTGCAGGGAGGTAATAATCAAGAAAATTCACAGCCATGGATTGGAATCAGGGATGAGCGGAAGTACTGCATGAGACCGGAAGTAGGAAGTTGGGAGAAGTTCGAAATCTGGCGAAATTTGGAGCGATGAATACAGCATGTCTGAGTTGGCGTGGCCCAACGACTCGTCCAGAAATCTAGAAGTCAGAGGCTCGCATGAGGCAAGAATTCAGCAACTTCCTACTTCCGGGAACTGGAATTCCCCTCATCCCTGACTGGAATGTAGGAAATCTACCTCCAAACCACATCTACCACCAGGTCGTAGGCGTCATTGGGACGTCATTTCCTTCATACTAGGAGCCACTACCATCTCCTATGAATTCGAAATCCTGGGATCTTATGTCAGGATGTCCGAGCAAATTCAATTTCAATTTTTCAAATTTCTGTTCTAATCTTAGTTGGAGTTTATAGTGTTCCTTTTTTGTTTTATTTTAGCACGTCGTTAGACGTACTAAATGAAAATGAAAAAAAAATTATGACAAAGAAATTCAGAATTCGAGAGTGATTCAATAAAAAAGGGCGCAGACACTATTGTCACCTACCGGAAGATATCCAAAATCTTAATGAGTCATGATGGTCCTGGCTAAATTTACTTGAAGGTTTATTTGAATTGAGATTCAGAAAATATATTTTGACAGACGAATCTACAAAGACACACTTCTGGGGATTCCACCATAAAGCTTCTATCTATCAAGCATCAAATTTAATTTCGGGCAACCGCTGAGAATCTGGGGATGATCAAGACTCGCAAAGTTGGGAGGTGGTTGTAGCAAGACCAAATACGTATTGAGTGGGGGGTAAAAACCTTGAAAAGTTCTTCGAACAACGGAACTCAAATTTATGGGATTTGAATCCTTTAATGTGCCCATATTTCTGCTACTACTTCCGTCTTCGACTTTATCGTTGAATTTTATCGGATTTGAATCCATTAATCTGCCGATGTTTCTGCTAATACTTCCGTCTTTGACTTTATCGCTGGTGAATGATGATGTGCCTGTCGTGCAAATTGCATAAAATTGAAATCCTTGTATTAGAAGGTTACATCGTCGAGGGGGCGATCATAGTAATGTCAGTAACAGCACTGGTTCATCAGCAGCCTTACAAAACAGTCCGCTAATTGGACCCTTTTGCGTATTTTATTAGAACAAGATGAATTTCAAAAAAAATTGAATAGTACAAGTATGTCCAGGTTTAACGAGCAAAAATTATGGAGATTATTACACTTCGCTGAATATCACTGAACCAAAACAGGTAACTGAATGATCGAACAGTTACCAAAAACAGTAGCAAATGGCATATGCAACATAAATTCAATGTGTGGAAATTGTGTACAGTGGTCGAGAAGAACGCCGCGCAACCGCGCCGCGTTCACCGTCACTATGTTTCTGCTCCTGTTATGCTATATTTGGCAGCTTTTCCACCCAATTTTAAGGATTTTCGACGAAATCAGAAAGAAAGCACCCAGCGATAGCACCCCGGCAGCAGACGACACCGGTCCCGGCGCGCGTGACGCGGTCGCGCTGCGTCCTTCTTGAAGCCGCGGATGGGCCACTGCCATTGACGTCCACTGCAGCTGGGGCTTCGGGCCTATGCGTGCTCTAATGACCGAGCGCTCTAGAGCTTAGTGGCGGACGCAGGGGAGGCCTCACCGCCCCGAGAATGGGTCGCCAAGTTTTCGAAATTACTTTACAGTACAAATAAAAATCTTATATTAGTTCATTTTCAATTTCATTTTATTATCATTTTTGATATAATTTTTATTTATTGTTTATTTTTATCACTAATATTTTTTGTTAACTTTATTTTCCATCCAGGTCCCCAAAGCGGCAGTGACACCACTTTTTTCCTACGTTTCTCTCCCGCCCACTTACTACGCCCGCCACTGCTAGGGCATGCCATTTCGAGAGCGTTGAAGATATTTCATCATAAGGTCGTTCCTGGAAAAAAATCACTTGCACTGAAGTATTCCCTAGAGCTTCTCACAATCAAAAAACCGAAAAAAGTGACTACATGGATATCAAACTCCGAAAAGTCACTGGTTAGAGCTTTTTTCCTCTTTTTCTTCTCTTATCTATAAATCGGAGTACATAGAATATAGAACTCACACCAGGGCTAGGATTCATACATGCACAAGCAAGCGAAACCACAGTCCAGATGCATCATTGGAAGAATGGGTAATTTACGGCTATCTATGAGTAGCACCTAGGTGTAAACCTACTCACGTATTGGTAAACATGTTGATGGGTGCCATTTGGGGAGTCAACTTGGGTAAATTGGGTAAATTTACTCTTCCTGGGTAAACATGTTGGCCATTTAGGAAGTCAACTTGGGGTGGATTGGGTAAATTTACTCTTTCTGGGTAATCATGGGTAATCTCAATGATACATCAATGTCCAACAACTATAGCCGTAGTTGGTTTGCGAGGACAACATTCATGAAACCCAGTGGCTAGAAGTCACTCACCAAGTGGCATGGATTGCTCATTTTGATTATATGGACATGAAAATGCCATCATCACAGCATCAAATGCTTCACAATTTTTGACAGAAATGGGTAGAATTCACTGCTAATGAAGTTGATCGATTTTCCGCTACACCGACCCTCGAACTCTCGAATCGCCGCCGATTCTCTGCTCTGGAGTTAGTTATTGCACGTCAAAACTCCTCGAGCACCATCTGAACATCGTGAATACTCCGACAAAAAAATTGAAACCTCGGTTGGATTTCCCATAAGAATGTCAACTACAAACAATAAAAGGCTAGTTCATGCAAGATACATGAGCTCCAAGAAATCTAAGAACTGTGTTTTGCATGAGATTGATAGATGCAAATTCTTGGATTAAGACATGTGTGCTCATGGAAAGCACGTTTTTTTATCAGCAGCACTACACCTGCAATGGTCAATTCCATGCAAAACTTATGCAAAACCCATGCATCTACGAAAATTCGATGCACATTGCGGAATCCACGAAAAACTCACGGTTTTCTCCATTCCATGCAGGGGTTCAGCATGGGTTTTGCATGGATTTGACCATTGCTAGTACAAAACCATTGATTTAAAAAAAACCGTACTTTGCACGAGCATGCATGCCTTAATCGCGGGATTTGCATCCTTCAATGTTACGCAAAACACTGTTTCTAGGTTTCGTGAGTATAAGATGCTGAATATGTTCGCAGCGCTCAAGACTTCACATGGAGTTAAGTGGTTTATTTTGCCCAGAATCCGATTATATTGTCCCATCCACACATTTTCCCAGATTTTTTAATGGGAACACGACTTAGCGACAAAAACTTCAGAATTTTGCACCAATAAAAATAGCGAATCACGCAAAGAGGGGCCCACACGTGGAACCCTAAGTACAACAAGCATAACTAGTCACATTGAGAACGTCTGCAGACGAGTTTTTACGAGAATCTGTGACTGTGACTGGTTCCACAGGCAAAAAAAAATATCGCGGCGATCACAGATTATCAGGATGCGGCTAGCACATCCTTATGGCAGCTAGAACCCAACAAATACAGGCTCCAGGATGTCCCAAATATGTGAGGAATGGCCTTGTATTAGAGCGCATCTACACCTGGTTACCATATGTGCGTTGCCAAGCGGATCTCATAGAAAAACAAAGTTTGAGTCAGCAGCATGGATTGTTCCACGTTAACAGTCACCTAATCAGAAGAATCATCTAAATTTCAATGCGTTAACATAAAGCAAACGGTAAGTTGTTAACAAGTTATACAACTGTACAAGAATTACCGCGAAAAGGCAATGCTATATTGAATCCTTCTATTGTTGATCGATTGCTTGTAATCCGATGAACATGGCTCCGTTTTTTTTTTATGAATGACACAGTAATGACACAGTAATACTCGCGCTTTTTGGGTATGTATGTAGGTAAAATGTGAGAGGGAAAATGACAAATATAAATCAGCGCAGGAATAAGCAAATGTACGATAGGAATGGCTTCTATCAGCTTAGCATCGGTTGGTAGACGAACATGAACCTGGCAGGTCTGAAATTATGTCAGATGGCAATGAAAACAGAAATTTCATTCTACCATCCTGTGCTGCTTTTCCTAAGAGGGATTTTGGGGGAAAATTGTTCGAAAGTTCAGTGAGGCGGGATTCTCAAGTATCTACCACAGCCAAATTTGACCTTGTCTTGAATTTGGAGGCTTATCCTCCTAAGACATGGTGTAACAACACAGTTGCCACCGATCGTAACCAATCTAAATCTAAAAGGATCAGTGGCTGCAAGCATCATTGGAATTCCTCAGGATAAACGTGTAACTTCACATAAATTTACCCATCATTAACACTACATTAATGAATTTAGCCTGGGTTATCTGAATGATGCCTTCAGGGTCACCAGCATGAGGTAAGTTTTCAATGGTTGGGTATTTGGTACAGGTCCGTTTCTGCAAACATTTCCTGGCAAGAAGAAATCCTCTAGGCTAAATTTGAAGATGGACAAGCTGAAATCGCGTCTCTGGACACGACCTCGGACAGGAAATCCAGCTATTTCAGAAGCCAAAAAAATCGAACCAAATTGTTGGATCTCAACGCTTCGTTGAGATTACCCATGGTAAACTCGTTGAAGCAGTGTTAATGTTAGGTAAATTTCTGGGGCGTGCACGCTTAATCTGGGTAATCCCAGTCATATATGCTGCCGCTGGACGAGTTTACATAGCAAGTGTTGCTAAAATCCGCAGATGATAATGTGATCTCAGGAGAAGTCCAGGCGAAGGCACAGTCAAGAAGCTATAACTGTTCTTATCTTTGTTAAGCGAAAGTCCATTTTCGGCGCATTTTAATACTTTTTTATAAAATGCATTTATACGAGGCATATTTGCAGCTTTTCTAAATACTTCAGCTAAAATTTGTAAAAAAAGAAAATCAACTTGTTGACTACAAAAATACGAGGAAAATTCCGGAAAACGACCGAGGCGGATCTTCATTGAGAAAGTGGGGCGGGCCTTGCGAACGATCGATGCGGCTTCCATGAGTCATTTGTTGGAAACGTGGCGAACAGTGCGGTTTGAGAACCGAGCGCAATACGAGCCATCTCCATGTTGAGCAAGTTCTGAAGAAAGTCCACTTCCAACTGCGGCGGTGCAATTCCATTTTGGGATGATTTTTTAATGACACGCTGATAACTCTGATAAGCGACGCACTGTACACCCTTTTTATTTTGTTAAATTCTACCGCCTAACCATAAATCTGTGGTTGCTCAGAGCCCCAATTCCCTTCCTATCTTACATACATGTTCTCCACAGACCATTGATTAAGGAGGTAGTACCTAAAAATTAGGGATTTTTCAGGGATTTTACCAGATTCTCGGGTGATTCAGCGCACTGATTTCAATGATATGCGGAAAATGTTTGAAAATGCTTACCAAACTGTACTACAGTACTGTGATTTGTAGCAGTTGTCCATGTTTAGTCCAAAAAGCAAAGGTACTGCCATGCCAATAATCAAGCAAAAGCTACGAAATGTATCGAGGCATTGGTCATCTACCACAAACGCCGAACTGCACACCTGCTCAACGGAATGCACCCGAAAAGGAAAACTCTCGACTTTTCTAGGGCAACTGACATTTATATGTGCTTAGTCTCAACTGCTCTAGAGGTTCATTTCTGGAGTGAGACTGAGCTTTTGAGCAATTAATGACTGTCACATGAGAGCTTATCCATGACTACGGTGTGCTTCTTTCTGATTCTCGATAATCTCCTTGACGTGGAAGCATGATGCATATGCTTCTCTGCAGCTTCTCAGTGACGGATTCATTCAAAATTAGTCTCGGCTATGAAAACGACAATGAATTTTGCGATCAGAGCGCGAGCTTGATCGAGGATCTGGAGACGGAGGTGAAAAGATACCTGTGAAACAATACCGTGTAGCCAAACTACAGCTAGCGAAACCAAACCTTGCCGCCTTCGCTAACTCGCTCAAAGTTCATGATCTGAAGATCTGTGAAGACCTTTGACTTGATTCTGTCCTGCTTGATATGATGAATATGAATGTGTCACTGTTCTGATGTGGCGCAGGGCGACGGATGTGTGAGGGCCAACGAAAAATCAACAGCTGGGAACCCGTCGCTAGAAAAAAAAGTTTTTTTTAAACGATATCGAACGTTCACGTAGCGAGCAACAGCAAAATGAACTAAAACGATTTCTTATTAGTTAGAGGTTATTGAAAAAATAAAGAGAACGGAATACTGTTACATCATCGTAAAAGCGCGCTAGCTTAAGGCCAGTTCACACTCTCCGCCTTTTCTCACGACGATGACGCCTGATGCGCGGTAGTAAGTCGAGATGGACGAAGCCACGGAACGTAGATACGAGGTAATCTACAGTGACCAAGAACAGTGAGTCTACCAATTGTACTGTGGCCGTCTCAGTCACAGCTAGTCGTCGAAAGAACTTCTCTCGGAATAATTGATCTCGGTCGAATGGTGAACGAATGCAGACATTGAAGACTGACCAGTACTAAATGTTCGATATGCTCGACTCCGTACTGTTTTGGATTGAGCCATGAACTCATCTTAATCCGGTCATTTCACTTTCGAGTATCGGACTGTTCGGTCAGTGTGTGGGCTTTCGCCAATATGACGTCTTCTAAATGGTATTTTTTGTCGAATAAGGATCATGGAATTAATCCAATTTCCATAGCATTGAAGGCAAGTTACCCAGCTTGAGGTACATACATCCTGGCATTCAATATTTGATCTTTTATTTCATTTTCAAACATTTTTTTCATTTATTCAATACTCCCGAAAATGTCAAAGACACTTCGTCCTCGATCTCCATGGTTATAAATTCTACCTTGAATCGTCCATGGAAGTATCCTCCCTAACAACGTTTTCGCGACATTGTGATATGTTCTCCTAATGTGCTAGTGGAAACAACAGGGCAACAAAAATGTCCTGTATTCGTGGATCATCTTGGTCTTCGGATATACCGAGTTAGCGCCAGCAATCCTTCCATTTGTCCCTTTCGTGTGCCAGTCGTCCAATGGATTCTGCCCATTCGAGGAACACGAAGAGTATTCGTCGATAGGTTCAAGATTCAGCAGAAAATCGTAAGGTTTATAGTGAATCGTTATTTGCGCCAAAAATTCAGATTCAAGCACTAAAATAGAAAGTTGCTCACACTGGTGACCGCTGAAAAAGAGTAGTGTTTGCCTATCTGGCAGAAAAGATGGCAAACTTATGCTACAGGCTAGTATTTAAAAATGAACATCCTTTCAGAAATCTGTGTCTGACTTCAAATTCACATGATAAAATCCATATTCGACTCGATTGATCTCCGATCCTACCATAACCTCTACGAAGCGTTTTATAACTGGTGGTTGCACTGGAAGACATCTACTAACCTAGTACTTCTCTGCGAGTGGCAGCGAAGCAGGTACTCGAAATCTCCTATAAAAGGCTCTGAAAACTCGAATGTCATTTGTCACCCGATTTATATAAATATTTATTAAACAGCAAATGTATTCGAACAATGCACAGGGTATGAAATCTACACAACGGATCTCTGGTGTACCGGGGAAGCGTCGCTTAACCGGGCAGTATTCAAAGGGGTAAACAAAGGAGACTTGAAATAAAAAAGACAAAGAAACGTTCGGAAAGCATACATACAACTACAAACAAACGAAAAATGTATGTGTGTGTGTACGACGACAAAACCCAGATGATGATCGGTAGAGAAAATCCGGGGGCGGGGTACTGTACAGCGAAACCTAGACGAAAAACTGCAGAATTGCGACGCGCGCGCGAAAGTGTGTGGTTGAAAGGGTTTTTGTTTAGTCAGTGTTAGACACTGAGCATCCAAGGGGACGAGGGGAAGGATCAGGGGGTTAGTGTGCGTATATGGATAGGATTGTGGATGAACACGAGGGTCTGCTGATGTAAAGTGTGTCACTATCTAACAGAACAGGACTGTACAGTACATGCAGCCGAGACTCATTGTGGGAAATGGGTGAAAGAGGTGACGGACTGGGATTTGTTGTACTGGGATGAGATGATGACGTCGTTTGACGAAATCACAATGGGTGTTGAGATTAGAAAATTGCTGGGATTCGCTAGTAGCGGGCGGGGAGGAGGATCGCTTGGCGATCTCGGGGACGGTGTGGACGGGGCTAGGTGGACGGGGAAGAGTTGGGACCTCAGCTATACACTAAAGCGAAGGACAACACAAACAATAGTACGGTGACCCCTAAAAAACGTACCGCCGCCACATTTTGGGCAGATGTCCGCAATGTCTCACATGATCACAAAATTATTTTGCTTCAGTAAACATTAGCTCGTCCCTTCATTGTTGCAATTACAACTACAGCTAGTGTGATACTGTCGGGCTACCTGGTTTGTTAGCTAAATCTTCTCTCCAAGCTAATTTCTATTTTGATATTGTTTTAGATATGAAGCGGCAATCTGGCACAAATTCTTTAAACACGGCAACTTAGCTGCTTTGTGCTAGTTATCCGTACAAACATCCAAAAAGGTTGCTGCGGTACGTTTTCTGGTAAGACGAGTATACTGTCGTGGATAGACGTCAAGGCGATTCTGTTGTGTGTAAGCACATCATGGAGTGATGAGGATGATCGAGGGAGGACGAGGATTAGGATGAAGGGATGAATGAGGAGGAAGAGGATGCTACCCTGCTGGCTTATCGAATCTCGCCGTCGAATAGATGCGACGGTTTGGGTTGGCCGAATTCGATCCTAATAAATATACTGGCAAAAGTGCGACAAAGTCAGAAAGAGACAGAGAGACAGCATTACAAAACAGAAACCAACAGATACGCAATTGTGTCTAGATCGTCGGATTCGGGCCTTACCAAGTAAGAAAAGAACAAAAATAAAGTAAACGAGAAAACAATCAAAAACTACTCAAAAACAATGAAAACTTGTCACCTATTCAACACACAAGACGAATTTGCGAATTCTCGTATATAATCGAATACCGTGATGAAGTAGGGATGGGGCTGGGGACAAGCGGGATCAAAGGGATGCGCGCGGAGCACTGGGCATAAACGGGGAGGGATCGAGGGAGGGGAACGGACCGCTAAATGCTCAACTAGGAAGGGGATGGACCGGGGGCGTATGCTTGTGTATGTGATGAGAAATCCCGTCTCTGACGTTTCACGCGTGGCTGGACTCCAAGAGTCCGGGAAAGATCTGGGTACCATGTGTGTCTGTGTATATAGCGGTGGAGGGGCGTGGCCCCGTATCGCGTCCAACGATCGATAATCGATTGCAGACGACGACACACCAAAGTCTCTAAGCGGATACGAGTGTCGCGACACGAACTAGTACGGTTTCATTTGGTTGATTATACTAGACGAGAACTGCTGATGGGTGCTGGCTGTTGAACCGCCCTGCTGTGTGTAGCGTTGGATGTTCTCGAGCGGCGTGATCATATTGAATCTGAAATTCAGCATTTTATTTAAATGACTATTTTTTTTCTCAGAGTGATATCAGCTGTGATACCGATTATGCAAGGATGCATAAAATATATTTTAATCCCTCATAAGACATGGTCATGAGACTTGAACAGAATGTGGAGCGTTGTACCTGGAAAGGGTGGCGCGATCCAGCTCTGCAATTGGTCATTTCGTTCAACTGGTCAATCACAGAGCTTGACCAGGGCGCACACTCCAGGTATAACTCTCCATACCCATCTGAACGTATACGGGCGCATACTGTGCCGTGGATGGAACGGGTTGCAAGGAAGCTAGCAAACCCACAGACATCTCTGTGTTTTCTTTTCTGGATTCTGGTTAATATCTTCGAGGAATTCAAATTACGTTTTCTTTCAGAATTGAAATATCATTCTCTCGATTTGAACAACCCTTCAGGAAAAAGAAAAAAGTTTTACAAATTTCAAATTTCAACAAAATAAAGTGGTGGCACATAATGCGGTTTTGTACCCAATTAAAACTGCACCTACTTCCAGACTACTGTAGCACATAATTTCGCTTTACATCAACGATTTGATTCGAAGAACTGCTTATGAAATATGTAGTACTACACAGAAAAAAAATAATTTCCCTTATAAAATCGTTCAGTGACGGCTTTCGGAAACACTGTTCCAGATGAATAAACTTATGGTATTAGTGTATTTAAATAGCAAGCAGGTGACGTTACGATCACTGAATACGGTATTCAGAGAATACAGCACTTACTGTACTAATGAAGACCTTCTATCGGAGAATAGGACAAAAGATATAGTTTAGGTGCTGTACAGCTGTGTTTGCTTCATATGTGCTACTGCTTTAAATATCCTATACTCCTGCTTTAAGTATACAAGCCATAGAGCGATGAATCTTCATCCAGTAACTTACCCAGCAGGCCGATCGCTGGCCTTGGTGTTCGGCGGATAATCGAAATTGTACCGCGGTGCAGCCGCGGTGGCGGCGGCATTGGCATTCCGTTGGAAGTTCAACAGTTGTGTGAAGGCGCTGTTCTGCAGGGCTGGATTGTTGTATGGATTTCCGTGATTCGCCACTTGTGACATCATCGCCTGATTGGCGAAATGATCTTAAACAGAAAAGTACATATTGATTGCCACTAAAACAACTAAAAACTGGTGTAGCAAAGAGAGGTTTCGAACTGTCTAGTATTCCCTTTTCCACTCCAGTGAGTGGGGATATAGCGAACTACCAAAATCAGCTGATAGGGTCAATTTCATCAATATTGTGACTTCTACTCCTGAAGCAATTAGAACCTAATTCGATGTCGCAAAGATGCCCATTCAACGTACCGCATTCGAATTTTCTTATAGCGAACAGATGAGTACAAGTTTTTCTATCCTTTTTTTCTAGTCTTGCGTGCTTTAGTGGAACTTTTGGAATGTTGCAATGAGGGTTTTCGATGTCTGGGAAGTAAAAGTGCAAAATGGGGACAGTTTTTGAAACATCTCCGAAGCTCATAACTTGCTCTGAATAATTTACTCTAGATTGCTTGCGCGTTGCCCAAGAAACGGCTTCTGATACCATAAGAAAGCTTATGCAGTAGCGCTTCTTTCTAGCTACCGTAATGGAATGAATAAGTGGAAAATCTCTATCTCTGGTCGATCTCTAACCATAATAATGAAGCCCTACACTCATAGTATTTAGAGGACGTAAGGAGGCATAGTTTGGGAAGAATCTTGGTCTATCATAGGCTTGAGCAAATTCAACCACTAACCATTAGCTCAACATACATACCTCCTAGCGATGAGCGGATACGATATTTTCCAATACCCGGATAACGGTCCAGATAACGTGTTGGCCAAAAGTGGCCGGACAACGGATGTCGTCTAACTGTTAAGGGTTTATGGTTCTGGACACCACCCAGAAACCAAGAAAGCCAAGAAACTTGAACAAGAATCCTTCTTTCTGGCCAAGAGCAAACGGTATGAATCACTTTCTCCTTCCTTGATCCAAAAATGTAAACCTAGTCCAACAATGAAAGCTGACTGAAAAGAAGCTACGTAGCATAAATAATTTTCTGCGGATGACGACTGCCTTCCGGAGAAACAAGCAAATTGAAAGCAACCGATTTCTGCCTTATCCGGACCGTTATCCGCTGGTGAAAGCCCGATAACGGATGGACCGAAAGCTACGGATAATGACGAAACGAATAACCTGATGAGAATAATCCACTTATCCCTGTTAACGCCATGTGATCAAATAATGGAAGTTACCTTATCCCTAATACAAGCCACGTGATCTAAAAATGAAAGTGACCCAGACATTTCAGACTCTATATCTTCCCAAACGCCACATACGCAACTATCGAAGTTTTATTAGTAGACAAGCATATCCCCATTGTTTTTAGTGCTGAAAAAGGACTGTTGCGGAATGAATCCTCAAGTTCAACCCGGCATTTTCATTTTTTTCAGTTTCATAAGTTCCCCATTGTAACAGACCCCCGCATCATTATTTATTCCTGAAAATTCCGGACAAACTAGTAGTTGTCCCCTATTTCCTGATGGCATGAGATTTCCTCATCTAAGGGCATCCAGCAGCTTTATCGAGGAGTCCCCTCATTAGCGACCGACAGAGCTGCACTTTACATGCCTCTGCACTAAGTTGACGACGGCGCGCTGTGCACGTATATCAACGAATAATCAATAGAATATTACGGTATGAGCTTGTAAGTGAAGCCAATGATAGCCACTCAAAAATACTTGAAAAAAAAATAGCCTGGTAAGGACATCATCGATGAGTCCTGCACAAAAACACACCCACCGAGCAAGCTTTTTTCAAAAGATCAGTCACTGCTTTTTCTAATAGCTATTGGTATTTTTGCGTCGATCCCTCGCTTTCACCGCTACTTCCCACGGCCAAAAAATGCCTGCACATGCATTTCGAACCAGGTCAACTGCCACGGCTGGAGACGCAGACGTCTAGATGAACACGCAGAGATGACAAGAGGTGTGGAGGACGTAGAGAAAGAGACGAAATAAGGTTCCAAAACCGGTTTCGGGTCAATTGTACAGGTTCGCACTGGCATCGTGAAGAGATCGCGACAAGCGTTGATGGGCGTACGGTATCGATGAGAGCGTTCTGTTGGTTAGGTGCATGCGGGTAAAAAGTGACGTCTTTCGCAGAGTGTTTAGTGCAGACGCGTTCGAAATTCGATGAGTAGACGGGGAAATTCAACCAGCGGGGCATTTTGACATCCTGTGGATAATTTAGAACTGACTTGATCTCGACGAACCTGAAGTAGAAAGTTCTCAAAAAAAGTCAATGCGATTCAATGCGTTAAAACCTCTTTTGTTGGCAGTTTTTCAAAAGTACATAAGCCAAAAAAAGGAGTGACTTTGAAAAAAACCCAAATGAGACAATTCGTTTTTTTCTTAAGCGCCATGGTAAGAGTACTTCCCTAGCCACTTTCACCTCCTCGTCGATTGATTCAAACATCGCGCCCGTTCATTTACAACACAATAAGTACGACATAAATGACTAGGTATCGGATAGCATCCGCAAAAACTCGGGATGATAGCAGAAATTTTTAACAAAGGGTTCTCGACTGATATTTCCAGCAGACCTGGATGCATCATTGAGACTAACCAGGGTAAACGTGTTGAAGCGTACTAATAAACTTTCGTGCTGGCGCTAACACACACCCTGGATAATCTCAGTGATGCACGTAGCCCTAAAAGCAGGACAGGTTAATCTCCATTAAACCCAGGGATAAATATGAGGAAGAATTACATTATATTACCATGGTGGGGATTCTTTTTATTTTTTTTTATGAAAAGGGAACATCAATTATACATCTTTTTTTCTGGAATTATAAGCGATGCAATGTATTATGTCGCACGAAAATCCAGTCAAATAAATCAACCGGCATGAAAATCTGGTCCTATACAGACATTGTTGTGTATAGACCCTCCAGTCCCCTGATGTGACTTGCTAACCAGACCTGTGGCCGCATGCATCATTGCAATTACTCAGGGGAAATTCGTTAGCAGCGCACAACTTTATCCATCGTTAACATGCGCTTCAACTCTTTTATCCTGAGTAAACTTAATAATGCAGTGGACGTGGAGCACCAGTACTGCTCAGCGATGGTGCTGCTACAACTATAATAACAGAGCTAACTCACTGATGTCAAACTGCTGTGTGTGCGAGTTGTCCGGCATCGGTAAACCGTTCCACGGCGAGTTGAGGTCGAGCTGATCCACAGGAAAGTCGGGTCGGAACCTGTGAGAAGCAATTCATAGCAAACACTTCAACTGTTGCATTTACAACGCATTTACGGAAACTACGCAGGTAGCACAGGCTTGGCTCATAGTTTAGTTTTTTCCATCTGCGAAAAAACGAACAGCAGCTCAGATTTCCCTGTCGGACACCTCATCTATGAAGTGCAGCTCGTCGTTGGGGGCGCCAACGAGGCAGATGATCGATCGACTCGGCGGCGGCGCCCACAGAGCAGAGCGGTTCGAGAAAATTTCATCTAGCGCTTTTGCAAGTGCCCTCTGGCAAAACTCTGAGACCTAGGACATCAAAGAACATAGGAGCTTATCCATAAAAAGTCTTGCTGTAAGTGAAGTATTAGTTAGTAATTCGAGTAGAGCGCCATTGAGAGTAAAAAATTAGGTCTTAATGATGTCTCTTTTTGAAAGAAGTTAACTCAGTGTGATCTCTGGCCTCCAATTCCCCATTCCTAGCGAGACCAGTGGCGCACGGCTTTTTCATTGTGTGGACACTTTTTCCAGTTTCGACGTCTCGAAGCCGAAAAACATAATGGCGTTGGAAAAAACGTCGCTACAAATAGTCTCGAAAAAAAAAGGCTATCTCAACATTTTTCTTGCGAACCAGTAGTTTGCGAGAAAACCCTGACATATGTAGTCTTAAAAAAAAAAGTCTGAAATCTTCGGGAAAGACCAAATTGTAGAAAAAAACTCATTTCTACACAAATGATAAGATGTGGCAGCCAAAACAGAACAAATATTGATAACGTTGCATTTCTAGCAAAGTCAATTGACCGAAAATAAAATAACACTGAATGACTACTTAGTTTACAAAGCGATTGATGTAAGAGCTTGTAGGCAAAGCTAGGCGAGGGTGGGAGCAAGAATGTTTTTGAGGAAGTCACAAAGGACCCTATTAATTTCTAACTTCGAATAAATGCTGGGCAAATCCTCAACCCCTCAAAATATTCACTTTTGAAATCAACAGGAAGCAATTTGCGAATTGTTAAATGGGGCAACCTCAGAAAAAGACTGCATGCACGGTGGCAGAAAAGTTGAGCAGAACTCCATTAATTGTCTTCTCAAACGCAAAATAACTGATATTTCGAACTCCTGGAATAATGCTTGTGTTTCAACAATTCAGCCTTTGGTTTCCCAAAAAAAAGAAGAGTCCAAAGGCAGACCTTTGCGCGATCCCATTTTCAGATAGTAGAAAGCTCTACTTCCAAAATTTGATCATTCTCTGTCTTGCAACTTTGATAATAAATCTGCCGTGGAATACTTATTTGACAAAATACTCGGCTTTTAACCCCAGCCATAGGGATGCCTCAACAGTTGATTATCTCAAAACGGTGAGGGCTAGAAACCGCCTATCTCTTGAATCTACATCATTACATTATTGCCCACAAAGAATTCCCTTAGTAGGATGAGGACACCGCATTCCCTAGAACATGGGCGCGCCCTTAGCGACAGCGCATTAGGCGAAAAACGCTGAGATTACTGTTGATATAAGTAGACCAATGGGGACAGTTCACTCAGAGTCTGTAGCCAATCGCAACAGAGTGCAGGCACGAGTCGGCCAATCATAGCCACTACACCAATAGTATTGTGACGCCGGTAGCAGAGTTCTTGTGTCACTGAACTGGTGGAATTGACTTGCTAATTGGATTGAAATGCATGATTTGTTCGGTAACTAGTATCAATGAACCAACTGTAAGTTCTCCAAGAGCAACATTGTCTCGCTAGTAGCGCCGCAGCGGTTGCAGGAGAAAACTCGAAGCCTCACCCTCCAAGTGGATTCGCCCGCGTCCGATCCGCATGTTTTGTCATATGTTTTTGTAGATAGGTGGCCTGCGTGTACGATTTCCCACAGAACGGACAGATGTGCACCTAATTTCGAAACTGGATCCATTAAATAGCAATCGATTATGGAAGGCACAAGGCGCGGAGACCTTGAACCTCTCGAGAAACCGCCTTCACCTACCTTCAGATGTTTCGATTCCTTGTGTTTCGGTATGTGTTCCAGCAGACTTTGCTCATCCGAGAAACATTTATAGCAACTGAAATATGAATTGATACATTGAATGTGTATGGTCCCTAGCGTGCCCGCTGCGTCCTCGGAGGCTTGCTCACCGCGTCAATCGCCCCCTCGCTCACACTCCACTCACACAGCGTCGAAACGCCTCGGCAAACATCATTGGACACTTTTTAATGTCCAAAACGGGCACCATCTCTGCGTTGCACCGTACGGCGCGAAATTTTTGGTCTTCGAAAAGAAGCCACAACCGTATTGGTTTCAAAAAGTGGAAAATTGTAGCAGTCTTCCAGAAATATATATCAGGAAGACATTAAAACAACTCTGAAGCAACCATTGCTACAAAATTCTTATCTCGCATGACTCATCAAGACAGCAACATACCGTTGCATTCACTCAGATTGACTGAACTGCGACAGCGTCATGTATGTGAATCACCGTGGATTATAATCCAGCCAGTTATACACAAATCTAAAAGAGAAGCCTGGTTTCTAATTAGCAAATTCCCGAGTCATCTCGTACTTCAGAACTTTAAAGTTTCCAAGTTGAAATATCCACACAGATCCACACTCTTCACATTAGTAAAAGCCCAGAACATTCGAGATGAAATTTATTCATGTTCCAATGTCAACACAAATTTCGCATTCTGAACAGAACCCTATTGATTTTACAATTAGTTTTAGAGGTGAAATGTCTGTGCGAGAATTTTCGTAATAGCTTTCGCAATCCTGAAAATCTTGACCACAGGTAGGGAAAGAGGGATCATAAAAACAGTGTCAAAGACTTGGTAGCAACATGAGGCGAACTGCCAAATATGTATGAAACGGTCATTACATGCATTTGCATTACATGACATGACAAGGATAACATTGCTAGCCGAAAACCACCTCATAGGAGCCTTATTATGTAGATGTATTTCACATAAAAGATGAAGTTGCAGCCATGCGATCTTGTTTGGAAAGAAAAAGAGTAGTTAGTTTACCTTCTTTGCCTATTTTACCTAGCCCGAACGGTTAACGGTAACTCTTTTGATATTCTATTCTTCTAACATAATTGGTTTAGGTCGGCTTTTTCCGCTCTGCAGAGCAGATTTGATATCGTAGCCCTTACACTGGGACAAGTATAATAGATTGGTGCCTTGAAAAGGGCAGTTTTACACAGAAAGGGTCAGTGCTAGCCTTACAGAAACAACCCTAGCTTATCGACGCGATTCTAGAGAAGTCATCATGGAACCATAACCTCCCAGCAGTTCAAGTATTCGTTTCACTCAGATTGTAACGTTATCATACTGCGGTTTTTGATGAGAAATTTCCAGGATTGCTATTCAAGTTCATTCGAGACATCAAGCTTGATAGCGATATAAAGCCGTTGAAGTTGGTATCACTCAGCGTTGCTAAACTTTTTTGATACGTTTCATGGATATTTCAACACCTTCCATTAATGCCACGCTCACATGAGAGGTCTCATGTTGCAAGTTGTAAGCAAAAGCTTGGGGTCCTTGTATAGACGTTTTATAATACCTCAGAAGGCGTTTCGAAACGAGTCAGCTCTATTCGGCGTTATAACAGGGACAAAAGAAATGTTATGATTCCAGGAGGAGGGTCTGATGATACAGGCGCAGGTCAATATTCTGAGCTAAACGGAAAGTGTGGTTACGATGACCGCGTAGGCGGAGACCACTAAGCTTCAGAACCCAATAAAATCTTTGTGAAATCGCTTCTTCTTGAGGTGCGCTTAGAGTAAAATCATGAGAGAGATATTGTTTGAATTGAAACTCTTTTATACTAATAAAAAATCAATCTTAAAAGACCACTAGAATGGACCGCTCAAAAGTTCAACTTTTTTCGACAGTGGTTTGGCTGACGCTGCATTTTTTCCTCGGAGACGACTCGCTGGTAAAAAGCAGCACCGCTTTTGTCAGCTGGTCACCAGCTGTTGCAATAGCTTCTAACCTAGAGAATCACTTTGAAAATGACATTTACTGCTGGATAAATTTCAGCAAAATTTCACATCAAATATTCGTGGGTTGCCCATTGGGGAAATTTTCTAGTAAAAAACTACACTCTAGCCAGTTCATATAATCATTCTCTTTTGTTATTGAATAGACATCAGCACAATTAATCCCTAACCACCACACATTTCCACCCAGGAAAAAGTGAGTAATAATGTTTTATATGTATTTCTCGCTTCAGTCAAAGAAAAGGATTGTAATTTAGCGCCATTATATCAGCCTGACGCCCATACGTGGCTCAATAGAAAGGAGACAATAGGTTAGAGAACATGAAGTCTGAAAGATCAAACATGCATTACTTCATAAAGGATTAAAGCTACTATTCACACACAAATTGAGCAATTTATTTCCGTCACTTTCTAAGCACATTTTATGGGAGGAACTATTGTCAGAAATCAGAGCTGACATGCAAACTTTCTCAAAGGCATATCCGTAAAATGCGAGTTTCCCTAAGAAAATACGAAAGAATCGGATTCTCCAGCTCAAGACCAAGGAACATCATCGCTCACTCTGAAGAAGGAATTTTCCCTTTTACTTCGCTCAAGATTCTGAGAGTCCCCCTGGTTCGAAGCCATGTGAGGCTTCGGATGTGAGGCGTTGAATGTAAGGCTTCTAGTAGATAACTCCATTGACGTCCTCAGCGGATTTATTGTGTATGGGCTGTTGTGCGCGCAATCCTCACTCATGAAAGCAGTATCCACGAAGCAGTGAGGAACTGCAAAAACTTGTCGATCCATGATGCCCGAGTCTCACGGATGTACTGGGTGTTATAGCGATTTTTTCGCTTCTTCACACAATTAAGTTGTATTTTATTCAATAGAAGGAAAGACTCGTATGATTAATCCAATTAAAAACTGCTTGAATTGATTTAGAATGTTAGAAAGTCCCGATTGCAAAAGTGCGACCATAAAACTGCTGGGGAATTTTAGCCGAACTTTACAATAAAGCGGGATCCTGACGGGTGGACTAACTCAAATTAGTAACTGTTAATAAGGGTCAGCAGAAACAGCAGCAACAGAACCTCTTGTGTGATCCCTGTTGGTGTTACCTTCAACGCTTCTCAAGTTTTTCTTTCTCCCAGATGAATGCCAAGTTTTTCTACGCTCGTCCTCCTCACCTTCGCCTCATTAATCTTAACTTCAAAGACAATGACCGTTCGGGCAGAGACGCACGAACGGTGCTCGAATAATCTAGCACAAACCTATTGCACTTGAACGGCTTGTCCGTCTGATGGCATCTGGAGTGCGATTGAAGATTGCTGAGTTGTGAGAAAGCCTTCTCACAACCGGTGTACTTGCACTTGTACGGTTTCTCGCCGGTATGTGTGCGTATGTGCTGTTGTAGATGTGAAAGTTGTGTGAACTGAAATCACAATAAATGAAAAAAGCAACACAGAAACGACGATGCACGTTTTTAGCCAAAAATGTTGCACTTTTTCGAGCAAACACTGCGGTCACGAGCTTTTTTGTCGCCACGTTTTTATCAGCGGCTACGTCGACTGGTGGTGGAAGGATAAAAACCGCGCAGATAAAAACGCGCTCTATTTGTCTCGTTACGTAAAAACGGCTTTCTATTTGCGATCGAATCTGTCTAATCTTGCACAAATCTGTTCCCTGTAGCCAGGAGTCACCTTAAGGACTAAAAGCCCTGCATGATCCCTAAAATTGAAAAATTCGCCCGGGAAATGCCAATCCTGTGGACGATTTTGATCACTTTAGTTTTTGTCGGATTAAGTACCATCAACTGATGTTAAATGATGAACGGTAGAATAGAGGATGCCTATAATATGCACTTGACACGTGATACCTATCGAACCCGCCAAAGAGATCGTTTGTTCAGGGACAAATTATCCAGAAAAGGGAGGAGATCCGCATGATTCTACACATACGTATGTTTATGTTTCAATTGCAACTGTTTAATGAACAAACTTCACTCGATATCGATGTGGAATAACTCAAACGAGGAAACAAATGTCATCCGAGCCTGAGCCGAGAACTATTCAGAATACATTTAGGCTCTACAGTGTTGCTACTTATATAGCCATTGATCTCCCTTAAAGAGTAACCAGAAAGCATCCACATCTGTGCTCAAAACAGGTGTTTATAACAATTAACCTCCACGGTAGCCCTTGCTGCTGTTGATGATCAAAGAATCATTCCGCAACACAGCGAAGCATCCAGAAAAACCGTCTCAATGAGACGTTTTTCGTCGGCTTCACGTTGATGTTGCAAAACGCCGTGCGCTTTTTCGTCGCGCTACCCTCTGCCGACCCCTTGCGCCGTTTTTCATCGACGACGACGGTGCATCGCCGAACGCTTGTTCGACGACCCGAATTCTTTCGCTTTTCGCCAACACCACGCGTTTTTACACAGCATACTGTACGCAAAAAACGACAAAAACCACACGAAAAAGACCTTGGGAAGCGGCGAAAAAACGCTGACGAAAAGTGAAAAAATGCACGTTGGAGGCTACATAAGCCAGAGGTGGCATTGACGAAGGTCGTGCGTACCCGTTTCGACGGTTCACTGCAGAACGTTGAACGTGCGCCTTTTTGACAGAAGAAGAGAATATGCACGCTTTCGTTGGTGTACTTTCTGTTGTTATTACAGCGATGTGCAGTTGCAATTTCAAAAACATCTGGAAGGGTGGTGCAATCGATTTATCCGAGAATTTAGCACAAGTGCATTGTTCGCTGTCACCATAAAAATAAATGCAAAATATAACGAGAACGCTAACATGCATTTCTGAGTGTCCTTACCTTCAAAATCGGAAAACAAAGCCAAAAGTTGTGAAACTAGGCAGTATGGATAAAGTAACACTAAGACAAAAGCAGTAAAGTTGGCGACCAAGCAAAAAATGCAAGCTTTACTATCTCTCCCTAATTTAATTCTGAATATTGTCTGGAACGAACAACTAGTCAAAAGACAAATCATACTCGTTTTCTTCCCAAAAGTGCTCTTTTTTTCTAAATCCAATGAATTGATAACTGGTGAATCTCACCTCATCTCACTCATCTACGAGTGTCGCTGCATCGCTCAGAATCAGCGATGCAGCGACACTCGTAGATGAGTTATCAACAGAGAGTCGATCCTTCTGAAGATCTTTCTAAAGATGAAATCGATTTAGAAGGAACAGAATGGATGAACCAGATGTCTAATCTGCTCGATATTCGTATATGGGAACCTAGAAGAAGACCTGCCATCTTCCTAAATCCGGTCTGTGATCGCTGCTTCGAGCATTGCTACACACAGAACACCAACAGTTCCTGAACATAATGGAGATGGCTGTGATCCTGAGCCGCCTTAGTTGCCCGAGAACTTTAGTCTTCGTTTGTTGCATATGTGGATCTATTAAGCTGTCCGTGGTGTCCGCCCTATTTCAAGATGAAGTTTCCTTCAAGCTTTCACGACTCGTAAGGAAACGATTCTCCACAATCTCAGCAAAGACTTGACTATACATTTGATAACCATAAACTCTGATGAGCAGAGTGGTTTTCAGTTGAGCTGTATCAGTCTGCGACATATTGTGGTCCACCTCCGTACTATGTACAACAGTTGTTAATTAGACGCAAATCTTCTCCTCTATAAGACTCTATAAGATAAGTTCATTGAGCTGCCTGCTAGATAAATTCATTGAGCTGCCTGCCGGTTTTTTGTGTGTAGTTCAAAGTTGTCGAGACTTCAATATTAGCCACTTTATCAAGACTATCAGAACTAGATTCAACGATTGCATTTTGTAGGCTTGATAATGGCGTTATAGCACCGAAAGCTTGCTTGATAAAGTGGCTAATATTGAAGTCTCGACAACTTTGAACTACATACAAGAGATATGAGGCTTTGCGACGGACGAATACTGCAAGATTTTTTTGTTGATCAGTTTGAAACCATTTTCGGGCTCCTTCGAAGTAGATTATAACACGAAGTCAGATGTGACATATTTGGACAGGAAACAGGAACCATGTCATGTACATAGCTCTCCATAGAGAGCATCGCAACGATAACGGATCCAAGATCAGCGTCATAAACTGCAAATAATTGCACAAATTTCGTTATGAGTTCCCGGATTCCCCTTCCCCCTAGTATAATTTCCTGGTTAGAAGGGCGGGAAATGTTAAATTTTATTTTGTTTTTCTTCCACCAAATCTGTAAAGATATCGATACTAAAATGAACTGTAACTACCATTGTATACAAAATCTCCGAAAAATAACTGTTCTACTGCTCACATTGTGGGCAAAGATCAGAGATCGTCATCATAACTACAGTAATTTGAGGAGAAAACCTCCAGTACCCACTTAATGTCTGCTTCAAAAATGTAGGTAACTTCGATCTCGACCTTTCACTATGTACTTTGATTGTATTTAGCTACCGTATGTTGTCACTTGTTACTTGACGTTTTACGAAATTTCACAAGAAAAAGCGAGGGAAGTACAGTGGTTCTATAATAATAGAGATGTGCCACATCATTGCTCTAATCTTTCTCACAGTTATTTTTTTCCGGAAATTGAACAACGGATAGTGTTGTGCGACTGTAGTTACTTTTTGAATTCTACTGCTCCACTAACAGTTCTATGATCAAGCTACGTATAAGGCAAAAATCCTCAATCAGGAAACCATTTCCTTCCCATGCAATGGTGTGCATGGAAGCACGTATTCAGTGTGGAGCCCATCAAACATTCTCTAGCTCCCACTGAGAAAAAAACGTGTAAGATTTCAATGGTAATCAAATCTATGGAAACGCTACATAAAAACAACGCAGATAGTTAAGTACACGTGATTTTTAAGCGGCAAAGCTTGAAGTGCTATACTCTATGAAGTCAAAAGCCAGAAACCACAATACAAGACTAATGTGAGGAAATAGGATATGGAGTACCGGCGAAACCAGCCCCCCCCCCTAGCTGTGCAGGTTCTCTCAAATTACCCTGTAGTCAAGAGAGCTACTCCGCTGCGTTAGGTGGATTTGGGCAAAGAATGAGGTGCGTCTCTGTAATTTCCAATTTGTTGCTACCGGGGGTCTTACTCTGATGTCCGCGGCTTCGACGTTGTACGGGCCTTGTTGCGTTAGGCAATATCAGGAAAGTGCTCAGAAAATCATTACCAAGAATCTGAGCAGACCGCCATAATCACCCGAAAACTGTTCAGCCAACAAATAGTTCGGAAAATGACCAGGGTCCTGGTGCATCATTGGAAGGATGAGTAATCTCATACCTATGGGCATGATTACTCATGCTGCCGCATCCATCATTAATATTAGCTAAGGTAAACACGTTAACACCACAAGAATTTATCCACCGTCAACATGGGTGTCGACACGTTTATCCTTAGAAATTTTGATGGTGCATTCAGGCCCCGAGTAAAAACAAACTCATGTGCGGATAAACATAGCGATAGGTGTAAAGCAAACAAAAATTTTGAATACGTTACTATTTTTATGATTAGTAATGTCACTGATACATCCGGACCCAGCAACAGCCAGGAACTGTTGAGGCGTCACCCATAGTCTGATCAGGTAATGATGACATCTACAAAGTGTTTAGACAGAATGCGTAATTTAGGGCGGATTCGGTGTTCACCCGTAAACGTTTCAGGCAACATCGTTCACTACTAATTCGACTTAAAATGGTCAGGCAGACACTAGAACTTCCGTTTCTTGGACAGATATGCCTCTTGACCTGATTGCTGGTCCATCGGAGAACACAGTATTTTTTTTTCAGAAAGCTTTTCCACCAGGATTCAGATAACAGAAGACAAACAGACCTTTCAAGTCTTCACGAACATTTTAAAGGAATAGAAACTTTTTCTCGGTCGAGCTCTCAAGAAAACAGTACTACTAGGCTTCCAGCATGCGGGAGACAAGAGGTTCGGACAAAAAATTCAATCAAAGATGCAAAAGTAGCTCCAGTTACTCCTGTGTCGAGGGCAAAGCAGCTTCCAATCCACAGCAGATGCGCTTAGATTGCGCCTTGCTTTCTGATCGCTTCCCTGAAACCCTAGAGCTTTTCCTGAGAGCGCAGAAACGCAACGTTCCCATCACAAATCGCTCTAATAACTTTCGCCGCGGGAATTCTCTCTAATAATCTCGCCGATTTGCCGCAAATTCTCACCATTCAGCCATTCGCGCAATTGGTTACGCCCCTTTTTTAACTATGCGCTATTGGCCGCTAAGTTACGGTGTGTTGCATTTAGTGATCGCCGATCGTAAGTCAAGGGAACGGCAATTTTCTGGGGTGAAAAAGCTTATTCCTACATTCTTGTGTCAGATGTTTTCATGAGGAAGAGCTAAATCTGTTTCATTTTATCGCTAACCCCAAAGACATCTAGGTGAGGATTTATCCCTTAGGTGGAAGTAGGCAGGTTCAGAAGGCAAACAAGTCGGTGTAACCTCATCGAGGAAAGTCACACAAAGTGTCTTATGGACACTTCCACGATTCACTGAATGGTAAGCATTGAGCGTCTCTATCTCATGTTCTCTCAGCACGAACTACTCTCCTTCTGCTCGCTGAAAGGACATGGGGCAACACTCGGGTTGCCGTGCACTCCAATCGATAGCGAACTAAGTTGCTACTTCGTAACTCGGCTTAGGGTTGATGGCTGACCATACGCTAGTGTGAAAGAATGGAAACTGAACTCAAAATTGGTAAAGAAACAAGTTGTACACCACTTCAAGGGCAGTTTCATAGTTTTCCAAGATAGAAGAGGAGTACTGATGACGAAACTTCACTTAACCACGTTTTTTTACCTATTCCACACAGAAACACAATGGCATGATAAGAGGAATACGCGTTTCCGCTATTTACGTGATTTAAAAATTCGAAAATCTCGCCAACGTTCCCCGACAATCAGCTCTAGCGGATTATGAAAGCATAGGAGTTAAAACAAAACTCTGACGCTAGATATTTTCTGTGTTTTCAGCTGATAGCTGGGAGGTTTTTCTGATATTCGCTATTTGCCACTTGCGATTAATAGCTCATTGAAAAGTGCAGTAGCATTGCGCACATGTTTATGCAGGATCTAACCGTAAGTGCAAGTGGTTTACTCAAAAACAATACCAATGGAAAATCTCAACTTCGTTATTTTCCCGGTTTTCTAGTCACAAGAACTGTTCACAAAATGTTAGATTTGCAATAATGCAGTAAGTGCAATGTTCTTCACTACTGTAGCCATCGACCAATCAGAGAATCTCCGCTGCTGATTCCACCAATCATGTGCAGATCTTCTTAGTTCAGTTCTTCGTGACGTGTAGGTGTTGAGTTTTCGACGTCACAAAACTTCCAAGGCAAGTTTTTGCCCAATTTGTCATTACATGACATGATTAATTGAGAGAAATTTCGGCATTACGGGGAACTTCTTCTCCAATTATTTGCTTTTGTATTTGTTTTCACAAGGCTAAGGACGTGTAAACTGCGACAATTTTTGTCATTAACTGCTGCTATTGATGGGAAAAATTACTAATTAGTATACGATGATTCTTCTATGCCAAACACGTTGTTATATAGGCATTTTGTATTTTGGTTCTACTTTTCATCCTCTTAAAATAATGTTTAGTCGAAAAGTAAGGCCCGAAATAAAACGTGTCCTAATATTAATAACCTGGGGCACAGAAGAAACATCATATACAATCAAAGTAGGGATACCCAGCTTTTATGACCAGAGATCATGGAATTTATTAATTAGTGCCGAATAGAAGATATATCTAAAGGCCCTTAAATCGGTGTACTATAACTGCTGTAAGATCTTAGCCCATAGAAGATTATGCTATAGTAATAATTTACAGAAATGTTCCCTGCAAACAGCTGTCCACTACAGTAACACTAGATTTAGAAATTCCGCCCAATGAATTCCGCATTAGAGCAGATTTTGACATGTTTTTCAATCCAATCGTCATTTTATTACCCGTATTTCGCAAGATTAAAACTCGAACGTGGCCGCACAAATTTGCTCTAATGAAATTTATTTTTCTTCCATATTAGACATTTATAGCAGTATAGCCTGAAATAATTTTATTGGAAGTTTTGGTAGCAATGAAAATTGAAGAAAAAAACTCAACTTTTTTCTTTCAAGCGAAAAAGTTACAGAACCAAAATAATCAAAATTGAGATCTCAGTGGGCTCCACAGTCTTGGTGTTTTTTCTCGCAGATGAGTGAATTCGCTTTATCCAGGTTACTGTTACTCTTGAAATCCCGCAACAGCATAACTCAAAAAATGGCCCGGAAGTCCAGCAGAGCCCAGATGCACTTTGCAATCCTTCTTTTTCGTTGTTTTCCCACCGCTTTTTCGCAGCGGTAACAAAAAGCCTCGTAAAAAGCTTGGCGAGTGCGCCACGCAAGGACACCCCATGTGGAGTTCCATGCGATTCAGGGTTTAGCTCCTCACCTTCTTGCCGCAATACTGACACGGTCCGAACGGTTTGATGCCGAGATGAATTCGCATGTGCTGAGAGAGGTAGGACGAGTTGGCGAAGCTTTTCACGCACTGAGTGCATTTATACGGCTTCGCCTCGCGCATCTGCATCTGCGACTGCAGCTGGCCAACGTCCGGCTTCGATTCAAACTGAAACATTGTCGAATTACTCAGTAGAAGCGACTAGACGTTGCTCTACTTAAATAAAAGATGAAAAGACAGGGGAATTGTTGCAGGAAGACTTGGGGTCAAACTGAGAGCTCTGAATGAAAAGAAACAAATGAAAAAAGACTAATTCTCAGTTGCTTTCCATATGTCAGTCTTTCAAACCCGACGAGAAAAACAGCCAAACCCATATGACTTTGTGAAAACGTCCCTTACAAATGTAGTAGCCACCTTAACAACTGTAAACGCCACCCGGTGAGTAAAGATAAATAGCGCCTCACAAAGAACATAGATGCCGAAAAGCTAAACAACTGACCTAAATTATTCCTTACTAAATGGGACCTAAAAGAGGAAAGACTGCCGTAACCGCTCAATACAGCGTAAATGGAGTCGTTTTTCAGCGTCGATAGGACAGAAGCGGAGAAAAAAACTTAGCAACGGGCAATAAAAAAGAGATTTTTTCAGCGGAGTGTTATGCGGCGCTCATGTTGAGCAAATTGAACTTCCCCTAATCGTAAAGGACCTAGGAACTAGGAATGAACAGAGGGGATTTCTGGCGTATACGAAAAAAAAACGTTGAGTCTATTGAGGTTATGTGCGCATGTGACATTTTGGAAGTGAGAGTATGACGGCGAATGAGAGGATACAGCAGCACATTCAGACAGGTTAAATAGCCAAAAAGTAGGTGTGAATGTGAACACGCTTGTGATTTTTTTCATTGGGACTAGCGAAGATCTCCAAAACATCTACGAAGTCCAGCCAAGCCGCGAGGTTATGAAAAAGTAGCAGTGCGACGAGCCAGCAGCTGGCAACGCTAACGACGGGCGCGACATCCCCGTCCAATACAGAAAACGGCGCCGCTTCGTGGTGGCATTTGGCACCGCCTGAAAAAAAAGAGCTGCGAAATTTTGAATGTTGCGAACGGGAATCATCTAATTTACGCCCATCTACTCTCAAATGTTACGTATCGCTTTCCAGCTTACTTCCATAGTCCGTACTATCATGCTCTTTCTTATAGGTCACTTCCAGAAAGTCACTTCAAAAGGATCATACTTCCAAAAGGAGAACTATTAATTGCTGCATATCTTCTACCCAGGGGGTGAGCAACTAGCCAATTGGTCTCGCTTCGTTCGAAGAGCTTATATATGTATTTCCCTGAACAACGCTTGAGAATCTATCAACCGCAATCGAACAAACAAATCACAATTCCTGGATTCGACTCCTACCATAGATCTCGGAACCCCTCCCACGCGCCATCACCCTGACAATAAAAGAGCCGACAGCCTCAAAAAAGCCCACGAAAAACAACGTCAGTCAGAAAGGGCAGATTCGGAGTGCTGCTGTTCACAAAAAATACTGGCTCAGGTGATACTTCATGCGGAGGTTAAATGGGCTAGCAGTTTTCTAACCTCTACAAGGTTTTTGGATGTAAGGAAAGAAGTGAGCAAGCGAGCAATTACTAAATTGAATGGTGCCACCAAAGCTAATCCTGTAGCTTAGAAACTAGCCTGCGTAAAGAATGAGCTTCTGCACATTCAGAATGGAATGTAAACTGTGAAAAAATGTCTTAGCTTAATCAAAATGTTCGCACAAAACGCGCTCGCAACAGATCACATTCAGAAAATTTCCCGAAACTATATAGGAGAGATGATGTGCAGTACTGCATTGATGGTGGCGATCATAGGGAGACAAGACCTGTAGTAATCCAATTTGAGTACGCTGCGGTCAGTATAGTATCGGCTGAACGGACGCCATTCAGAAGAGCACCCTGTATTGTATGCATCATCAGGAACAGACGTCGATTTCGCAACAAATGCTGCCTTTGCTGCCGTCATTACCCGGTACGACCCATTTATTCATTAGTCCCATACACGCTATGTATACCTCCAAAAATAGAACTAACGTTGTTCAGGACTTTTCAATGGAGCAGGCCCTGAAGCCACATGGTCGAGCCGCACGGTCATGGGTAGCGCGTCATGAGTTACGACCGCTCCTTCGAAGAAAAAAGCGAAGAATGCTTAGTGCCCATGCACAAGCCTGTCGCGTGTGAAAGGTGGCGACCGAAGGAATAGTTTGTGTGACTACGTCATTTAAGGGCCTGGAAAAACCAGCGCGAGGACAAATGGTTCCTCAGAAACACAGAAGAAAGTGAACGGTCGAAATTTCAGAAGAACGCCGCAGAAAGAAGGCCAAACACACGCATAAGAACGCGCCTCGGCGACAATAGGTGGTAGAGAAGACGGTGGGCGTGGCGCGTCCAAGGCGCTCTCTTCGGTAGGGAGCACTTGGTTGGCGCTGGCTGCCCGGCCAGACACACATACACGGCTCTCCTGATCGGACTGATACAGTACCGTAACCCGTTAACCTCCAACTAATTCGTTTTGGAGCGCGGATGAACCTTAAAGTACAGTTAACTCCGAAGTTGTGCGGTGAAATCGAGAAAGATACGGAGCCACGGGGAAAAGGCCGACAGGATTCTAGAGTAAGTAGCTAAAGTTCATTTATATACGGGGGATCAAATCAGTCAAAAATCCTGAATCCAAGCACATTTTTCAGCTGTCGCATGTAAATTGTCAGCAGCATCCCATTCATCACTGACATCCATTTCTTCATGCGGATAGAGTCCACTGATACAACTGCAAAAAGCTCGCGGTCAAATCTGGAACCCAAACGATGTCTGGAGCGAACGGCGTGGTGCGAAGAGGGCCTCATTAAGAAGAAAGAAAGGCAACAAATCATTGCAGATAGTAAAAAGCCGCAGTTGCTAACGGAGAGAACGAAGGCATATCACAAGTAGTTCGGTGGAAGTTTAGAGAACCCTGGAGGTGAAGAAAAGAAGAGGGAATAATTTACTGACGATAAGAACTTTTTACAAGTAAGTTTCCGAAGAATGGGCTATGGTAATGCTCGCAGACAGTTTTTGAAGCAGTTTTTAGGGATCCCATTCTGGATCTCTGCACTTCGTCGCTGGTCGATCAAAAACATCGGTTTTTCGACCACGGAAAAAAGCGGCGAGAAAAATGACTATTCCTGGGGAAACCCGGAACAACGACAAGGCAAGTCGGAACTCATCGCTGCCGTCCAAGTGGTTCTCGATGAAAAAGCGTCTGGCTAAGCAATCCAGACAGCATCCAGAAAAAAAAACGCGAGCTGACAGATGAACACCCAGGCAGTTAGCTCATGCGGTTATTAGAGATCCAGATTGGGCTGATTGAAGGACTCCAGAGCAGTAGCACGAGAATTTTTCGGCTGAACTACTACCGAACGACACATGCACACACTCACTCACACACGCACACACATTTCGATTATATGCTGTTAGTGCAGCCGCCGCCGCCGCGCCGAACGCTACCGTAATCCGCCCCTCGCCTTCGTCGCTCGTGCATGAAATTTTGTGCGCTGCACTCGACGTCGTCGTCGTCGTCGTCGCGGTCGTCGTCGCCGTCGCACCCCCCATTCGACGAACAATTCCGTTGCGCGAAAATAATCGATATCGCGACGAAACCAGATATCGCCGCGGAGCGCGTTTTTTTTAACCGTCCTGGAAAATCGATTTCAGCACTCACTGGCTGGGCGGTCGGCTGGCTCGAAGCGGCAAAAAGCCAAACGGCTGTTGGCGGCGAGAAAAAGCGAATGGTCGCGCGTTGTGGATAGATCACTGTTACATGGACAAGTTAGAAAGTTTCCTCTGGGAATGGTCTCCCGGAAAAACTCAGTATCCTGCTAAACAACTGTAAGCTCTGGAATCATTTTAAAGGACTTCAGTGAGGATCAGCTGGCCACCCTAGGCACTAGAACAATTGTTTCATAAAATCCACACAATCACCGCACAAACACACACTCACAGACACACCGCACACACACAACACACACATAGAGAGAGAAAGATACGCGGCCAAGGATACTGTAGCTCGTAGCGGCGGCTGTGCACGACGACGACGGCGGCCCGCAGCGAGCAACGAACACTCGCGGGCGCCTTCACACACGCAGCAACGGCCCTGCCAGCCAGCCATCCAGCCACCACCACAGCCCGTATACGCGATAAAGAAACCGGTTTTTCATGCCAGAACAATGCCAAATCGATCGATGGGGAGAATCGAATCGATACTTTTCAAATTCAACGTGGACCACGATTACGCGTGAACGCCTATGTTCCGCTACACCTCAGGCTGTATCGATTGACGTGCTGTGAAGTTGGGTGCTGCCGTTGCACGCACAAAATGCCACCTTCTAACTGAAGTATGTTTTTGAATTTTGGATCAAACAAGAAAGGTCATGTGCACCAAGCAAGAAGCACGGGTTTCTACAGTGCTACGGTTTTTCGCCGGACCAGAAGATGGCTAAGAGGAAAAATTGGGCGGAGACTTGCGCAACACCCGGAGCGGTTGCAACTTTTGGAGAGCGAATTGGAGGACGGGGTCGAGCAAAAAAGGCTGGGAAAGAAATTGAACAAAACAATAAGCATATATCCACTGTGGAAAGGAATGGATAACTGTGGCAACAATTCCGAGAAGTCTAAAAGTCCATTTTCAAAAGTGATACTACAGGCAACTTGTAACCAGGGGCGACGAAACACAGATAAGTTAGCCGCAATGGAAATGCAATGGCAAGGATGCCCAAATCGAAAAACCCCGGTATTCCATAGGGTCACATCGCCGACAAGGAACTTCCGCAGAAGCCAGTTTTTCGACCGCTTTTTGAGCAATCGCAAAAAAGATCGCAACGTGCACTCAAACAAGCGAACCAATTCATCGAACATAAGCGAAAAAAATCAGCTGAAGATAGAGATCCCGAAATCTCGACTAAAGAATGAGAGAAAGTTCTAGACTAAAAACATGGAGACAAGAAAGAAGCGGAAAAAGAAGCTGACGTGAGGAAAAATAGGGAATAGAAAGAATCTCCAATGTCCAGTGTCTGAAAAAGGGAAGTGGTATAGATTAGTAGCCGAGGAAAAAGTAAAGAAAAAATTAAATCCATCTGGAGCTAATTGACTAAAAATATGAGAGTCTCAAAGACAGCGATATGAGGTGTTCATGTGAGAAAGTGAATAGATCTAATCTTTAGAAATGAAAGAAAAAATACAGTAGGAACTTCAGAACAAGATTTTGTCAAAACCTCGAGGTAACAAATCTGATATCAGCCCGAAGAAATAATGTCATAGCCTTCGACGAATACGAATTCTCTGAATTCTCTCAGAACTTGGAAAACCTCTGAAAAGCAAGGAATTGTCCAGAAAATCACTAGGAAATGTTGGAAGCACCATTCGAGTATTATTTCCGCTGATATCGCTGTTGATCACAGAAAAAGTCGAGAAAAGATTGACTTGCTCGAAAAGAGAATGTGCTAAAAAAATGTGAGGATGGACGAGCGTTCAGTAAGGACAGAAGCTTGAGGTAGGATTGAACACAGCAAAACGCTGCCGCCACTTGGGAAGAAGCAACATTCGAAACATAAAAACAGCGAACTCCCTCCTCGTCGTCGTTGCGGCCGCTCGGGCAGTCGGGGCGCCGTGGAAAATCGTTAAAAAAGCCCAGATCACCGAGAACAAGAAAAAGTGAAGGCTCGTGGGCAGAAGAAGGCGAGCACTAGAAATGCTGTGAAAAATGAGATGCCCCTTGAGAAAGGGGCAACGAGGGACAGACGGTGAAAAAATCGGGTAAAAAGCTGGCCGAATGACTTAGGTTCCGGAGAAAAAAGAATGTCACAAAACCACCCGAAGACTGTGGGTGTAAAGTTGAGAAGAATTACCGAGCTTAGCCACAAAATTATAGAGAATAATCAGTGACGACTTCAGGGATAATTGAAACTGTTCGAAAATCCAAAGGACCTCTGTTCACTTCAATACCGTCCGATTAAAATGAAAAAGGAATATCATGCTCTGCATCAAAGTAACGTAGCACTTTTCACTAATGCCCACGCAGGCAGGCGGGCAGAAAAATTATCTGACTATAGCGGGGGACTAGCAGCCCCACACACACACACACACACACGTACGCTGCTGAATGCAGTTGAAAAAAAGACTTGTGCCTCGATCGCTGAGCGGAAACGTGCAGCTGGATTGTACCACTGAAGGGATGTACTGCTGTTGTTCCAAAAGAAGAAACGGGGTCATTTCCCTAAGAGAATACTAAAGGAACGGAGGACAAAAACGGATGGCTAGTTAATTGCCTATTTTAGTGGTCAAATTAGAAAAATGAAGTGCTGCTGCAAAACATTGGGTGAACACGATCAAGATGCAATTTGCTTATGTTGGAAAAAAAATAAGAGAAATGACTAGAAACTAAATGCAATGAAAACGATCTTCTAAATATGAAACCAGAGAAAAGCAAGAAAATCCAGAGAACACTTCAGTAGCAAAGAACTGTTGAAAGTGCTACACAAAAACGTGACTCGTGTAATAGTACGAGCGAATCTCAACGACATAACCTTATCATTAGATATTCCTTAACGAAAGAAAAAAAGCAAGACCGGGACATACTGCCAGACTGCCAGTTTTGAATTCAAGCGAAGGTTACAAAGGAAAAATCCAGAAAAACGTAAGAAAACATACCTGACAAGCATTATGCTGACGCTTAGCATGCAGTCCGTCGAATTATGTGTTGTTGTGCCCCGTTTGTGGTAGTGGCGGCCATGGCGACCTACCGTACTCGTCGGCAGTCATCGCCGATTGGCTAGCGGCGGCGGCGTGTGGCAACGCAGCCTGACAGCGATGCTGCCGACACGGGGGCACAGCAGGGGAGCTGTCATCACCGCCGGCTGGCGCCATCACAGACTTCTTTTCTACCACTGGGTGATTTTTTACGTTATACGGAGAGGCGTAACCCCGGCGATATTCTCTCTACAACAGCCGATAAAAACCGCGTGGATGGCGGCGTTTTTACGCTACAAATGCGGGTCAGCGGCGCGCATAGTGGACTATTTTTTCTGCACTTTGATGCGCGTCGCACGCGCTGGTACCAGCCCGCGAACGGCTGCACTTCGGGGCGCGCCCGATAAAAAACGACGCAAAAAACGAACGCCTCACCCCCCTCACGGAATTCGCTCCTCAGCTCCCACCCTCGGTCACCGAACGTGGCTTGCCTCGACGTGGAACAGCCTCGTACGCCGCAGGCCGCTTCGTGTGGACTTTGTGATACGCACAGCAGCACCTCCTGTCACGCTTTTCGAACAGCTCGTGCTGCTATCTGGCTAAATCTACTATAAGTACGAATTATAAGCCCCAGCTAGGGTGGCAACGGTCTAGAAAGAGAAAGCATCCGGAATGCGAATGTACGAGGAATGCAGGCATATCAGAAAACAAATTTGGGCACATATAGAAGTTTCCTTGAAGCTAGTAGAAAATCTGTTTCCACCTCTAATGGTAGATGTAAAAAAGATAAATGTAGTTACATTATTACTCTAATCAGACTGTGAGATACAGTGCAAGTATCTCTCCATAACACAAACTTTGACAATTTATTGTTCGGGGCGAAGTACAATGACGACTGTCCCACGAATCCTTTCTTTTTTTGGGTCTTGAAAATTGCTCCAGTACGTTATAGAACTTCTCCCTTGGGTCCAATAGTGGAACACTTAGTTCCACAGGAGCTTAATTCTATAATGATACCCATTGTTGACCTGAACATTGGATACTGCAAAAGCTTTCCACAGTACTTTTTTATAGGAGCAAAAACTGCCAAGTTTTTTGGAACACACATTGTCCACCATGCGTCCTTTTCTGTAAACTCACAACCATCTCAACAGCAGTGCCCAATATTTACACTGTTCTAATACTTGTTAGACCGGAACCCGCCACTCAAAAAAGTAAAAGTGCACATATTCAGCTCCTAGATACGTGATGTGCTTTCGCTTTTCAGGTTATATTTGTCATTATATTCAGAACACAGACCCATAATAACAAAGTTGACCATTGCATGAGAATTATTTCTGTATGGAAATGTACTAAAACCAATTCGGAAACGCCTTCGAGAACATTACAGCCAAAGTGAACTGTCGGAGTCAATCCAGCTACTCTCCACGATTTCGAAGGCACAGAAGACGAATTCAATAGGAAATGGGAAAAAAGTTGACATTTATGTGAGTGTGGGAATAATTATATCCAAGAACAGCAGAAACCAATGACTTTAGAGTTGCAGTGAGAACTAATAGATAATTCTGTTTCAGCCAGGAAATAGCTAAAAAAGGAACAGCTGAATGTTTGCCTGTTTGTTCTAGAAGACATAAAAGACAGAACAGCGTTGAATCTTTCATATTTTGCGGACAAGCAGACAAATCGCTGACAAATTTGCTAACAATTTTTGTCATAACAAAAAAAAACATAGCAGTTGTGAAGTATTATAAAAAGAATAAACTTCACATCGTACTTTCTTTAGTGCATAAGATTGCGTAGAACTTCCTTCATGAGGTTCGCGATGGAACCATGTGGCGCACCATTTTCTTTGGTATATTGAATAAACAAACAAATGAAAAAATAGACGGGGCAAAAAATGCCGGCGCTATAAAAAGCCGAAGATATTGATGTCTGCACTTATTGTCTGTTCGTCTCTCCTCCCTAAATGTTCTTCCATCATGATATAGAAGCTATTCCGAACTCTTCACTCTCCTTTTCGTTCAAGATCTCTCACTAGTGGGCGGGTCGTTGTCGGCAAATTCAGTGCAGTAGCTGCTGGCGTGTACGAGTACATTAGTACGCGCACACTTTGTGACTACTTCCCGGGTGGTACGGATGCGAAAAAAACCAGGCAAAAACTGGCACGCCCTCTGAGGGCAACTGGAAAGCGAGGCTAGTGAGACTCTGACTAAAATGCCCCCTTTTTGCACTATTGTGGACGCGCATGTGTACCACAACTAGGTAACAATGCGGCGTTCATTCGGAGCGGGACCAACTAATAGGGATTCTCAGCCAGTTATCTGTTCCACGATTTCCAAGGACTATAACATTGACCCTGTTTTTTGCACCATTTTCACCCGGACAACAGCAGTTTGTCGGCGTGGGGGCATCAAAGTGCACAGCCCTGCCCTGCATGTAAAGCGGAACATAAATCTGCAGTGAAAATAGCGCGACAACACAGGAGACCGTGAGCATCGCACGTCCACTGATTGTTTGTCACTGCAAACGCAGCACACTCCGAGGATTATCAACACCGCCGAGGGTCCATAGATGAGCCACGCCCACCGAATGCACTTTCACGTCACGTGACGAGCGCAATATCAAGTCGGCAGGGACTATGCATGTTGGCGATACAGCTGTGCCCACCTCTTCGCACTACTCATCTACAGTACTCAGTTCTCAGTAAGTCCACAACAGGGATACTGTACCAATTTCAGCCCTTACTGAGTGACATTAGATGTCGCCAGCTAAAAAAACACCTTGTAGATAGAACAGGTTGAGAGCAGCTGCTACTGCTGCTGCGGTGTGAGAGTGTGGCGATTTGCTATAGAAAAACAAGCTGCGCGCCTGAAAAGGCGCTCACCCTGTTTTTGCTGAGGTAAACGTTCTATGAGCTCTGATGGCGAGGAGGAAAACGCGGTCGACACCTGCCCGCCAAGGCGCAAATACCAGGGGCTGCAAAAGTGTCGAGTTTTTCGGCAGAACTCCTCAATATTTCGAAGGGATTTCCGGTATTCGAGTTTTTAGGCTGATGAGCTACCAACACTCTCTTATAGAAAATGAGGAGTTGTCTTTCCAAAAACCAGTTCTCTAACCATTAGTAGTAGTTTTGCTGCTTTCTGGACAGAAAAGAAAAAGAAAGAAGGCAACTCCTCCAAAAAGATGCCAACGATCAGGAAACATCTCTGATATTTATTTATTGATGTTTTGGATTTCTGGTGTTCTGAAAGGTATAAAAGCTAAAAGAAGTGGCAGCGCAAAAAAGTAAGATCAGCGCCGTTCTCACAGGGAGGAAGAGAAATGTTATCTACAAGAAAGCACAGCACTAGAGAGAATTAATAAAGACAGAAAAAAAAACTGAACTGGAGGGCGGTGTTTGATAATCTAGAAATGTGCATCTGAAACAGTAGCCAAGAAATCTTCAACATAATATGTGATTTGCAAAGCCTAAAACCTTTTCCTCAGAAATAAAATAAAAAGGGGAAAAGAGGAAGAAATGATAGGAAATGTTTTTCACAAATTGCGCTATATCCTTTCTATAACGGACTTCGGTAGTAGTCCATCCGAGAAAGTTGGGGGTAAGTGCAAGCCCGGTCACACACATTTTTCTTTTCGTTTGCACTGAATGGACAGAAAAAACAAGAATAAAAAAGCGGTGGATTTGGAAAGAGAGGTTTTGTTACGAGAATATTGACCAGAACCTTCAAGAAGCATTCCAATTACAGGCGTGAAAATGCAAAAAAAGAGAGATAAAAACCAGTTATGTCACGAATGAAAAGGATGAAGATCGAGTTCCTGTTCCGGACTTCGGACGACTTCGATGCACTTAAATTAATAACAAAGAAGAAGAAGAAGAAGTGTAAAATGCTAAAATCACTTCGGCCTCATACCGTCCTCCAACACGGTGAATACGAAAATGCAGGCTAAAGTTGTGTGCTGGTCAAGCTAAGAGCTTTGAATCAAGCCATCTTTGAGCTCCGTATTCCTCCAGTATATCCCGACTCCCTTAACGACAAAGAGATTTCACTTTTCAAATCCTTCGTCGATGGGTGGGTGACAAATTACACGCCAGTGACGACAAAGCAGAAAAAATGCGGTTTGTGGTGCAAGGGCGGGACAAAGACCGGTGATTCCAAGGATCGTCGTGGAGAAAAAAATCGAGGACGAACGGCTGCGGTTGCCGAAAAAATGGGTTAGTCCGCCCCTCTTATGTGTGTGCGTGTGTGTCTACGGGTAATGGCTATTCGGTCAGTCGAAAAGTGCAAAAAAACGTCGCGGACGCCCGAAATAAACTCGAATGTCCGCACGACACATTGGGTCGGCCACTAAGCAGCACCAACTGACCGCTTGTGGTGGAACACATCATGCAGAACAAGGATTGAAACCACACAAAACACTAGGGAAAATATGATAAACCTGCCGATAACACACCGGATTCATGCCTTCATAAGGCGTGACGACTGAAAGCGCCATTCAGCGAACGTTCTTCTGGCGGACACCGTGCGGACTAGCCGAATCGAGGAGCCAGAACGGCCAATGAGCAGATCTATAGCGACGCAGCGACGTAGCCAATCCAAAAAACGATCTCCTCGGCCTCGGAAACGGAGGGCGTGGCCGAAGCTGCACCGCATAACTCGCATTTTCGTACGCGTGAATGTCTATACAGTAGAACGATACAAAAGTTAACTGTGGAATTTCCGAATTCAGGCCGAATTCTACCGTTGCCCCACATGGTGTTTCTATAGCACTTTCTGAGTGCCGATATTATGTTTGGAAGTGCATAGAGGCGGGGCTTGACAAGTGCTGGAGAATCATGCAGCGTTGCAGCAATTTCCACGAATTGAATGCTGTGGCTACGACTGAAGCCACAAGATACTTTGTTGGGGACGTTAGGATGACTATGCAAGTTTTTACCAGAAATCTAAGTGAACTCTCACACAGAGGTTAACTCTAAGCTGATTATTATAATTTATTTCTATAGAAATGTATCAATTGTCCAGCAGCTATATACCAACATGTGTTTGCCGATTACTTGTTCACTATTCTTCAGAAAAAACCGGCAAGTTCCGAATAATACTTCAAAGTGAACAAAATCTCATAATTGATTAATTTGTACATGTTTAGTCTGAAATGAATTCTTATAATCTATTTCCTTGGAAAATTTTGCCTTTCGGATTCCTTTGTTCAAGGCACCCCTTCCTTCCGACCACTCTACCAGTCCCCCTTCCTCCAACATCTGTGACCACAACTGGTCTTAGCGTGCTCGGCTTTGAAGGGCTGGTTCAGGGGTGAGATTATTTGACCTAAAAACTGCAAATCTACCTCCACTATGGAAATGGCCTCAGAAAATAGTTAAGCAACCACATCATTTCTCCATAATGTCTTACCAACACGAAATCACTTAATACGCATCTGGATCATAGGGCTCCTCGGTTACGGCACAGTTATTAAAGATGATAAAAAATTGAATTAGAGCCAAATCGTACTAGAATCTCGCTAAAATTGAACCTGCTGCACCGATCATTGAAATACATATGCGGCTGTGCCAGTCTCTGGTCAACCGCGAGTCCCGTCGAGGGCCAAGTTCAGCTTACACTAATGGTGAGTGGGGTGTGTACATACAACAACAACGACAATATTAAAAGATTGATTGCTTGGAAAACAATGCGAACATCCATAAAGTTTGCATGATCTGATGTATGTAGTAATGTTCTAATCTCAAAATATATGTACAGGCTCCACAAATAACAAATCCGAGGAAAAAAACAGCTCATTTTGTGATAGTCATAATATTCACACCAAGGAACTGGTCCCTGGATGAGTTTCACTCTATTTGAGCATCTTTTAAAATTTTTCTTGTCTCAAGCTACGTGAAGAAGATCAAGAAATTCGCATCATGCATCTTTCAGCAATAGATTCTTTAGAAACTACTACCTTAGTCTAGAACATATGCCCTTTCTATTAGCATTCCATAAGATCAATTGAAAAGTTGCTACCAATCGGTACCGACAAATTCTAGTTCTCATCTAGGCCGAACAAGTTCTCCATGAAAGCTGCTAGTGCATCGTCTTTCTGTTGTATTCAGAGCTCAAACAAGTATTCTACTGTTTGCCATGTCCGCAGTCTGCCATCAAGATAGTCATGGTCACAAAGAAAAAATAAAGCGAATATCTGAAAAATTAGAAACGTGGGGGGAGGGGGGAAAACTAAGAAGTATTACCTGCAAGGTGGATAAATTGTCGCTCATCATGTCGATTACTTCCCACTCTGAGAATTGAGCACTATCTGTACAACGAAATAAATTCATAGATAGATTCTCTCGATCAAAAACCTTCATTATTCTTCCCAAAAACCCCATCAGAGCTCCATACGCGGAAAGTGCAAATCGTATAGCTGCTCCGTGCTGCTTGCATGCTCAGCTGACCACTGGATTTTTTTAGTGGCAGAACGCCGCCTTGTCCACGTGCTGCTCTTAGATAACGAACGAATGTGGGTGCACTCTGCGCTGTTCGAACTACTCTCACGAATGAGGGATGTGAGGGACGGCAGAGAGTGAGCGAGCATCTGCTACTAACACGCGCTATACAGCGCATATTTTTTGCAGTTCACCATACACTGAGGCGCTCCAGAGGCCACATAAATCGATTTTGCGTTAAAATGGGTCCAAGTAGAGTTCAATCGAGTCGAAAAAAAGTTTTCCTCGAAAAAATAGGCAAATCGTGGGAAACACCAAACAGTTGACGGATGGTGGAGAGCGGATTGTCCGTTTGCACAGTATGGAATGAGATAGAAAAAACAAAGGACAGATAGAGTTGCCATACAATAACTGATTTAAGGAACATCATGGAATATTTCACTGTTAACTTTTAACTTAACTTAACTTCTTGACTTCAAACCTCCAGCATTCCAACAGTCTACGTTTAAAAAAAATGAAAATCAATAATGGAGCAGCACTTTGGAAACCCAACCTGACCATGGATTTCCAGAAAAAAGGAAATGCGGCTACTCCGACAGCTTGCATGTTTTTACTTATGGTAGTTATTCCTGCACTATTATAGTAGAAATACACCGATATACAAGAAGCTCAATATTACTGTAATCAAAAATTCCTCAAGTGCAAATTCGAGGAGGAATTTTTGAATTCTCCCCTATTAGGCTAGCACAAAAAACCAGAAATGTCATTTGATCAGACATCTGCATGCTGCAGCATAAAAAAAAACCACGAAAAAAATGCTAGAAAGAAACAGTATGCAGAAGGATGAAGGTTGAAAGAGACTGTTGATAGAATAATATGAATTTAAATTTTCACCCCTCATTTCCGAATTTTCGGTAAAAATACAAACATTTTAATGCATATGCACATTTCGATGAAGTGAATGTGTAGTATAGCAAATGTGCCCAAGCTGCTGACTGTTATTATTTAACCGTTATTTTCTTCTCTAACCATATTTTGATCATGGCAAATAAAACCATTAAATCAGGGTGTTCACATGAATGTGGAATCATTTAGGACCAAGATTTTGAAATAAAATATGGTTGGTATGTTTTTAGAAGCAAAGAGGAATATTTTGGGTTCTACAGAAACGTTCCACTCGACTTTGTCATCAGAAACCCTCAACAACGTCTCATAATGTCTCAGTATAACAAAGCGTTATCAAAAGCTTAAATAATTGCAGCGAGGGACATCTGTGCAAGAACAGAAACCAAACACATTAAAAAAGAGCGCAAAAAGCGAACGCGAATTTTGCACTTTCTGTCGGAAAGAAAAAGAACGGGAAAAAGTGAAGGAGAAAAAAAAGACCACCCAATAAGATCTGTGATCTTGGAATCAAAATTCGCGTTCACGCTCAGCTTGCTGTCTAGGAAATTCTTCGCTTAGTGTTTGAACAGTGTTTGGAGTTATTCTATGTATAGTTTAAAAAGTCGCTCACATTAGGCGTGATGGAGACTGTTTTTTGCAAGTTCCTAGTTCGTGCTCGTAGACGAATAAATGTTTATTTCCCCCCTCCCCTCACTTTCCCCACCTAGGACAATTTTCTCAGGGAGCATTTCTACCACGTTAGCACTGATATAATTAACTAATAATTAATAAAGAGGTGATAGTTGGAGTTATAGCAAGAAAGGTCCTCCCTCACGAGCAGATGATAAATAAGGAAATTAGATCATACTAACGAGGATCATTGAGGCAATAGTGAAACATGCTACAGGTTCCACTTTTCCAGAAAAAAAACCTAACAAATGGATTCCCAGTGGTGCCCGAGTTATACAGTGCCATTGAATAAGTCCTTAGAAATTCCCACTCCTACAGAAGAAATATTAGAAAAGAAAACTAAATGAGTACCGCATTCATTTGTGGATTGCGTCCGAAAGACGATAGCATTGGGTACTGAAGTAGTGAATTCGGCTGGAACGAGAAGAGATCTGAAAAAAAGCAGTTATCATGAAGAGTGCGCTTTTCAAGTGGAAAAATACGAAGGAAAACTGCTCCAAACTTCCAGCAGATTCCATGTTCGACTGCCCTTCAATCTCGAAATATTTGTGAGTTCGTTCCAATGACTATGTTTCACGACAACTAGGGAAGGGATATAAAATTCTTCTGCCGATATTTTGACTATGTCGATTTTCGCTTTCCTAAAGGCAGTATATCACCTTGTCTTCATGTTTGAGGTTTAAGCGGAATCTGAATCATCTCGATGTGCTGAATCCAGCGGTGTACCTAAAATGATGCAAAACTGCCTTTAAACCCATTTTTTGAAAGTTTTTCAGGACGGGATTTGGAACCATTTGTCAAGCCGAGTGGACGCGTGAAGCCACCGATCTTATCGATTGGACACGTCAAGACGTGTTGGCCAACGCTGCAATCGTGGCGGGCAGCCAGCACACTCACGGATCGCTCTGCACAAGTGATCCGTGATCTGCACTTTCGTCCCCTTTATGGGTTTTGACGCACATTACTGGAACCAGCGTGACAAGAAGATTCAGACTCTGCTGATGTCTCCAACCCACGAAATAAGGTGACACATTGCCTTTAAGAGCCTGAAAGCGTGTCACAATCCATAGAATGTGCAGAACCAAATGCACGAGCGACTAAGTCAGAGTATAGAGGCTTATTTTCCACCCATCAGGAGTATCAATCATAACTCATAATCAAGCAAAACCAAGGTAACAAACGAATTTTAGCGTTCTGCACCTCCCATCATTACGCAGTCCATACGAAAACCAACTAGAGTAATCATCGTTGGTTCGGGTGGTCGTCGTTTCATGAATTACAGCCCAGGAAAGACACAAAACAATTGCAAACTGCATTTATGTGGGGTTCAGCTCCTACTAAGAGAACATCTACTGCTTTGTGTGTGGTCATGTCAGTCACCTGAGATACTTGGTAAGCAAAACAATAGTGCGGTTTCGTGGTGTTCTTCTTTACTGTGATTTGAAAAACATTTGACTAAATGCTGATAATCAATTCATGGCTTCCGTTTTGCCTTTTGCCATGGATATAACAGGGGAACCTAACTTCCTCCTATGCTTGTTTTCTATCGCATGCAATGTGACCTACCAGAACGACAAGAAGAACTCGTCGAACACCTAGTACTGTCCGACTTCAATTGATGTGAGGTGGGTAGAAACATCAACGAGTCTACAGTTTTTTTCCAAAAGATAGGATGGAAGTGGTGTTTTCGCTCCAGAAATAACAATTTTGGACCAGACGATGCCAGTTGTTCTAGACCTCCAGCATGTAAAACATAGGATCAACTGTGTCCTGGGATTCGCTCCATGGAGATGTGGAGAGGAGCCACTACTGGTGATGACTCTTAGCAACGAGTAAGTTCGGCTAAAGCATTTTCGCAAAACATTTCTGTGCTTGATATGAGCTGTCCTCTCGCCCATGTGGGTGTGCTCCATCTCTCAGCCCAAATTTCACCAAGATGCCAATGGAGAAGTTCAGATGAGAAGGATTCCACTTCTACACACCGATTGTACATGCCTGGAGCAGTTGCATAAAATTCATCTTGTTAACTTTCCCTCTCCATTCTCGAGACTTCCATTCAAGCGTCGAGGACAAACTGAGCAACCTCAAACGATGCGGCTTTTCAAAGACATGAAAGTGAGATGCTGCCCTTTCTCCTGCAGCGTTAGTAGATGTTCAAATGAGCTATACACCTCACTGGTTGTGATTATTTGCGAGTGACTGTGGTTTCGACACCCACAGAAAACGTCATGAACTTACTGCCCAACCCATTAGCATGGTGAGGTTGAACTTCAAAATCGTAGTGACTGTATCTACGTATTGGATGCGCCCTAATGGTTGGGATTCATAGGAGTTCCGTTTACCCTTACAGTATCCTGAGCTTCTGAAGCTCAAGAATAAGCATTTGCTGCTACAATGCTTGCATGATGTTCGGTATGCGGTTTCAGGAACATGCAATCTTTCTACTTCATGAACATGTAGCACAACCTCCCATCAGACAGAGGCGACCGCAAATTCTGTAAAATATTCATATTTGGTGTCCATATTTTTATAAACTGCTAAATTTCCGTTCCGTGCGTGAATCTTGTACGAAAACCGTGTTCTAGGTTACCAGATGGGATGTCTAAGAAACTACCATGACTTCTGCTCCAGCGATCTCACGATCGATCATCTCAAGCTCCGCATACCGTAGCTTCCGCTCTCATGAGTGGATGGTTCTTGATCCTCTAACTCCGCCCCTTCGTGTTTGAAGGGAGAAGATGAAAAGAGCCTGAGCTAGTGATGGTCGGTTCGGTAAAAGCCTCATAGGAAGACGAGTATTCCAGGACAAGATAGGAAGACGAGTATTCCTACACAAGTTCTGGTGATTGTACAACAATCACACAACAAGAAGGGTCCCTTGGTTGGACCTACTCATCGTCCTTCAGAATGCTACGAAACAAATTCCAAGGCTGGCTGTAATGAGCGGCTAGAACCGAACATTCCAACACAAGTCCAGATCTTAAAGTCATTACTCTCTTTATTCCTCACTCGATATCATTACGTAGATACTATTCCAGAGCGAGTAAAATAATAAAAGACTTGCTGAGCTAGTGTCTGAAGAGTTGAATCACCAAAACTCCACTGGACCGTGATGCAGTCCAAATAGAGATCAAACCATATAAACCACATTTTCTGAGCGGTTGGATGGATGGCTTTGTAGAGAGGTGACACCCGGCTTCGTTACACATTTCTCGCTGAGTTGCGTGAAGATGATCAACAAACATTTTTGTGTGAGTAAGTCTCCTGGGACGTAACGAAATATTAGGTGGTCAAGTATGAAAGGTGTGATTTCATGAGCGGTCAGCTTGACGGTCTCTATCTTCGAAGTTTTGTTGGATCGCTCCTCATCTTTCTTTCCATTATGAAAGCATTCCCCCTCTCAAAATCATTTTCACGATCTTTTATTAGTTTTCAGATTTTTGTTTGAAAGCATTTTTGTAGAACTACTCAAAGATGAAAAATCGTGTTATTTTGGAACATAGGTTCCATTTTTCAGCCATTCCAGCAGAGAAAACTGGAAGCATCACGGCAGCGTTAAGGGACATTTGGCTAGTAAATGCACTGAACAGCGTTTGTTTGGGAAGTTCCGCTCAGGTGACATGAAGCTGCAGTGAGCTTTATGATGAATGGATATCGATGAGCTGGAAGCTAAGCCGAAGGAGATAGGATTCATACCGGGTCAGCATAAGCAGCAAGGTGTGATCTTTATAGCCCAATAATATTTAGATATTTTAAGGCAATATAACAATTAAAAATGGTACGGTGAACGAATTTTTACCAGCTCGACCGTCAAAAATGGGTGCCAATTTTTGACCATTTATCACAATTCCAAGCTGCTTAAGCCAGAGGAGCAGGGGTGGGGACCAACTTTCCATTCATTGTACTGGGCGAACCTTGCTCTATTTGACCACAACTCCTTTCAGGGATTAGCTCACTTCTTGCTGGAGAAATTTTCATTTTTCAACATGATGTTGGAAACGCTCTTCGCCACTTGATTGCTACTGGCTTTCCACTTTTCCAAGCTGTTGGCTCAACCAAGCTACCATTAAGGAAGCAAGGCTATGCCGGTACTACAGGAGCATATTCGGATATCTTATACTGCATCTTGCTTCAGAAACAAACTCGAAATCTTCTCATTCAAAATCAGACATTTCATACTTGACGACCTAATAGATGGATTAGCACCAACTTTTGAAGCAATGATACACCATCGTAGGGCCATTGACACAGCTAAGGATTGACCTCACTTTACAAGACAGAGCAGTTTGCAGGAAGTGCGAGTTTCAAGACTTTTAGAGAAGTAATAGGGATTGTTCGAGGCAGTTGTTATTTGCTATTTTGATCCAGGTATGATTAAGCTTACAATATTTCTTAGTTAAACAAATGAATTAAAACAAATTCATCACCAGATTGACTATTCGGAGAAAGAGAAGCATTCGCACTTCAAGCAGAAAGAAAAAAATTGAAGAGTAATTGGAAGCAAACGATAATATGCTGGAGCAAAATGAAATGAAAAAAAAAATGAAAATGAAACAAACGAATAATTTGCTGAACAACTTTGCCGTGAATGCTACACAATTCCAACAAGACACCTATTTCAAGAGAAATGAGCTTCACTAGACCCGACCACCTTACATGGGTTTCTCATTAGAGAAACAGGCACAGTTTCCCCATTGTGCTCTGTGAAAGGAGAGCTGATTTTTTGGGAAGGTACCACACAATGGAGCGACCCAACTAGCTCATCATTTCTGAGTACATTTTTGAATAAGTTGCCTCGGCAGAAACTGCAATGCCTCAGAGGATGTTTATTCAAATTCTTGTCTCATTTGCTATTAATAGAGCAGTAATTACTGATATAACGCATCCAAGAAATAGAAAACTCAAGAAGCTGAATGTAAGCGCACTCTCGATTGTGTGGAATATCTATCTCTGCCACGCACTAGTCGAGCAGTGATGAGACATATCTGAGATACCAGCAATAGCAGTCTTATTTAGGCTTTAAAACATGAATCGAATACTCCATGAACCCTTTAATTTCTCACAGCTATATGCTAGATGAAGAAGTAGTCATTAATACACGTTTTTAGAAAGCAATTCTGGATTCATGCACCTCTGAGAAATTTGAGAATCAAGCAGAGCAAAGCACGATCAGCTGTTCCTTATCCACACTATATTTACCACGATGCTTATACTCTCGTAATCAGATTTCTTTAACAATAATTCAACTTGAGATTAGTATAGATACATCATGAGCAAACTCTTACGAAAATGCATGGAAGATAGAGATCAATAAGTTAGGACTCGTGTATCACCTTTTTGCACTTCTAAGGAGTTTTCGGCCGAGGAAAAAGTTTTGAGAAAAAATTTTCACATTTTATTTCAAAAGGTGGTTCTAACCTGCCAACGAATTATCAACCAACACTGTAACTACCACCGTTATCGTTGACGTTTTTTCACCGCTTGAGAAAATTTGGACGCTTCGCTCAAAAACCAAGCAGGCCTTCAGGTCGAAACGTTTCACAGGCGCAAATTCGAATAGTTTTTTTTGTCAAAGATTTTTGCTTCTAAGTTCGCTGCAAGAAAGCGAAATAAGTGGTTGTCGCAGTGAGATGTGTCATGTCATGCATGTCCCAGCGCAAAATATGGAGAGTGAGAGATAGCAATCCGCTTCAAATCGTGTATTTTTCCCTTGGATGGCTGTGCAATACGTGACCCGACGTCGTCATATAGAAAGTAAATTTTGTTCAGTTTTTGACGAACTGCCACGGCGAGCCGCTCCTGCTGCTGATGTTTAGTCGCGTTGTGTCTGCCTTACCAGGAGAAAATAAGCCGTGTTGGACTATCCTTTCTCAGTACCGCCAAATGCTTGCCATTGTTTTCTGTTGGTGCAATTCGCCAAGAAATGGTGGGAACTTCAGGTTTGTGTGGACTGAGCCGTTGGTGACGGTGAGAATGATTAACATTGAACACTGATTTCGCCTCGCTGGCAATGAGCTGCTTCAACCATTAGTGGATTCTTTATGGGAACAAAAAATGTACAAAAAATGTCGACTCGCTTCTGGTACAAGGTGGGTGTTAGCTCGTGTGGGAATGAAGCGCTGTGCTTCCATATTTCCTCGAGGCTACGAAGGTATGGGTTTATACATAGTTGCAGGTGACATACTCTGCAGTTATGTGCGATCTCGTCTAGAGATCCGCTGATCCGCTCTAACGAAATCCTATAGCTCAGTAGCATCGATGACGAATGATCAATCACACCTGTCATCTCATATTTCCTTGTTTTGAAGAAATTGAAGAACAATTTAAGCTTGGTGATAGCAGGAAATGCCTAGACCAACTTTCCGGTGCATTTTCTCTGCTGGTCTTATTGCAAAGCGCTCAAAAAAGGAGCTGATACAGCAGATTAGTTCAAACTAGCTCCTCTGCAAATTCTGTTTTATCTGTAGTAGTACACTGAGCAACTGGAAAAGTGATGTGAGCGTAGACATCACATTCTATAATATAATATATGTGTAAATTTTGGCGCTCTCCAAAACTCCTGAAAATTTTCGAAGTTAGCGAAAAAAAAAACGCTCAAAACATTCTACCCAATCCAGTACAATTTATATGTAATTCGGTGGATAAATTGGAATCAACCATGGCACTTTCAGTTGTATCTAACACGTTGTTTGTTCCCAACTGTAATTAGTTGTTGGTTACTGTGTCAAAAAGGGAAAAAAGTCTGCAATCAACAATCTCTATGTACCTCTGGTTTCAAATAAATTAGCAATGCAGAATGGAAGAAAATATACGTACTGAAGTCTCCCGATAGTGAAGCTAGTCTGTGTTGAGACTCCAAAAATTATTGCGACTTCTATTCCAGTAAATCGAAACTGCAGTTCCAATGATGAGAACAAACATGCTGTACTCATAAGTTATGGTGAAACTTTGCTGATGTAGTATTCTCACAAAATCGCGAAATTTTCCAGAGATTCCGAGAGGAAAAAGGCACACACAGAGCTATGACAGATGCTTGAATTTTTACCTATTTATTTACAACAATCCTCCAACCCTAAATTTGCTCGTATCTTCTTACAGAAAGATGTTTTCTCCTCGATCCCATCCTTTGCCAGGGATCAGATATTGAAAAAGTGAAGTATAATTCAGAAGATCGGTCTTCGCTACCGGCGACACAATGGTTTTGTATGGATGTGTGATTAAATGTTCGCTTCCCACAAATATATAGGCAAGTGGGAAGGGAGATGCAGAATCCGAAGCGAAGCTGATTTGTTGTTACATGGCAGTAGATCACGGCGATATCGCGGAATTACTATGCTATCTATTCTTTTTTGAATTTGGAGAACACATTGTAACAAACATGAATATAACCAACTAAGATTTTAAAGAAGGTATTGCCACAGAAGTATAGTTAGAATGAGTCGGTGACGTAGTGCATAGTTATAGATGGAATTAAAAGTTGCACGCATATAAGCGACCTGCTCCCAAATTTAGTCAAAAAATACAAAATCGCGGATACAATAACGAAATCGGAAACTATTGAAGCGTCGAACGATCCTACGGGAGCCATTGTCGTTTTTGAGAAAACTGCTGTGTAAACTGCAATAGAGGATAGGTGCTGATTTCAGAAGCTTCCATCAATTTTATCCTATGCGACAGGCTATCAGGGATATTTCCCCGGAACTAATAACAGTTTTTCCTTTGATGTTCACAATAAACGGTATCACGCATTTCGTAGCTAATTGAAGAGGTGTATCTCATCAGAATCAATTTTGAGATCAGAAGCACTTTTAGGCGACGCCGCTCAGAATGGTTGTACTCATATTTCGTCACGAAGGCGCTAAAAAATCTCTTCTTGTAACCTTATTTTTTGAAAAGTTCCCGTTGCGGAGCTACCACGAGTTACAGTATGCCGTAGTAGTGGCAATATTAATCGCTGGCGACTAATGGGGGTTGCATACTATTGGAGCAGCGACGCTACTGCCGCGGCGGCAAAAGCGGGTGCGGGGCAGAAGTTGTCGCCCGGCGACAAAATACCCACACTGCCGCTTCTTGCCGCGCGCCGCTGGGCGACGTCGCTAGAAGCCGGAAAAAAGGTATCCAACCTCTTGTCGCCAGATCCTTGCCGCGGTGAAGCCGCCGCAACGTCGCCGGCCTATGTTTAACCATGGGCAACCATCGCCGCGACAAAAATCTACAAGCCCCAGCACGTTGGTACTAAAAGCTCTTGTGGTAGTTGTCGCAATGGGCACCTCGAACTCACCAAAAAAGGGGTTGAAACGGGGATCCGTGATATATTTGGTGGGGAACCATGTATACAATTATGATCAGCATCACCAGGAGATTCTTCTGGTGCTAAAATCTCCAAATCGATTCTGATTTTAGACACTGCCTTTAAAAGGCAAATATACGGTGCGTTTCATAATTATAGGGACACCCGATTTTTTGCTGTAGCGAGCTTTACCGTGGACCAATCGATCTGATTTTTTCTTTATTCAATTCAGGATGTGAAATAACCTCTAGAGACATATTTTCCATTGACATCATTAATATATAAGATTTTTATAGAGAAAGATAAAAAAGCCAGTGTTTCAAAATTATAGGGACACTTGGACTTGATGAAACGATTTACCCAGAAAACGGAATCTGTCAGTGCAGTTGTTACCAGTGGGGTATTCCCTATCCATTGCTAATCCGAACCTTCGGTTCTTCAAACTCCTGATGGTGTTCCAGATGAGGTTCGGCCCAACATCGATTTTGGTTTCTTGAACTGTGCTTTAAAGTTTTTTTTAGCATAAACGTTCTAGACGCATTGAGCATGGAACCATCTAGAATTTGTCTTAGAACCATTTTCCGCTAGAAATGAGTATTTACAAGCGCTTTTCAGGTACAAGGCCTCGAGTTTGTGGCAGCTTTATCGTGCTGTCGCGCCTTGACCCACAGGGATAACTGCACTTTCTTGAACCAAAGCAAACTTTTGTCAACGATAACCACTCAGATTTGATGTAGAATGATCACACAGGATTTGTTGAATGCCTCTATGTTGAATTCTAGTTGATACAAAGGTAATCAACAACCTACGACATGCACGAGATCCAATCGACACTGCACACAGTCGCTTCCTAAATCCCATCATAAAAAGGAAACATAATTGTGGCCTTAATTCTTCAATAAGGCCTCTTTTCTGTATGAATCGATCAAATTCTCTCTTATTCATAAGATCAGATAATATTTCTGGAGAAAAGAATTAGTTTCCCAAGACGGTACTTGGGAGGCAAAATGGCTTGTTCGAGCATGTCATGTCGTGCACGGCGTAAGTTGTTCATCGCCTTTGTATCAACTAGAATTCAACATAGAGGCATTCATCAAATCCTGTGTGATCATTCTACATCACATCTGAGTGGTTATCGTTGACAAAAGTTTGCTTTGGTTCAAGAAAGTGCAGTTATCCCCGTGGGTCAAGGCACCACAGCACGATAAAGGTGCCACAAACTCGACGCCTTGTACTTGAAAAGCGCTTATAAAACTCATTTCTAGCGGAAAATGGTTCTACGACAAATTCTAGATGGTTCCATGCTTAATGCGTCTAGAACTTTTATGCTAAAAAACTTTAAAGCACCGTTCAAGAAACTAAGGTCGATGTTGGGCCGAACCTCATCTGGAACACCTTCACCAGTTTGAAGAACCGACGGTTCGGATTAGCAATGGATAGGGAATAACCCACTGGTAACAACTGCACTGACAGATTCCGTTTTCTGGGTAAATCGTTTCATCAAGTCCAAGTGTCCCTATAATTTTGAAACACTGGTTTTTCTATCTTTCTCTATAAAAATCTTATATATTGATGATGTTAATGGAAAATATGTCTCTAGAGGTTATTTCACATCCTGAATTGAATAAAGAAAAAATCAGATCGATTGGTCCACGGTGAAGCTCGCTACAGCAAAAAATCGGGTGTCCCTATAATTATGAAACGCACTGTATTTCACTCTAATCAGGTTGAGATCCTGCAAACAGCACAGGCGCCGCCGCTCGAAAAGTTTGCTCCCAGGACAAAAAGCGCCAAGCGCCACTTGTAAAAAAATAAAAATATTAGAAGATCACAAAAATAAAGTGGCTGAAATGCCTTAACAAACCTAATCATATTTCTGCCGACGCCCTAGCCAATATGAAACCTGAGCAATCGCTAAGGCAACATACTGTATACGAACAGCAAGTGGAGAAAGTTTAGATCCCTACTATGGTTACTAGTTCTTCAACGGGAAGAACTCCGAACCATTGTGGATCATCCTGAACCCAAGAAGACTTTTGCGAGGGACTCTACAAGTGACATAGAGTTTGAATTGTACGTCTATATTTATCGCAATGGAAACGTTTTCGTTTATGAACTCAGAATTTCGTGCGAAAAGCTGCCAGAAACACAAACAGGAGACATGGGAGGCATGGCAAATTTCCTTGTAAAATACACCAAACGATGAGCCGGCCGATCAATGGAAAATCCTGTATCGGCTCAAGTGCACCAGATTAGCGAAATCTATGCAACCTACAAAAACTTGTTGGCACAGAAATGCATAATGTAGAGTACATATGCAGGGACGTCAATGTCCATGCAGGACGTTTCTTGCTCAACACAAAAACTGGGGTAGTGCTTCATTTCCAGCATATTTACAAATTCTTGCGCAGTAGTACTAGCATTTCCCAAATCGAGCCGTATGAATAGCATCGCAGTGGGATACCGATTCGAGCAAAACTGGAGCACTGAAAACTATGAAAACCAGAGTTTTCAGAACTTTGACAAGAAATTATCGTGAAGTTTCTTCAGTGGAGTGAGTGCTGTATCGTTGTGAGACTAATGCATTACTTATTTGAAGGAGGAGTCCCTCCTCGTTCATGGTGTTGAGATTTTACCAGATTCTGGACCTACCGTGCTGATTCCAATAGCACACCTAGTTGGTCAACAAATGTTTTCGCGCGGGCCATGCAAATGGGTTTCGAACAAGGAAACGAAGCCCAATGTATGTAGTATGAAGCGAACAATTCTTACAACGCTACAATAAGTCACCTTCCTCAGCCTCCAAAAAACACGCACAATCTCGCCAAAAAGACCTCTCAGAGAAAATACCGACGATTTCAAGGTCCCGTCCCACCCCAGGATCTTTTTTTTTTGATAGTTGCACGTTGAAAGAATCTCCAGGACCAGCTTAAAGAATCTCCAAAACAGCTTATCACAATTGATTCCGTGCAGTACTGCCGAAAAACCCCGTTTTCGAGCCACAATTCGAAACCGAGAGGAGGGGCTAAGGCACTGTCTGAATAATTTACTCCTGGGAGCGCACCTCCTGAGGAAAGTCATGATTCTCATGAGAGTTCCTCATCCACTCCCTATCAGAATAGAAACTGTTCTTCATCGGTGACGAGCAAAATAATACATGTGGTGAAAACCCTTCAATTTTGCATTGACTCCGCCCACAGGGCCCTCAATAGTCGGGGCTTGACAACGGGTTTCTTAGGCACTTTTTTCTTCACGCTACAATCTTAAAAACAATTCCGAAGTGAGACAGTGCCTTCAAGGCCATTCATTTACACAACCGCGTCCAGTAGGTAAGCAGATTCTATATACATAAGAATACCAGGAACGATTCTGCTTCTGAGCCTTCTAAGTAAAGTTAGTGAGACTAGATAAGTCCTGTATACAATATACAGTAAAGTTATCAATACAAGCATTCAAACACTCTCACTCAGCAAATTCTGCTAGAATCCCTCCATAATTAAAACTTCAGCGTCTCTACCGGGCTTTTTCAAAATGTCAGCAAATCAACCCAAGCTTACAATTAGAAGAGAAATGGGCCAAAGGTTTACGAAAGGTTTCATAGGTCAGACATGCCTCAGGAATACTTTTTCTTTGATTCTCAAGCACACATTCGTCTTCTTTACACCCACTAGACCATCATTAGCTGTTAAGCCAGACCAGTATTAGCTGCCGTACAGACAGTAGTTGCCAGCTGTGCCAGCTGGATGTCTGTCAAACCAAACGACACTGATGATATTACATTTAACCAGGTACTCTTATAGGGTCCTACTCTATACCATTACATTAGATACTCAAACTGCAGGAAAAAAAAACGGATATAGTCAGTGAGGTGTTTAGTTTCCACTAATACAGAGCGTACGTCATGTGCACCACTAACGGGGAACATAGGTTTCCATCTTCTCCAAACTAAAAAGAAAGTCACAGCGTATAATTGAACCACACATCTATTTATTAAGCAGGAGCAAGGTCCTCATAAGCTCAAAATTATTTGCTCTACACGAAGTTTCTTCAACAAAGCTAAAGGTGGATATTTGATGCGTACTAGCTTATTGTTTCAAGAAATATTCGGCAAATGCTTCTTTGCATAATTCTTGACTGCCTTCTTAACTGTGTTATCGTGATGCATGGCTTGACAGACCTTATTAGTGTATTACTGAATGAATAGTTAATAACTAAAAACTATTATACTATGCATAATCCTACAGCTTTCTTGGTAATGTGGCAAATGAAGTAGGCTTGGATTCAGCCGATTATCTATCCATAAGGAGCATTTGGACGAGTTTACGCGCAGCTGGGGATATAAAGAAGTGCAAACCTAGGATTTTCCTGTCTCTGAGCTTCATTTCTTGATTCTTCTTTAATTGCTTCATGTGGCGTTCTGAAGACTCCTCTATTGAATACCTTTATTGGCTAGCTTTCGGCGATAACGGCATAGTCAAACCTCAAAGTATACGTTTTACATGTCGGTAAGCTAAAATAAGGGTGCAATTTATTGTATACTTTAAGGTTTGAAAAGGCATTATCGCCGAAAGCTAGCCAGTAAAGATATTCAACAGAGGAGTCTTCAGAACGCCACACAAAGCAATTAAAGAAATGCAAACTATGAAACTTCTTCGCTTCCGAGCTGTCAGCCTGGTAGACCTGTGAGTTTCTAGATGGAGCTGGCTGTTACGAATCTATGGAATCATACCATGGTGATTTTCACATATTCGCTGCTCTTGTTATAAAACCGCGTGCAAAAATCAAGTAAATTCCATCTCGAGAGGATATTATCTGAGATTAGTGAAGATTAGGAGGAATGTGAGCAGAACCAAGACTTCCTGCTATCTTTCACTACTGTTCATCGTTTTTTATCCAAAATTTCTTTCGAAAGATGGCAGGGAGAGTTATAAATGAACCAGTTTCACGAAATATCAAACTCCGAAGATTCAGTAAGTAAGCAAGCATTTCCTTCAAAATGGCGGAAAACTTGCAAATGGAATATCGAAATCGACTCGCTCACTTTAGAAAACTACCTTCGTAGAAAGCTTGGTCTAAAAAACCAGCCTGGATTGTTGAAATTTGTGAACGGCTGAGTGTCCAATGTGGCGTGTTGCAGCGCCATTCCGAGATTCTGCACCGGTTGAGAGATCGGCACCGATGGCTGTAAAATGATTTGATTTTCACCTTGGGAATCAATCTTCAAGACATGAATCCTGCCCAGAAAATTTTGCTCAAAAGCTAAGTAATTGGTTTGTTTCCCATCTTTAAGCAAAGTAGTACTTCTAGTGTCAGATCCTATAATCGTACGCTTCCACCTTTACCCTAAACGAACGAAGTAAGCTAAGCTCATTGAGAACTGGTAAGGCATAAGCCACCGAACAATGAGGTTGACGTTTCGAGATAATTTTTTCAACTCAGAAGTCCCATCCATTTAATTCAACGTACTTATTTGAATATTTTCTCTTGCTTTTACCCCCTAAAGTGCGCCATCAGCAGAATTTCAGAAGAAAATTGAACAGAACAAACTCAAACAACAGAAGGAACTGTAAGACTCTATCCTCATCATGAAGTTTGAGATAGATTCAGAAAATGCGGCGTGACATTCATAGTGTTCTGATAATTGTGCATCAAGAACACAAGCAGCACAACGTAATACGTCGTGTATGAAGCCAAGAGACATTGCCCCCAGCTACTGCATTGCTCCCCTTAGTTCCTACCACCTTCCTCAATTGTTGCTAAAAGTAGGAAGGGGGGAGCAGCAATTGAGGGAAGGATGGCAGTATTTGGAAGGAGAAGGAGATGCCTTTAGGCGTCGTACTTGATGTACTGAGCTGTTCGGGCTGTATTCCTCTTCCACATCTAACGGAGTTTGCGTAGGGAGAGTTTGCGCCAAAAGCTAATAGTTTACTGTATACGTGATTCATTTCTCGTAGGAAATAAGTGTGTTTGAATCTTATATTAACATCTGCCGGGCTTACGTAGTTGAAGCTATGTTGTCAGCATTCTTCATTGAAAGTTCCTGCCAACCCTTCTCGCCTCTTCTGCGTTGTTTTGAACTTGTTTCGAGTAATACTCTAACTCCGACAAAAGTTCAGTTTGGAGGTCCAAAGATTTCCTCATCGTTTCTGACATCATAGCAAGACGCATCTAAGCAACTACTGCGCATCTAACGTGGAAAGCTTAGCATTTTATCCTGTTCGTGCTGGCTTCCCGAGTAGAATTTCGCTGACACATGGAGTCTCCAGTAACAGAAGCCACTGCTCCACTGCACTTACCCTTAAAGAGAGGCGTCATTTGTTTTTCATTTGAATTACGTTAAGAGTTTGTACTCAGGCACCTAGAAACTGTGTTTTGCACGCTTGGGTTCTGCATGGGATTGAGAAAATTGTGGCTTTTGTGTGGATTTCAGGATTTACATCGGATTTGGAGAAATACGGGCTATGCATTGGTTTTTCATAGGTATGCATGGGGTTTGGATAGATTTGATCATTGCTAATATGGAAAAACCGTGTTTCGCACAAGCATGTCTTAATCTCGGGGCTTACATCTTCCATTCTAATGCGTAACACGGTATCTAGTTTTCTTAAGTATGCTCAACATCTGGTTAAGCGTATCAATAAGGTCAAGACTCTAATTGTAGGATTTCAGACGGAAGTCAATTCAGAGGGAAGTCGGCTCGTACGGAAAATATTTGCACTCTCGAACTGAGCGTAAGCAGTGGATTCTTTCTAGGAATATGAGTCAAAGGAGTTGGGTATGACATTCACGCTATTTCTCTCTGATTTCAATTTTGCGCTGCAAATCATGCGCAGGGATGGCTGAATAGATCTAGCAGGGATATTATTTTTCACCCGGCTTACTCCTGGATCTGGTAGCGAATATCGTGAGACTGCGTTATTGTCATAGTTTAATTCTAGAACAAAATTTGTAACGATGGGCAAAATCTATAACAATTTATAGGGGTTGTTGATCATAAAACTACATTAGAACTACATTGGTAACACTGTGCTAAAGGGCTATTCGTCTATTTTAAATAGCAGAAATAGACTCTAGCACGATTTCATCAGTCGGAATCAGTGCGATGAAAGCGATTTCAAATCAAGTGGCACTCCTGCATAAGAATTAGAAGCATACCATAAATTTCGAGATTATATCATCGAAAAAATCTTGGACAAAAAGAGGTGACCCCAGGGTGGTTGTTTAACGCAAACGTTGGTACTTCCTTACCAAATAGTGTGAAATTTTATCAACTTACGAAGATTCAAGTAAGCGTAGATTTTTGCCTCAAAAAGTCATACCTGCTACGGCTGCTGCTGACTGACATATAAATCTACATGAAAGAAGCTGCCAATAGCCAATTCAGGTGAAAGGAGCTGCTAATAGCAGATCGAGATAATCGCAACGGAATAAGATTATTCATGCTTTACAAGTACACTCCTACAGCTCTTTATCAGAAAATCTCGTTTCGTTCATGGTCGAGCACCGGATTTGCCAAGCATCGATAATGTTATGTGCAATCTGAACAATGAGAAATCTCTCATTTTTCTATGAGCGTGTGATCTGTGTTCGTTTCTTGGCTGGAAGACTCTCCTTTGCTAATTTCTCTCTTCATCAAAGAAAGGAACCATGAGAATTTCTTTCTCCGCCTTAGTCTAGGAGTTTCACCGAATGCGACACAAATAATAAGTCGAAAGTCTATGAAATCTGCGAATTTAAAAGCAGCAGCTGCGAAAAAGTTGAGCTAATTCAAAGCAAACTCCTATCCTAGCGGCCACTTGGAAAAGTCACTAGGTCTGTAGAGAACTAAAAAATCTTTATCACAAAAAAAAAAACAGAAAATGACAACTCAAAAATTGATGTATCGGAAAAATAGCACTTTTATTGAAAAGGACTAAGCGAGCTGTACTATGCTCACCTCATTGAGTGCTGGATTACTGTGACTAGCTTCAGTATTGTCCGTACCATCTGTGGATCGAGATCGTGAACGATCTGAAAGTGAGAACAATTGTAGAAGTATCTGCAAATTAACGGCTTCCAAAGTACACTTAGCAAAGGATCTCTGGATAAACTCCACATCGAGTAATACTTTTAGTAATATTTTTGAATGACTACGAAAACCCACTCGTATCGCTATTATTTGGCGCATTCTGCCCATAGTGCCTGCTTTGGATGTGTTGTGGATCCGCTGGCGGAAGCGGCTGGCCAAATGTCGATTCTGAAGCATTTTCTGAAGCATTTCACTTTGAGCCTAACTGCTCGTTGTGTTTGGTAAACACCACTACCACAAAAAGCTTACCGAGTGCCTGCGTCTGCATATTCAAATTACTTTCGTTGAACGGAATTACATGGAACTGAAAAATATTATTTTTTGCCGGGACATAAGTTGAATGATAAGATTTTTTCAAAGACACAAATATCTGAGTAGGTGTAAAGAGAAGTAAATGTGTTTTTAATGCTTGAGAAGAAAAAGTGTGCTGTGTAAACGCTAGGTAACCATTCCTCAATTTCTTTGAAAATCCTACTACCTAATTATCGCTATTTATTGCTCAGAAAGTGCATGGGTGACAAGATATTAGGGTGTACACCTCTCATTAAGTTATTTCTTCAATCTATGATGTTATTTTGAAACACCTCTCAAACTGTGTATTTTACCGTAAGTTTTTATTCTTGCAACCGAAAGTGAAAATTAAACGACTACAGGAACATAGGAACAGAAGAAGAGAATCTCAGTCGGATGACACCAGAAGATCTGGCTAAGGACGGTACTTTTGAGGAGGAGAATGTTTTACGTCGAACCGATCTAGAAATACCAGAACCACATATCGCATTTGGCCAAAAGAGCCTCTACATGACTACCGAGAGAAGGATTTTATCCTGCTATCCAACACAAAGACAACCAAGGATGATTTTCATGTCCGACATCTTTAGTTGTAAGGAGCATGAATAATTGTGGTAATATGTATTTTTATGAGAGTTGCGGTGCCGAATGCATCAGCAATCCCAACAGTTGAAAGATTAGATCTGTCAAAATGCATAATGTGGATGAGTTGTGCCGTGAAACGAATCTGCGCTTGTATCCATAATCTATTTCCCTTTGATATACCCTTAGTCCCTCCTTCGATCTCCAACCTGCGCAATTCTGCGAACGTTTCTTAACGTATTGAAATCAAACAGAACAGCCTTCTCTGTAGTTTTTGATAAAGTTGGTCATTGCTTATGTTACCATCGTTGTGCTAAACCTTGGAATCCAAAGTATGAGTGAGTGAAATCACCATGGGTGCTATCTTTAAGCGAGCCTGGATATTTCCTTTCGTGATGAGGTACATTAGAAAGGAAAATGGGAGTTTCCTCAGGATTGAGCTCAGTATCCTAATTAAATATATCCAGATTCACAGAAACCTTCTTGTCCTCCACTATGGCCGACATCAATTGGCCACGACTGCTGACAATTTTTAAGGTTACCGTCTGTTTTTTTTCATTCGTCTCATGGAACAATGTTCTCGTGCAGGATACCAATAAATAAGCAGGATGTTACACAACGATATTTTGAAAGTTTCGAAATCAACAGAAGTCAAAATACTGTAAATACTTCCCACTGTAACCTTCCCAAGGAACTTGTCATCATTAGGTGCTCAAAGATACCGTAGGTTGAGAAAGTGTGGATTCTCACCTATGTATGCGAAAAGTCCTTTTCTACAAAAAAGAGGAGTTTATAAGCTCGATAACAAGGCTAATCTAGCCTTCTATCAGTTGACTACTGTCTTCTTTTATTTGGGAAACAAATGTTTTGAAGATTCTGTGTAATTGGAAGCAACCCATGGCAATCCGTCCACATTTTCCTTAGTCACGGTTTTTGAACATTTCTCTTCCGAGATATGTGAAGTCGGTGCAAAAAGAAAGGTCTGATAGTGTTTAGCCTGCGCTATGCAGATAGGTGTAATAGGCAGTGGAAACTTTCAATGAATCAACAGGTAATCTCTGCTTTGATTTAGTACTGGACATTTTCAGGAAGTCGATTGCTGCATGAGCCCTCTATAAACATGGCATGAAATTCTGTGGAATTTCACGCCTGACCCCTTGTTTGAAAATGTACAGCACAAAACGATATTCTGCACTTTTGTTCGATGGTCTTTTTTCAATCGAAATACTGAGAAGTATAAAAAAATTCAGATATCACTAGAGGTACCATCAGCCGTTCAGTGAAATGTGATCCTTCAACTCCAGAAATCTGAAGGCAGTCGATATTTATAATTTTTCGACGTAACTACTATCGCACACACCACAATTCCATACTGTGAAAGTAATTTTTGTTATCGGAATCGCGCCCCCACCCGATATACTTTATCTGGTCGGGTACAAGCACAGAGATATGTATTGCACAGGTTTGGAGATTCCGTTATCCAACAAAAACTTATCCGCGAGTATATGTATCCACTTACCTCAGAATAACTTTGCCCGGTTGATATCAACAGTGCTACCTCTCACGACTTCCAAACTACAGAATTTGCTCCTAGGATGAAACACTCAAGCAGCCGACCATTACCCAGGCAAAAGATTCTAAAAGACCCCTGATCCACACGCAAGTGCTTGTTTGCAACTGTTGGTGGTTGTGTTGGTAGCGACGAGAGAAGAAAGAACGCTGTGCGCGGGCGTCGACATCGGAAACGCCTGTTCAGCGAAGTATCCGAAACAACAAAGCGCATGTGAAAATTCAGAAAACATTGGAGCTCTAGCTCTTACTATGCTACCTAAGTCCTAAAAAATCGGTATTTTAGTGAGGTGCTTTAGCTAGATCGAGACAGTAGAAACGGAGATGATGTCCTAAATGGGAATTGGTACATGGTGCGCACTCCGTGCGGTTTTGTGCGATAGCGTACTGTTTTCTGCGGGTGCGGGAAAAACTCAACACAGCTGCACTGCTGCGTACGGAAAGAAGCCAAAAAAAGGACAAGTGAAACGGACAGACACGCGAGCGGACACACAAAAGAAATTGGGTGAGTAGAAAAATGGACTGATGAATGGAGAATCTCCGGACATTTTCGAAACCTACCATTTCTTGACCTACACTTCAGGTGCTCCTCTGTTGATGACAGAAGCGGAGGTATTAGCAACTTAGTAGAATTAAAATATAGGTCAATTTCGTTCTCAGCAACGAATCATCTGATTTTCCTACGTTTCGAGGTGTGAGTTCAACTTTTTTCATCTACATTTTGCTGAGTGCTCGCTTGATGGCACAGATTGTCAATTCTACGAACAGAAACGATGTGGTATGTAAGTTCTAAGGGACTCATTTCGGCAAGAAAAGAAAAGAAAGCAAGAAAAAGAAGGAAAATAAGAAGCGTTACAAGGAGATGTGACAACTGTCGAAAGCTCAAAATAAAAACGAAAACATAGAGGATGCGACTCTGCGGAAAAAAAATCAGAAAAAAAAGAAGCAAAAAGAACATCATGACGAGACTGACGTGAAAGGAAGCAGTTGGTAAAAAAAATTCTAAATGATGGTATCTTTTTATACGTATGTTACCATCACTAGCTCCGCCATTATTGAAAGACATTTGTGAAAAAGCCTTGCAGGTTGCACCGCAGAATTCTGCACAGAGACGGTCTCACTATATTTTATGAACCCGTTCGCACGAATACTACTTAATCACCAGACTACCACATGACATAGTACCGTAGCCTAATCAACAGGAAACGTAGTTTTGAAGTGCGATAAAAAATACAGAAATGAATTAAAGTGTAAGGAAGTGAATTAGAACGTATCAACACAAAGTAAGACATAATTTGTAAAAACTTTTTAGCCCATTTGACTTGTCAGAAAACACAACAGACTCATAAGTAATTGTGTGATTGTTCGCTGGACCACATGGTGAGGACTATGTAGATTTGCTAAAATTTGACTTGGAAGGATTTTAAACAGTATTTAGAATAAATAAACAGTTTTTACCAGAAAAGAAGCATGTCCAGCCATTATGGTATCACACATAACAAAATATAAATCGTTTTCCATATAAATAAAAACCTACCATATTATACATCATATGACGTTTGCGAAAATATTTCTCATATGGTACCAGGGCTAAAAATAAGAGTGATTGGCCTAAAGACAAATCGCTGGAAACCCTCAGAAACTGTTATCTTTGTTGAATTTTATTTTCTCTTTCATCCTCCTCAGATTTTTTTCGATTGTCGTATTTCTTTTTCGAACAGCTGTTACACATACATCTCTAATTTGTTTAAGCACCTACGTTATGTTTTTGATCCAAAAGCTGTTCTCGCCCGATTCGAGGTGCATATAATAAATAAATAAATAAATAAAATAGAGGTGAGTATTGAAAAATTTCCGGATCACCAATCACAGTAGATAATCTCTAGTGTTATCCTTTATGTGTAATTTTTTTACTACGTTGGTTATAGGCTTAGCAATAAATTCAGTTAATTTTATTCCTATTATTTCAATCACAATGTATCAGTGAGGAGTGAACTATGTGGATTATTAGGTTCGAGGAGAGCCGGCTGATCTTGAGATGGTGGTACGATTAGAAAATCTGTATCTCTACCTATGGCTCGATGACTCGTAATTTCTGAGCGAATCTTACGCTCTCAACCGTCAACTGTAGGAACTGTTTACTCCAGCTCTTACAGAGCATATGTACTTGCTCGTCTTGCCTGGAACCTTGCACTCTCGTATGCAACACGGCAGAATGAATCATCACTGGGCTAACCGTGAGCACATAAATCATAGAAAAAATATTCCTGCACATGAAACATCGAGTCCGTCCACCCCACACCCCGAAAACTATCAATACTATGAATATTATGAAGCGTCTGCTCTATTCACAACTGAAACTCGGAAAAATCTTGAACGTATTTCAAATAATCTGCCTTTTCTACTTCTGAATAGTGGATTTGTGATGGATCAGGGGCTGATCGAACGGGTTGTATGTACATTTCAAGAAGTGCTTGGATTACTGCCCTTTAAGGAGAAAGCCCGCAACGGCTACAAGTCGAGGGTTGGTTTCACTGATATACACGTGGTTGTGGATTTAGGCCCAGATAGTGACCGTCAATAATCAATCACAGTGGTATTTATTTTTGAGCTTTTTCCTAACTGTATAGTTAAAGGTGCAGATATACCAACTATTAGAATACAGGTTGTCCCAGAATAGTCGGAGTTATTAAAGTTCAAACACTGCGAACATTATTTTGTTACACTCTGTATTTTGTCATTCCATAAATAAATTCATTCAAAATTCTCAATCCTTCCATACAGCTAAAGCCATAACTCATCTCAGATTTCGATCAAAAAATTTATCTCAATCTCCATTTTCTTGAAACTCGCTTCCGTCCGGGGTGTCCACCCCCCTTCCCCTCCGCTCCTTCTTCCTCTTTACAAATCAGCTCCTCAAGAGAAGAGATACATCCTTAGAAAATTTCTTCGTTTCTACTGTTTGAATTCTAGGTCTACTGTTTTTTCTGGTTGGCCTAAAATGAGAACTGTGTTCTTCTCGATTCTCTTCTAAGCGTATAGTAAAAGCAATCCGCTGAAAATTCAGCAAGAGAAGGAGTGATCGATTTCCAGCAGAACTGGAAAAGCTGAACTGTTTTTGTGCTGACACCGAACACCTCCACTTCTTCGCGACCTCTTCGCCCCTCCGCTCAGTGGACTTGATGATACAGGTGTCACTGATTGCAATTTTGTAACAGTTCAATCATGCCATTTGTAGAAAACTATACTGTGATTAAGTCAAATTTCTACTTTTGTGAGTTGTTATACTTTAGAAAGATTGGCATAGAATATATCGTCATAATGTTTTATAGGCATAATCTTCGGATTGACGACATATCGATTACATGACTTGATTTCATCGCAAATTCGCATGACGCTCTCGTGCTGTCTCTTCCACACCCAGATTATAACAGTTCTTTTCGACGCTCCCACAAATAATAGTCAATATCCTCGATATCCTCGATTAGTCGATATCCTCGATTGCTGCTCCCGAACTACTTCCAGCGTCGCTGGTTTTTGCCTGCCCTATGCCTTGAAATGACAAGAAAACGCGCTGACTCAGGATGAGAGAGCGTGCGATCGAGAGAGAGCGCGGACACAAAGGTGGTGCGCGATGACATCATTTTATCGCGTCAACCAATCGTGGCATGCGACGAATACGGTAGCCAGGTGGCTGGGATGTACTCGTGATATCGATAGAAATCTGTAACGTCCACAACACTGCTTCGTTATGGAAATCTGGCTTCCCCGATGAAACTAGAAATGAGTAGTGAAGATCGGGTGTAATTTCAAGATTTACCAACGGTACAAGTGAAGCCGTTTCTTCTCACAGTAATGATGGCAGGATGCTTTTCGTCCTCGTTAATCTCAGTTTTGTGCTCTACGAGATAGAGAAAGGGCTCATGCTTTCCGTTACCTCTTTACCGCTGATACAGAAATTTCGTTGAAAAAAAAAGAAGCTAAGCGCACAATGACCAACTGGTTGATGCTATCGCCGAAGACCAAACAAACGTCCACAGTAGAAAAACTGAACTGCTTGAATAAAAGAATCATTGGCAGAGAAAAAGTGACCTTAACACTCTGTGAGCTCAAAAACTTTCCAATCGTCTTCAGCACTGCGGTGTTTAGTTGCCAAAGTAAACAATCTTTCTTTAAATAGAAAAAAAAACAAGCTGTGGTATAAAAAAGGGCGGAAAAAGCCAGTTATGTTCCCTAGGTTCGTAATAACAAGAAAGGAAACCTACACATCGCACTCACCCACGTAGCTATCGTATGGCTAGTCGAGTAAATAATAAGAAGTAGACCACCGGGAGCACCACACTATTGCTGAGCACAACGAAAAACTGGGATGGTGGTGGCACAAAGTATGGAAAAAGTCTGTGGAGATATCAACTGGCACCGACTAACACGAAAAAAATCGCAGATACGTAAAAAACGCGGTTTGCCGCTGAAAAAAAAACCAACGTGTAAAGAGTGTGTGAGGGATTTTGTAGAGTTTAGACGCAAAACGAACACCGTCTCTAGAAGTGCCGGCTAGCCGACTAGCCGAGCTTGGCACGGACACCGTATGCCGCGAGGAGATGCTAGCCCAGGATATTGGCGGTGAATGGAAGCGGCTTAGATGTTGTTCATCTCATTAATTTTGATGTCAACTAGATCATTGTAATACTAAATTCCAATATAAAATAAGGATTTGGTTGCAGACAAGCACAGTTTATCCAGGGATGATACCACATTAAAAGAGGAGGAAGAGGAAGAATGCTGTGAATCCCAGTCGGACTGGGAAACTTGTATCAAATCTGATTTAGAGGAAAGTGACAGAAGCCAAGGGAGCTGACACACGGCAAAGTATATGTCAACGACATGAAGTTGCTCAGGAGTAGGAAGAAAAAGATTAAAAATTCGTGTAGAGAATTTAGTAACCTCTATAAACATTAATTTTATCAATGGGAATAAATGGAAGAGAATCCGTCATCAAATGCTGACAGTTTAAACAAATTCAAGCGGGGATATCGTCGAGATCATCCAGGGTCAAGGTGTTGACGCTTTTCAGATTTTCCCAAGTCTAACACGGGTGTTAACACGTTTATCCTGGGTAGTCTGAATGATGTATCCAGGCCCAGTTCTAGACACTCCAAAAAGATCCAAACGTGAGCCTCTTCCCAAATCTCTGGTGATAGTCAAGAAGTTTGGCTATGAAAAAAAAGTCAGTGATTTTTCGGCCACATCAGGATAATTGGCCGTAAAAAAGATTAAACAAAAGAATATTCATTTCACCGTGACTTCCATTAAAATCCTCTAGGTAAGTATATTCCATGGAGCTCTACGGCTTATGCGCAGAAAAAAAAATTAATGGAAGAGCTGTTAAGAATACCAAAGCAAATTTAAATCCTGTAATCTATGATCACAGAGTGAATTAGAGGGAAACAGCCAATTCCACAGAGTGAAAAACAAATTCCCTTTGAAACCATACCAGACGCAAAAGAACTCGCGCTGTTCCACCGAACTCCTCCGACAAACAACCATTTCAAAACCGCTGCATCGATCGCTCTCCAGCCGTATCATGTTTTGTAACAGCGGCTGAATATGTAGTAGTGTTCGGTCACGCTAAATATTGCATCTTATTGGAACTTTGGTCTTCAGAATCAGCTGAGAAGCAACGCCAGCCCAGTTATTTGCAAGAACTCATAAAAAATGCCCTGATTTTTTCTCGCGGTCCCTCTCTTACAACAAGAACTCGCAACAAGCGCGTCAAAGAAAGCGTGCAGTTGTTCAAGTAAGATTACCACCACATGTTTCTTATCGCTTACTGAAGCAAAATTCGATGAACCACCTCAGGAGAAAGGAAACAGAGGCAAATAGAGCACCAGCACATCAAATGCTTCTTCTCATAGTGAGAGAACCCTATACCATGAGGTTTCCGCAAAAAGCCTAAAGCAACTCTGTGAAACCTCCGTCGGTGACTACAAAACAGGTGGTCCAAGGTGTAATGGTATTCCATGACAAATTTATGCAAACGTGTGAAGACCATGGACAAGAACAGATATGTATGTACAAAATATACAGCAGAGGACCTGGATAATATTTTGAGGACCAATTTAAGGAAACTATCAAAAGCCACTGTGGGAGAGGTTTTATATTCGTAAGAGAAACAGAAAGATGTACAAAACAAACTGCTGATCGAAATTCAAATTTCACTCAATTACTATACAAAATTCGCTGCACAGATTAGCGGGAATAGTATAGTAATTTTTCATTGGGCGACAAGACTTGCTCTTTAAAATAAGTGTGAGGTATTTTAATGTGTTTGTTTCAAACCTCCAGGCTAACAAGGAGTTCAAGGCCTTGCATAACACTCAGGACCTGCGAATCGCAACACTTTCTAGAATTTTGATCACCTACCCTCCCAAAGTGAGGTTTATTTTGAGCCAACTAGTTTTCTTTTGCATTGCCGAAGCAGAACCCTTGAAAAGTGAGGAACCTTACCGGGGTCGCTTTCTTCTCCATTTCGAAAGATTCAGAAAATATATTATTAACGTTCAATACGTTCATTGCAGTAGCGGCTAAACAACGGAATCGCTGGTTGCCAACTCAAAGCAACGAATCCACGAAATCAGAAGACGATGCCAAGATGACGACCAGAGTGTTTTTACTGTCGTCCAGTGAGGAGGGCGGAGCAGATGACATTCGAATTTCGTGTACGACTATGCCCAGTTCAAAGGCATGGGAAGCCGAGTGAGGCGAGAAGAAAATTTGAATTTTCTCTCTCGAAGAAACGAAACGCACTGGTGTTTTTGCAGGTTCTCTTCCCCACACGCAGCAACACAGCACGTCACGAATCTGGCATTTTCTCTTGAATCCTTGCAGCAACATAACCATCGAGAAGACCGTTTCATTGATAAGGAGGTTAACTTAGCGATTCCCATAGTCGACTAAGAAAATGTGGGAGGTAGCAATCCTATATTTATTGTCAATTAATACAAGTACGTATTTTGAGGCCTACCTTCAACAACTCCGTAGTAGGTGAGTACCGTTTTTATTTATTTCGATTTTTTCTTCCTCGTGCTTTGAAGATCTTCTGCGTTTGTCCAAAAACTTTTGGCGCATCCCATAGATGAGGTTTTCAACTCCTTCTCCTTGTTGATGAAAGCAAAAACGAAACTAGGAATGAATCTATGGATACCACGATTACTTTTCAAATTTTCTGTAATAAATATTCTCCTGAGTTCTATGGAAGAAGGCCTCTACTAGCTCTCACGGGCCTCCTCGCACAGGGAAGTGGTGAGGCGAAAATTAACTCCAATACCTGTGCACTAGAGTCCATGTTTTACCTGGACTTCCCGAAGTCTGTGTACCTGCGATAGGAGGAAACCTTAGAATCAAAAATAACATTCATGCTCACAACTTTCGTATACACAGAAAATACCGAATAGCCTTTTCGGGTTCCTCTTCCGTCTGCTTTTAGTCAGTGAGCAGTGCGGCTTGTCCAAAGACTTGGTGCACCCTGTGAACCTGGGGAGAGAGGATTTTAGGGGTTTTCAAGGATTTTTATATAGGTACAGGTATTGATGCGTTCAATCAGTCCTGAACACCCGAAGAACCAGATTTTTACAATTTCAGGAACAATTCTTGCTTCTAATGCTCCTAAAAGCAGTGGTTGTCCGTAAGAGAAGTGGGCGAACTCACGGTGCTAATCCAAGAAGACTTCTATACATATGGTTAGAGAGCCTGTCCGAAATCATGTTGCAAGTTATACTTGAAATTTGCTAAATGGTCTATAGAAGCTCAGAAAAAAATGCAAAACGTATGCACAAGGCGGAACTTGATCCCGTGAGCATGCTCGCGGAAAGCAAAACAGTTGTGCTTTGAGCCACAGGCGAATGGTGTTGGTAACTAGTGCTCCTGCATTCTCCGCACTGTATTTCGCGAAAAATGGACGCAACTCCTAACAGAGACAAGATTCAGGGAGAGTGAAAACAGATGTGAAGCCAGCGTTGTGGCATTCCATTTTATACATGGTACCCTCCTCCAGACAGCATGGTTCGAAATTAGTCAGCATGGTTCGAAATCATCTACATGAGATTCTGAGCCTCCGTAGACAATTAAGCAAATTTCAAGTATAGCCTGCAACATCATTCCGGACAGACTTTCCAACCATATAGGTATGTTCATGGATTAGCAGCTTTTCTTCGTGCATTTGCCTTGTCAGAGCAAAATTAACTACTAAACATTGCTGTTCGTCCACTACTGGGTCAGTGAACGATTTGAACACAATGTCATGTTTGTTGTCCTTTTTAAATGACCAAGCAAACCTTTACACAGAAGTTGGACGAGGCATAAACCTGCAGTAGTCATTTTTGAGCGATAAAGACTTTCGTACAGAACTAAGTAAGTTTTTCTTGATCTTGAAGGTTGTGCTGAACCACTCAAGTACGATTTATGAGCTATGATTCATCACGCTTCTGAAAACCTACAGTTTACGATCTGCGAAAACCAAAATTTCTGTTACGCATATCCCTGGTGCCCACCATCTTTGCTAGATATATCATAGATAGCTGTGATCCAGGGGCTAGTATCAAATTTATAACACTTTTCCCACATAATTCTGGCAGATATGCATACTAGGCTACTTACAACAAACTGCCTTACGAGTCACCGAGTCAGAAATACCGCCGATTATAGCCCTTCTGTAACCTTCCGCATGGGCTACCAACAAAGGCCAAATCCCGACCTTTGTTTATAAAAAAATCATTTAAAGAAAAATAGTCGACAAAATGGTGTGATTTCAGTCCGCCTTTATCACCTGTGAGTATCAGTGTAAATACGAGCTTCAAATATGCACTCTAAGTGATGTCATGGAGGAAACTTCAACAGGCTATACATCTTTAGCCACTGATACCACTGACGCTACTGTAGCTCCTGATAAACATATTTCCTCCTTTTTGTTCAATTTGCACTTATCTACATCTTTCTCCTTCCTGTTCAACCTTTTTCTTGCTCATCATGTGAAACGACACCACAGCCGTTCTTGACAAGTGCAAAGGTTCGCTCTTCATTTCTCCTAGCATAATTCTGTAAACTTCGCAACAGCCGAAAGATCTAATGGATCCAGTGAGTGGAAGCCACGATTAACTCTTATTGCCCTATCTGTGAACTGCAGATGTTCCTCATTAAGACTTGTTTTGTATTATACTTCGACTGGAGTAAAGCAATCAAAAAAAGCGGATTTTTTTCCTGGGACTGAGATGCCACCATAGGTTAAATAAATGAGGTTTCAAATTCCGAGAAAAAAAATTAAAATTAAAGCAAAACAATAATGACTCGAAAGTAAGTAAAATTGCACTGCAAAGGAAGTACGTAATACAACGTATGCATTTGTGCGGAAATTTTTTGCTTACTGCGAAAAGAGAGACGATTACATAACATCAGTGATAATTAACCAACTTCCTCAATTCCCTGAGATTTTTTTAGGTTGCAAAATGAAGCACTTCTTTTGCTTCACGTAACAACTTGGATTTCTCGACAATAAGTCTAAAAAGTGGGACGAAATCGGCAGTAACTACCTGCGCGCTTGATTCGACTTGATCTCATCTCAGCTTGCTCATGACCGTGCTGCTACAAGTGACGAATTATGTTCGCAATTGAAAACGTTATTCATATTTGCACCCATTAAGAGGAACTATTACGGGTTTTTAAGCTTTGATATGAAAACTTCGAAAACGAAAAACGATTCAGAGGTTGGGCACTGTCTTCAGACCCAGTTCAAAGCCTTATTTCACAAACACACTTTACTGCAGCCTTTTTCAGTATATTTTTCTTCGATCTTTCTGCTTTCTTTCTCTTCTTCACTTCTCTCAACCTTTAATCCAAAACCAAAGTTAACTTGGAAACTTATGCCACGGCTGGCACAAAGCTCGGCTAATATGTACTTCTAAGATCAATTTTTAGGGTCCACAAAAGTTGCTGGACGTCAAAAAGACTTTTACTGCCAGCTAAGCTAGTGAGAACAGATAAGGAATAGTTCGTTCACGGAATTTCCGAAACTGTCGGAAGCAATTTGAAACAAACTACTCCTAAAATTAAATGAAAAGGGTAATCCTTTGACATCGTTTTAAACGTGGATTAGTTCAACACCACAATTCGTAAGGATATGTCATCCGGTGGGAACACAACTCGCAAAGTCGATATCGTGTGCCACCAAACACCACGCCCCTTTATCATACATACAGTATCCTCACGATAATTGCATATTTCAACGCCCTTAACTTGTGCACAAAATGACCCCTGGATGCAAGCCACAAGGGACATCATGTCAAAGGTTACCAAAAACCTAGCACGATGACCTGCGTAACTCATCTCTAAGTGGCTACTGCAGAAAAACAACCAAATACTGCTTCAGGGTAGCTGCCCCCCTACCCATAGCTCAAACAATTAATACTTTCGTTGAGACAAACGAACAGGCGCTTCTCCATAGTCATCACTAATTTACAACGCTATTCTTAAAAAACCTCCCACAACCAATCCAGTCCCAAAGTTTGTTCATCGATCCGATCGATCCATGGACGGAAACGCTCACGTGCGTGGCGCAGCCGCCGTGAGCTGTGCAGTGCGAAAAACTCCCGTTCCAGCAATAAAACAGACGGGCGAAAAGTGTAAGAAAACGCCGAGATGCGAGAATTTTTAATTGCACATATTGTCAGTCACGCTCCTCTCTCCGAACAGCGGGGGAAGCATATTCATTGTGGGCGGCGCGACTTCAAAAGACACCGACCGCGAAGAACTTGTCGCATCGAGCACTTCTTCAGCGGCGCTGATCTCGACCAGCATCGTTCACTTTCCTCATTGACGCAGTCCGATTATGGAAACGACTAGAAGTCGTTGAAGAGGGGTAATAGTGGTTTTAAAAGCAGGATGACATCAGCTCTCCGATAATACTTGGGATATGCAAGTTTTACAGAAAAGTTACGGCCAGTCCGCGCAACTATTGTAGAAATTTAACAAAAAAAAAGGAATGGAGAACGCTCCTGCAGGAGTATAGAGAAATATAGGGCAGTTCCATGAGGATAATTTTAGAGCGACTGGTGTGGTCTCCTCGAATCTCCTTTAATTTCAAGCAGAACTGAAAGATTCCAGAAAAGAAAACGAGTGTACGACTGAACACAGGAAGCTGAGATATAGACAAACACTGTTTACTCTTTTTAAAAGAGAATCCGTTAGGCAATGTTGGCGTAGAGTTAGAGTGGACAACGAAAATTAGGAAACAACATAGAGGGTAGATTTTTCGACTGAATAAATGAAATGGGCGGGCAACGATGGTTGGAGTTACATAGCAGCTAGATTTGAACAGAGTGACAAACACATTAAATTCCACATGAAAAGTTATATAGCAGTTACAGTGTTTGATTTGTATAAATCAAAATAATTTCGATAAAGGATTGCTAATGAAACCATAAGGGAACTCACATGACTACCGCAGTGCTTCGAGCTATATGGAGTTGGACTCCTTAAGGTTTGTTGGTGCAGTGATCGCTAGGCGACCGTAGCTCTAGGAGCCTGAAAGAGGTCAGAATTTCATTATGTACACTGAAGACTTGTTGCATGTATCCGAGGAGCACAAAAATGTACAAAACATCACGATGAGTCCACACTTTTAAGTGATCACGGAGTAAAACATACAAGGGGAGGTGAAAAACCGTTGGCCGATGGAAGTGTTTGGTTTTCTTACACTTGTTCTCGCCGCAACTATCGTCGGCGAGTACAGAAAAAGCGGTCCGTGGTGGTTCTTTCTCGACGTAAAGCAGGTGAGAACAACGTTTGGCCTCTATCCATTTGCAATCTTAGAAGAAATGCGCTTGCGCTAACTAATTCGCCAACGTTCTCCAGCGTTTGCACACTGAAATAATGGATTTCTCCCGGTCGGGACGACGATACAATCAACCTGCAACGGCGTTCACAGACTCTCAGATCGATATCGTAGCGCCACAAAAACGACCGTAGTCTGGGACCAGTTCTCACAGACCTGCTGCTGCAGCAACTGCTGCTGCTCGCTCACACTCCATTCCACCCCACAAACCGACCGACCGACACACACGCACTCACAATTGCAGCACTAATAAATTGTCGCTCAGGAAGATGGTCGTCAGCAACCGACTGACTTCATACAAAAACCATGCAGTCAGGCAGGTAGACAAACAGGCAGGATAGCTGTTGCCGAGCGCATTTCGCTAGGAACCAGACCACATTTACGCATACTTACGCGACTTAATGAGCAGGAAGAAGCTGCGAAATGTGTTATAAAGAAATACGAAAGGAAACTGATGTATAGCTTTCACAGGGAAAAACTTCAGCTTGAGGATCAGATGAGCGGATAAAAATTGACTTATTCGTACCCAAGACAACTGGACAAAATATTTCCTGAGAACTCTGATCGAAACGTTGATGGACAACACCATAGAGTTGAAAACACGTCGCACGCTTTTCTAACTGAAACGGCACTGATGTACACATCGTTTTGTTCGCACCTGTTGGCCTAATCCTCACCGAGATTACTGATGTTTTCCCAATAATTGAATAGTGTGGCTGATGTAAGTGCAGTTAGCACTGCATCAAGGAAAATTTCAACACGTACTTCAGATAGAAATTGTTTAAGAAAATTTCTAATGAATCACTGGTTGTGGAAATAAAACAGGTAAAGGATAACCAGTTCTTCCCAAGAATTTCTCTAGTTTAACGAAGAGTTTCCTCAATCATTCAGCGTCCAATACTTAGAAAAATGTGAGGACAGCGATAAATGCTACACTTTCAAAAAACAGCGCGCAGTCGTTTTTTTCCACACAGGACCGACATTTCGCTGAGTAGTTCTCGTCTGAGTACACGCGACGGGTCGCTATGAGGTGCTTTTTTTCGCGACGATTCTCAACAGTTCAAGTTGATCTGTTGCGGGATACAAAGGACAAAGATGTTTTCATGAAAACATTCATGAGAACTTGGGGACCACCTGCAGTCTGCTCACTAGTGCTCCATTTGGGAAAATATGCTACGTTTTGTGGGAATACCAAAACAATATCCAGATTTTTTTTGCCATTTCTATAACGCTCTCTGTGCCACAATCTGTTTGGAGATTTTCTAGTCATTCTGCAGACATTTTCAGCAGCATTTCGCGGAGTTCTTCCATATCTATTCCCTTTGAGACAAATCTTCACTGTATTACAAGGGTAAATGTGGATGAACTTATTCCACCTATGTTTTAGTGTTTCGTTTTTTTGGTGCACCCTTAGTGTATAAATAAATAAATATATAAATAAGTTTTGTTTTGGTCGTTATGTAAACACATCCTATTACAGAGGCACCACATATAATCAGGATCAGTAACTCTAATTGTTGACTGCATCCACAATTACGTAACAGATTCAATTAATAAAAGTATAAGCAAATTTGCAGCCGAGGAAAGGGTTATTCGTGTAGTTCAGAAGAAATTTCGATTTGATGCAGGTGCCCACAAGTAGCCACCTAATACACGCTTCTGACTTCTATAAAACCCGAAAGTCACACTCGTCATATCTGTGGACATTCCACGAACATGTTCAGCGATCTTGTGCTGTCACACCATTTTTTGACTCTTTTACGGGAAAGGATTCGCTGAACCTCCAAGCTAACCTTCTGCTGATCACTGGTTACGTTGTGATCCCTGTGTTCTATTATTAATCAATTCCTGTAACACAGGGGTGAAAATCGAAAGAAAACTAATGACAAAAGCGAATTTTCGAACAAATACTGAATTTCCAAAAGACATCATCCTAGCATGGATATCGACACAAAACCAAGATCTAATTCGTGTACCATTTACTCAATTATTGGATAATTTCGCGAGGCTTTCCCCTTCCATGATTGATTATCACTGTCATTATTAAGCAAAAGATCGAACATCATTCGAATTCACCATACATCAGCAAATTGGAGAGAAACAGATATTCCCACAAAAAACCACAAATTACTTGAAAAATTTATTTATATAGCAAGAAGCATGTAATTTTGTTGAAATTTTCACTAATGGGAAGCAGCCATCCAATACAAGTATGTAGAAAACGCAAATGAAGAAGATCTCGGACGCGCTTCCTCCTCCAGAAAACGATTGATATTTCATTTCATAAAAATTCTGCTGCTCACATAGATCCGAGAAATTGTATGCTCCAGAACTTGCTACATTTCCACAGCTCTAATTAGTAATAATTGTGCGGATGAGCGTTGGCAATAAGATCGGGGTATAATCAAAAAATGATGAAATCCTTACGTACGCTTTTTGAGTTTCCCACAAAGACTAGGTAAATAATTTTAGAATTTCTTTTCCAAAAAAAACTTGATAGTTGAAACAAGCGTAGAGCCGCAAGAATAAGAACAAGAACAATAAGAAGTACCTCTGGTTATAGCGGGCGGCAAAGAAGACGAGGGGCCGCGGTGCGTTACAACGCAGCTATACGCACAAAAACCTACATTAGTCTTAGGATTCGCGATAATAACTCTCGAAACCAGCGTGCCGTTCGCTCTCGTATTACTTCGTAATAATCCCCGGCTGCTGCTGCCGACTTTATGCTGTGCTGGCGACTTCAACATCGTATACTGTAGGCCTATCACTTGCACTTTTACACCATCAGATCCTGGCTGATCCGTTTTTACTTCAATACACTTGCAAAGTGAAGAGTAAGCGCTCTGCAGGTATCTCTGATTTGGTTCACTTCATCCTGTTCAGCGACTGCTCATAACATCTATTACCTTGTTTATAATGAATTTGTGGAATTTGCAATATTCTGTTGCGGAACAGCTGACTTCGCAGCACTTTCTCTCTCACATTTGTAAACTCGCCTTTATACAGGGAAAAATGAGCTCATCCAGCTATAACAACCGAGTAATCAACATAGTAAAGGTTAGCACTACGCAGAAGCATGAATACTTATCGGAACGTTAAATGACCGAAGTGGTCATGTGCAACGATTTGTGTGATAATATAATAATATACAGTATTGGACGCTGATCTCGGGTCTCTTGTCAAAATTTCCTGCCCGATTTTTATGGAAATTAACAATTTTTCCACCCAGATTGAAGATAAGCTACTCAGGTACGAGCTCTAATTCGTGCAATGTAGCTGTGTCAGAGTTCGCCAACCACCCAGTGCTTGCCTCAAGAACTAGAGTACTACTAATGCGACACTGCACAGCTGCCTTACTCGGATTCAAACTCGTAGACGAGCATTACACTGTAGACCAGTTCAGGAAAAAAAATAGGCATGACTCACTACAGGGAGCAGACAGTGAATTCGTAAAACGGACTTGAGCTAAGAAGAGGTCACTTCGACTGCTCTAAATACCTTGAATTTCAGACACTTCAACTTTTCTGGTTTACTCTCGACTTCAGTGGTCCTATTTCCAAGTCACCTCCCACTGCTATCTTGCTCTATTAACCATGTCTTACTTCTATTACAAGTGAATCGTAGACAAGACCGAACTAAGTAAACGACACATCAACAGACTCATGACTGCTTGGGATAATTCTGATACTTCTCTTGGTTAACTATTCACTAACACTACACAAATGTGACGTTTGTCCTGAAGCTAGCAGTCACCAATCGCACCTCTTCAGTGAAATTATTTCTGCTAGCAGCACTACGCATACTTTTTGTAATAGGAATAGCTGCGAAATAGAAAAAAAGGTCGTTCATCTCAATCTATCGTTTTTGCGCACCCGCCATTCGATGTTATTTAATTTCGTTAATCGCGGAGCGATTTGGTATAATGATACCGGAAAACCTTACCCGCATAAGCAATGGCACCACATTTTTTCACAACGTTAGCTTGTGATATGTGAATGCCTAAAATAGTCAGTGGCGCAATTTTCAAGTTAGGGCCGGATTTTGAGTTGTTTCAAGTCTAGGGGTGAAATTTATAACCATGAGTAGAGGGGCGGACCAGCAATGAACTCCGAGAAAACCGTATCGATGAGGGGCATTGGAACTTGCCGTAGCACGGCCTTAAATGACTAGCAGAAGATCCAACTTATACTAAATATATAAATATCTTCACATGAGAACTGAAGCAACTCCCTCATCCATCTCTCTCTCCCTCCCCAGTTTCCTTAAGCTCCACTTATAACAGGTACCAGCTTACTCAGTACAATTAGGCTTTTCCTATCTGTTTTGATAATACCAAAACTGAAGTCGATGGTGAGTGACTGATTAATTGATTGGTGATATTTTTTTCTATTCCAGTGATCTGATGCTACTACAATATCATACCTTATTTACAGAATTTACAGAAAACTTGGGATGTTGCACATGCGTTTGCACCATAGAAGGCGCGCCATATCCTGCACAGGTGAGCAGGTACGCGTTGATGTGGGGAAATTCTAGAATTACAGGTGTACGGAACGTGAACAAATTCTCAGAAGGGCAGATGGAAGGAAGGGAAGTTGAAGGAAAGAGAGGAGAGAGCAACAGTGAGAGATGGAGAGAGATGGAGAGAGAGAGAGAGAGAGAGAGAGAGAGAGAGAAAGAGAGAGAGAGAGAGAGTAGGGCTCAGTTGGCCCTCAACGGCCAGAACTTCAGAAGTAAAATCACACCTACAAAAAAAAGCGGTATACGGCTGGTTACTATATATTAGCTATACTATACCATGTATAATGTTTCTTTTTCTCCCAGTGGTGGAGAGCTTTTCTTTTTTTTTAGTTTTAACAGAAAACTAAAAAGAATGAAGCAACACTTTCATGAGAATCTCCTAGTATGTACATAGCATTGAAACACTGCTCTGACCGTTGCGATTCTGATCAACTCTTTTTTAAAACGTCAATCTCTACAACTTTCATCTACGATACAGAGAAACCATACTGCTCTGCACTTCCGCTAAAAGAATAGCGAGGTAATTAATTTAGATACCAAAAAAAGCTTCCCAAGAATAACAAAAGCAGATGAGCAAAATCTGCTCACACTACCTATAAATAATTCCTAAGATTTGAACAATCAGAAGTTTTTTTTTTTTGATGTCGCTACCCTTTCAAGAAGAATAAGAGTTCACAAAAAAATCAGAAGAAAGAAAATGGATAGAAGTCCGCGTAAGGAAACTGCCCAATTTCAAAACAATGTACACCAGTCTTTTATTTAAATTATGATCAAACGAAAGGCTGTTTCCAAGATGCGCTTTGCCAACAGCTTAAGAACTGTACAGAGACCACTGGGAGAAGCGAGGAAACGATTGCATACGGTAAGCAACGAAGTTAGAGAAACGTGACCTCCTAATGTGGGGGGCTAGAATTGAGATGAAACAACCAGTCCACGCGCCCATCGAGGGAATCTTCAGTAGCAGCTGAATATGGCCAATTCGTTTGTTGTATCAAAGTTGCCCAAGCCAGAAGACACGTCTTAATCCACCACAGACTGTCTTTGCATCAAGGGTGTTAAAACTAAAATTGGAAGTTAACTAAGCGTTAACTGAAACACACGAAAGCTGAGCATGCAAAAGGAAAGACGGAGTTCCGAAGGGTTAATTTTGAACATAATACCAAACCATCCAGAATACCAGGAAGTTCAAGCAGTAATGGAAGCTGTCACTACCTCTTTCAACAATTCTTATATACGGTAATCTCAGAATAGCTTCCTTGCAAAAGAATATATGTAAAAGAAACGAACAGAGCGTTTCCGTGGACGTCAAAGAGCAAGTCGTCAGTGCTGAAGTCGGAGCGCAAAACGTGCACTAAGAAAAGTGTTGTTCAGACTTGACTATTGGCGGCTGCGTACCCATCGCTCCGCCCTGCCCGAGTTTTTGACCGTATTTGAGCATTAGTTTCGCGGATTTGCGGTACACGATAAACTCGTTAAGAGTAGAAAGAAGGCTGAAAAAGGTGGTAAAAACCGTCAGACAGAACAACAGAAAGTAATCAAGTAAAAAATACACAGTGATCATCTATGACGTTACTGTATAAATACTCTGATTTGTAGATGAATGGAAAGAGCATTTGTCAAATAGTAATTTTTACACGTAGCCAAAGCAAGTCAATTCTGAATTCGAAGAATTGAACGGGCTCAAATACGGTGCAATTAAATGTACATTTAATGACTTGCGACGGAGTGGATTTTTTCACCTCTCGGTTCTGGAAGTGAAGACAACATGTTCTTCTTCACGAAAATGAGCAGCCGAACGCCCCGTAATTACGTACATTTCGAAAATCTGTCAAAAATAAACTGGTCATTGTGTCTTATTCATTCAATGCTATATCTATGCGAATAGATATAAGCAAGAGCCAGGATAGAATTATTTCGTAGAGAATATTTGAAAAAAGAATGAAGGAAGATTAGCGCGAAAAACCGCAGCATTTTCTTCGCAGCTACAAAATTTAGAAACGCAAACCTCTAATGACGTACATTTAAAATGGAAATGCCAGAAATTGAGACGCTACCTAGCCGGAGGTTTCTAGAGAAGGCACTGATACATCAATCTAGCACTCCTACCGCAGAAGACCCTCGGTAATAAATCATAATTTCCAATTTCTGGAACTAAATGATGTGCGCCCCTGAGAGATCAACAAAAGGATGGAACTCAAATGGTAGTATGACGACTCAAACTGTTCCATAAATTAATTCTTTTCGAGTAAACCAAGACTCCAACAAACTTAACGGCATGCAAAACCGTATGAAAAAAATTATAAAATCAAATTCGGATACAGCGAATTGCGATCAACACAAAGCAATGCACGAAAGCCAAATTTAGAAGTGAGTGAAGGACGGAGTGAGGAATGAGGGACGGGTGGTGACGAGTCGAAAAACGAACACCGCACGCCGCGCAAACACCGCACTCCGCTACATCACCTACTGGACGTCACAACCAAGCAGCGAACATCACTCCAACCGAAGCAACCTCAGACACAAACGAACCCCTGAGTGGATACAACAAAATGCTCGGAATCATGACTTCGACTGTGGAGGAATCAGTGGACGACTGTGATAGTCTCTACCGGACGTCAAAATGGCTTCCAACCAGGCATTTCGGCTTTTTTGGCGTCTCTTAGAGCGAAAACCCAACCTGATGCATGAAGGAACGTTGCAAATCGATGATGCGATCAAGCCTTGCTCCTCAATGCATCACCTCCTCCTTCCACGAACTAACATTGCAGAACCGGAATCGAACGGCAAGAGACTCTTCACAACTCTCACGTTGCCGCTAGCTTTTTTGCAACTCGACTAACTCGGCAGTAATTGTAAAGACCGTGAAACCACGTCTCCGATATCAGCGTAGCAGCACTGTTAGGGAGTAACGACCATCATATCAGTACATTTAGGCATGATCCACTAATCTGATTTGGTCAAGCACTTATCCAACAACTGACATCAATCTCACTTATCCAACAACTGACAAAAACAATTCAAAACCATCAGTCATGCTTCAAGAAACATATGGTTACCGCTTTAATTTCAACATCTGAACTCTGATACGAGTAAGAAAATGCTCGTACAAGTCCAGAAATAAGGAGGCATAAATAGGTTTTGAAGGTCCCACTACAAAATGGAGGAAAAACTTGCAGCTTCAGCTGTGATTCTCCGTACAAAGTATTCTCTATATTCCGAATTCAATGAAATTCCAACCCTCCAGCCGGGGACGGCACTCGAAGCCACCATTCACAATTGCACAGCACCCATCGTAGCCAATCACTTAAATGGGACAGACCTCAGAAAACTGAACAGGTAAAGTCACAACAGGAGCCGCAAATATAGTAAAAACGACATTTTCCTGTCATTACTTTCATTCATGACATAGACGCCTCATCGTTGCAAAGCAAAGACGACTTTTGTCTTACATTAACAAATCCACAAATAACTCCCCCTCCCCTTCTCCACAAATGACTGCAACTTTGTAATGCTTCTACAGAACAGTAAGAGCAGTTCGCAGAAAAGTTTGAAAAATCTGAGATGTTGTAGAGAAAATCCGATATTCGGAGAATCTCCACACATACACGCCGACGACCAAAGGACTGGCCTAGATGGTGTAGACAAGTTTTTCAGTTACTCGAAAAAGCGACGACAACGGAAAAAAAGCGGAATGTGTTTGTTGACCAGTGGTTTTCAATAGAGCTCTTACGATGAAGAGACCATGTCCAGAAGTTCTAAGAAAAACGGAAGGTTCATCAAAATTCTCTCGCTAACAGTGAGATATCTAGGCCGGAAATTGCCCCTACATAAACTTTCAAAGACATTTTTTTTTCTTGAAAAGCATAGAACTTCTTCAAAGTACTGTAGCGGTCTGGAGAAAGCTATACCTAACCTGAAGTCTGCAAAAGTAGCAAGTTTGAAAAAATAAAAAAGATCCAAGTTTTACTAGGACCTGTGGAAGCTACTCGTTCGAATTGAGGAGAAACTCTGATTTAGCGGATTGTAAAAAAAAAATGTTTGCAGAGTTGAAGCAGGAATTCTTGCACGAAATACGAGAGCTGCTGCAGAAATATCAATGAAACTTTAAAAATAGGATGATTCTGAAATGTCCTAAATGGGTTTATAGTACTTTTAATTTCAGTCGGTGAAGCATTCAAAAACTTATGTAGAAGGAACGTAGCTGGTAGTAATTATGACATTATAGGCTCGGATGTTCTACCTCTGCTAATGTATACTGAATTTAAAACACGTCAGCGGTTCAGAAGAGAGTTGCACACCGGATATCCAAAGAAGCTTCGCAACATGCAGAGCGCTGAGCTCCAACCTCAGCACTGGAAAAAAGGGAGACTGCAAACACTGAACGATTGCATCTGAGAACACGTACGCTAGCTTAAAGCTCAGGATGGGATTGAACTGAGGTGCTCACAGGGTTTGACATAAAAAAAGAAGTCTAATAAGCAGTTCAACTCATCTTAAAAAGCAGTGAATGAAGGCGCTTTATTGAAAAAAAAACATCCTGATTTTTTCCTCTTCTGGAGCAGCCATAGAAGAAAGAGAGCTGTTCTTCACTCTCGAAGTGGCTACCTTTTCGGGCTTCTACCCCCATCTCGTGCAACACTAGTCTTCTTTAATGAAAAGCGACGAATAAGAGGTTGGACGCCTTCGTTTACACTGCACTTTCTCGCATCAAGTCGGGTCCTCTCCGGTGGAGCTCGCTGAGATGCACAAGAACGGGGCGGGACAGAGCTTTAGCACGGTCTCCAACGGTATGTGCTACCGTTGAGCAACAAGGATGTCCCACTGCGTATCCGCTGTTCTCAGGTTTCCTCCATGCGTCGCGCAGTTTACTACGAATATGTAAAATAATACTTGTGCACGAATCCAGGCTTGCTGTATTGTTCGTGAGCAGTTCCTCCTTCCTCAGTGCAGTAGAGTGCAACAAAAATGAGAAACAGAAGTAGTCTACTTCAATTTCTTCCGATCATATCGCAACATGGATGGGCGAAACATGAATGCAAGACCGACCACATAAAGTGGAGAAAGAATAAGTGGGATGCAAAATTAAATGTGATAGGAAAGCTGGGATCGAGCAAAGACGTGGATCCACCTCTAAAATTATGCAACTTTCTATTTTTTTAACTGGACGAACGAGCTTGACACTTTACATTAGTTAGCAACCCATTGAGTACCACCACACCCAGTTCACTTCATGTTGGCAACGTGTTGAACCGCGCAACGAAGAAATGGAAGACTTCGAAGGCTCGTCACGAACGGGTTTTCTTCAGTTTCCTGCAAAATTGCGTCAAACATCGCATCCCATGAAAACCAGAAGCACACATACGACACTGACTTCTAGAACATATTGATGCCTAACCTGTGTTTCTCTATTTGGCATCCTCTTATTATTGCTCCCAAACCACTAGCACCCCACTCATTATATGGATTGTTTAAGAGAATAACTACATAGCTTTTGATGGTTAATCGAACTACCAACGCAAAATTTTGCACAAATTCTATAGCAAACAGTAATAAAAAATAGTAGAACATGCCCAAGTATATCATGCAATCGAATCAGAACTGGAAACCTGAACTGTTGTGTTTGTCGCTCAATAGAAGAACGCAGCGTGGCAGAGCAAGCGAGAACGACAAAAGCAAAGTGAAACCTTCTGCAAACTAAGTGCAGCGGTGTCAGTAGAGTAGCCCAACCTGGTAGGATACTGTTCTATGTACTTACAGTGGCGGCGACATATTTAGCACACCCACGATTTCAGACGACAGAATTCCTCAAACATCCTGGACTAAGCTGTATGAGTGTTTCATTTCTGTTGCTGAGCCTTGGATGCAGTCGCTCGGAACTGGATCCAAAATTCAAACACCTTTCTGTCAGCTTCCCCGAATTTCTCATGGTACCTGTATGTATCCATATCGCCTCTCCCTCTTCCCAACGGCGGAGGGGGAGTGGTGATATTGAATGGCCAAATTCCAGCTCAACATTTCGCTCTGGCAGCTACTGCCATACTCTCCGCTATTGATGAGCCAAACGCAGAGCCAAGTCACCAAATTTGCAAAGTACTGAAAGCTCCAAAACTTTACCTTCACCAACTGAATGATTGTTGGAAGAAAAGTCTGCATCCGAATTGCATGTTTCGTTTGCGTAGTCAAAGCGAATTTTTTCTACAATTTTTCAAGCCTGTTGACCAGTTCTGCTCTTGCCTGGGATGACTAGTCGCGTAACAAGACTACTATTGCAATTCTGTTCAGAAGCATTTTCCGCAAAAGAAGAATTGAGGAAGAAGGGAGTGCGTCTGAGCTTAGCGGTCCGCTTAATATGTGACCGCCAGAGTACTTAGAATAAAACATTTCACTCGTACGTTCGCAACGCTATTGAATAAGAAGCATTGAATTTTTACCGTATCACAACTTACAAGTAGCGGGATCCGGATCAACACATTCATGACAATGCAGGACTTGCGTTTCTGAACCAATACGAATTTGTTTCTTATTTTTCTATACATACCGGTGACAAAGGTATATTTGGTGCACTGAAGACAAATATGACATTTATTCTTTGTCACGCTGAGGCTTTATGGTGAAGTTACAGTGGAAATACTGTAAAAACTACACTCACAGTACGCCTACAATAACCGCATGGAAATGCCTTGCGGTAGAGAAGGGATGTTCAGCATGTCAAATAACCTCCACGTGCAAAGTTGCAGTTGTTCTGGGAGAAAATACAACTGCGGTATCTATAGTGGACGTGCGCTATCTCAACAATGCTGCGCTAATGTACGAAATGGATGTCATATTCGTGACCAGCGTGTGAGGTAACCCTAGTGAGGAGAATCAAGGAAGATTACCATGGATAAAAAGGGCTAAACACATACGACCCATTGGGGAGTTGTACTGCCCATTACCTGGTAGAATAGAATAGTTCCATTGAAACGGAAAAATAAATTACACAATTTGAAAATAACAGGATATATATCCCAAAGAAAAAAATCCATGAAAAGAAGCTTTCAATTTATTTGTGTCTTCATCCAATCGTGGCAAGAATAAGAAGCTAGACAAAGTGCAGCTTCAGGCACTCTTTCTTAGAGGTGGAGAGTATGCAAACGACTAAAACCACGAAAAGAAGGAAAAACTCTTTCAAGGGGACCGCGAGCTCTGCACAAATATCTTCTAAGCCATCCCTCATACGACGCTAACGACTTTACTTCAAAGGACACAAAATACTGAGTTTTTTCACTCTGTTTGAAACGAAAAACCGAAATCGACTATGCATTTGTCAACGGTGTGGAGAAAATCAAAATGGAAATCGAGCGAAGGAGCCCAGAGAATGCAGTGGACTAAAGCTAGTCCGTTCAAAAATTGCCATTTCGTGCTAAGGGTTGAGCACAATCAGCACAACACCAGCCATGACATAGAGCATTTGATTAAATGAACGCGCCATCAGCAACTTTACAACATTTTGTGGGTTACTCTAGAAACCCAGCGTGATTTAAATGCTCAGCAAAGTGATTTAGGTCTGGATCAATCCAAGGCAAATTTAGCCACATCTGGAAAGAATCTTGGATAGAATGCAGGCAAAAACCGGAGTAATTCGAGCGCAGTGTCTTATAAATGAATTAGATAAAAATAAAAGATGAAAAACTGAACTTCAGTGCGAACAGCTCGAGAAACCAGTTCATGCTGAAGGACAGACAGCGAAAAAGCTCTACCAAGTGTCGAGTTAGTTCAACTACCTTTTTGCACAACCCCTCACTCGCACACATACACACAGTTCGCGCACTCAGAGGCGGCTCACGACAAACTTTCAGAGTATTGTACTGGTAACTTGACTGAGCTGAAACATTCGCGCAAACTCACGCAGTCTGTTCAAACCTCACAACGCTCGCACTCAAGCAGCATATGTTGCGGACTCGGAGGCAAAGACGACGTGCATGTCAGCATGAACAACGATCTACGCGTGGAGAAAATTCTCGACTCCATTTCCGATTGCATTGACATCGATTTTGAATCGCGAAAAACTCGCACTGCCTTTGCGAAAGCGAAAGGCTGCAAGAATGCGCTGCTACTTAGGAATGCCACATTAAGAATCGCGCAGAAGGCTCATTCTGAGGCTCGGAAAAAATCGCTGAGCAGCGCTCGCGACGCAGAGCGATGCGATTAATCGCGCGGAAGAGGAACTTGGCGATTTTCGCAAGGACGTCTACACTTCAGGCATGCTCAAAGAGATATGGTTCTCATGTATTCATTCCAAGAATAATCCAAGTATGTGCTTCAAAAAGGTGTTCATATGATTTGCATCCGAAGCCTTCACAGTCGTTCCTAGATAGGACTTCTGTTTGCGTGCGTGCAGCATACGTAGTTAATAGCCGTCAAACCCAATTTCGCAAGCTGTTTCATACAGAGTGGGCCAAAAATACGGCAACAAAAGGGCGATCAGAAAAAGACTTTCAGAGCAACACAGTCATGTAATTTTTGGTCACTACCTCCCAACGAATAGAATAGAAAAAAAACATCTAGAAATATCCTCCATCTGCTAGGAATCAAGTCCCTAGACATCAAACGAAGTCGCAATACTCGCCGCGCAAGCGGTTGCACAAAAATTTATTTCCTACTTTTGAAGTGACTTTCTGGAGATTCCAATTTCTTAGGGGTTTTGAGCAAGCCTATGTCTCAGGTGCCGTAAAAAACCATTACCACACTTGAGTTAGTTCTGTGCAATTGAGTGGCCGCTCGACAAAATCAGTAAGCCCTAAAATTCATTGTTTCCCCTGTCCTGAACCAGACAAAGCCTAAGTTCCTGGGCACTGTCCTGGTAAAACATCCGGAGACGGGCTCCCAACTAAACATGACTTCAAGGTAGAACATGCTCGTCTGAAAGCAAAACACGTCTTGTTACCGTATTTACGGCCCACCCTGTAGCTATCGATTGACACCAAGGGAAGCAACCAAGCAGCTCTTGTCCCACGACCCAGAAGCACAAGGAGTATCACCACCACTAATCAACGCATTGGAAACATATACACGGGAAACTTGAGTGTATGGATGAAGAGAAGCACGAAGGAGGAGAATGAGAGGAATAAGAGAACAGAAAAAAAAATTAAACTAAAAGTAACTGAAATAGACGCAAAGGCAATGTATGGTTTGAAGAACAGCAGGTAAGGCCCACATATTGTATTTCACCATCTATAATTTCCTTAAATTCGCTGCCTCAAAAAGAAAAGAATTATTGATTTTTAATCAAGGAAACCTACTTTGGAAAAAAACACGCACACACAACGCAGTAGCGTGCATGAGGGCCTATATAGAAAGGAATCATTAACCAGTGGAATAACTTCTTCCAATCCTTCTTCTTCTTGTTCAATTCGACTTCCTTCTTCCCCCCCCCCCCCCCAGCCTTGAGCAACCTTAGCCAGTGGATTGTGCTCGAAGTCAACTGTTTCAGCAACAGAATCGGAATTTTCTGGAACAATTACGTAAAAATTAATGTTGCTCTGAGTAACCAAAATGGGAATGATATATGGATCCTACAAGTCGAGATCCCCTTCTAGTGCAGTGCTCCAATGCAACTGGTTCAGGTAGCTAACGAGAAACATCACAGTTAAAGAACGCCGATGAAAAAAAAAAAAAACGTAGTCAGCAGCACAATCTCATCTGTAAAGAGAAAAGCAGTGTGGTGATTGAAGGACAAACTGCTGAGGATCACATCTCTGTATATGACAAATCTCACATCGCTCTGAAAAAACACAGAACAGATTAAGCCCTGGAATCCCCAGAAGCCGAAAAGTAGGTGAGTTGATTGGACGCCCATAATACCCAGTCAGTATTCGTTAACAACTATGTGTCATAATACAGGCAACATAAACGTACAACACAACTACATACAATATAAAAGTTTGTTTTCGTAATGAGGCGATCAAAGAAGTTCCGCAAGAACCCGGTTCTGCGCCCGACAAATGTGCACTCGGAAAGCGGCCCGCCGCACGCAACTATCAGAAAAACTCCGAATGCGAAAAGTGGACTCTGGTTTAGAATTCGTGCTCAAGGTACAGAGAGCGATTCACAATCGCACAACTACGAAAAGTCACCAACCGAAAAAAGTCACGAGAGAGGAAGCAGTGGCTGATCACCTCAATTAGCTTCTAGTCAGCGCAGTTCCCTTCACTATCAAAGCTTTATCTGCTGCAAGTTTCGCAGAATGAGACAGTGAATATGGCTCATAAACCATCGAAGATTTTATCCACAGAACATAGAGTTTTATCTACATACAGAAAAAGTTGGCTAGGCTAGATTCACAGCGGAGTTCACTGGCCTTATCTGGCTATAATTGTTTTAACAAATTTTGACTACCAATTATTGTTTCAGCACTTTTCTCCAGAAAGTCGGCACAGTCTTGAACGTTGCCCACCCATATTCATTTAAAGACAGACAGGAAATGTCCCAGTGGGGCAGTTAATGGCCAGCAATCAACAGATAGCGTTCCGATAGGAACCGAAAAAAGAAAAGCCGCAATAAATCGGGGATTTTTACACGATTCGTAACCTGTGGTCGTTGCTATCAACTTCATCACCTATACTGGGACTGCAGCTAATGAATAAATAATACGGTACGAAACGAGGATTAGTCAACTTAAATAGGAAACAAACGACTGATATAACTTTAAATAGAAGCAAATTTTGATGGCGCGGGAGTTTGAATCACAAAAGAAAGAGACAAGATTAAGGACGAGCCATTAGAGATTCTCCATCTCTTATTGAAGTGAAATTTCCGCCAAATAACGAATTGGCACTGCAGTAGAAGAACAATCCAGGCTTGTTTCACTACTCTGGTCCTTCATGATAGAAACTACGTAATGCAATGACTATTTGGATGTTCCTTGCTCTTTTTTGGGTTCTAAGCATGCACGCATTACACTTCAGAAATTATTAGCTAAAAGCAACCTAGAAGGTGCGTAAGAATTCCCACAGTAGAAAATATTTCTTGGAAAATATTAGTATTTATTACACGAATTTTCATTGTATCCATCAGTTGAGGCCCATTTTCTGAAGAGGTGAAATTTGAAAGAAAGTACGCTCCTCGGGCTGAAAAGCACTTTCCATCCTATGCAGAATCATTCATGCATTTTTCTTCGAGCAGCTGTTCTCACACACATGAACTTGGGTCGTTTTTCTTACTTTTTTAGCCTTCAAGTCTACTTCTAAGAATAACCTTTCTTCGCAGCGCCTACTTGAGAAACTAACATTTTTCGAAGATAATTTATTGTCTTTGCACTCATCCGATGCTTTCTTTCAAACACTATGCTGTTGTTGCTTGCCCAAAGAATCTTCGATTATTCGACTTCCACAAAAAAAACTAGGGAGAGCAGACCTTGGAGATCTGGGCGAGAGCACAACAAGAGGTATTAACCACGCTGTCACAGAAGCAGCTTCGTCCAAACAAACGAGAAGCTAGTTCTCCCAAAAAATTATTTGTAGAATATTCTTTCATGACCCTCTGTATGCAGAGATCTCAAACTCATCAAATGAAATACGATAATGAGCCTATGATAGTAGCCACTATGTTGTCTCCATGCGAGAGAAGCAGTGGATGCATGCAAACTTAACAATAGGTTAAATTAGAAGTGCTATTTTCAACAAATATTCATTTCTTGGACGGCGATAACCCTCAAATAATCAGCCTCTGTTTACTGGACCGAAGAGGCTCAGTGCCGTTCGGAGCACTTCGGAGGGATGAACAATGCGGCCGAGCCGAATCTTCGTCGATTGCCTCATATACATTACTTTCGGTGATTCCAGCCCGAACCCGCCTCCCCAGGGTGCGCAAAAAACCTCTTCAACGCGTTGAAAAACGACCGTATTCGGCCGGATTACGCCTTCTTGAGACCACCCAAGTGGAAAAAGCACGTGAAATGCCCCGCGCTGCTTTGTTCTTTTGGGGTCAGGCCAGTCGCCGGGCTTGTGAAAGGGCAATGGGCAATGGCATTCCGGAAAAGAGAAACGAACATGAAGCAAAGCAAGCATCAATACTAAAACATTTCCATAATTTCCGTGAAAAAAGTAGAAAATGACTCATTTTCTTTCATAAATTGAGAACAAGAACAGTAATCAGAACCTTTTAGAGGATTTTAGAGGACACTTCCATTTAAATTTTTGCAGCAAAATTGCTAGATGTCTTCGGCAACATAGATATATTTTGAAGCACTTTCCTGAAGTCTCCCGAAGACTTCTGTCATTCGCAGCATTATAAATTCGAAACAATGTTGTGTTAAGTAGAGACTGTTGTCAGTTCATTTTCAAACCTTAAACCTAACCAAAACGTACTTCCTGAAGAGAAAGGATTCACAGGCCTTCAAGCATTGGCAGCAGCATGAACAACTACAGTGCAAAGAAGCCGTAATTACTTCTAGAATTAATAACTCACTTTGACTGTTTTGATTGAAACTCTTTTCTACTGTTTTGTAGACCTGATAAACAAGGGCATGGAGAGAACGTAGATGATTATTCAAAAGAAGGTGTCGAGTTTGCAGAAGGAGAAGGTGTTGTACGGCGACGGAGCAGTGTGATGGATGAGGTTAGACGATGACTGAAGAAAAGTTGCAGGGAACAATAACAGAATCTCTGCAGCTCCTCCCTAAAAAAATGATTGCCCACCAGCCAGTCAGCGCTTCATGGAGAAGCACAGAGATTGTTACCTCCCAATAAGAAACACTAATAAAGTAGTCTTCGAAATCTGACAGTTTTTTATTACTGCAACAGAAGTCGCCATTAATAGAGGAGATTGGAGGGAAGGAAGTTGTTTGAGCTGTTGTTAGAGCCAAAAATCGAAAAAAGGCAGCAAACAATGAGATTCTGCTGGATTTCGTAGAAATACACACTGTACTTCTTCTACTTCATGCACTGTTACACGCATGTATGTATTTGCCTTTCTTTCGCTATTCCCACTCTTAGACTAAGCGTCTAGGCTTAAAGCACACTAAAGAAATCTTTATATATCTGATAGCGTATCTCCGCAGCAAAGCATTATTGGAAACTGATGCTCACAGGTTGAAATCATTATCAAGACTGAAACCTACGTTGGTGATCGATGTACCTAATTACGGGATGATTATGTACTACGCAGGATTCAAATAACTCCACTGCAAACAAGATACCATATTCAACAGCCCAAGAACGGCAACCAACAAAAGCACGCGGCACGCAGAAGATGCTGGCGGCCATATTCAACAGCCCAAGAACGGCAACCAACAAAAGCACGCGGTACGCAGAAGATGCTGTCGCTATCAGTGGTCATTAAATTTTTCTGCAATTATTATATTTAAAAGACATAAAGATAAAAGATGGCCCTTTGTTTGATGCGACGCTTAATGTCAAACAGCCGTCCGATTTGGGTGATTTATAAGTTTTATCGTGGCATTCGAACAAATTTCCAAAGAAATTAACGGAAAAATCGAATACGTACAGTACCAGGTAAAATACAACATTGTTTTGGAGGTTTTGTCACCACTGCAACAGACGATAATTTGAGACATACAAAACAACTCTAGTGAAACTTACCCTACTAAAAAAAACTGCCGCTACTTAGCAACCCCACGATAACACTCCATACGCCTACCTTTTACTAAAAAGTTCAGTGTTAACTACAAATTCACGAGATCTCGAGGTAAATCTAAGAGATCGAAGAGTGGCTATTTAAACGCAATGGTCACTTGCCACACTCTTAGATGCAAACATAGTTAGAAATCCATGCCACTAATGTAGAAGTGAATGGAGACCGTAACCGTATCGTACGCGCTTTCATCAACCAGACCGAGACATATTCCTATTATTTAGTAAAGAATGTGATTGGAGAAATTAAGTAGTGTTCGTCTTGTTGTGGTTTCCATATTCCCCACGTAATCAAACCCGTGAACGGCGTATACTATTGTTATTATGTGACTGCATTGTAACAAGTGTCATACTTGGCTTACGTTGGAACATTACTTTAGGCTCATAAGACGACAGAGACTGTTTTCCCAAGTTCCAACCCGGAGCAATCCAGGTTAAAATCAGCACCTACGGAAATCTTGCTATCACAAACTTTGCTATGTCCCTCGTTTAGCATTATAGTGAAAAGGAAAGTAGTGATTAATCTTGTCAAACCCTTAGAAAGAGTCTGCTTTCACACCCGTCTAGCACGTTTGCGACGGATAGCCGAGTTGCCAGAGCCTGAAATGGAAGGAGGTGAGAATGAACGCAAATTTTATCACAAGGAAAGAGAGTGGTAGTAAACGAACACACCCATTTATTACAGCTACAACTTGTTGGAACACTAGGACAGATCTATTTTTTTAAACTTTGAGAATGCTGATGCCTGCGGTAGCGCAACGATCTTAGAATAATTGGGACCATTCCTTAGGGCCATGAGACTAAACCTCGGAGATAAAAATTATGTTGTGCTGCCATTGAGATTAGCTCATGGTCAGTTCTTACAATTGAACTAGGTTGCGAATAAGTTATAGAAACTGAGATGAGATGTGTCAGTGTCCATGTCCCCTAAACTCCTCACAACTTCAACTCAGTCATTGAGTACGATTTGCTGAATAAGACTGTTCGGAAAATATCGAACGCGGAACTCCTCAACAATATTTCGGAGAGTGCAAGCAATATTTGTATCCTATGCGGATCCAGCGGATCCACGTCGTCAGCCCTAGCATGGTGACGCGGTCAGTACCTACGGAGGATATCGAATAGGCGAACTGCAGAACGCTAAGAACTGCTAATCGATAACGCTAGTTCGCCACTGGCATTTGCTCAACTCAGCAACGTTACGCTGCAAAGACGCGGTTAAGCAGGCACATGCCATCCATCTTATAAGGGAGGTGCCGGAGGCCAGGCTCGTAGATCGGAATGAAACCTATCTGGCTTGAATCTTTGCTTGAGAAGGTGCCACAGCATATATTTTGTTACTGCCCTCGATTCCAGGAAATAGAAATCCCACCACACTACTAACACTACTGAATATATCTGTTACAGCAACCGTACGTCAGCGGCGCGGTGGCTAAGGGGAAAGATACAGGACTGTTAGGCAGCAGTGCGAAGGTTTGAACCCCGTATCGAGTATCCATCTTGCACTCTTGTTTTTTTATTCCTCCTATGCTGCTGAAATCAAATTTAAAAGGTTAGAAGAGAATACCTATACTTACTGATGTACCAGCCACGGAATAACTACAATATACTAAACGAAGCTTACTCCCTCGATTTGCTGTAAAATTAAGTGGCTGGTACGTCAGTTAAGAGAGGTATCGTCTTCTAACCTTTCAAATTTGATTTCAACAACATAACATAGAAGGAATAAAAAACAATCCAGTACTTTCCACACTCGGCCACACCTTCGCTGAGGACCCGGCGCCGCAACGCACATAGTAATGTGGTGGGACCTCTATTTTTTTTTGGAACCGAGAGCAGTGATGAAATATATACTGTAGCACCTTCCCAAGTAAAGATTCAAGCCAGATAGGTTTCATTCCTATCTGCGAGCCTGGCTTCTTGCACCTTCCTTGTTAGTTGCACCATTCGAGTATCAAGTCTTGTTACACCTAATGAGCTACATAGCCGAAGCAGCGCGTTTATATCGTTAAGGGGTCGAATCTACGATGAAGGACCTACCTTTGCTCTTGAGCTTTGCTTCCGCAGGATCTCATTTAGAAAAATTACGGATACGTTGTTTTGTGAAGTGGTAAAGATTAGATTAGTCTATTAGAATACTGTTGAACTGGCGGCTCCCCTACAAAACTCACAATTGCAAGCGGCACATGGTTCAGCGAAATTTCGAACAAAGCGGGTGAGATCAAAGGAAAGAAGATGAGCGCCTCAACTCATTATAAAGTATCGGCTACCTCAGCACAAACACTAGTCGCAGTCGTCGTGAAGAACTCTAGCAAAAAAAAATAAAGAAAGAAATTCCCTCCTAAAAACAAACTGATCACTGGAAAAGACTCCATAAGACTTCTTTTTACTCCATACTCATTGGGAACTCAACCAATCTTTGCTGCAATTTTGTCGAGCTCATCAAATATTACTTTTGACTAGGTTAAGAACATGGTATAGTATTGCAATATTTGCTTACAGTTAAAGCGTTCACTTTTAGACTTTCAGAACATAAAAAAGAAGGAGGCACTAGCAGTATGTAAGTCGAGTACTGCATACGAAATTAATTGTTTGGGTAACTTTCAATGCATGTGATTCTCTTCTTCTGCTCAAAACCAGCTTATGCAGCCAGAAGTTGCCAAGCATTTCGCTAGGATGCGCAAGTGCTGGCCATGACTTAGGTGAGTTTACATACCTACACACGTACCTGTATTTATTACGCTGCTCAAGATAGACATTAAAAACAATGGTAATCATTTCATGTGAGCAGAAATTCGTATTAATCACTACAAATCAGTATTACACACTAATTAGTCAACATTGCCAGTTCGAGTTGAAACCGCGCCATTACTTTGTTAAAAGATAGTTACCCTAGTGATGGCAAAGCTTCCGAAGGTGGCGAGAAAGATTGAAGGAGGTGCATCCTTGCTCAGAGAGAGGTATGCTGCACCCGCTTGAACTGCAAAACTTCTAGCTCTGATAGAATTTCGCGGTATTGGAGACCTGCAGCTGGATCAAGTGGTTACTTTTGATGGTAACGGAATATTTTCTTAGATATCGACGTAGAAGAACTACTAGCAAACTGTTTATTTATGAACTTCCTGAGAAGCGCACATCGAGAACCCGCACGCCGTCTAGGAAGATCTGTATAGGATCTCGTTCAGCACCTTGCAGCCCAGAAATAGAAATGAGAATCGAAAAATTGCTTCTGTCATGAGACTTCTTGTAGTGTGCACATACGCAGATAACATTGATGACAGCAGGTTTTAGGCAATCAAGCTACAAAGGACATCTGCATACCATTCCACCACAACTACAACTAGTTCTTGGAAGCAGAAGAAGCAGCTACCGTACCATCACATTGGATGACGTTCGGATGCGATGAATGACAAAGATTCTACAGTGAGAGCATCAGAAAGGAAACAAAGAAATGCAGCTATGTTAATCAACGTCGCAAGAACGGACCATGACAAGTGTTCTCTCTCTTAACTACTCGAGAGCATTACCTGAATAATTTTGAAGAAAATTACTTCAACTTACGTAACTATGAAGAAACAATGCAGATGCTGCCCGCAGTGAGAAAATTTTGAAGCCTCGAAGCAAAAGTTCTGGGTCGGAACACACCTGAAACGAACTGAAGGGCTACTTGTTCAGCTACAGTCATCTTATCTCTGTACGCGTCACGACTAAGTGCTTTAGTGCATTCGGCGAGCATTTAGGCTAGATGTATGTAAGGGCAATCGTGCAACTATACAGCTTTAAATTGGTAACGACATTTTTTTCTCCACTTCATTTTTCGATCTGGCGAGAGACTGTTTAGCGAGCAGTGGTTCCAGCAACTGCACCCCAGCAATAGCCCTCCTTCTATTCCACACATCAATTTTGCCACTAGTTTTATTAAGGAAGCCTAGTACAAACTGACGGTTCCGGGCTGGGATATCGTACCCACTTTTATTATTCTCCTAATTATTTCCTCTTCCCATTTGAGCCTTCCTTTCCAGAATAGGAATCATTCTTTCCAATAAATTGTGGTAAAGTGGAAGCTACTGAGTTCTTGAACTTACTAAACCCGTGTCTGAAGGATTACCAACGCATGTAACGCATAAGACATTTACAAAGTGGCTGTCTGACCCTTCTTCGAAAATCATTCTCAAGAATTTCAACACTACTCATTTTCACTAGAAAATTACAAATTAGGTTTTTTCGTCGTAGTAAGCAAAAGTGTCGACTTTCCAAAAAGCGCATTAATATCGTAAAAGGCAAGTGCGAAAATCGAGTTGCAAAAGAACCATGACGAGGTGTACAAATTTTGACGAAACGACCAGGCATAAAAGAATGCCTGCGAAATCTGTGAGAACACTTTTGAATCTACCATAGTGCCCAAAAAAAAAACAGTAGATTTGAGGCTTATGTGTTCCCTGTAGATGGTATCTAACTCTTTCTGATGCTTTAGCAGAGAACCGTGCAGACAAAGAAAAGAATTATAAACCTAACTGAAAGAACTGTAAGCCCAAAGGTCTTCTTTTCCTAGGACGACATCAAAACACATGGATAGTGAAACCCATATCAAGGAGGGAACTAGCCAAAATCCAGCAGAATGCAGTAACATACTGGTTTCCCTGACCCAGTGTACTGTCTTTCGCAATATGCTTGCTTCGAGCTGCAGCGCCCACCAGCTCATCACGCCAAACCACGTACAATTATGCATGGGTGAAGTGGCGTGGATGAGCTGACGGGCGATGCGGCGTGTAGCAAGGATTTTTGAGAAAGACTGTACCTCCCCTGCTACCAATCTATTTGGCAACAAGAAGTTTTTTCGTCAAACAACAGTAACGAATGTCCAAACCACGGTTAAACGCGGAAAGCCTCGCATTCGTGGTTGAGGTAGTGGCAGATTCTGCATCTCCTCGACACACTGAACTCAGCGGTATAGGTAAATTGCCTCACAATGGTCTCTAAATCATTGTGAGGCAATTTACCTACATACCGCTGGGTACGTCTTTCAAGACGGGATCTGTAACAGCTTGCTCACCCTAGTTGACGTGTGAAGCCGCTGATCTTATCGATTGAACAAGCCAAAAGTGGTTGGCCAACGCTGCAGCCGTGGAAGGCAGCCAGAACGGCTTGGAGCGATCCGCCTCCGGGCTCCAAAATGTAGCCAGTTCGACCCCTCCAAAAAGTGGGGCTTTCGTCGTTCTTAAGCCTGTTGATGTACATCACTGAGATGAACACGGCGAGAATGTCTGGGATATGTCAATACCTCCAACAGGCGATATGAGGTGGGCCCCTGCCTTTAATGAATAGAAATGAAATGAAACAAGCTACAAGGTGCTGTTTGATGAAAAGTACAAGCAGCTGTTTTAAGCAGCTGTTTTTTTTTTCGGAATAAAAGTAGTGATTATACCAGATTCGGAAGTGAATCAGCACGTTCTGAAGAATGTGCTTTTGCATGGACCAAAAAGAGCATCCCAGACTTACCAAAATTTTCTGAGTTGTGCTAGAACTGAATCAGCACGTTCTAAAGAATGTGCTTTTGCATGGACCAAAAAGAGCATCCAACACTTACCAAAATTTTCTGAGTTGTGCTAGAACTAGGGAGAAACACCAAAACGGCGCAATGGTACTATTCTCCACTATAACATTGCAATGTATAACATTTCCAAATGAAACAGCTACAATTGGCTCAATTGTTCCCTCTTCGATACCACAGAATAGACGTGACGCAGAATTAGGTGTTCCTTCAAGTAGTAATAACAGGGACAATCAACGCCAGCCATTCTCTTATCCTGTTAAAACTTTTTTTTTCAGGTCACCCGCGGTAAAACCATGAGAAGTTTAAACTAACATCAGAGTCTGAAATGACTAGTTCTACATCCGCTGAAGCAGGTGCAGTTACTGATTCTAACCTGCACATTCAGAAAATAAAAAATAATGTGAAATAATGTTGGAATAAATAAGGTCCAGCATTGGAATATCTACATGAAATCAAGAGAAAAGGAAGGCATCCACCTTCAGACACTTCTTAAGTGAATTTCTCTTCAGCTGTTATTATCAAAACATACCGAGACGGAACTGGACTGATAGATCGTCCCATTTTCTATCAGACAGTCGTGGATTTTTCGGCCAGAACCCCATCAACACAGCAGGGCACAGCGGACCAAAACTCAATTACAACTTTGCTAAAAAATGCCGAGCCCAAAGAAGAGTCGCGCTATCTCAAGGATAGAGCGGCGGAAAGTCAAGAACACGCCAAAAATATATGACGAAGAAGTGTCCTTCGTGGTGAACGAGAGGTGTGACTAGTGGGGCGGAGACAGTCGGGCGCGACTACGGTAGGCCCGACCTCGTTCGGCAGCAAATTGCGCGAAATGACAACCAAGGCCGGTTGCGCGCACTTGCGTCCCATCGCAGACTACTGTATCGTTCGACAAGCGCAGCCTCTCATTGCGCTGCAGCTGCGCTGTCATTTTCGCATGCGAAGCGCCCCTCAGAGATCAGCTCAACGTAATTATGCGTCATCTCAGACTGACGTAGCAATGGCCTGGGATCCGTGCTTCGTATTTTGAACTACAACTTATCCTTACCAGGAATAATGAGGTGAGCTACACTATGTCAGAGGTTCTTCGTACCTTCTCAAACCACCACAGGAAATTAGTTTCCAGGCTCGACGTTTAATTAATCTCGGCATGATCAACAGTTTCTCGTTTGGAGTTTTTGAGCCGTAACTAAGATTGACGTAGCACTTGTTTTGGTTAACGCTTAAACTTCCTGGTATTCGTCAAATCCTGGGAAGTAAAGAACAAATGTAACCTACCCTTTCCCCCAAGAACACCTCATCTTCTAAGAAAAAATTCAAAAAATGTTAAACAAAAGGTAATTGTCTGGGTTAAGGAGTATGGTACCATTCGCTCATCTTGTACGCTGCCAAGTAAGACTTCTGGAAAACGTAGGTTAGACACGCGTTAACGCTAGCGGTAAGGGTGACCCACGCGGCTGAAGGGATAAAAATCTGCAGAGGTTGAGGAACTGCGGTAGTTCGTAAGATAATACAAGGCATTCATCTTTTCTGTTCACGTTCGGTGGTTTTGCGGAAATCCAGAATGCCCCCAATGTTTTGCGCACTAATATCTCCAGGTCTCGCAAACGGATGGAGACGCCTACCTCGAACTCATTTTCACCATGAAGCTGCCTCCGGTGAATGCCTGGTGGAGTTGATAATTTAGATTTTTGCAGGTTAACAGGTTGTTAACATTGGCTGTCATTCGTTCGCCTCGCTGGACAAGTTATGCTGTTTTAGGGAAAAAGGGAATTGGAGGGGGGGGGGGCGGCACTGTTGTAAAGCCTTATCCTTAGGCCAAGGCTTAAACCCACCCTTAAGCAGAGACAAAGGCTAAGACTTAGCATGGGCTTACGATTAGGCTAGTGCTTCGCCTTGACTTAGGCTTAACAGGTGAGGCCTGTTTCATTTTACTGAGAGTCCCCTCCCATTGACCTTCTCGCCCGGTCTGTGTTTCGCACTGGCGATCTATGCACATCAACACACTAGCCTTTGCTTAAGGTTTGCATGTGCTATTCTACGACGCTCAGAGAGTTGTACCATGGTTGGTGAATATAATTCTAGCACAAGTACTTCAATATGTTCCTACCCACTTCTCTAGCATTAACACATCTCCTGACCTACTGCTTCATACCCAGTTTGGAGAGAATGACTTCATAAAATCCGATGACGCCAGATCTCTTCACACCAATGTATTCTTTAGAGCGGCGAAGGAAGCTATTTTCGGACTGCTCTCAGACAGTGTGGATGCGCTAAACTTATTGTCACCACTGGACAATTGATGACGCTTGGAAAAAGAGTACCTCTACTATTCATCTATAAGGCAGAGGCTAGCATTCACTCTGGCAATAGCTTTGACAGCAAAGGTGGACAGCCCTGTGCTGGAAGGAATACCTACTTCATAGGCAACACTTACGGAAATTCTTACTTCTGAAATAAGTCGCTTACCATGTGGCTGGCCGCTGGACAATCGCAACGGTAAGTTGAGCACCGTGAATGGCAGCCTACCCGCGAAGACACCGCCATGGACACATCGGCCGCTCTGGACAAAATGGTTTCGTCGCGCCAGCTAACGCTATCGACTGGGTGTGCGCATGTAGTTTACCACAGGCTGGTGTATGGAATGCGTAACATTGTCAGGATTTCGTGTGGGGACCCATCACGGAACACTCGTCCGCGCTATGGGCACACATGAAATATCGCCATCATTTTCTGTGGTTTCCGCGTGTTTCACGCTACTTCATCGTTGTTGATGAGTCCTTCGTCCCTAAAAATCCCGGTATACCGCGAAATATCCAATCCAGAAACTTCCTTGAATGCTGCCTTTAAACCGTCGTTATACATAGGTCTGCTTCATGGTTTGCCCCACAGAACCGAAGTGGATCTGGTCGACTCAATGATAGGTCTGAGCACATCAGTCTTACTTTGGAAAATCCCAAGGAAAATTGGTTGGCATACCCTCAGTGAGTAAGCGCACTTAGTCGATGGGAAGTATAAAACTAGATGGTACGGAAAACGAAGAAGCAAAGACATTATTATCACTGCCTATCGGTCCACCCAATAAAAAGAAAATGCAGCGTTTACTCAATACAAGGGCTAGAACGCTTCCTCGGATAATACAGTATGTAGCCGGATAATACAGTAGTATGTAGCCGAATCAGCCAGCACGGCCGTTCCAGATAGCGCGATCCAGCGGCCCCCAGAAACATCTTTTCCAAACCATAACATGTATGTATAGCCGCACTCGCGTAATCCCACCTAGATTGGAGGGAGATAGAAAAGTATTCTTCTCTCTACCTTTCATCTCAGACGAATTCAGCAAAACTATAAGAAGACCACTGCGGGGATTGGGTCTAGAAGACTCTTTGGGAGTCCTAGAGATACCATCTGCAAATCCTAGGAGAAGGCTAGTGAGTAAGTGCACCTATGATCGCTTGTGTAATACTAAAAATTTCATAGTTGGGATAGTAGAATGAGGCTCACCCACTGTTCAACTGGTCGAGCCTTTGGATAACCATCACTTCAAAGGGGGATAGACTGTTCTCGAGGATAGGACATTTGTAGAATCACGGCTATCCGACCGAGGAGCCACAGTACCACTCGAAACTATGTATTCTATGTTGCCACCCGAAGAACTAGCCTGAGCTGTAACGTCCTCCTAAAAGTTCATGTGGTTTTATAATTTTAGCACCAACAATTCCGCAAAACTGCGAGCAACTTCTAGAAGTACGGTTATTTCACTAGAAGTACGTTTATTTTACGATAGATGAGTAAGAGTACTGCTATAGCCAGATGTCATCTGAAACGAAAGCTTGGGTAAGAATCTACACGAGAAAAAGTTCTGAATTTTAAAATCTTGAGCGCCGATTTTGGAGGGGCGGCGGAAGCTCAGTTCAGAACTCCACGCTCAAATGTGGTAAAAATTCAGGTACGGACAAGTACTGTCCGCGGCGCTCTCAGGCGCGATATGCAAGCTATCTCAGATGCGAGAATCCTAGGAAGTAGAGGAAGATTTGCGCTTTTGAATAAAATGTCACATTTTCAAATTGCTTTCTTAAAAATGCGAATTTTGTCGAGTCGACTGGTACCTGGCAGTAGGCAATGCATTCAGGACAGGATTTTAACTCAGACTTACTTTTCAGGTGGCACACAAACTTTCTTCGAATTTCTTGCTGCTTTTGATGTGGTATCGTGGCTCAGCAAACCCTTCTCATATGATCAGGAAAAGTGTGAATTTTTAAAAATAACATGGTTGTTAAAAGCTGAATTCAAGCGCTAGACTTTCACTTCACGAAACATCTCTGTCTTAGTATACGCGCATCAGAGTCGAGACTGGGTCAATCCTTAACCCACTGACGACCGCGCGGCTCACCGGTGAGCCGCATCCTTATTATCAACTACTGGACCTTAATTTCGAACTAATTTGTAGTATTTTCGTATGAAATGAGTACGCCACTCCCCAATATTGTCCATTTAACTGTAGTTTAACCCATTGACGACCGCGTAGCTCACCGGTGAGCCGCGCTTTTTTGGTCGCGGGGATCGCGCAGCTCACCCATGAGCCGCACCCTTCTTATCAAGTACTGGACCTTATTTTCGGACCAGTATTTCCATACGTACAATTTCCATGGGGACAACTCTTCCTAAGAAGGTCTAAAACAACTGCGGTTCAAGAAAGAGTTCTATTTTATTGCGACAAATAAGGACATGATAACGACATGAAAAGGATGGGATTTTGAAATCAAAAAGGATTGCTTTTCATTTCTTGTGTAGTAGATGGAAATAATCTGGATAAAAGCCACATTTCCTTCATAGAAACACGTTCGTTACATCCTGCATTTCCTTATTCGCCAGGGTAGAGCCACACGAACATGTATATTCTCTGAACACTCCGTTATATCACTCAAAACACACTTTGCAAACTTCTTTCGTCCTCAACAAAATCCAGAAAGATTCACATCTTCTCCTTTTCTGGTCCGATGATACAGAAATCTCTTAGAACTTAATTTCGAGTTATTTTTGCAAAAAGATCTGTTCTATTCCCAATTATCTTATCGTAACAGTGTGGAACTCGGCGGGAGCCGCACTCTTGATAGGGGCGTTGGTCCCACGCGCCAGACACGCAAAAATGCGCGCGGTCGTCAATGGGTTAAGAAAGATTTCTTTTTTTTTTTGGCGACAAATGTCAAAAAAGGGATGGGATTTTGAAGTCGAGGAAGATTGTATCACATTTCTTCTGTAATGAATGGGAATAAACTGTGCTAAAGCCACACTATTACACAAAAGCACATCCTTCTCATCTTGCACCTTCTTAATCGTCAGCCCAAAGCCATACAGGGTGCGTATTCTCTGGATGCTTTCTTACAACACTGAAAATACCTTTAAAAAACTTTTTTTCGGCCTAAGAGAAAGTAAAAAGCGCTTGGTTTCTCTCCCTTTCTTGGTGCAGGACACTAGTATTCTTCCAAAACTGGATTTCGAATTATTTTTGCAGAAATCTCCGTCTTAGTCCCAATTCCCGTAATGTAACAGTGTGGAACTACGCGGGCGCCGCACTCCTGAAAGGGGCCTTGGTCCCACGCGCCAGACACGCGAAAATGCGCGTGGTCGTCAGTGGGTTAATCATGTAAACGTACAGTCTGGTAGGGCAGAGGTGGCACCTGGGTCGACTTTGTCCGCAATTACGACCTCGTCCCAAAGTCGGCCAGACAATCTAATTTTTACACTTTTTTGATATGTATGTGGTGTGATTCCTTCCACTCTGATGCTTCCTAATGCCATTTAGTAAAACCTCCTCGAAGAAGCATTCAGATTCATTCACAAAGTCGTAATTGCAGACAAAGTCACCTCAGCTGCCACCTTTGGGCTAACAGACCATACGCATGTCATACGCACGTACCTAACATAAATTACCCTAAAGTAAGGAGAGAGAAGCAAAGATTGAGACAACATATGGTAACTCTCAGAAATGATCAATTCACATTCTATGCTTTTAAAAACGCTGGAAACAAACCTCTGGTGAAGGACAGGCCATGTTGTGCTCACTCCAGACGACCTACCGCGCGGAACTTCAGTGCTGCAGCAAAATTTCGTGTTTTGCACTCTTCCTGAAACAAGCTATTCGTTAAGATTCGTCAACGGCTGCTCGGAAACGGACGGATATGGACGCACGCACGCACGCAGGGATATGAAATGGACAAAGGACATCGGTCCCATTGGTTACCGCTTACGTCCACGTAGAAAAAAGTGATAAGCTAATCATTCATGAGTGAACACTTTTATACACGCATTTTTTTTTTAAAAGCTGACATGTTATCACGTCCGTACAAGTCTATGCGCTTTATGCTACATGTTTTGACATGTTCTAAAACTTTCACAACTGTATCTGCGATGTGCAAATCAAACACGTGATGACGAGTTGATCACGTTTATACATGTCTATACGTTGTATGTAACATGTTCTAAAATTGTTCATAACCAGGGCCAAGCATGACCACTGGAAAAAAATTGACCCTGACTGCACCCCCCCCCCACCCCCCCCCCCACCCCGTCGCGTTCCCTAATCTTCCTTACCCGCTGAAAAGGAAGCCTGGCTTTGGATGCACCATTGAGATTACGCAGGGTAAACGGCAATCCTACGGTAAACATAAACCCACGGTATACGTCATCTACCGTAGGTCTAACAACGGATAAACTTGGGGGTTTTAATGAGTTTACCCTAGGTTCACCCTGTGTGCGGCCCATGGAGCTTATACTGACATCTTGCTGAGCTCAAGCGTTCGATCCTGTCGTTGACAAGAATTTTTGCAAAGTTAAGAATGATATCAAATTGAGTGCAACGGAGAGAAAGGACGGGAATAATCAAAAAATTTTGTGCAAAAAAACGTTATCGATTGATTGCCAATTTGGGCAGGCAGTAATGTCCTTCTGCGCAATCGGTAGAAAATTTTCTAGCGCGCCAAGCCTGCAGCGCGTGCGCGGCGCGGCCCGCTGGTAACAGCGGTCCGATGTCCTCGATCAGCTGTTCGAGGACACCTTTCGTCAGGTATTGGCCCAGGTATGCGCTTTTCGTCTATTTTCTCTATTAGTTGGAGTACTTTGGACTGTTGAGGCCTGTGGCTGACCGATATTGATCGGACGGCCCCGCATGCCTCGTTTTTTGCAGGTACCGTTTTTCTTTGCTTCTCGATGTTTTTTCATTTGTTTTTGGCCCCGCAGAAAGCTGCTCGTCCCAGGTAGCCTCTTCTTTTTAGGAAAGAAGACCCTGGGACGTGGCGGCTGATAACGGGCCCTCTAATTGAGAAAAAACATGCAAGGAAAATAAGGAAAAAACGACGACCATGCGAACAGGGACGGAACGTCAAAGATTCCGAACAAAATAAAAGGCCCCGTTACCAGCCACCACGTCTCAGGGTCCTCTTTCCTACAAGGAAGAGGCTACCTGGGACAAGCAGCTTTCTACAGGGCCAAAAACAAATGAGAAAACATTGAAAAGCAAAGAAAAACGATACCTGAAAAAAAAACGAGGCATGCGGGGCCGTCCGATCAATATCGGTCAGCCACATGCCTCAACAGTCCAAAGTACTCCAACTAATAGAGAAAATAGACGAAAAGCGCATACCTGGCCAATACCTGACGAAAGGTGTCCTCGAACAGCTGATCGAGGACATCGGACCGCTGTTACCAGCGGGCCGCGCCGCGCACGCGCCGCAGGTTTGGGGCGCTCGAAAACTTTCTACCGATTGCGCAGAAGGACTGTACTCGTCGGAATGTTTAAAAAATATATGGTGCTCGAAATTTCGAAAAGCGTGCAGTTGCAGAAATTTCTCAAAGTTCCGAGAAGAAGAGAAAGAAGTCGCTCGAATGTGAGATGAACTGAAGAGTACGTAACTGAAGCGAGATTCATACTGGATGCGCGCGTTTGACGCGCGTGTGTCTATGTGATGAAATATAGCGCAAGTCGCATCGCTGACGCAGTGTAGACGCACGCGTTTAGCAATGCGTCGCAGGGCATTCGCAACGGTTGCGCGGTACTGTCGTACGAGTTCGTTTATGCAAGAAGACGTGCTAGGAAGTAATTATCGATTTCACGACTTGTGCGGCGAGGTAACGCGGCTGACGCATGCATACGTCTAGTATGAACTGCTCTTAAGAAGAAGAAGGAAGGGAAGCGATAAATTATGATTTTTAAGCCTGACTAGATTAAAAGGAAGAGAAAATACACTGCTCAATTCAATCAATAACAAGTGGACGAACCCGAGTGGGAAAGAAAGGAATCGATGGTAGATCAACGCGGTCACATCACGCAATTTTTATCCAGAGTTATACGTAATTCTTTGTTCTTAGAAATAAAAATATTAAACTATATCGAGGCCACTGCTCCTGGACCGCTGTACATCACCAGAGCAGCAACTATTTTCCGGAATTTTCTAAATACAGTGAGTTCAAGTCATTCAGCGAGCACAACTGGTCAAGCCGTGATCAGGCCGAATCGATGAGCCGATAAGTGAACTTTGCCCTCATTGATTGATTGACGACGAACTTAGGAAAGTACATATCTATTGAAACTATTGAAACTACCCACGAAACCAATAGCTTTTGCACAAGCAACCCGCGAGGGTAGGTGGAGGTTTTAGGAGACCTTTCGCCAGAAACGATCGATTGATTTATCAAACACATTGATTTTGCTGATTTTTACCACTTGTGCTGGAATCAGTGAGGAGGCGTGAAATCATCGATTTAGGGATTTTATCGATTTTTCGCCACTTTCGCTCAAGGTTCGGTGAGGGCACGTCAACTGGGGCTTCTCTTGCTCGGAACACGAACATGACATTCATTTTGCATCCAAGTAGTAGTTATGCAGTTATCGGTCTTATTAATTTCTCGCAATTTTTGTCACGGAGTCGGTGAATACACATTCGGGGTTGGTCTGTGCCACACTCCCTCATCAGAATCTAGGATATTTTCCGGAGTGGTGTCATTTAATCTACTGATACATGCAACAAACTGTTACTTTTGTCAGACAAGCATTTTATTTTCTTCCGCTTCCTTACAGTAGCCCTACGGTAACCATATAAAATGGCATTAGACTACAATATGTACGGCGCACATCGATGGCGACGGTCCACTAGAGTTTTGACCGAATCGAATAAAATTCGAATATTTATTCGAATGTTCGGATATTAGGAAATTCGAATTTCGAAAATTCGGAGTTTCCGAAAAATTCGGAATTTCGAATATTCGAAAATGCGAGGGTCCGCGATTATTCAAAAATTCGAATATTCGAATATTTTAGGACGAAAATTCAAATATTTGGAATTGTTTTGCTTCGCAACTGTTATTTGGAGTTCCATTTTCTCGCTGAAGAACCATTCCAATTGAAGTCCACTTTTTCATTTCAATCTCAATTTTCCCAAAACCCTGCTCTCATCCTTGTACGCATTCGAAAGCCGCCACCCGCATTTGAAAGCTTTGAAACTGCAATTCTGCGAATTATAGGACGCTGCCAAGGATGATCTCTCTTGTAAAACCTGCGTATGTACTTTTCTAGACACTTGAGATACCAGCAGTTTTGACTAAACTTCTGATTATTTAAGCCTTTCCTGCAGAACTATATAAGTGAACTGCAAACTATAATAATAAGCATTCTTCCCCATATTTGGCTGATTTCCAGCTATTGCTGAAGCTTTTTCCAAGTACATAACCGTTAATTATGGAATTCAAGTTTCGCACAAAATCTTGAGATCCTCTTATGATCCTTTCTGCCCAAACATACTCCGACTTCTTGTTATAGAAGTTCTGTTGGTTTTGACATTCAAGGATGCAGTTGGACCGGATAAACAGAGGTAATAATGAGGGAAGGCGTAACACGCAGTGTTTTTTTTTATATCGCTGACGCTTTTTTATTGATAGCTGAAAGCTCATTCATGATCAAGGTAACTGAACTACTGTACCCAACATTATTTTTACCGCATCAATAACTCTGCATTCACTACCATAACTCGTTTTGTTAAACTACAACACAGAGACATTAAAAAGAAAGCGTTTTCACGGACAGAGGCTTTCACCCACTTCATGATCCTTCGATGATGGTTTCAGACTTAAAAAGAGATGGGCGTTCTCAAGCTTAGGAGCGTCAGCCACTGGTTTGTATGTATGTGTATGATTTCTCTGATCAGCGAATCAAGTATCCCTTAGAGACAAAGTTAGCGAATTTTCTGATTTCAAGGTTGTTCGTGCAGAACTAGCCGAATAGTGCATTGCTGCAGAGTATGTAAGTTATTTATTTATATTTATTTATTTGAGTTATTTATTGCTGCAGTTATTGTAGCAATTGATTCTGAACCTTGTCAACGTGCAGACTTGAATAACGTGCATAATATGTTTCAATGACCAGAGTTATACAATTGCCTCATATTTGTTTTTATCCTTCTACGTTTTGGATTTCTATGTCAAGTATCTTATCTTGTCCTGGTACCCCAGCGTATGTATTTCCAAAATTCACTTTCAAACAATTCGTATACTTCATATACCTTGAAGCCATCTCCCCATCTCAGAACCGTTTCTGAGATTTGCATGTGAGAAGAATCTCCAGGAGCTATTGATCGCAATATTATATCGCAATATTATAAGTGATTCCTTACAAAGCTGCCAGAAAAAACCTGCTTTCGAGCCCCGATTCTTGAGGAACCTGTGGGCGGAGACGAGAAGAGGGGTCAAGGCATTGTGTGAATAATTAACTCTCGGGAGCGCACCTTCTGGGGATATTCGCAATTTTCATGAGAGTTCCTCATCCACTCCCCATCAGAATAGCAACTGCGCTCCATGTGAGATGAACAATGGAATACATGAGATGAAAACCTTGAAATTCCGCATTGGCTCCGCCGACAGGCTCCTTGATAATTTGGGCTTGAAACGGGTTTGTACCATTATGATCAGCAGCAGCTGGAGATTCTTGTCATGCGAAAATCTTAAAATGATTTTGAGGTGAGACGGTTACTTTGAAGGCAGAGATAGCCAGAATTTCCGGCTTTGAAGTGAAGTGCCAAGGATGAAAATCTGTGTTAACATACTCCGGTCATGATCGTAAAACAGTTGCCTCATCTGAACTCACGCCTTACAAGGCGCCAGTTTACAACTTCTCGAACACTTCTAGTTTAGTGTGCGGAGTGTGCCACCTCTCCTTCCATGGCGGGAAGCAAACGCGAAGCATGAACATTTTACCCTGGCAACTCCAAATGCATCAGTTCCGCCCAGTCTTTGTATATTTTTTTGCTGTTTATTGATTATTATTTATTTCATCGATTAGATGTTTATTTTATTAATATTTCTCATGTTTCCAGCCAATCCACCACTAAAGAAGTTCTGCGCCGTTTAAAACCTCGTTGAAGCGCTGGTAAAATCTCGGTCTCGAGAGTTAGACGGGTGGTTCTGTTTTCCAATGGTCAAATAATTGAATTATTAGGTTGGTGCAAAAATAATGCGCGTTTTTCGTTGCTTCATCTTTGGTGCAGAAAACTTCCGGTATTTCTTATCAACGCTATGAGAAGTTTGCATGGTTTTATAGCAAATTTTATGGGGCTTCAGAAATCTTATGCATTTCGAACGGAGTCTAAGTTTCGCTGAATTTTTAGTTCTGGAACGAAAGACGCCAAAACAAATTTTTTGCCAAACTCACTTCAGCGAGCTAAAAGTCGGCGGCATCACAGCAGGAACCGCTCGAAATCTGTATATATAAAAGTCAAAGTTTGTATGTGTGTGTGTGTGTATGTATGTAATTAATAGAAATCGCGGAGGGTGAACCGATCCGGACCAAATTTTGCATGTAGGTTCTTTGGAGGCCGGCGGAGGTTATAGGCTACTTTGCACCTGGTATTATTGATTGATTTATCGATTATATCGATTTTATTGATTTTTCGTTATTTTTGCCCAAGGGTCGGTGGGGACATGTCTTCTGGGGTTCCTCAATACGCTGAATACGAAAATGACATCCATTTTGCACGAAATATTGATTTATTGATTTTATCGATTTTTTCCCATTTTCGCTCGGGGGCGGACAAAGACATGTCTTCTGGGGTTTCTCAGTACGCTGAGTACGAATATGACAACCAATTTGCACGAAATATTGATTTATTGATTTTATCGATTTTTCCCATTTTCGCTCGGGGACGGACAAGGACAATTCTACTGGGGTTTCTCCATACGCTGAGCACGCGTATGACAACCATTTTGCACGAAATATTGATTTTTTGATCTTATCGATTTTTTTCTATTTCCGCCCGAGGGCAGACATAGACATGTCTACTGGGGTTTCTCAATACGCTGAATACGAATGTGACAACAATTTCGCATGAAATATCGATTTATCGATTTTATTGATTTTTGGCTCTTCCGTCCAATGAAGCGGTGAAGACATCTCTGCTGGGGTTTCTCGATATGCTGAGTATGAATATACCAACTAATTTGTACGAATACATCGATTCAATGTCACCGAAATAGCTTTGCTAACTTTTCGCCCACAAACCGATGGGAAAGGGTCACCTGAGCTTCGTTTACCATGCTGATCACCAAAATTATGGAGATTTTAATGAATTTATCGGTGATAATAATTGGCCTCAGCAGTATGATGTAGCCAAGGTAGTAAAACACCCGAGCGAAGCCGGGTACTGCAGCTAGTACCACAATAATTTTGTCTGAGGGAGTTTCAAAACGCATACCGCGAAGCTACCTCCGGATTTTTTTTTGACGTGTGTGTCTTACTTCGAAAGTAAGGGATGTCGCAAAGGTCTTCCTGGGGTTTGCAACCCTCAAATGATGGTAATTATCGATAGCACCCAACCAGCAACATATTTGATTTCAAAGAGCCTCGTGGGTAGTTGCTTTCAGACCATCCCTTCCTTTAATTAGAGTGGGAGGAGGAAAAAGCTCGACGAGTAGATGTTGTGCATACTGAACGAGTACCAGATTGGTCCTAGTTGAGAGGTCTGCTTCGCGCTCTGTAGTGAAAGTATTGAGACCAAACACTTGGTCGCTTGGTAATCTGTATATATAAAAGCGAAAGTTTGTGTGTGTGTGTGTGTTTGTTTGTATGTTTGTATGTTCGGAATAGAAATCGCGGAGGATGAACCGATCGGGACCAAATTTTGTATGTAGGTTCTTCGGTGGCCGGCGGAGGTTATAGGCTACTTTGCACCTGGGATTATCGATTGACCTATCGATTATATCGATTTTATTGATTTTTCGCTCTTCTTGACAGGGACTAGCGAGAACATGTCTACTGGGGTATCTCAATGCGCTGAACACGAATACGACAACCATTTTGCGCCAAATTATCGATTTATTGATTTTATTGATTTTTCGCTATCTTTGTCCACGGGGTGGTAAGGACATGTCTACTGGGGCATCTCAATACGCTGAACACGGATATGGCAACCATTTTGGGTAAAATATCGATTTATTGATTTTATTGATTTTTCGCTATTCTTGCCCACTGAGCGGTAAAGACATGTCAACCGGGTATCGCAGTGCGCTGAACACGGATATCATAACCGTTTCGGCCGAAATATCAATTCATCTGTTATATTGATTTTTCGACATTCTTGCACACAGGTCGGTGAAAACGTGCCTTCTGGGACTTTCCGAAACGCTGAACGTGGATGAGGCAAGCAATTCATAAGAATTTATTTATCAGTCGAGCAACTTCACCCCATTTTTTGAGGGAAGGGGGGCAGGGTGAAGGAGGGTCACATGAGCTGATCACCAAATGATGGACATTTTGAAAGGATTTTTTGGTTCAACAAATGTTGTCATCAGCTTTAAATGGCCGGGAGAAATTGAACACCCGAGCGAAGCCGGGTACACCGTCTAGTATACTATGAAGTAAAGACCCTCTACGACAAAATGATGTGCACTGCTCAATAGTTGCACTAGGAAGAAGCACCGAAACACTGTCAGAAACGGAAGCAACATCAAATCAAGGTTACGGCGACTTTGTGGAGGCCAGCTGCAAAAATCGCTCACTACAACCCCTTTGGTCCATCTCACTTGGAAAGTACTTCCAATATATAAATGAAATAAATAAGAAACTCCACTGTGTGAGTGTGAGTGAAATGGATTCTACACTCCTACGCAGCACCGTCCATCCATATCTCGCACCCCACAGTTCCTACCGACTGGAGCAATCGGGCTAGGAAGCTCTGCCTCATACATCATAATCAGCTAACCTCTCCCTTCCCGACTACCACTTCCTAGAGAATCTAGAGGACGTCTTCCGGAAGAATTCTTTCGAAGACTAAAGGGATACCAAAATTGCCTTCCGGAAGTTCGTCGACGCTAAAAGGCCCTATTCGGATTGTGTGCTAATCGGAGAACATCTGCCTTGTTGCCAAAGATTTGCGGATTACAACATTTCTAAGCTCTTTTGGAAAGATCGATTGTGAAATGAGTTGTGGGGTTGCGAATCGAAAGTATGAAAACGCGCATTATTTTTGCACCAACCTCATAGCAAGCTTCAATTCTATGCATCCAGAAGAGTGAATAACTGAAGATATACACTGAGTGATAGTATACAAACTAATCCATTGAGAAACCGACACATCTGATTGCTTCACAGTGCTACAAGGCTTTCCGAAAAACACTAATAAACCAAAAATCGACACATCAGATTGCTTCACAGTGCTACAAGGCTTTCCGAAAAACACTAACAAACCAACTTTCTTCACCACAGTAATGACATGGTGTGCTAGACACCGCGGAACTATGCACGACAAAGCACACTCCTCGGTGTTTTTCTTTCCTAACTTCTGACATGTAATCAAGTGTAATTTAGAGTGGTTCGGCACATTAAAGACACCACTCACGGTAAAAAAACGTCCTCGATTTTTCCATGGAATTCTACTCTAGAGGCTACTCCTGTGCCCCAGTAGAGAAAAGGCCATTCAAAAGGACAAAGTTTGTGAGAAGTACTATGTTGTATATTGCCAGCGCTTGTCGTTGTGTACGAGTTTTATCCCCTGAGATGGGTGAAACTGTCGGAGTGCGGGAAGTATCACCGCTACAGGAAAATCCTGATCGATCCTGTATCAGCTGAGAAACACAGTCGCACACGATCAGAGAGAATGGGGCGGGGTTGAGCATGGCGGGCACATTTGTACTTAGTTTTATTACTTGAGTAACTGCATGATTTGGAGTGATTTCTTTTACAGTTACACTCCCATTGATGGCACCTTTAAAATAAGCACAAGTGAAAGAGAATTTTTTTCCAGCGTGAGTGCTGCCTTTAATGCTAGATCCTTTCGGTGCGAGGTTTCCCCGTCTTGAAGGGCATTGTTGATATGGAAGATATGAATGACAACGAGTTGTCGCTTTATGTTCTGAACAAGAACAATCGAATACATTTACATGTTGAAGACCAAATGTTTATTATGCTATGTTAGCTGCGATAAAATGGATAGTGCAAATGGCACTGTGAAATGGCACTGTAGCGCTACTGACTAAGACTCTAGCACTTTACCTATCGCAGAGTATAAATGAGTAGCTGTCATTGAATTTTTAGGTGTGGGAGATGCAATAGTGTCAGAACGTATACATATTTATGACTCAGAAAAGGAAATTATACTGAATTTGTTCACTTATTTATTCACTACACTCAGTGGTGCGCCAAAAAAAAACAGTAAACAAGTACGTAGTCCCGCATCCATTCTTCGAGCAAAAAAAGGTCTGAATTCCAGTGGTTTAGTCATGACGGAGCAGGTCGTACTCCTCCTCCGGCATGTAAAGTGGTCCCCAACCGAGATCCTTTCCCATCCAGAACGCAGTACTGGCAGGCAACATTTGCCAGGGCTTGAACGATCACCTTAACCCGTGCTGAAAGAAATTCACCAGGGATGAATCATGCTGACGTTGTCCTAAAACTTCTGACAATACAAAATGTACTCTACAAATCTGTATCACACTGTACCAAGAGATCACGCATGAGAAGCATGTATCTTCTCGAAATTGTAACTTGCAAAACTTTGGTAAAAGTAGAAGCAAAGACATGACAATAAACTTTACTTCATCGTAACATTGTGCATGAGTCCAGTTCTTATACAGGAGAATCCCGGCGAACTACTCCTTTGCAATCAATTAAATTCATTTTTACCTGAAGACTGACATTGCGTAAGGCGGCTTGAGGCGGCAAGAGATAGGCAAGCGACTCCAACTGATGTAAGATAAAACTGCCCCGAAACTTACCTGCGCAGTCATTATTCATAAAGAAATGACAGGTACATCTCCTTTCCTAATATCACCTTACAGCATGTGCCTAGCAAAGGATTCCAAACGATAAAGGTATGAGAATATGACAAAAGGGATGAGAATGACGCGATCGCAGCAAGTATTAAAAGCTCTCCTGTATGAAGTACCTTGAAACATGTTGTTCTCCCCGATTCCTCTCGTTTTCGATTTTTCATATTTATTTCACAAAACTATTCATCTATACCCTCAGAGTTACTCCCAAATTTACATCGCCTTCAGTTTTTCCAAATCATTCATCAGTGGATTTGTGGAAGCTTCGTGTCTCATCAATGTAAGACGCAGGAGTCGCTGCTCCATACGAAAGATGGAAGCAAACTCTGGAAGAAATCACCAATTATGAAGGATCCTAAAAATCGGGACATGAGCGTGTGAAAGCTCTTACTTGATTCTACCTTAGAAGGCATTTAAGCATCTCTTTCTGGGCATGGGTAATCCTATACCGTCCTCCCAGCATGTTCGCAGCATGTCTGGGAGTAAAGTTCGCATCTAGCCTTGGAGCAGAGCCTAGGCCAACGTTACTCAACCGAGCAATCAAAAAACTGAACAACGTTGAACTTTGCGAATGCTCAGGCTCAGACGCAGCGTGGAACAATGCTTATGATTTCGTTGAAGCGAAAATGCAAATGCGACCTCGCCGCAATTCGCAGCAAAAACCGGCGGCCTCGCCACTTTTTCACCCAGGAATCAAACTTCGAACACGCCATTAATAACAAATCGCTTGCTGGAACGATGAGAACCGTTATCCTTGAGAGCTCCAGCGAAGCGATGAAAACTGAGGGACGATGTGAGGTTGAGAAAAATGTAGGGTTGCAGAGATAAGGTGTACGTAGACTGTTCCATTAAGCAAAATTCAAAGATCACTTCTGTGATGAAGTACTTAATATTAGCAACAAGCAGAAATGATAGCTAAAATCTTCTATTGTTATCAAAAAAATTTCCGAAAAAAAACCGCTTGTTAGGGGAGGAAAGCTCGAAGCATTACCACAGCCTCTCGTTCTTGGCGGAAACAGGAACAGATTCCGAAAATTTCACTAAGCAACCACTGAAGATACACCGTCTAAGGGCAGAAACTGTTTGAAACTTCCGTTCTCGGACCTGCATTTAGGAGAAGAGCTATGTCTGACTAGGAAACAGACCAGTGGATTTGCATCCATATTTATGAATATTCCTACAAAAGTCGTAAGCTTCATGCCACCCAAAGTGAACGAGTATCTCCAGCAAATTGTGAATTCTTCTGCTATTTTTACCCATATATGTCACTTGGGACAAGTCGTTTCTGCAAAAATACTTAATTTATCTGGAAAATCATTTCAGGGATGTGGGTATGGCACACTTTCCCAGGGAGCGTTATGAATAGGCGCACTGTGGTATCCTCCCATCTTACTGCCTAAATACATAGTTTGTGGGTAAAAATCGGATCCAACTCATTTTTTTGTGGATCCTACCATTGCCTGACCAGGTCATGGGTGATAGCTGACCAGATCGTAGGTATTAGTTGTAGCCCGGTCAGGGTACGAAAGATGCCTGACCAACTACTACGATTCAATGCCCGAATTCGTGAAAGTTACCGAAGCAAAATAAGGTGAGCGGATTTTCCTGGCAAAATGGCTTTACATTGTCCGAGTGCCTCGTCCCAGTCAGCGACAGCATGCATTGGTGAGGACAGCGAGACGAATCACACTTTCTTGATGATCACGTCCATTCTCGAAAGATTTAGAAACTTCATGGGGAATGCTTGTGAATCCCACCACCGAATGGAAGTCGCATTTGTGGCGCGTCCCAGGATCGGCGTCGACTATCGCGACCACATTATCCTTTTTTGTACACTTATTCATTTATTTCAGCCTCGAGAGCAGGCCAAATCATACAACTAAGACGTAGTGCATGAAACCGAACAATGTAATTTCAAAAAGAACAACGAATAGTTGGTTAGTGCAAAACAAAAATGAAAACTTGAAAATACAAGTTAGAAATAACCTAACTTCAAGTAAGAAGCTAAGAGTGAGTGGAGGAAACAACAGATACGTGTACCTGTTTTAACTACCGAAACTTCAGCTGTAGCATGTAACTATTAGGTGCGTGCAAAAGTTCCGGGGCAGCTGGTGGTATTTTACCGTTCAAGGTCGTTTTGCTCCTTGCGTTTGGGATATCCTGCAACGGTTTTCATGTATGCCGGTAGCCTAAGACCTCCGCTACCTACACCACATTTGGCTCGTGTCTACGTCACAGCCTTGCTCTGTTTTGGGTGTAAAACCAATGTTGTGAGCTGTGCAATAATTTGAGGAATTTCGCTTTATGAAATCAAATCTAGACGATCAACAAGAGGAGCAACCCATTGCATCAATAATGCGTTTGTGGAGAGTATGCTCTCTAAAGTGCCAGGTGCTCAAAGGTTCCTAGGAATTCTGAGCGGAGATGAGAATCTGGAGAATGCTTCACTAGTTGGTCAGAGATTTGGTCATCGCAAAGGCGGCAAGAAAGAGCAGTTTGAACCAGACCTTGTGCAAAGTGTGCAAGACATTACGGGGAATTCAGTCAACAATGTCTGGTCACTCGAAGAAAATCGGTAAGAAGGGAAGGTGAGTAGATGGATTTTGCGTGAGCTGAGGGAAGAACAAAAACGTCCACACTGGCAAGTCTGCAGGTATTCGACCTTCAGATTTCCTATCAATTCGTTTCATGGAAGAATTGTTATTGTTGGTAGAGAATGGGTTAGGCACGACAATAGGAGGAGGTCATCCCAAAGCCCGGGCTCCTGCCACCCACCTGAAAAATGGCTGAACCATCACTACCTTCCTTTAAAAAAATTTTGACCTTTCATGGTCAGCAACGTGAGTCATTCGCAATGAATTTGTTTTTTAATGAATGCACAATAATCGCCCTATAGTACTTGCTTTTCCCTAAAATAATCACGGGAAACCTCTTAAGCATAGGGCCGACACAGGCGGAAATATGTGGTCTCATCCGGCTGTGCGATAACGCACATCAGCGCGTTGCAGTGTCAACCGTATAAAGAATTGGCCACTCGTGCTCCGAAATTCTAGCCTACCTTATTTTACTCCCTATACCTGCCTCCAACAGACTACCCCCATTTCAACCTTCTATGGCTTTATCTCCACTGTAAAACTTCCAATGAACAGACCCTACTGGAAAACGACGTGTGCAACTATTACAGGTGTAGACCTGTCAAATTTTTAGCTTCTGGAAAAATTTTTTGTGTGCCATATTGGCAACATTATGCAGATGCTAATGCTTTTTTGTTTTGTACAAAATTGCTGACTTTGGGTCAAGTTATGGCGTTTTGAAAAATTAGGTGCAACTGCCCCGGAACTTTTGCACGCACCTAATATTAAAGGCAGGGGCTCACCTCATTCCGCCTGTTGGAAGTATCAGCATATCCTAGAGCTTTCCGGCATATTGATCCCACTAATGTACATCAACAGGCTCAAAAGCGACAAAGGCCCCATTTTTGAAAGGGTCGAACTGGCTACATTTTTGGAGCCCGGAGGCGGATCGCTCCAAATTTCGATCGCTGTGCTGGCTGGCTGCCACGGCTGCCGCGGTGGCCAACGAGTCTTGGCGTGTTCAATCGATAAGATCAATGGCTTCACACGTCAACGCAGGTTAGCAAACTGTTACAGACCCCTTACCGGAAGACGGGTTTAGAGACCGTTTTGAGACAATTCATGTATACCGATGGAATCAGCATGTCGAGGAGATGCAGAATCTGCCACTAGCTCGACCACAAAAATGAGGTGGACCTCTGCCTTTAAGGAAGGAAAAAAGTCGTACAGCACCATGTCCTTTTCATGCATTAGCAGTTACGGATTATGAAAGTCCTAAAGTAAGTACTGGTGAGTGAACATTGGGAAACTTACTTCTTACGAAAGCTGTAGTTCGTGAGAAATCTGGATTTGAGTATTGGTTATGCAAGGTATTCCCACCCCTAGCAACTCAAAGATCAAACTCAGCATCGAAAGGACAGCAAACGGCGTTCAAAAAACAGGACTTAATTTCGGCAGGGAATATACATAGGTGCTATAATTGGCAAGCCATTTAGATGTGCATAATATAAATGCAGATCGAACTAGCAAGAGGAATAAAATACCCTACCACGGCCCTGTACCTACTAATATGCCAATGGTAAATACGAAAAAAAAGAGCGTAAATTGAACCAACAGTATTGACCCTCGTTAATCCCCGACAAGCTTGTAGATTTCGTGCTACTCTAGAATCGAGGAATGCCTTGGTCAGTAACATATTCCCCTTCCCCTTCTCACGTTGCGTAGCTTTTTCTGTGAAATGTCCCCGTTTTTAATGCAGGAGCTTCTCTCTTGTAACTTTACGAGTGGATTTACACCGTTTTATGATCAGGTGTTACAATTTCCCACAGTGCATAAATTTTGATATAATGCCGTTTGCAATGTCTTGATGGTTTTATTTTCGATCGTTAATGGAAGAATTGCCTAATGGAATGAATGTTGTAACCATCAACGTTAGCTGTTCACTAATTCACTGTAACGCTTGGGAGCAGATGTGGGATCCTCAATATCGATGGTATATAAGATTTCTTTGCAGGAGAAACTTCACCACAAGAAGTGATGCAGTTTCCTACAATTGTCCTTCTGTGTGCATTGTTGGTGAACATATCGCCTCCAGGTAAACTTCTTTAACATTGTGAAAAAAAAACACTCATCGTGTTAAATTTTTCATCTTTATTTCCAGGAGCTGCGACAATGGTGAACTCAGACCAGTTAGGTGGGAAAATGTGCATAGATATGAATAATTATAACAGAGAACACAGTGGCCGGCATCCACAAAAGTCGAGCTTTCGTGCTCGCTGTAGCAGATTCAGTGCAAAGTTCTCAGTGAGATTCGACCCAAAAAATACTCCAAAATGTCCCGGTACTTCGTTGTGTCGAGGCGTACATGAATAGAGAAATACAGAGACCTCGGGATTCGTACTCTACAGAATATTTCAAAGGCCCATCTGTCCATAACAATGTCTGATAATCATGCTGTAGATGGCAGCCAACAGTAATATGGAACACTAAAATTGAAATTTCCAGGACAAGCGTTTCAAGAACAATCTATCTCCTCCGACTTTGCCTCATGGAACCAATTAAACAATGGTAAAAATGGTTCGTTGTTCCGTCACTTTGAAGGGAAATTTCAAAATTAAATAGATAAACGCTAACGTGTAACAGTGAAAATAATATTTCAAGGGCAAGCACTTCCACAACGCTCGCAATTCTCCAATGTAGTAAAGCAAGGAAATAATGGTAAGAATTCTTAAAGGCAGCGTCCCACCTCAAGATCGTTTTTGAGACCTCGATGTGAAAAGAATCTCCAGGAGCTGGTGATCACAACGGTATACGTGATTCCAAGCAAGACTGCTGAAAACCCCCATTTCCGAGCCCTTTTTTTTAAGGAGCCTTCGGGCGGAGCCGGGAGCAGCACTAACAAGGGAAGGATACTTCATCAGTGTGACCATTCAAGTTGGCCATACTGAGTGAAACAAATTGTATATGGTCTTATGCAGTTTGCGACGCTGATTTCAAATCCGTTTTCAAAATTTATCAAACCCATCTCTGCGATGAGTTATGCCCATTTTTGTTATTCATGTAGAAATTCTAAGCTTTGGAACCTGGATAGGGAGGTAAGGCAAAAGTAAGCCTCTCCTTCTTTATACAAGTACTTGTTGGCTCGTATCTTATCGAAAATATTTTTAAAAAAATAACAGAAACATGGGAGTTTCTCGCTGACTGCGTCATCTAGAACGTTTAATGCAGCATCACCATGTAGGTCCGTGGTGCAGAGGCGAGTAAGTAGCTCGTTCTTCACGCAGAGTGTCACAGTTTCGAATCCTTCTACCTCCGCCGTTTTGCAGTTTTTATTCATCGCTTATTTTTTTTTGAGAAGCCGTTTCTAGCTTGTTCTATCGTGTTTTCGGCACAAAATTAGATGATGTGAAGGTTTTGGGAGCATCTGGAAAAATTCCAAGTAAGTCGATTTTTGGGAGCGGTTAAAGTACTTGGGTGTTCGAGTGGCTATGTGTAAAAGGATTAAATTTCAAAAATTTGTAGGCGTAGAATGATGATGAAAAGCTCTAAAATAGGTAGAACTTAGGAGTTCCTGATAGACAGAGTAAAGAACGAGAAAATTTTAGTCACAATTGTTGTTTCCTTAACATCGAACGAAATCCTGGAGAGGAATAATATTTAGCTGGATTGAAGATTCACTCGAATGATAGAGTTCTGAAATTTCTAATCGGACTCTCACGTAGATGTTTTCCGTGATTTTAAGTTATGATTAACTAAATCTGTAATTGGAGGCGTGTTTTTCTTCACTGCGGACTCCACTGGTCATTGTGAACATAGTGGTTGTGAAGAGATTTCTTTCAATTGTTGTTTTCATTGTAACGAAATCTGATGCTCTCACCAATCCGTATCATTGTTCAGCAGAAATTGAGCCTGTTATTGAATGTCTTGAGAATGAGAGAAACTAACCTCAGCTCTTCCCCATGAACACCAAAAATTGGCACAACTCATCAGAGAGAGCAGTTCGGCAAATTTTGAAAACGGATTCGAAATCAGCGTCGCAAGCTGCAGAATACAATGTACACCTTGCTATGAATGGCCACACTGACCAAGTATCCTTTCCTTGTAAGTAACTTTCCCAATAATTCACTCCAGGAACCTCCTGAGGAAATTCATATTCCTTGTGAGAGTTCCTCATCACTCCTTAACAGAATGGAAACTGTCCTCCATGTATGGCTAACAAAGGAGTTCAAGGTCCGGAAACCCTAGAATTCCGCCTTGACTCAATGCCAATGTGGGACTGCAAGGTTTCCATCCAACGTGCTCTCTTGCCCGCCGCAAATAGGGCGCAGTTTCTATTGGACTAGGGAGTTGATGAGAATTCTCACGAGGAATACAAATTTCCTCAGGAGGTGCGCCTCTTGGACTACATTATTCGAGAAGTTTCTTAGCTTCGCACCTGGCTCCGCCCAAAGGCTCCTTAAAAGTTGGGGCTCGGAAATGGGGTTCGTCAGCAGTCTTGCATGGAATCACGTATACCGTTGTGATCTCCAGCTCCTGGAGATTGTTTTCACATTGAGATTTCAAAAACGATCTTGAGGTGGGACGCTGCCTTTAAACTAACGAAAAAGGGCGATTCTGTAAAACTTCCGAGAGAACAACTGTATGGCAAACAGGAATTTCGAGTGATAAAATTAATACCTTAAGCGCAACAGTTCCCACAACCTCCTGATCTCTCCAATTTTGTCCCATCGAATCCATGGAACGGGATAAATAACGGTAAGAATCAGTAAACTAATAAAGATTGATGTTTTTGTAAGATTTGCAAGCAAATATTTCAAAGATACACATACAATAGACAGTCACTAACGTTATTCAGTAAAAGCAGTATTTCAAGAGCAACCGTTCCCGCAACATCCTGGTTTCCCCAACTTTGTCCCACCGAACTACGGATACAATGGACAACCGTTCCCGCAGCATCCCGGCTTCCCCAATTTCGTCCCACCAAACGAGGGAACTAATGGTAAGAATCATCAAATGAATGAATAACAGCGTTTCACAATTCTTTTATTTTTTTTGAAGGACTACCGTTCCCGCAAAATCCTGGCTTCTCCAATTTTGTCCCACCAAACGAGGGAACTAATGGTAAGAATCATCAAATGAATGAATAACAGCGTTTCACAATTCTTTTATTTTTTTGAAGGACAACCTTTCCCGCAACATCCTGGCTTCCCCAATTTCGTCCCACCAAACGAGGGAACTAATGGTAAGAATCATCAAATGAATGAATAACAGCGTTTCACAATTCTTTTATTTTTTTTTTGAAGGACAACCGTTCCCGCAACATCCTGGCTTCTCCAATTTTGTCCCACCAAACGAGGGAACTAATGGTAAGAATCATCAAATGGATGAATAACAGCGTTTCACAATTCTTTTATTTTTTTGAAGGACAACCTTTCCCGCAACATCCTGGCTTCCCCAATTTCGTCCCACCAAACGAGGGAACTAATGGTAAGAATCATCAAATGAATGAATAACAGCGTTTCACTTTTTTCAAGGACAACCGTCTCCACAACGTCCTGCTTCCTCAACTTTTGCCCCACCAAACCAAGAAACCACTGGAAGACCGTCTCCACAACGTCCTGCATCCTCAACTTTTGCCCCACCAAAAGAAGGAACAACTGGACAACCGTCTCCACAACATCCTCGCTCCTCCACTTCTACATCACCTAATCAAGTAACTGAAGGTGAGAATCGTTAAATAAGACAACGAGGGCGTTTAAATGAAAATTCTAGAGAAAATATTGCAATGTTATACGGTGATAAGGGTAGAAGAACTAAAAGGCAGCAAATACATCAAATATAACTAATTCCTCACCCTCCTACTTTTCTGATTCTCGAGTCATCGAAGGAAGACACTAATGGCAAGAATATAAAATGAACTAGGGAAGATGGTCTTGATCAAACCTGATCAAAATGAATTAAGAATACATGTTTTTGAACATTCTATAACATAGTTCACTATTAATGATTAAATCGGAGATACTGAAATAGTAGAAGAATATCTCAAAGAGAATAATCCCTACAACCACCTGCTTCCCGAATTCCTGCTCAGCGGATCTATCTATTAAACAAAGCGCAGTAAGGGGGCTAGAGCGGATAGAGATGATGTTCCAGTAACGTGGTGGCACTCATAGACACCGGTGATCTTGAGACGCAGACTGCGAGGCGAAATGGCCGATTCTTAAAGGCAGGGGTCCACCTCATTTTCGTAGTTCAGCTAACAGCAGATTCTGCATCTACTCGGCGCGATGGTTCCAACGGTATACATAAATTGTCTCAGAATGGTCTATAAACCCGTCTTCCAGGACGGGGTCGGTAACAGTTCGCCAACCCGAGTTGACATGTGAAGCCGTTGATCTCATCGATTGAACACGCCAAGACTCGTTGACCGACGCGGCAGCCGTGGCAGGCAGCCAGCACAGCTTGGAGCGATCCGCCTCCGGGCTCCAAATTTTTATCCAGTTCGAGCCTTTCAAAAATGGGGATTTCGTCCCTGGGATGTACATCAACAGGCTTCTGTGCCTGTTGATGTACATCCCAGGGATCAACATGATGAGAAGGTCTAGGATATGTTGGTAAATCCAACAGGCAGAACGAGGTGGCCCTCTGCCTTTAAGGACTCAGACACATTCGTTTTGGGACTCGCCAGTTACGACACTGCTGGCTCTCCCACATGCACGGGATAGTGATTTCATCACCTTCGCTGGCGGTCTTGCAGCATAGGGATAAGAGAGTGTTTACAACCTTCCAGGCTGCGGCATGAAAACCATCTTCCCACTGTCGCGGAACTTCAGGTACCTCCACTGAAGGAAGAGGCAGGTTCTATGACAACTCTGCAAGGTCTCGCGAAGCTGAGTGGTGGCTGAACACACGGTAGGCCCACATGGTGGATGCTCCCGCCGCCTTCCCCGCTGAGACCCCAATGCTATTGTGCAGCCACAACATCCGTTCACTTCGAGAAAGTTTTCCCACTAACATGGAGAGTAAACACTTCATTACAGCAAGGCATGACATTGTATTATATAACCAGTCATCCAATAGTTGATCAAAATTTCTGAATAACTCTCAAGCCTTCATCGTTACTCCCGAGATTTACAAAGGGTATGGGTGCTCTAGTAGAAAACAGGTGTGCCGTGCCCCGAATGTGGTAAATAGAGGCTGGGATACGGCTTCGCTGATGGAAAGCGTGTCCGGTTAGGCCTAATTTTTGTGAGGAAATTGTGAGGAAAAACACTAGGATAAGGGAATAAGGGTTGATCGATAGCTGTAGGGTCCAGTAGCGACACACCAGCATACCGATGGGGTCCAGTGTGGCCCAGCAGTGAGGACAACACCAGAATGCAGGTCCACCAATGGAGAAAGGACCCAACGTGGTGGGCAACGCCAGGATATGGGCTCGCTTTGGTTCAATAGTGTGGAGAATGCCGGGGAGCGAGTCCGCCTACGGAGAAGGGGTCCGGCTTAGCGTAACTGTGTGGAAGCACAAGAATGAGGGTCCTCAGATGAAAGAAGGGCCTCCACGGCCCTTTGGTGTGGGGAATGCCAGGATACGGGTCCATGAGGAAGAAGTCGCCGTTGCTCAACAGGGTGGGGGATGCCAGGATGCGGGTTCGTCAATTCCTCATAATAGATGAGGAAGGGTCCGCCGTGGCCCGGTGATGTGGGGAACGCCAGGATACGGGTCCACCATTGGAGGACCAGTCCGCTATGGCCCGATAGTGAGGAAGACGCCAAAATGCGGGCCCTCAGATGGAAGAAGGGCTAGCCATGGCTCAATGGTATGGAGAACGCCGGGCTAGGGTTCCGCTGATGGAGAAAGGATCGCAGCCCAACAGTGAGGAATACGCCAGGATATGGGTCCACAAATTGAGCAAGGGCTCGCCGTGGCCCAGTGGTGTGGGTAACGCCACGGTACGGGTCCGCCAATATAGGATGGATCCGCTGTGACTCAATAAGTTGGAGAACGGAAGGATACAGGTCCGTCGACGGAGCACGCGTCTGCGTTGGCCCAGTAGTGAGTAAAACACACGAATACGTCCTACGATAGAGAACGGACTTCTTACACTCATACTCAACTCAGAAAAAGGACTTCATATTTGAGACCATTTAATTATTAGTCCTGCGTCTTTGTTAATTTTCCAGGGATTTTACAAGTGCGAAGCTTTCGCACATTCCCCAAGTGGCTGCCTCACCTCAGTTTCTAGCGACCCGAAGGGGTAGAAGTTCTGGTAACGAACTGAAGTCATTTGAACTAAAAAGTTCCCCTTCCCGAACCTTCAAAAATCCACAACGTTATGAAACAGGTATATCAATCCTAGACTTTGTCAATTCTTGTGGCACACCAAGAAGATAAGCAAAGTCATAAAGTTATAACACGGATATCAAGTAAAAAATTACGAAACTGTAAATGTCTCGAGGGCACCCTAAGCCTTCCAGTCCCAAACTAAAATCTGTTACTTCTTCGCCAGCCCCAATAAAAACAAAGCGCAAGATTGTGAGTTCCATGTTATAAGAGTAAGTTGTTGTGGTCACGAACAAGCATCTATCTATTCATTTGTCTATCTTCAGATACCGACAATGCATGCTTCCTACCATTGGCTAAAGGGAATTGCAGAGCTAAACTGATAAGGTAAGCAACGGCACTGAAATGAAGCGACAATAGGCAAACTGCACTAAAACGGATTGATGATGTTACGATTCAAGTATCAAAAAACTTCAAATGATTTCTCTCGCGAAATTTCGCTTTTATTTGCAAACCTAACCGCATGGCCCATTAATCACATTTGGAAAGTAAACTCTACCATGCCTATCGAAGACGCAGAGGTAAAGGGGCGCAGAAAGTGGTGTATTAAATCTCCAATGTTTTTTTGCCACACAGGTTGTTATTGGAGCTCTTTTATTAGCCGACCTTTCGACAAGACGTCGTTTTGAAAGGCATGAAAGTGAATCAATTTTCTGTTGTGCGTTCTAGCCCATCAAGCGCCTCTCCCGACTTACACATTCAACTCATTCTGGCTAGACATGGATGAGCACCGACTATGAAGAGAGAGAGAAATCTCACCCAGCGTTCCACCAATATGCGGGATGTTTTTCCGCACGCTACTGCACTTGATTGTTACCAGCGGACGACTGAATGTTGCTCAGCGGTTGTGCATGAGCTGATTGGTGGCTATCTTATATCTCACACAATGGTATGAACGGCATCAGCTCACTGGTTATCGATAAATGACCAGGTTTTATGAAAAGACATGGAGTTTATTAGAAGATATATTAAATATTATATAATGCTAATTTTATATGTTCACCATTGTTTAGAATTGGGAAGCTAGGAATACCTACATTATGGACGATCCCATGCAGTATTCTCTCGTAAACGTTGGAAATGTGACATACGGATTGATAAGCTTACTTAGTAGGATTATAATCCGTGTCTGACCCCGTTAGGTAGACCAAGTGATTATCACAAATGCTTTAACATTTAACAATTATTTGTTTTTCTTGGTGCTTTGTAATTCCATAAATTAATTCCAATACCATTTTAGGTACGGCTACGATCAGAAACAGAACCGATGCGTTCCCTTCGCATGGTCAGGATGTGGCGGCAACTTGAATCGTTTCAAGAAAATGCATAATTGCGAGTTAGCCTGCCGCGTATGATATCTGTGAGCAAGGCTTCAATAAAACCTGAATTCTAATCGACATTCAATTCTAATCTTTTTTATTGTAAGAATTGTAGGTAATTCTATAACTAATGTAGAGTTGATGGGCAACAAATCCAACGAAACACGCAGAGCGAATCAGTAGATAGGATTTGGAAATGGAATTCTATCTTCTATAAGGATTTTTGTGCGATATGCCGAGAAATACGCTCGAGAGTACACTTTCCCTCCAGTGTGTCTACCTCAGCGATGAGCGGATACGAGATTTTTTATGATCTGAATAACGGTGCGAATAACGGAAAGGCCAGAAATGACCGGAGAATGGATAATAAGGAATTTCTAAGGGGTCATGGTACATATCACACTCACCAGGACAACTCATAGAATCTGAAGATGTACATATTTTCTCTTCTACTATATCCACTATCAAACTATCTTTGACCTAAACCACCGATGAAACTGACAGAAAAGGCGCAAAATTATAATCCTGCTTGCTAGTTGATGTGAACGGCAGTTTCAGAAGCTATGTGCCCTTTCGGAGCTCATACTAGGTCCACATAACCATTACTCAATTCTGGCTTGCACTTGTTCTGCCAATGGGGTTGACATCTCGGACTACTAGATAAAAGAGAAAGTAGATTAATAAATGTTTTTTGGGCCGCCTGCCTGTCTTCTACCTATGCAACTACAGCTATCACTCACTCACTCACTATTTCCTTCTTAACTCAGTTCATGTTCTGTTTTTTTATACAAATAAGCTCTTTGTTTTCTTACGTCCACCGATTATTAATCTAGCACGCCTTTCACTGATTATTAATCTAGCACGCCTATGTGCGTAATAGATAAATAAACGAATCCGCAGCACAGATGTTTTCTATTAATGACCAATGTCTTCCGAAGAATAAGCAAAACAACTAATTTCTACCTTATCCAATAATGGGTAGCCCAGAAACTAAAAAACGGCAGCTGGATACGGATACTCCACTGATACCTTGTCTATAATTAAAAACCCTGGGATTCCAAGTAATTAAGGTGCTCTCTTTCTTCGGTGTCCTATATCTTAGCGTTCTTATGTCTTAGCTTTCATATGGCCATAGTATTGCACTTGATACTGCACACTCAGTATTAATATTGCATCAAGTATTCCACACTCTTTAATCATAAACTCATGTAGTTTATAAATATAGTTTTTATACAGACAAGCTCACAAAGAAAGTGATAGTACCACACAGCAATCAAATCTCGGAGGAATCCTGTCTGGTTCCAAAATTACCAGATAACTTGAAACAGGAACAACATGTATAACCACGCAGTATTTCGAAAAGGTATGTATAATATTTCTGTAATGAATTCACGTACCTATCAACCATGTTCTTGAATGAATGAATTTGAATAGTATTACATGTTTTTACTGAGCCTCAAGTCTACAGCCTGAACCCATCCCATTGTTGGAGAATCGCAGTCGTCAGCTAGACCTTGCCCAGCTGTAACTATCTTAAATGTTGAGAAAAAGGCTCAGAGCTGACTCTCGATGCACCTCATGTGTTGAATAGAACTTTGATGGTGTTCCATGTAAGGTGGTATCCTTGCTGAAGTTATGCCTGGGAATTCCTTGAATGAAAGAAAGGCTATGGGTAGGCAAGCTTCCAACCAAGTCTGGATATTTCAAACAAATAAACTCGTGTATGCTCCCTGGTGCTCAATATCGGAGCTACTGACTTCACTGCCCTATTTTGTGCTGCAATTTGAAATCGCAGTACTTGCTGACGCCCGTTGAACGTTGATACTACTCGAGGCTCTATGCAGGGTCCACTTGCGTAGAGGTAAGGCAGCAGGAGAAAGCAATGCGATGCCGAATTTCCGTTTCCATTGGGAAAATCGCTGGGCAATAAGTTATTCCATTATATTTATGTACTCCTTTGCACGTTACGCATGGAGCGCAGTTTCTATTCTGATGGAGGATGGATGAGGAACTCTCACGAGAATTACTAATTTCCGCAGAAGAAGCGCTCTCGGGAGTGTAATATTCAGACGGTGCCCTGGCCCCGCCCCTAAGCTCTGCCCCCGTGCTCTACGCGATTCTGATCTCGAGAACGTGTTTTTTGGGATTGGGTCTAGTAAACGTTGCGAAATCTCCGTCCAATCACATAGGTCCATTGCTCTACAAAAGAGCCCACGATCTCCTCATTGGTAGTCTACTCCCAGATTGGCGCCCTTTTGCTTGGACCTAGCGGTTATTAATAATTGGATGTAGCCGATTCACTGCAAATGCTCTTGAAATGATCTATTTTCAGCTGGGCGTTGTGGCATTGCAAGTGATTGGGCTACACCGGTGCGTATAAACCGATGAGGGGGAATAGGTGACTCAGATACAAATGTGATGTACAGGAAAAAGGGACGTGGAAGGAAATAATGCGTACCTAAGTGATGTAGGTCGGAAGAGTAGCCAAAACGGCTGGCAGTGCACCCCTCAGACAGAAATGGACCCGCCGCTTGACCTTTCTCCATTTTTTGACGTCGGCGCACTGAAATCACAAGGTGGGGCCCGCCTCTAGCCGTTTCCCCATTTTTCGACACCGTGACACCCTTACCACACCGTGGGGCCTTTCCAAGGCGATTCCCCGGTTTTTGGCGCCCGCGCTACCTTATCACACCATTGGACCCGTCCACAGGCGTATGAGCCACTTTTGGGTGCCGGCGCACCCTTATCACAGCGTTAGACCCGTCACTAGACGTTTCCATACTTTTCGACGCCGGCGCACCCTTACCACACACTTGGACCCGTCTCCCCATTTTTGAGCCCCGGTGCACCCTTACCACACACTTGGACCCGTCTCCACACTTTTGAACCCCGGCTCACCCTTACCACACAGTTGGACCCGTCTCCAGGCGTATGAATCACTTTTGGACGCTGGCACGCTGAAATCACAGCGTTCGACGCCTTCTACACTATTGAAATGGCCCTCGTTTCAAGGATAGTGTCGGCTGAATGGGCTGTTTCTTATCTCTGACCAAATTTCCGAGTGTCTGCTGAAAACCTGGCTGAATGAGTCAGCCTGACTCTGAAATTGTTCTCAGATGAGAATCATTTTCCACCAGAGCTCCCATTGCGGGAGTGAGCGTTTACTCAGGCGGTGGCCTAATTATTCAGCACAGTCACTCAGCTAAGATGATCTGAGCTGAGTGAGGGTTTACTATGGGCTCTAAAGTTAAAATCGCCAACAATTATTGTGGAAATACGCAATGAAGCAAGATCCATGAGAAAGTCAATAAGTTGTACGTCGTCGGTAGTTGTGGAACTAGGAGGACGATACACTACAATGAAACGGATGGAAGATACTTTATTAGGATGTAGGACGTCGACATACAGTAAGTCAGCCTTCAGTGAGACATCAATGTGCTTAGGAAAATCACCAGAGAGCTCTCAGCAATGCAGCATACACCACCGCCCCTTCCTTCTTTCTGTCAGAACGGCAAATGCTTGTAGGGGAGTAGGGGAGGCCTCCAACAATCTCAGAATCAAGGAATTTGGATGTAAACCAAGTTTCGCTAACAAAAACAAGATCAAATTCATTTTTCGCCAAAAAGGTTTGGAAATGGTGCAATTTATTACAAAGACATCGAGCATCAAAGAGGAAGCATTTGATTTTACCAATGTTACCCTGCCTACCCTGCCGAATGAGGCGTTTCCCGACCTCTTTGGGAGCTTGGAAAGACGCCTAAGTTCTCCACGGAACACCACCCATTCACGGCCACCTATGCTCTGGTTGAGCCCTCGTGCTTGTTGCCTTAGCTCGAATTCGTGCTTCCTTTCTTCAGAAGTCATAGTTCTTCTGACATACACGCTAGCGAAGCCACTCGTCCGAAATTGCCGAGCATTTGTGAGAGCGTGACGCCAGTGGTGAATTGATGGAACTTTAACCAGAGGTGGTCGCGACTGGTCTAGTTTTCCCATGCGAAAGATGTCGGAGGAGCGATAGGGGACTCCAAGAACATCGAAAACTTTAGTGACGTTGCCTTCAACATCTGCTCGATGTTGTGAAGGCAGCAAGTTCCCGTTCGCTTCACCAAGTCCACTTATTACTATGGTACGCGCGCGAGTCTCGGCTTCAGCACTCTTAGCTAGCTCAATTGGGATTTTTGCAGCTAACGTTTGAACCACCGCTTCTATGACTAGATCACGATTGCGATCCTTTACGATGGTTATGAGTTCTAGAACTGAGCACTGGCTGAAGTCAGTCTCGTTAGGCTTATCTACAGTTATTTGAGAAGTTGATGCGCTTTGAGAGGCGCCATTGGTCATCTTGCTTTTACTCGTGCGAGTGGACTTCGATACAGGCATACTGTGGGCTTTGATTTACCGCAAATCGAAGGGGGATACGCCTAACGAACCCAGGCAGCGGAGAAGTTAAAGGGAAAATTCCGAAAAAAAACGATGCGGTTCAGGAAAAAGAAGCACAACTGGTGAGTAGAAAAAGAATTATAGAAAAGAGGTTAGGAAAACGCTCTGTAATAGGGAAACAGTGATGTGAATGCAAAAAAAAATAAATGAATGAGTCAGAGCTAAACAAAAGTCGGCCGCCTGCTGATGACGTGGAGGGGGTGAGTCATTTCCCACAGTGCATAAATTTTGATATAATGCCGTTTGCAATGTCTTGATGGCTTCACTTTCGGTCGTTAATGGAAGAATTGCCTAATGGAATAAATGTTGTAACCATTAACGTCAGCTATTCTCTAATTCACTGTAACGCTTAGGATCAGATGTGGGATACTCATAATCGATGGTATATAAGATTTCCTCGCAGGAGAAACTTCACCACAAGAAGCGATGCAGTTGCCTATAATTGTGCTTCTGTGTGCATTGTTGGTGAACACATCACCTCCAGGTAAACTTCTTTAACATTGTGAGAAAAACACTCATGGAGTTGAATTTTTCATCTTTATTTATTCATTTCATCATCTAGCTGAATATGCATACAGGCTCCTAAAACATAGACCTCGGAATTCATACTCTAGAGAATATTTCAAAGCCCATCTGTCTATAACAATGTCTAATAATCATGCTGTAGATGGGAGCCAACAGAAAAATGAAACACTAAAAATAATATTTTCAGGACAAGAGTTTCAAGAACAACCTCACTCCTCCAACTTTGCCTCATGGAACCAATTAGACAACGGTAAAAAAAAAGAAAGCAAGATTTTCGCTGTTTCATCATTTTCAAGGGGAATTTCAAAATTGAATAGATAAACGCTAATGTGTAACAGTGAAATTAATATTTCAAGGACAAGCACTTCCACAACCTTCGCAATTCTCCAATGTTTTCGCACCAACAGAAGAAAATAATGGTAGGGATTCTTAAACTAACGAAAAAGGACGATTCTGTAAAACCACCGAGAGGACACGTGTATGGCCGACAGGAATTTCGAGCGATAAAATTAGTATCTTAAGCGCAACAGTTCCCACAACATCCTGATCTCTCCAATTTTGTCCCATCGAATTCATGGAACGGAATAAATAATGGTGAGAACCACTAACCAATAAATATTGATGTTCTTGTAAGATTTGCAAGCGAACTTCTCAAAGATACGTATACAATAGACAGTCGTTAACGTTATTCAGTAAAAGCAGTATTTCAAGAACAACCGCCGTTCCGGCAACATCCTGGCTTCCCTAATCTAGTCCCATCAAACCAAGGAACTAATGGACAATCGTTCCCGCAACATCGTGGTTTCCCCAACTTTGTCCAACCGAGCCAAGGAAACAATGGACAACCGCTCCCACAAAGTCCTGGCTCCCCCGATTTCGTCCCACCAAACCAGGGACCTAATGGTAAGAATCATTAAATAAATGAATAACACCGTCTCACTTTTTTTTTTCAAGGGGAACCGTTCCCACAAAGGCCTGGCTCCCCCGATTTCGTCCCACCAAACCAGGGACCTAATGGTAAGAATCATTAAATAAATGAATAACACCGTCTCACTTTTTTTTCAAGGAGAACCGTTCCCACAAAGGCCTGGCTCCCCCGATTTCGTCCCACCAAACCAGGGACCTAATGGTAAGAATCATTAAATAAATGAATAACACCGTCTCACTTTTTTTTTCAAGGAGAACCGTTCCCACAAAGGCCTGGCTCCCCCGATTTCGTCCCACCAAACCAGGGACCTAATGGTAAGAATCATTAAATAAATGAATAACACCGTCTCACTTTTTTTTTCAAGGAGAACCGCTCCCACAAAGGCCTGGCTCCCCCGATTTCGTCCCACCAAACCAGGGACCTAATGGTAAGAATCATTAAATAAATGAATAACACCGTCTCACTTTTTTTTCAAGGAGAACCGCTCCCACAAAGGCCTGGCTCCCCCGATTTCGTCCCACCAAACCAGGGACCTAATGGTAAGAATCATTAAATAAATGAATAACACCGTCTCACTTTTTTTTTCAAGGAGAACCGCTCCCACAAAGGCCTGGCTCCCCCGATTTCGTCCCACCAAACCAGGGACCTAATGGTAAGAATCATTAAATAAATGAATAACACCGTCTCACTTTTTTTTTCAAGGAGAACCGCTCCCACAAAGGCCTGGCTCCCCCGATTTCGTCCCACCAAACCAGGGACCTAATGGTAAGAATCATTAAATAAATGAATAACACCGTCTCACTTTTTTTTTCAAGGAGAACCGCTCCCACAAAGGCCTGGCTCCCCCGATTTCGTCCCACCAAACCAGGGACCTAATGGTAAGAATCATTAAATAAATGAATAACACCGTCTCACTTTTTTTTTCAAGGAGAACCGCTCCCACAAAGGCCTGGCTCCCCCGATTTCGTCCCACCAAACCAGGGACCTAATGGTAAGAATCATTAAATAAATGAATAACACCGTCTCACTTTTTTTTCAAGGAGAACCGCTCCCACAAAGGCCTGGCTCCCCCGATTTCGTCCCACCAAACCAGGGACCTAATGGTAAGAATCATTAAATAAATGAATAACACCGTCTCACTTTTTTTTCAAGGAGAACCGCTCCCACAAAGGCCTGGCTCCCCCGATTTCGTCCCACCAAACCAGGGACCTAATGGTAAGAATCATTAAATAAATGAATAACACCGTCTCACTTTTTTTTCAAGGAGAACCGCTCCCACAAAGGCCTGGCTCCCCCGATTTCGTCCCACCAAACCAGGGACCTAATGGTAAGAATCATTAAATAAATGAATAACACCGTCTCACTTTTTTTTCAAGGAGAACCGCTCCCACAAAGGCCTGGCTCCCCCGATTTCGTCCCACCAAACCAGGGACCTAATGGTAAGAATCATTAAATAAATGAATAACACCGTCTCACTTTTTTTTCAAGGAGAACCGCTCCCACAAAGGCCTGGCTCCCCCGATTTCGTCCCACCAAACCAGGGACCTAATGGTAAGAATCATTAAATAAATGAATAACACCGTCTCACTTTTTTTTTCAAGGAGAACCGCTCCCACAAAGGCCTGGCTCCCCCGATTTCGTCCCACCAAACCAGGGACCTAATGGTAAGAATCATTAAATAAATGAATAACACCGTCTCACTTTTTTTTTCAAGGAGAACCGCTCCCACAAAGGCCTGGCTCCCCCGATTTCGTCCCATCAAACCAGGGACCTAATGGTAAGAATCATTAAATAAATGAATAACACCGTCTCACTTTTTTTTCAAGGAGAACCGTTCCCACAAAGGCCTGGCTCCCCCGATTTCGTCCCACCAAACCAGGGACCTAATGGTAAGAATCATTAAATAAATGAATAACACCGTCTCACTTTTTTTTCAAGGAGAACCGCTCCCACAAAGGCCTGGCTCCCCCGATTTCGTCCCACCAAACCAGGGACCTAATGGTAAGAATCATTAAATAAATGAATAACACCGTCTCACTTTTTTTTTCAAGGAGAACCGTTCCCACAAAGGCCTGGCTCCCCCGATTTCGTCCCACCAAACCAGGGACCTAATGGTAAGAATCATTAAATAAATGAATAACACCGTCTCACTTTTTTTTCAAGGAGAACCGCTCCCACAAAGGCCTGGCTCCCCCGATTTCGTCCCACCAAACCAGGGACCTAATGGTAAGAATCATTAAATAAATGAATAACACCGTCTCACTTTTTTTTCAAGGAGAACCGTTCCCACAAAGGCCTGGCTCCCCCGATTTCGTCCCACCAAACCAGGGACCTAATGGTAAGAATCATTAAATAAATGAACAACACCGTCTCACTTTTTTTTCAAGGAGAACCGTTCCCACAAAGGCCTGGCTCCCCCGATTTCGTCCCACCAAACCAGGGACCTAATGGTAAGAATCATTAAATAAATGAATAACACCGTCTCACTTTTTTTTTCAAGGAAAACCGCTCCCACAAAGGCCTGGCTCCCCCGATTTCGTCCCATCAAACCAGGGACCTAATGGTAAGAATCGTTAAATAAATGAATAACACCGTCTCACTTTTTTTTTCAAGGAGAACCGTTCCCACAAAGGCCTGGCTCCCCCGATTTTGTCCCACCAAACCAGGGACCTAATGGTAAGAATCATTAAATAAACGAATAACACCGTCTCACTTTTTTTTCAAGGAGAACCGTTCCCACAAAGGCCCGGCTCCCCCGATTTCGTCCCACCAAACCAGGGACCTAATGGTAAGAATCATTAAATAAATGAATAACACCGTCTCACTTTTTTTTTCAAGGAAAATCGTTCCCACAAAGGCCTGGCTCCCCCGATTTCGTCCCACCAAACCAGGGACCTAATGGTAAGAATCATTAAATAAATGAACAACACCGTCTCACTTTTTTTTCAAGGAGAACCGTTCCCACAAAGGCCTGGCTCCCCCGATTTCGTCCCACCAAACCAGGGACCTAATGGTAAGAATCATTAAATAAATGAATAACACCGTCTCACTTTTTTTTTCAAGGAAAACCGCTCCCACAAAGGCCTGGCTCCCCCGATTTCGTCCCATCAAACCAGGGACCTAATGGTAAGAATCGTTAAATAAATGAATAACACCGTCTCACTTTTTTTTTCAAGGAGAACCGTTCCCACAAAGGCCTGGCTCCCCCGATTTCGTCCCACCAAACCAGGGACCTAATGGTAAGAATCATTAAATAAACGAATAACACCGTCTCACTTTTTTTTTCAAGGAGAACCGTTCCCACAAAGGCCTGGCTCCCCCGATTTCGTCCCACCAAACCAGGGACCTAATGGTAAGAATCATTAATAAATGAATAACACCGTCTCACTTTTTTTTCAAGGAGAACCGTTCCCACAAAGGCCTGGCTCCCCCGATTTCGTCCCACCAAACCAGGGACCTAATGGTAAGAATCATTAATAAATGAATAACACCGTCTCACTTTTTTTTCAAGGAGAACCGTTCCCACAAAGGCCTGGCTCCCCCGATTTCGTCCCACCAAACCAGGGACCTAATGGTAAGAATCATTAAATAAATGAATAACACCGTCTCACTTTTTTTTTCAAGGAGAACCGTTCCCACAAAGGCCTGGCTCCCCCGATTTCGTCCCACCAAACCAGGGACCTAATGGTAAGAATCATTAAATAAACGAATAACACCGTCTCACTTTTTTTTTCAAGGAGAACCGTTCCCACAAAGGCCTGGCTCCCCCGATTTCGTCCCACCAAACCAGGGACCTAATGGTAAGAATCATTAAGTAAATGAATAACACCGTCTCACTTTTTTTTTCAAGGAGAACCGTTCCCACAAAGGCCTGGCTCCCCCGATTTCGTCCCACAAAACCAGGGACCTAATGGTAAGAATCATTAAGTAAATGAATAACACCGTCTCACTTTTTTTTCAAGGAGAACCGTTCCCACAAAGGCCTGGCTCCCCCGATTTCGTCCCACAAAACCAGGGACCTAATGGTAAGAATCATTAAATAAATGAATAACACCGTCTCACTTTTTTTTTCAAGGAGAACCGTTCCCACAAAGGCCTGGCTCCCCCGATTTCGTCCCACCAAACCAGGGACCTAATGGTAAGAATCATTAAATAAATGAATAACACCGTCTCACTTTTTTTTTTCAAGGAGAACCGTTCCCACAAAGGCCTGGCTCCCCCGATTTCGTCCCACCAAACGAGGGAACTAATGGTAAGAAAGAAAAAATAAATGAATAGCAGAGTTCCACTTTTTTCAAGTAACTGAAGGTGAGGATCGTTAAATGAGAGAATGAGGGCGTTTAAGCGAAAATTCTAGAGGAAATATTGCAATGTTATACGGTGATAGGGGTAGAATAACTAAAAGGCAGTAAATTCTTCAAATATAACTAATTCCTCACCCTCCTGCTTTCCTGATTCTCCAGTCATCGAAGGAAGACACTAATGGCAAGATTATGAAATGAATTAGGAAAGGTGGTCTTGATCAAATTTATCAAAATGGATCAAGAATACATGTCTTTGAATATTTTATAGCATAGTTCACTATTAATGATTAAATCGGAGATACTGAAATAGTAGAAGAATATCTCAAAGAAAATAATCCCTACAACCACCTGCTTCCCGAATTCCTGCTCAGCGGATAATAGAAGTTCTAGTAACGAACTGAAGTCATTTGAACTAAAAAAATCCCTCTTCCTGAACCTTCAAGAATCCACAACATTATGAAACAGATATATCAACCCTATACTTTGTCAACTCTCGTGGCACATCAAGAAGATAAGCAAAGTTATAATACCGACATCAAGTACAAAATTACAAAACTGTAAATGTCTCAAGGGCACCCTAAGCCTTCCAGTCCCAAACTAAAATCTGTTACTTCTTCGCCAGCCCTAACAAAAAAGCGCAAGATTCTGAGTTCCATGTTATAAGAGTAAGTTGTTGTGGACACGAACAAGCATCTGTCTGTTCATTTGTCTATCTTCAGGTACCGGCAAAGCATGCTTCCTACTATTGGATATAGGGAATTGCAGAGGTAAAGTGATAAGGTAAGCAACGGCACTGAAATGAGGCAACAATAGGCAAACTGCATTGAAACGGTATGATTATGTTACGATTCAAGTAGCAAAAAACTCCAAATGATTTCTCTCGCAAAATTTCGCTTTTATTCGCAAACCTAACCGCATGGCCCATTAATTTAATCATATTTGAAAAGTAAACTCCACCATGCCAATCGAAGATGTAGAGGTAAAGGGGCGCAGAAAGTGGTATATTAGATATAATATAATGCTAATTTTATACGCCATTGTTTAGAATTGGGAAACTAGGAATACCTACCTTATAGACGAGCCCATGCAGTATTCTCTCGTAGACGTTGGAAATGTGACATATGGATTGATACGGATTGATAAGCTTACTTAGTAGTGATTATAATCCGTGTCTGACCCCATTAGGTAGACCAAGTGATTAGCACAAATGCTTTAACAATTATTTGTTTTTCTTGGTGCTTTGTAATTCCATAAATTAATTCCAGTTCCATTTTAGGTACGGCTACGATCAGAAACAGAACCGATGCGTTCCCTTTGCATGGTCAGGATGTGGCGGCAACTTGAATCGTTTCAAGACAAAGCATAATTGCGAGTTAGCCTGCCGCGTATGATATCTATGAGCAAGGCTGCAATAAAACCTGAATTTTAACCGATATACATCTTTAGTTTTTCTTATGTGAGAAATGACTTGATAGTTTATGTATAAGCTGATGGGCAGCACATCCAACAAAACATGGAGAAGATTTTTAAGGAATCTACGTATAGGATTTGCGGATGGAATCCTGCCTTTCTTAAGGGGGTTTCGCGAGATATGCCTTGAAATATGCTCGATGGTACACTTTTCCTTCAGTGTGTTTACCCGAGAGATGAGTGGATACCAAATTTCCCGTGATCTGAATAACGGTGCGGATAATGGTAAGGCCAAAAATGACAGGATAACGGATAACAAGTAACGACTAAGGTTTCATGGTACAGCACACCGCTCGCCAAGTCAACTCATGAAATCTGAAAAAAATATTTTCCCTTCTATTAAAGCCAATAGTTAACGATCTTTAATATTCCCGCTCTGAGAACCTGAAGCAAATTTGAAAAAAAAAGAATGCTCAAATATGTACGTAGCACATACACTGCGTTTCATAACTATACGACCACTTTACTTTTTGCAGCTGTGCGTGATGCAGCAATTTTGGAATTTTTCTATAGTTAGCATTAGATTCAGCTGACAAAATAACCATGGAGCACAAATTTCTACACCGCACACTTATCTGCTGAGTTCTGAAATGAGGTGTGACCGTTCTTCCCACGTTTCATATCTATACGACCACTAACGAATAATGAAAATTGATGAAACTTTGCCGCCCCTGCTTGGGTGTGCAAGGATGGCAAATGGTGAGTTTCACATTTTTCTCAGTATCCCTCGCGGTACATCCATAAGCACAGACCAAAAAAGCTCAGTTCCCGCCTCTGAACGATGCAGAACTAAGTGGTTGAGCCATCGGGATGAAGAGTGGTTCTAATCACTGTCTCGTTTCTACTTATTTGCAAAATTCTGATGGATACAACAAGAAGAAGGATAACAGAAGCCGAAACATCTCACAGCTCATGACGAGAGGAAGATCCGCAGGCAAGTGTCCAACAGTTGCATGTGGCTCAACCAGATCCGAGCAGAACTGAAACTCCCAGTCTCAAACAGCATGGTGTGGAGAGCGCTACACCGCAACGGAAATGTTGTAAGAGAAACTACGAAGAACGCTCCACGTCTGATTTTTCTCTAAAAGACAATTCAGCAAGGATTCACTCGACGGAACATGACCACTGGTTTGGAGCAAACCAGTGATAATTTTCCGAGCCGGAGCAGTACGAATGAGGCTTCGAGAAATGCTTTCAGATCATCTCCACAGATGAGCAAAAGTTTAATTTGGACAAACCTGACGACATGATAAGCTACAGGAAGGGTTCGCAAAAGAACCCCACCACCTTCAGTCGCCGCAACTTTGGAGGCGGATCATCCACGGTTTGGAGTGATTTTTCTGCCGGGATCAGACTAGAGATAGTCTTTGTTTCGGGACCCGTGGACTCGATGAAGTATCAGGACACTTTACATAAACATTTGCTGCTATCTTTGAAGGATATCGTCGACAGAAGTACGCCTTACCGCAGGTTAACACCGAAGTGTATGCCACTCAGGCAACCAAAAGCTGGCTTTTAGAGAACAGAGCGAACGTCATGGATTGGCCCACATGCAGCCCAGGCCTGAATTCAATGGAGAATTTGTCGAGCATCCTAGCACGACGGGTTCACTGCAATCGTCGTCAATTTCAGACGACTTATGAGCTGAAGACCACAATCGTCGACGCCTGGGAAGATGTAGAGAGCGATTTCCTGAAGAATCTGATGAACAGTATGCTGAATCGCCCATTGAAGTGGTTTTCAACCCTAAAAGGACGATAGCCTATCAAATTTGTGGTAAATGGTGTTGTTTCATTGCTAGATTTTGAGAAAATTGAGCTGTTCACGAGTGGTCGTATAGTTATGAAACGTTGAGGAAATTGATAAATTCGAAATTGAAAGTTACGAGAAAAACTAGCGCAATGAAAATTGCTGCCCAGAGGTTATTCTTATCTCTGAATCTGATGGATGGAACAGAAAAAGTCTTTCTTGGCTGCATCTTCCAGTACTACAAAAAATGAGGGTGGTCGTATAGTTATGAAACGCAGTGTATGTTTTCCGTTTATGACCACTATCTTTCAAAGAACAACTAAGACTTGACAGCAACCAATTTCTGCATGATCCGATAACGGGTAGGCCAGAAACCATGGATAACGGCTAACTAAGCAGCTGGATACAGATACTCCACTGATACCTTTTCCATCATTAAAAACCCTGGAAACCCAAGTCGTTAAGGTTCCCTCTTTCTACGGTTCCTATATCTTAACGTTGTTATCTCTTAGCTTTCGTGTGTCCATAGCATTGCACCCAAGATTGCACACTATGTATTAATATTGCACTTACTATTCCATTCCTTTTATTCATAAGCTTATTTATTCCATATAGTTTTTATAGAATAATGCTCACAAGAAATGTGATAATAATACACTGCAATCAAACCTTAGAGGAAACCTGCCTGGTTCCAAATTAAACGGGAATTTGAAACAGGAATAACAATTTATATAACCACGCAGTATTTCGAAAAGTTATGTATTTCTGTCACGAATTCACGTACCTGTCAACCATATACTTGAATGGATGAAGCTGAATAGTACTACATATTTTTACTGAACCCACTCCTGTGTTGAAGCATTGCAGTCGTCAGTTAGCCATTACCCAGCTGTAACCATCTGAAATGTTGAAACAAGACTCAGAGCTGACTTTTGATGCAGCTCATGTATTGAGTGAGGTGGTATCCTCGCTAAAGTTACTCCTGGGAATTCCTTGAATAAAAGAAAGTCTAAGAGTATACAGTTTCCAACCAAGTCTAGATATTTCACACAAATAAACAAGCTCCCAATGTCCTAGCACCTGGATTCAATTCACTATTCTGGGATGTATTAGGGTGCAAAATTATAAATGCGCACACACTTTTCCTTCTCTATCACAGGGTTATTGAAGGCATATGCTCAACTTCATAGAATAGCGTGAAGAGCAATTTCTCGCGTATTTATTGGTATATGAGCTGGTTGGGAAAACTCAATTTTTGATTTTAAAAAATTTAGAAGGCTGCCAAATAGAGTGGCGTGGTTGTGCTGGAAACCCCCATCTAACAAATTCTTCTATATAGTACCTTGGATAACAAGTTTCTTGGTACAAGTTTAATTCCGATTAGGAGAGGGGTTACGAATGCATTCGCAAAAAATGGCTGCGGTGCAGCAAAAGAGAGCAACGCCATACAGCTCCAAACATGCTTACCCCGAAGAAGGCGTTGTCTTCATGGTAAAGTATGAGAGGAGTGATCTGATGTGAGGGGCTAGGTTTCGCGCTCACAACCTGACATATCTGAAGGCGAGGAAAAATACCCAACAAAAAAACCTGGAGAAGTAAGTTGGTAGGTCCTGTCTCAGCCGTCATGTAGCCACGACTCCCCACTATCAGAACACATGTTACTTCTGCCTAGGAATCCTTTCTCGTGAAGAAAAATTTCAAAGACTGCAAGAAGCTGTTTCGACTCACAGCGCAGTGACTTTCCCAGGAGGGGACCTCATTTCCTGCATGGAGGATGCGGAAGGGTAGTTGAGAGTAACTATACATACAATCTTGACTGAGGCATTCTGCTACCGTTTTTTAGGACAAATTTTGTTCCACGCGAAAACGCGCATCCACTGTTTTACACTCTAATAATTTGAAGTTACAGTACTTGCTAACGCCCGTTAAACGTTGATACTGCGCGGAGTGAAGCTGTGGCGTTGTGCTTAGATGGCGGCGGATTGTAAACAAAATGTGGGAATAAACGCTCCATTAGTAGTCAAATGGAGGATACAAAATTGCTGATAGCGAGCAGAAAAAAAAACAACGAAAGAGGAGAACCTACAAAGACTGCAGATGAAGCATATATGGTTCCTGGAGAAATCCTGTTTTAATTTCAAAAAAAAAACAAGACAAAAGCCATTATGCACTGCTTTTATAAACATTCCCTATGTGGGAGTAACTGCGAGAATAAGCACAGAAAATGCAACCATACATCTATTCAACACAACATACATTCAACATACAATGTAGCAGATGTAGCCCTACAACTGTCCTGAAATTATTACACTTACTATAGACGAATTGTTCAGTGTCACCATTGGAAAATTCGATTTAGCGCTACCAATGCTGGTGTCGCCCACCCCTAACTGTCATACCATTTGCTCTTCCTTTGCAAACTTTAGCCAGAAAAAATAATGTAAACCGTTGCATTAGATTGGCCAGAAAGTTTCTCGACATTTTGGAACGGCTCGTACTTGGGTAAACTGTAAAGGGATAAGCCTGACTTCTTGGTAAGGGACACGCGAGGTAAAACGCTATTGAGATTTGTTAGCCATGCTTCTCGACAACTCCTCAATGCGGTCTTTGTTCGCACTTGTTCGGAAACACTACTTCAACTTGATGATGCCAGATTTTTTTCGCAAGAATTTCGAAGTCGCAGCTATGTAGATTTGGCTGGATTGTTCTCGCTCATGCTGCTGGCCTAGCTCCATCAAACCACTGCCTTTTCTCGAATGTCACTCGCCATCTCAAAAAAGAAAAGAACCAATCGAGTCGTTCCCAAGCTTGAATACTGGGTGAGTACATACATTGTCCCCCACTCCCACCAGCGCAAGCGCTCCCTCGCTTCGCCGCCCCGTCATTCCGGAGAGATCAGAGATGGCACCCGTAAGCTACCTGCGTTCTGGAAGAGGTGTCCGAGTTTAATGGCAGGAACAGTTGACCTCCTGAATTCCCTCTGAATGAAATTTTACACTCGAAAATATATCCGGAAACGTTGTGGTCAACCAAAAAGGCCATTGGTCCACTCTACGCAGAATTCATTTAGTTTCATGGGTGTTCTTCCTCTATGGGTACTGTTACTTGAAGGCAAAATGGAGATCGAACACTTAAAGTGAAAGCATAGGGTTTCTTGGATAAAATGCACCACTTCTGACTGAAAACTCCGTCAGTTCTAGCTCCGATGTTACCTACATATACATTTCAGGATGCTTTTCTAGGATCTCACAGAAATTTCGCGGCAACAATTCATCACGACACCATGCTGTTAGTGAAGTCTCCCAAATTTTATGCCCAATCGTTAATGGAAAAATTGTTTCCTACGAGAGTAATAAAATCTGCAATAACTCTGTCTCCAAATCACCGTGATATCAAATCTAAGATGTGAGAAACTAAATATTGATGATATATAAGTTCCTCGTGAGGAAGGAGCTTCATAACAAGGAACCATGCAGCTGCTTACATTTGTTCTTCTGTGTGCTACTTTAACCACCACAAAGGGTTCAGGTAAATCCTTCAGATGCTATGAAAAAAATCTATATTTCACTTTTGGGACCAAATGCGACCGCCCAAAGTACGTAGGTTGACAACTAACAAAGCAAAAAAAAGTTGAGAATGCGTGCAAAAGCTCAGATTTGTCGGAAAACATAAGTAATTAGTCCAAAGGAGCTTCTGAAGGGCTCATTGTTACCGAATTTTTCCTCACCGTCAACTCTTTACCAGTCATTTTAATGGATTCATTATTCACGGAACACTGTAGCGGTCAGATCGTGGCATTAGCTATCTGTCCACATCCTTACAGCACCACCATTGCTTTAGAGACCTGTTCGGGTCTATGTGCGATCATTAAATTACCAGCGATTGGTTATTTTAGGGGTGTCTTCTCCGCAACTCAGTACCGATATCATGCGAGTCCCTTTGAGCAACGTCTACAAAGGTATGTAAGCACAACTAATATACTTCGAACGTGACTTTGTGAAAAATTCAAGAAGATATTATTGAGAGTGCACTTGTTTTCAGGATTCAAGGATAATGGTGAAACATCACAACCATATTGAAGACAAAAAAATTATAGACTATAAATTCGAGAATTTAAGGATTATGGACTATTCAACCCAGTGGTTCTTCTAAAAAATCCCCATCAAACGAGCAATACACAGGTAAGAATCTTTAAATGAGTTCAGTAAGGTGCATTCATAGAAATCCCAAAAGCCTGTTAATGCCTAGACAAACCTTCGGAACTTCCGCGGAAATTGCCTTATTTTCGGGACCTTCCGTGGGAGTACGTATGACGTCGTCCATCGACTTTTCCGGAAGTTCCGCTGAACCTCCGAGTGGAAACGCAGAAAAAAAAGTAGATTAGGAACTTCCGTGAGGCTTCATTTACTATCGAAAACGCACGGAGCGCACAATTTTCGGGACTTCCGCGAGACTTTGACGTCATTCTGATGCTCCGCGGATTTTCCGAAAGGAAGGCACCATGAGGATTGTTTCGGAACTTCCGCAGAGCTTCGAGACAGAATGCTCAAAGAAACTGACTTATCGAATAGCATATTTTTGTCCAATTTTTGCAGTGATATGATCATGCTTGATTTCAGCCAGTAACAAGCCATGGTAAAATGCCAAAACTTCCCGAGGGTTTTTTTTCCAAATCTTCATCATAACCATCTCGGGACCTACCGTTAAATCACTTGGCTTAGGTTCCAAAGCTTATCTGGATGAAACACATCGATCTCTAGGATATAATGATACATACGACCTCCAATAATCATATTCATCAAATTCATTTTTTAAGAAGCATGGGCTCTGATCATCCCTTTGGGCACCCTTCACCTACCTGTTCCTGCCGTGCGCGACCCAATAAATGGAACAACTAAGGGTAAGCAGCATGTAACTTCTTGAAGCATCTATTGTTTAAGAGACCTCGGGATAACCATAATTTCGAAAATAAGTGGGACCAAAATTAATATAAGGAAGGAAGTATTAAAAAACAGTACAGAGAATACTTAAAGGACCTGTGTCGCCACAGCCTCCAGCTTCACCCAAGCTCGACAAGTCGAAAAGAGTAAATAGTGGTAAGAATCATCATATAAAGTTAAAAAGACGTTCCTAAGCGAATTTCCGATGTTTGGCTCAGAGAAAGACTAATCCTTTTCTTGAAGATTTCCTATCATAGATGGCATTTAAAAAATAACCCAAGATAGGGAAAATAAAGTAAAAAAAAACTTTAAAGACAAACAATACTTTAAGGACAACAGTCTCCACAGCCTTCTTCCTTCCCTAAGTTTGGCTCATTAGACTCAAAAAATCCAGGTAAGAGAATTGTTTGCAAGCCGAGAAAACTCGGGATAACCATTGATTCGAAAATAAGTGTGATCAAATGAAAATCAGGCAGCAAGTATTATGAAAAAAAAAAGCAAAAACAATATTTCAAGGACAAGTGTCTCCACAGCTTCCACCTTCACGCAATCTCTACAAGTCGATAAGAGTAAATAGTGGTAAGAATCATCATATAAAGTTCCTAAGCGAATTTTCGAGGTTTGGCTCAGAGAAAGACCAGTCCTTTTCTTGAAGGTTTTCCATTATAGATGGCATTTAAGAAATAACCCAAGATAGGGGAAGCAAAGTGAAAAAACAATACTTTAAGGGCAACAGTCTCCACAGCCTTCTTCTTCTTTTAATTCTGGCTCATTGTACTCAAAAAATCCAGGTAAGAGAATTGTTTGCAAGCTGAGAAAACTCGGGATAACCATTGATTCGAAAATAAGTGTGACCAAATGAAAATCAGGCAGCAAGTATTATGATAAAAATAAAAACAGTATTTGAAGGACAAGTGTCTCCACAGCTTCCACCTCCACGCAATCTCTACAAGTCGATAAAAGTAAATGGTGGTAAGAATCATTACATAAAGTTAAGAAGACGTTCCTGAGCAAATTTCCGAGATTTGGCTTAGGAAAAGACTAGTTCTTTTCTTGACGATTTTCCACCATAGATGGCATTTAAGAAATAATCCAAGGCAGGGAAAACAAAGTTCAAAAAAAAGCAATACTTTAAGGACAACATTCTCCACGGCCTTCTTCTTCCCCTGATTCTGGCTTATTGGATTCGGAAAAGCCAGGTAAGAGAACAAGGATATTCAAACTCGAATGTCCTACATTAATTGCAAAGATCCGGAAATTATTGCATGTGAATACCAATCCTAGATCGTTTCCTTGGTTCAAATGGCACATGAAGAAGATAATTAAATGAACAGTTGTATAAAGTCATTATAAGTTGAAAAGGTATTACACCAAGATTGGGTGAGAGATTGAAAAACTTCACTTATTTTAAGCAAAATCTCCATCCCTCCCTAAGCCAACCACTTCTGGACCCAAACCTCTTTATTCTGATCACGTCTTAGAAGATGAATCATATGAAGATGAGAGGCATTTAGTAGGATGGAAAGAAGATTTTTCACTAGCTGGAAGGAAACCACATAGAACCAATCCACAGAAGAAAGTTATGTACTATTTATGAAATCACGTTGTAGGTATCAAATAATCGTATTGGATATATGTATGACCAAAATGTGATTTAAAAAAGCAGCCAAATTAACATTTTGAGGGGAATTGTCTCGGCAACCTACCACCTCCCATTATGTCATCAGAATAAATCCAAGCATGCACATCGTTCTAACTCAAGACACTATCATCTGGGACATCATCCTGACGATGGGATTTACACCCAGTTCAAGTAGCATTTTAGTAGGGCACGAATAACCGCAGTGAAACCGTGAAGAACAATTTACAAGCAGTAGATATTAAATTTTAAGCAAAAAGCAAAAAGCTTCGAGCAGCTATATGATATTTTTTTCAGATTCCACAAATGTCTGTCTCTTACCAGTGGATGTAGGACAGTGCAGAGGAAAAATAATAAGGTAACTGCGTAGGTGAACCTATAGATTCACTTTATCTGGGGTGTGATCTTTAATGTGCGTACCTAAAAAACTGTCCTAGACGAAAAAAAACAGAGGGATGCACACTGACACATCTTGCATGCTGTAACGGATCTATAAAGCACAGAAGTCCGAAACCAGTTGCTTTCGGGAATACCTTGAAAAACACGAATCTAGGCATTCTTTCAATAGCGATTCCCTTCGAGTCTCAACAATGGCTCCAAACGTCTTCCCATGCGACAATTTCATGGTTTTTTTTTGCAACTTACTTGCATACCAGAACCTTTTCAGGTACCGCTACGTTCCAAAGCAGAAGCAGTGTGTTCCATTTATATGGTCTGGATGTGGCGGTAATAAGAATCGCTTCGTAAACAAACATAAGTGCGAGTTAGCCTGCCGTGTATGATTTTTGCTATTAACATCCCAATAAAAGCTACATTCACTCTCACATTTTCTTAAAATGTTGTGGTGACTTCTTGCACGACTTGGATTGTGCTCGAGGCTGACGATTGTGAAGCAGCTTAGAACAGAACCCTACCCAGAATATGCTGTACTTCGAGTTCTTGTTGTGCAAAATTCCGTTCTGTGTGAGATTTCCATGCGATTTCTATGGAATTCCATGCATATTGTTCGGGTGTGGTGCGTTATACCTGGAAAGGGGTGTGGCCAAGCTTTACGATCAGTTCACCCAATCAACCAGTTGCAGGGCCCATTAACGCCGCCCACTCCAGTATAGCACTTCATAACTGTATTGTTGGAATCGTTGCCAAGTTCGTTACCAGATAAGAAGATGGCTGCATACGTTTAAAAAGGACACGAGAGTGTGGCGGAACCATATTTATCCATCTTCACTCATGTTCAGGACGCTTCTTTAGAACCTGAGCAACAAATTCCATAAAAAAATGTCGTTCGTTCTATTATATTTTTTGAATGTCGCTCAAATCGTGAAAATAGTTAAGCCAAACATACTACGACACCGGAAAATGCTGTTACATTTCATTCAAATGGCTGAGAACTTCCATCCCATGCACCCACTCTACCCTTCTATCTCTGCTCGATGCCCGTCCTAAAATGCAAACTCACAGTTCTAAACTATGCCACGAATCCACGCCCGAAACGATAAATAAGAACGGTGACATTAGCTGCTCAGACGATTGATGCTGGCCATCGGCGCACCATGAGCGCTCGAGGGACGGCTCATGCCGCCGATGGCGCGCTGATGACACGACCTTTCGTAATAATCGATTGGCGGGTGCGTAATCCGATCATTACTGTTGTACACTTTGTATTGCATGCTATTCTAAGTGTGTGCTGAAGGATCTGAGGAATCACTTCCCAGTATTGATTAGGTCTTAATTGTTCTTATGATTGTATTCCTATATGCGATTATGGTCTAATAGCTCGCAGAGGGCGCCTGATCCGACTTTGTCTGCAATTACGACTTTGCCCGCAGAATGCGTCTGGAAGGTTATTTTGGCGAATGGCATTAGGGAAACATAAGATTGGAAGGAATCACACCATATGCAAATCAAAAAAGTGCAAAAAATAGATTGGTTAGCTGAAAAATGATAAGGTCGTAGTTGCGGACAGATCGAGCGCCCTCTGTGATCTAATAGACTATACAAAGCAAGACATCCTCCTATGTTCTGCTTAATAAATACGAATAAATCGTATTAAGCAATGGTACAAAGACAATTATCACATTAAACAGCACCACCAGAAGTAGTCATCACATAGTCAATATAGATTCACATTAATGTGGAGATCTGTAACACATAGAATATATTTTAGTACAGTCAAAACGAGAACTCACAGACAGGAAAACGACAAAAATTGCAAAGACGTAGAAAATAAGCTTTTTCTAATCTTCAAGTTTTGGAACCTTTTCTTTTTTTCTTTTTCTCCTTTTGCTGATGACCGTGAGGTTCGGTCGTTCCTTAATCTTGGACTTGTGTTCTTGTCATTTTGGGTTACCGAACTTTTCAATCGCTTCTCAAATTTGCGAGGCATGAGCTGTAAACAGTTACTGTATACAAGATTAGGTGCGGCTAGAAGTTACATTGTTTGGCATCCATTTCTTTCGCTCTGAATGTTATTCATGGTAACGTACGTCGCGTTGAAACAAATGTAGACAATGTAGAAAAGTGTCATACAGCAAATGTGAAAGGAAGATGTAACACAAACAAAATAGATATTAACAAGTAAAGCGTCACGAAATAACGAGATGAAACGAGTAGCAAAACCTACTGTGATACATCGAATCAAAATTACATGTCTGAATTTTCAGCTTGAACACAAAAACCCGCCATTTTTTATCTGAAAGAGAAAAAAATAAAGTTTATGTAATAAGTTTGGACCAGCCAAATATGTTTTGTTTGAAATACAGATCGAAAATAACAGATTCAATGAAAACAACATGAAATAAACTGAAAAATCACTGCATGAATGATGGCGTCCTTTTTGTTGTGCAGTTGCATGTAAAATACATATGTAAATCTGACGCATTATTACACACATCTCATGGCGCGCGCTGTCAGACCACGCCCACAATTAGGGCGCGCCGATGCCGCTGAAAACGGCCATGGCGCGCCGGTGGTCGGCACCAGGGGTGTGCGTAATTACGATTTACGATTTACGAATTACGATTTACGGTCATTTTTTGCGATTTTCTTACGATTTACGATTTACGAAAAAGTGGCTCAAATTTCGTAACAGAATCGTAAATAACTACAAGAAAGGAATCTTGCCATAGCTCTTGTGGTCCGTGTACAAATATGCCCCATTCGTTTACGTCTGCATTCCACAGCGATATTAAGAGCGGATTCTCTCAGTTATACCAGTAACTTAAATCACTTGTGAACGTGGTCTCGTCCCGGACTAGCTTCCAAGTCCTCTGTTGAAAAGATTTGCTAGAACCATGAGGATGATATGAAAGGCCACAAGAATTTCGAGTATCGTCTTCTTTCAGATCTTTTTCCGGAGAGTGATAAGCTCTTGCAGGAAGATCGCGCTGCCCACCGAGTCCCCGTCGTTTATCAATAAGTTTCACATTATTTCCGGTACTAACTGTGGCATCTGCAGTGCGTGGTTTTTTTCCTTAGTGGCGGAGCTCATACGAACCTATTGATAGTGCCAACTGAACTACATAATTGATAAATGATCCCTTTTGGTATTCGCATCACATTCAACTCGCATCACATTCAACTTTAGAAGTGGCATTGAATCTCATATGCTGAATGCCTTGCAGTGTCATCTGATAGATCGCATAAGCGTCTCGTCTTATTAGACCTCTCTGGAACCAGTCTCCCGACTTATTTGGAATGTTTGGTTGTTCTGAGAACAGAACCATCTATTGTGTTCATTTTAAAAGCACTGGTCAGAATAAAAAGAATCCTCTCAACCTCTATGAATAATATTTAGCTCAGAACTGGATTGCCCTCAAAAACAACAAAAGAAAAGTTGTTCACTCTTCACAATACCATCAATCTCAGGAGAAGATAAGGAATTGGCTGAGGAGTAGTTTCGCAGCGATAACTCTAAACGCTCTAAGGATGATTTTGCTTCAAGCAATCAAGATTTTTTGGATCCTGCCAGTGGTTTCCAGTTTCTTTAGTTACGATTTACGGTTTACGATTTACGGCGCTTTTGGGAAGTTTACGATTTACGATTTACGAAAATCAAATTTTTTATTACGCACATCCCTGGTCGGCACTAATTGTCTGAGGACAAGCAATTGCAGGCAAGTCGTGGCCAGTGTTCGGGTGGCAGCAACCAACTGCTATCTAACGACCCGCTGCTGCTCGGAGTGAAGCTGTGGTGTCGTGCTTACATGGCGGTGGATTGTAAACAAAATGAGGAATAAACGCTCCATTAGTAGTCAAATGGAGAACACAAAATTGCTGATAGCGAGGAGAAAAAAAACAACGAAAGAGGAGAACCTACAAAGACTGCAGATGAAGCATATATGGTTCCTGGAGAAATCCTGTTATAATTTCAGAAAAAAAAACAAGACAAAAGCCATTATGCACTGCTTTTATAAACATTCCCTATGTGGGAGTAACTGCGAGAATAAGCACAGAAAATGCAACCATACATCTATTCAACACAACATACATTCAACATACAATGTAGCAGATGTAGCCCTACAACTGCCCTGAAATTATTACACTTACTATAGACGAATTGTTCAGTGTCACCATTGGAAAATTCGATTTAGCGCTACCAATACTGGTGTCCACCCATAATTGTCATACCATTTGCTCTTCCTTTGCAAACTTTAGCCAGAAAAAATGATGTAAACCGTTGCATTAGATTGGCCAGAAAGTTTCTCGACATTTTGGAACGGCTCGTACTTGGGTAAACTGTAAAGGGATAAGCCTGACTTCTTGGTAAGGGACACGCGAGGTAAAACGCTATTGAGATTTGTTAGCCATGCTTCTCGACAACTTCACAGTGCGGACTTTGTTCGCACTTGTTCGGAAACACTACTTCAACTTGATGATGCCAGACTTTTTTCGCAAGAATTTCGAAGTCGCAGCTATGCAGATTTGGCTGGATTGTTCTCGCTCATGCTGCTGGCCTAGCTCCATCAAACTACTGCCTTTTCTCGAATGTCACTCGCCATCTCAAAAAAAGGACTAATCGAGTCGTTCCCAAGCTTGAATACTGGGTGAGTACATACATTGTCCCCCACTCCCACCAGCGCAAGCGCTCCCTCGCTTCGCCGCCCCGTCATTCCGGAGAGATCAGAGATGGCACCGGCAAGCTACCTGCGTTCTGGAAGAGGTGTCCGAGTTTAATGGCAGGAACAGTTGACCTCCTGAATTCCCTCTGAATGAAATTTTACACTCGAAAATATATCCGGAAACGTTGTGGTCAACCCAAAAAGGCCATTGGTCCACTCTACGCAGAATTCATTAAGTTTCATGGGTGTTCTTCCTCTATGGGTACTGTTACTTGAAGGCAAAATGGAGATCGAACACTTAAAGTGAAAGCATAGGGTTTCTTGGATAAAATGCACCACTTCTGACTGAAAACTCCGTCAGTTCTAGCTCCGATGTTACGTACATATACATTTCAGGATGCTTTTCTAAGATCTCACAGAAATTTCGCGGCAACAATTCATCACGACACCATGCTGTTAGTGAAGTCTCCCAAATTTTATGCCCAATCATTAATGGAAAAATTGTTTCCTCCTAGAGTAATAAAATCTGCAATAACTCTGTCTTCAAATCACCGCGATATCAAATCTAAGATGTGAGAAACTAAATATCGATGATATATAAGTTTGTCGTGAGGAAGGAACTTCATAACAAGGAGCCATGCAGCTGCTTACATTTGTTCTTCTGTGTGCTACTTTAACCACCACAATGGGTTCAGGTAAATCCTTCAGCTGCTATGAGAAAAATCTATATTTCACTTTTGGGACCAAATGCGACCGCCCAAAGTACGTAGGTTGACAACTAACAAAGCAAAAAAAGTTGAGAATGCGTGCAAAAGCTCAGATTTGTCGGAAAACATAAGTAATTAGTCCAAAGGAGCTTCTGAAGGGCTCATTGTTACCGAATTTTTCCTCACCGTCAACTCTTTACCAGTCATTTTAATGGATTCATTATTCACGGAACACTGTAGCGGTCAGATCGTGGCATTAGCTATCTGTCCACATCCTTACAGCACCACCATTGCTTTAGAGACCTGTTCGGGTCTGATGTGCGATCATTAAATTACCAGCGATTGGTTATTTTAGGGGTGTCTTCTCCGCAACTCAGTACCGATATCATGCGAGTCCCTTTGAGCAACGTCTACAAAGGTATGTAAGCACAACTAATATACTTCGAACGTGACTTTGTGAAAAATTCAAGAAGATATTATTGAGAGTGCACTTGTTTTCAGGATTCAAGGATAATGGTGAAACATCACAACCATATTGAAGACAAAAAAATTATAGACTATAAATTCGAGAATTTAAGGATTATGGACTATTCAACCCAGTGGCTCTTCTAAAAAATCCCCATCAAACGAGCAATACACAGGTAAGAATCTTTAAATGAGTTCAGTAAGGTGCATTCATAGAAATCCCAAAAGCCTGTTAATGCCTAGACAAACCTTCGGAACTTCCGCGGAAATTGCCTTATTTTCGGGACCTTCCGTGGGAGTACGTATGACGTCGTCCATCGACTTTTCCGGAAGTTCCGCAGAACCTCCGAGTGGAAACGCAGAGAAAAAAGTAGATTAGGAACTTCCATGAGGCTTCATTTACTATCGAAAACGCTCGGAGCGCACAATTTTCGGGACTTCCGCGAGACTTTGAGGTCATTCTGAAGCTTCGCGGATTTTCCGGAAGGAAGGCACTATGAGGATTGTTTCGGAACTTCCGCAGAGCTTCGCGACAGAATGCTCAAAGAAACTGACTTATCGAATGGCATATTTTTGTCCAATTTTTGCAGTGATATGATCTTGTTTGATTTCAGCCAGCACGTAGCAAGCCATGGTAAAATGCCAAAACTTCCCGAGTGTTTTTTTCCAAATCTTCATCAGAACCATCTCGGGGCCTACCGTTAAATCACCTGGCTTAGGTTCCAAACATTATCTGGATGAAACACATCGATCTCTAGGATATAATGATACATACGACCTCTAATAATCATATTCATCAAATTCATTTTTTAAGAAACATGGGCTCTGATCATCCCTTTGGGCACCCTTCACCTACCTGTTCCTGCCGTGCGCGACCCAATAAATGGAACAACTAAGGGTAAGCAGCATGTAACTTCTTGAAGCATCTATTGTTTAAGAGACCTCGGGATAACCATAATTTCGAAAATAAGTGGGACCAAAATTAATATAAGGCAGGAGGTATTACAAACCAGTACAGAGAATACTTAAAGGACCTGTGTCGCCACAGCCTCCAGCTTCACCCAAGCTCGACAAGTCGAAAAGAGTAAATAGTGGTAAGAATCATCATATAAAGTTAAAAAGACGTTCCTAAGCGAATTTCCGATGTTTGGCTCAGAGAAAGACTAATCTTTTTCTTGAAGATTTCCTGTCATAGATGGCATTTAAAAAATAACCCAAGATAGGGAAAATAAAGTAAAAAAAACTTTAAAGACAAACAATACTTTAAGGACAACAGTCTCCACAGCCTTCTTCTTTCCCTAAGTTTGGCTCATTAGACTCAAAAAATCCAGGTAAGAGAATTGTTTGCAAGCCGAGAAAACTCGGGATAACCATTGATTCGAAAATAAGTGTGATCAAATGGAAATCAGGCGGCAAGTATCATGAAAAAAAGTAAAAACAATATTTCAAGGACAAGTGTCTCCACAGCTTCCACCTTCACGCAATCTCTACAAGTCGATAAGAGTAAATAGTGGTAAGAATCATCATATAAAGTTCCTAAGCGAATTTTCGAGGTTTGGCTCAGAGAAAGACCAGTCCTTTTCTTGAAGGTTTTCCATTATAGATGGCATTTAAGAAATAACCCAAGATAGGGGAAGCAAAGTGAAAAAACAATACTTTAAGGGCAACAGTCTCCACAGCCTTCTTCTTCTTTTAATTCTGGCTCATTGTACTCAAAAAATCCAGGTAAGAGAATTGTTTGCAAGCTGAGAAAACTCGGGATAACCATTGATTCGAAAATAAGTGTGACCAAATGAAAATCAGGCAGCAAGTATTATGATAAAAATAAAAACAGTATTTGAAGGACAAGTGTCTCCACAGCTTCCACCTCCACGCAATCTCTACAAGTCGATAAAAGTAAATGGTGGTAAGAATCATTACATAAAGTTAAGAAGACGTTCCTGAGCAAATTTCCGAGATTTGGCTTAGGAAAAGACTAGTTCTTTTCTTGACGATTTTCCACCATAGATGGCATTTAAGAAATAATCCAAGGCAGGGAAAACAAAGTTCAAAAAAAAGCAATACTTTAAGGACAACATTCTCCACGGCCTTCTTCTTCCCCTGATTCTGGCTTATTGGATTCGGAAAAGCCAGGTAAGAGAACAAGGATATTCAAACTCGAATGTCCTACATTAATTGCAAAGATCCGGAAATTATTGCATGTGAATACCAATCCTAGATCGTTTCCTTGGTTCAAATGGCACATGAAGAAGATAATTAAATGAACAGTTGTATAAAGTCATTATAAGTTGAAAAGGTATTACACCAAGATTGGGTGAGAGATTGAAAAACTTCACTTATTTTAAGCAAAATCTCCATCCCTCCCTAAGCCAACCACTTCTGGACCCAAACCTCTTTATTCTGATCACGTCTTAGAAGATGAATCATATGAAGATGAGAGGCATTTAGTAGGATGGAAAGAAGATTTTTCACTAGCTGGAAGGAAACCACATAGAACCAATCCACAGAAGAAAGTTATGTACTATTTATGAAATCACGTTGTAGGTATCAAATAATCGTATTGGATATATGTATGACCAAAATGTGATTTAAAAAAGCAGCCAAATTAACATTTTGAGGGGAATTGTCTCGGCAACCTACCACCTCCCATTATGTCATCAGAATAAATCCAAGCATGCACATCGTTCTAACTCAAGACACTATCATCTGGGACATCATCCTGACGATGGGATTTACACCCAGTTCAAGTAGCATTTTAGTAGGGCACGAATAACCGCAGTGAAACCGTGAAGAACAATTTACAAGCAGTAGATATTAAATTTTAAGCAAAAAGCAAAAAGCTTCGAGCAGCTATATGATATTTTTTTCAGATTCCACAAATGTCTGTCTCTTACCAGTGGATGTAGGACAGTGCAGAGGAAAAATAATAAGGTAACTGCGTAGGTGAACCTATAGATTCACTTTATCTGGGGTGTGATCTTTAATGTGCGTACCTAAAAAACTGTCCTAGACGAAAAAAAACAGAGGGATGCACACTGACACATCTTGCATGCTGTAACGGATCTATAAAGCACAGAAGTCCGAAACCAGTTGCTTTCGGGAATACCTTGAAAAACACGAATCTAGGCATTCTTTCAATAGCGATTCCCTTCGAGTCTCAACAATGGCTCCAAACGTCTTCCCATGCGACAATTTCATGGTTTTTTTTTGCAACTTACTTGCATACCAGAACCTTTTCAGGTACCGCTACGTTCCAAAGCAGAAGCAGTGTGTTCCATTTATATGGTCTGGATGTGGCGGTAATAAGAATCGCTTCGTAAACAAACATAAGTGCGAGTTAGCCTGCCGTGTATGATTTTTGCTATTAACATCCCAATAAAAGCTACATTCACTCTCACATTTTCTTAAAATGTTGTGGTGACTTCTTGCACGACTTGGATTGTGCTCGAGGCTGACGATTGTGAAGCAGCTTAGAACAGAACCCTACCCAGAATATGCTGTACTTCGAGTTCTTGTTGTGCAAAATTCCGTTCTGTGTGAGATTTCCATGCGATTTCTATGGAATTCCATGCATATTGTTCGGGTGTGGTGCGTTATACCTGGAAAGGGGTGTGGCCAAGCTTTACGATCAGTTCACCCAATCAACCAGTTGCAGGGCCCATTAACGCCGCCCACTCCAGTATAGCACTTCATAACTGTATTGTTGGAATCGTTGCCAAGTTCGTTACCAGATAAGAAGATGGCTGCATACGTTTAAAAAGGACACGAGAGTGTGGCGGAACCATATTTATCCATCTTCACTCATGTTCAGGACGCTTCTTTAGAACCTGAGCAACAAATTCCATAAAAAAAAATGTCGTTCGTTCTATTATATTTTTTGAATGTCGCTCAAATCGTGAAAATAGATAAGCCAAACATACTACGACACCGGAAAATGCTGTTACTTTTCATTCAAATGGCTGAGAACTTCCATCCCATGCACCCACTCTACCCTTCTATCTCTGCTCGATGCCCGTCCTAAAATGCAAACTCACAGTTCTAAACTATGTCATGAATCCACGCCCGAAACGGTAAATAAGAACGGTGACATAAGCTGCTCAGACGATTGATGCTGGCCATCGGCGCACCATGAGCGCTCGAGGGACGGCTCATGCCGCCGATGGCGCGCTGATGACACGCCGATTGCTCGCGTAAGGCTCGAACCAGACTCGGCGGCGGAGGTATGGGCGACGCCCGCGCTTTGTGACCCCTCGGCTTCCTGGGGCGTCGTGGGGCGGCGAGGGGCTGCCACCAACGCAATATGCCTCAAACTCGAAAACTAACACGTATTGCCAAAGAAAGCCGAAAAATAGTAAAGAGTGATCACAACAAACAAGAAAATACTTAGAGACATTTCTATGGAGTCAATAATCATGTTCGAAGCTTTTAAATTAACTTTAATGTTTCTAAAAGTATTTAGCGAGTTAAGAAGATAAACGGGATGATAGGCCAGATTCTATCATAATGATAAATAGAAGATACGGGGAACACTGCAATAATGATGTAAGGCCAGCGAATAGATTGCCGATCCATGACACCCATGACGATTCGCCCCAAGCAGTAATCCATTTCCCGCAATAAGTGCGAGTAATGTCCCTCCTTAAGCTCTGAGCTCAGATGGCAACACAAATGTATTCAAACACTGATATCCTAACGATTGATGCTAACGTTTCTTCGACTCCTTCCTTTTTGTTCTCAATAGTGTGTTTTCGTTCACAAATCTTCCATTTCGTCGCCTTTTTGTTTGAAAGTGACGAATTCAGAAGAAATTTACATCTGTTCATCAATATCTACGGGTTGTTTTTTTATAGTTGCTCATATGAATGAGAAATAACTAGTGTTTCTCTTCAATGAACCAAGCCTTTCCCTGATGACGCCCCTCGCCGCTCGAAGAAGCCGACCCGGTTCGGCTTCCTAGGGCGTCGTCGCGCGTCGACGCGCGATGCAGCCAGCCGACGCTGCAATGCGCAAGGTATGGTCGACCCAATTTGTAGTGGCGGCGGCCGCCGCTCGCCGCCCGAGGAAGCCAGACGAGGCTGCGGCGATCGATCCGCATGCTGCGCGTGGACACCGACGCCTCCCGCCGCTGTTCGTCGTCGAGTCTGGTCCGAGCCTAAGGCGCGCCGATGCCACGACCTTTCGTAATAATCGATTGGCGGGTGCGTAATCCGATCATTACTGTTGTACACTTTGTATTGCATGCTATTCTAAGTGTGTGCTGAAGGATCTGAGGAATCACTTCCCAGTATTTATTAGGTCTTAATTGTTCTTATGATTGTATTCCTATATGCGATTATGGTCTAATAGCTCGCAGAGGGCGCCTGATCCGACTTTGTCTGCAATTACGACTTTGCCCGCAGAATGCGTCTGAAAGGTTATTTTGGCGAATGGCATTAGGGAAACATAAGATTGGAAGGAATCACACCATATGCAAATCAAAAAAGTGCAAAAAATAGATTGGTGAGCTGAAAAATGATAAGGTCGTAGTTGCGCACAGATCGAGCGCCCTCTGTGATCTAATAGACTATACAAAGCAAGACATCCTCCTATGTTCTGCTTAATAAATACGAACAAATCGTATTAAGCAATGGTACAAAGACAATTATCACATTAAACAGCACCACCAGAACTAGTCATCACATAGTCAATATAGATTCACATTAATGTGGAGATCTGTAACACATAGAATATATTTTAGTACAGTCAAAACGAGAACTCACAGACAGGAAAACGACAAAAATTGCAAAGACGTAGAAAATAAGCTTTTTCTGATCTTCAAGTTTTGGAATCTTTTCTTTTTTTCTTTTTCTCCTTTTGCTGATGACCGTGAGGTTCGGTCGTTCCTTAATCTTGGACTTGTGTTCTTGTCATTTTGGGCTACCGAACTTTTCAATCGCTTCTCAAATTTGCGAGGCATGAGCTGTAAACAGTTACTGTATACAAGATTAGGTGCGGCTAGAAGTTACATTGTTTGGCATCCATTTCTTTCGCTCTGAATGTTATTCATGGTAACGTACGTCGCGTTGAAACAAATGTAGACAATGTAGAAAAGTGTCATACAGCAAATGTGAAAGGAAGATGTAACACAAACAAAATAGATATTAACAAGTAAAGCGTCACGAAATAACGAGATGAAACGAGTAGCAAAACCTACTGTGATACATCGAATCAAAATTACATGTCTGAATTTTCAGCTTGAACACAAAAACCCGCCATTTTTTATCTGAAAGAGAAAAAAATAAAGTTTATGTAATAAGTTTGGACCAGCCAAATATGTTTTGTTTGAAAGACAGATCGAAAACAACAGATTCAATGAAAGCAACATGAAATAAACTGAAAAATCACTGCATGGATGATGGCGTCCTTTTTGTTGTGCAGTTGCATGTAAAATACATATGTAAATCTGACGCATTATTACACACATCTCATGGCGCGCGCTGTCAGACCACGCCCACAATTAGGCTGCGTCCAGAGTGCGCAAGCAAGGTCCAGAGTACGCCACGGCAGGCACACATCGCATGCATATTGATTGGAGCCAGCGGCATGCCGCCAGCTACATCAGCGGCCGCTGGAATACAGGGCCGCGCCACCGCGGTCCATAGTAATTACGCTTGTCCAGAGTACGCCAGGACATGCCGCCGGCTACATCGACGCGCCCCGCCAACGCCGCTCATGCCGCTGTGACCCCAGCCGCTCGTGTAGTCCAATCGGATGGACTTCATTGGCGGCACACGCTAGCGTCTTCAGTCTTATTTTGGAGGATTTACTTCATATTGTGAAGCGTATTGCATATGTTGAAATATGTTTACATTAGCCTGGATATAACAACCATAAAACTGCAATTTCTTGCTTCCTATGATTACTAGCAAACACTACGTATTTGATGAAGACGTCTATGGCGCGTGCACAGAATTCGAGAAACTGGAGCAATGAAATCGCTTACCAGCTAAATCACAGAAATTTAAGTTTTGGAAGCGGATTTTGGTCGATTTTGGCTGCGCAGAAAATGAGCCTTTAGTTGTCTCGAGCGTACTTCTAGCGAAGCATCTACGACTTTTTGGAGCAAATGATAGCTACAGATAATGCATAGTGTACAGCTTTGAATAAGCAAGCGGATGGCATCCCCTAACAAGAGTTGAGGAAAAAAAAGAGAATACTTCAAGTGTTTATACGCATTTCTCTGGAACCTTTAAGCCAGAGCTCTACAGTGGAATCGGTAGTAGCCTCTAAAATGAATCCGAGAAAGGTGTATCGAGCCAAGTTGCTCGTAATCTTAATGGAAAAACACGCGAAGAACGGAAAATTGAAAATGACGTATCCGCGAGCCTTCGGTTATTTTGCTCTACAAATCCAAGAACACATATATCGTTATCTATCGTTGTTACATGACATCTAAGGGGAATCGCAGACTATTGAGAAAAATCGACAAAACTCTTCCAACCATTTGAAGCTTAATATATCCCTTTCCTCATAATATTTACAAAAAAACTTATCTCATTCCGAGCAGCTCAGACTATTATTCCAACTTTTCGCGACACGATATCGTTCTAGCGCGCACCAATTAACCTGGCTGCATGGGGTTGCCGCTGCCGTTGCCGCCGGTGTAGCCCACACAGCAGCGGCCGCTGGTTTTGTCCTCACTTCGCTGGCGTACTCTGGACGCAACCTTAGGGCGCGCCGATGCCGCTGAAAACGGCCATGGCGCGCCGATGGTCGGCACTAATTGTCTGAGGACAAGCAATTGCAGGCAAGTCGTGGCCAGTGTTCGGGTGGCAGCAACCAACTGCTATCTAACGACCCGCTGCTGCTCGGAGTGAAGCTGTGGTGTCGTGCTTACATGGCGGTGGATTGTAAACAAAATGAGGAATAAACGCTCCATTAGTAGTCAAATGGAGAACACAAAATTGCTGATAGCGAGGAGAAAAAAAACAACGAAAGAGGAGAACCTACAAAGACTGCAGATGAAGCATATATGGTTCCTGGAGAAATCCTGTTATAATTTCAGAAAAAAAAACAAGACAAAAGCCATTATGCACTGCTTTTATAAACATTCCCTATGTGGGAGTAACTGCGAGAATAAGCACAGAAAATGCAACCATACATCTATTCAACACAACATACATTCAACATACAATGTAGCAGATGTAGCCCTACAACTGCCCTGAAATTATTACACTTACTATAGACGAATTGTTCAGTGTCACCATTGGAAAATTCGATTTAGCGCTACCAATACTGGTGTCCACCCATAATTGTCATACCATTTGCTCTTCCTTTGCAAACTTTAGCCAGAAAAAATGATGTAAACCGTTGCATTAGATTGGCCAGAAAGTTTCTCGACATTTTGGAACGGCTCGTACTTGGGTAAACTGTAAAGGGATAAGCCTGACTTCTTGGTAAGGGACACGCGAGGTAAAACGCTATTGAGATTTGTTAGCCATGCTTCTCGACAACTTCACAGTGCGGACTTTGTTCGCACTTGTTCGGAAACACTACTTCAACTTGATGATGCCAGACTTTTTTCGCAAGAATTTCGAAGTCGCAGCTATGCAGATTTGGCTGGATTGTTCTCGCTCATGCTGCTGGCCTAGCTCCATCAAACTACTGCCTTTTCTCGAATGTCACTCGCCATCTCAAAAAAAGGACTAATCGAGTCGTTCCCAAGCTTGAATACTGGGTGAGTACATACATTGTCCCCCACTCCCACCAGCGCAAGCGCTCCCTCGCTTCGCCGCCCCGTCATTCCGGAGAGATCAGAGATGGCACCGGCAAGCTACCTGCGTTCTGGAAGAGGTGTCCGAGTTTAATGGCAGGAACAGTTGACCTCCTGAATTCCCTCTGAATGAAATTTTACACTCGAAAATATATCCGGAAACGTTGTGGTCAACCCAAAAAGGCCATTGGTCCACTCTACGCAGAATTCATTAAGTTTCATGGGTGTTCTTCCTCTATGGGTACTGTTACTTGAAGGCAAAATGGAGATCGAACACTTAAAGTGAAAGCATAGGGTTTCTTGGATAAAATGCACCACTTCTGACTGAAAACTCCGTCAGTTCTAGCTCCGATGTTACGTACATATACATTTCAGGATGCTTTTTTAAGATCTCACAGAAATTTCGCGGCAACAATTCATCACGACACCATGCTGTTAGTGAAGTCTCCCAAATTTTATGCCCAATCATTAATGGAAAAATTGTTTCCTCCTAGAGTAATAAAATCTGCAATAACTCTGTCTTCAAATCACCGCGATATCAAATCTAAGATGTGAGAAACTAAATATCGATGATATATAAGTTTGTCGTGAGGAAGGAACTTCATAACAAGGAGCCATGCAGCTGCTTACATTTGTTCTTCTGTGTGCTACTTTAACCACCACAATGGGTTCAGGTAAATCCTTCAGCTGCTATGAGAAAAATCTATATTTCACTTTTGGGACCAAATGCGACCGCCCAAAGTACGTAGGTTGACAACTAACAAAGCAAAAAAAGTTGAGAATGCGTGCAAAAGCTCAGATTTGTCGGAAAACATAAGTAATTAGTCCAAAGGAGCTTCTGAAGGGCTCATTGTTACCGAATTTTTCCTCACCGTCAACTCTTTACCAGTCATTTTAATGGATTCATTATTCACGGAACACTGTAGCGGTCAGATCGTGGCATTAGCTATCTGTCCACATCCTTACAGCACCACCATTGCTTTAGAGACCTGTTCGGGTCTGACGTGCGATCATTAAATTACCAGCGATTGGTTATTTTAGGGGTGTCTTCTCCGCAACTCAGTACCGATATCATGCGAGTCCCTTTGAGCAACGTCTACAAAGGTATGTAAGCACAACTAATATACTTCGAACGTGACTTTGTGAAAAACTCAAGAAGATATTATTGAGAGTGCACTTGTTTTCAGGATTCAAGGATAATGGTGAAACATCACAACCATATTGAAGACAAAAAAATTATAGACTATAAATTCGAGAATTTAAGGATTATGGACTATTCAACCCAGTGGCTCTTCTAAAAAATCCCCATCAAACGAGCAATACACAGGTAAGAATCTTTAAATGAGTTCAGTAAGGTGCATTCATAGAAATCCCAAAAGCCTGTTAATGCCTAGACAAACCTTCGGAACTTCCGCGGAAATTGCCTTATTTTCGGGACCTTCCGTGGGAGTACGTATGACGTCGTCCATCGACTTTTCCGGAAGTTCCGCAGAACCTCCGAGTGGAAACGCAGAGAAAAAAGTAGATTAGGAACTTCCATGAGGCTTCATTTACTATCGAAAACGCTCGGAGCGCACAATTTTCGGGACTTCCGCGAGACTTTGAGGTCATTCTGAAGCTTCGCGGATTTTCCGGAAGGAAGGCACTATGAGGATTGTTTCGGAACTTCCGCAGAGCTTCGCGACAGAATGCTCAAAGAAACTGACTTATCGAATGGCATATTTTTGTCCAATTTTTGCAGTGATATGATCTTGTTTGATTTCAGCCAGCACGTAGCAAGCCATGGTAAAATGCCAAAACTTCCCGAGTGTTTTTTTCCAAATCTTCATCAGAACCATCTCGGGGCCTACCGTTAAATCACCTGGCTTAGGTTCCAAACATTATCTGGATGAAACACATCGATCTCTAGGATATAATGATACATACGACCTCTAATAATCATATTCATCAAATTCATTTTTTAAGAAACATGGGCTCTGATCATCCCTTTGGGCACCCTTCACCTACCTGTTCCTGCCGTGCGCGACCCAATAAATGGAACAACTAAGGGTAAGCAGCATGTAACTTCTTGGAGCATCTATTGTTTATAAGCCGAGAGACCTCGGGATAACCATAATTTCGAAAATAAGTGGGACCAAAATTAGTATAAGGCAGGAAGTATTAAAAAACAGTACAGAGAATACTTAAAGGACCTGTGTCGCCACAGCCTCCAGCTTCACCCAAGCTCGACAAGTCAAAAAGAGTAAATAGTGGTAAGAATCATCATATAAAGTTAAAAAGACGTTCCTAAGCGAATTTTCGATGTTTGGCTCAGAGAAAGACTAATCCTTTTCTTGAAGATTTCCTATCATAGATGGCATTTAAAAAATAACCCAAGATAGGGAAAATAAAGTAAAAAAAAACTTTAAAGACAAACAATACTTTAAGGACAACAGTCTCCACAGCCTTCTTCCTTCCCTAAGTTTGGCTCATTAGACTCAAAAAATCCAGGTAAGAGAATTGTTTGCAAGCCGACAAAACTCGGGATAACCATTGATTCGAAAATAAGTGTGATCAAATGAAAATCAGGCAGCAAGTATTATGAAAAAAGTAAAAACAATATTTCAAGGACAAGTGTCTCCACGGCTTCCACCTTCACGCAATCTCTACAAGTCGATAAGAGTAAATAGTGGTAAGAATCATCATATAAAGTTGAAGAGAATCATCATATAAAGTTCCTAAGCGAATTTTCGAGCGTTTGGCTCAAAGAAAGACCAGTCCTTTTCTTGAAGGTTTTCCATTATAGATGGCATTTAAGAAATAACCCAAGATAGGGGAAGCAAAGTAAAAAAAACAATACTTTAAGGGCAACAGTCTCCACAGCCTTCTTCTTATTTTAATTCTGGCTCATTGTACTCAAAAAATCCAGGTAAGAGAATTGTTTGCAAGCTGAGAAAACTCGGGATAACCATTGATTCGAAAATAAGTGTGACCAAATGAAAATCAGGCAGCAAGTATTATGATAAAAATAAAAACAGTATTTGAAGGACAAGTGTCTCCACAGCTTCCACCTCCACGCAATCTCTACAAGTCGATAAAAGTAAATGGTGGTAAGAATCATTACATAAAGTTAAGAAGACGTTCCTGAGCAAATTTCCGAGATTTGGCTTAAGAAAAGACTAGTTCTTTTCTTGACGATTTTCCACCATAGATGGCATTTAAGAAATAATCCAAGGCAGGGAAGACAAAGTTCAAAAAAAAAGCAATACTTTAAGGACAACATTCTCCACGGCCTTCTTCTTCCCCTGATTCTGGCTTATTGGATTCGGAAAAGCCAGGTAAGAGAACAAGGATATTCAAACTCGAATGTCCTACATTAATTGCAAAGATCCGGAAATTATTGCATGTGAATACCAATCCTAGATCGTTTCCTTGGTTCAAATGGCACATGAAGAAGATAATTAAATGAACAGTTGTATAAAGTCATTATAAGTTGAAAAGGTATTACACCAAGATTGGGTGAGAGATTGAAAAACTTCACTTATTTTAAGCAAAATCTCCATCCCTGCCTAAGCCAACCACTTCTGGACCCAAACCTCTTTATTCTGATCACGTCTTAGAAGATGAATCATATGAAGATGAGAGGCATTTAGTAGGATGGAAAGAAGATTTTTCACTAGCTGGAAGAAAACCACATAGAACCAATCCACAGAAGAAAGTTATGTACTATTTATGAAATCACGTTGTAGATATCAAATAATCGTATTGGATATATGTATGACCAAAATGTGATTTAAAAAAGCAGCCAAATTAACATTTTGAGAGGAATTGTCTCGGCAACCTACCACCTCCCATTATGTCATCAGAATAAATCCAAGCATGCACATCGTTCTAACTCAAGAAAGTGAAAGTAGATATTTCCAAGCGAACAGCTAGAAAACCCAGAGCACTATCATCTGGGACATCATCCTGACGATGGGATTTACACCCAGTTCAAGTAGCATTTTAGTAGGGCACGAATAACCGCAGTGAAACCGTGAAGAACAATTTACAAGCAGTAGATATTAAATTTTAAGCAAAAAGCAAAAAGCTTCGAGCAGCTATATGATATTTTTTTCAGATTCCACAAATGTCTGTCTCTTACCAGTGGATGTAGGACAGTGCAGAGGAAAAATAATAAGGTAACTGCGTAGGTGAACCTATAGATTCACTTTATCTGGGGTGTGATCTTTAATGTGCGTACCTAAAAAACTGTCCTAGACGAAAAAAAAACAGAGGGATGCACACTGACACATCTTGCATGCTGTAACGGATCTATAAAGCACAGAAGTCTGAAACCAGTTGCTTTCGGGAATACCTTGAAAAACACGAATCTAGGCATTCTTTCAATAGCGATTCTCTTCGAGTCTCAACAATGGCTCCAAACGTCTTCCCATGCGACAATTTCATGGTTTTTTTTTTGCAACTTACTTGCATACCAGAACCTTTTCAGGTACCGCTACGTTCCAAAGCAGAAGCAATGTGTTCCATTTATATGGTCTGGATGTGGCGGTAATAAGAATCGCTTCGTAAGCAAACAAAAGTGCGAGTTAGCCTGCCGTGTATGATTTTTACGATTAACATCGCAATAAAAGCTACATTCACTCTCACATTTTCTTAAAATGTTGTGGTGACTTCTTGCACGACTTAGATTGTGCTCGAGGCTGACGATTCTAAAGCAGCTTAGAACAGAACACTACCCAGAATATACTATACTTCGAGTTCTTGTAGTGCAAAATTCTGTGTGAGATTTCCATGCGATTTCTATTGAATTCCATGCATATTGTTCGGGGTGTGGTGCGTTATACCTGGAAAGGCGGTGTGGCCAAGCTTTACGACCAGTTCACCCAATTAATCAAGTTAACGCCGCCCACTCCAGGTATAGCCTGTATTGTTCGAATCGTTGCCAAGTTCGTTACCAGATAGAAAGATGGCTGCATACGTTTAAAAAGGAAACGAGGGTGTGGTGGAACCATATTTATCCATCTTTACTTATGTTCATGACGCTTCCTTAGAATCTGAGCGTCAAGTTTCATTAAAAAAGTAGTTTCTCCTATTTTCTGAATGTCGCCCAAATCGTGAAAATTGTAGATAAGCGTTGGCAAAACTAAGTTAAACCAAACATACTACGACACCGGAAAATGCTGCTAAATTTCATTCATATGGCTGAGAACTTCCATCCCATGCACCCACTCTACCCATTTATATATCTTTGCTCGATCCTCGCCCTAAAATGCAAACACGCGGTCCTGAACTATGTCATGAATCCACGCCCGAAACGGTAAATAAGAACAGTGATATTAGCTGGTAAAACTGAGTCCACCCCCATGTCAGCAACTTCGCTACGGCACAACAAAGGGATAAAATTCCAAGCAAACACGCTCAACCGCCACTCTGCGCTCCAGCTATAACTTGGGCGAATCACATCATTATGACTTCCTAAATGTGCACTCAAAACTTCAATCTTTGGTACTCTACCCCATCCAGGAGTACATACCTTGACATAGTATCTTGATATCCCCACCCTCGGTCTTTGCATCTCTGCTCTGTACTTTATTCGTCTATTTCGCACTGATTTTTTCCAGCAATCCATCCCTAGCCATCTGGCTCGAGTTGATCCCCAGCACACAGCTACAGGAAGCTCCAAATGTCCGCAGTCAAGAGGGACGTGGCCACGACGCGGCTTTAAACAGAGACACGGGCGCTTGACATGCTGCCACTGGTTGGCTGCAGAGTCAGAGAAGCCAGAGGCAGCATAGCGAGCGCCTGTGTCTGATCAAGGAGCCGCGCCGTGGCCACGCCCTCTTGACTGCGGACATTTGGAGCTTCCTGTATGTACCTTTCCGCCGGTGCATTTAATTATGCGACGCCACACCTACTCCCAGCGTGCCGCCATCTCGATTTCCTTTGTCGTTGGCTGAACCCGGTTTTCACCATAAAATCAGCCTTTAGCTAAAAGTCAGCGTATGATTTCACGTTTTCACATGGCCCTTTCAACATTAACCATAGTTATAGAGGTCACATAAAGGCTGAATACTTACCACTCCAAATCAGTCTATGCTGTAACCACATGTCCAGAGTTCTTTACTAATGTTAATGACTGTAAGTAGAAATTTGAGAAATGAGCGACGGATTGTTCACGACCATCTGTACAGCTTTACACCCTCCTTGCGATTGATAAAATGGGTTGCAGAGAACTCGTGCCATCTTCCCTTACTTTTGCTCTGTTTGTGCGCAGACCATAATGGTCCTCTAATGCCTGTTAAAAGACTATATTCTCCTATTCTCCGCAACCCAATCTGTACTGCACCAAAGATGTACAACAATTGTTCAGAAATTCAAGCAAAGTTCAGAAATCATGCGAATCTACCTCAAGAGGAACTAGAAATAAGAACAACTGCAAGTTGTCAGGAAATTAACAATAAATAAGAATTAATCTGCAAAATAATAATAACCTTTTGATTACAATCGCTAACTCAAATTGCATAGCACAAGATGCAAAGTCAAAATTCATGCCCTTTTCCTTCATTCACACCCCTACATCGCAAACGCAATCCACGGCCACATAACGCGCAGTATCGCTTACACGATCGCCGGCACAACGCCCACATAAACATCCTTTGTGTGCGCAATATCGGCAAAACACGAGGGCAATACGCTTCAATAGACATGCATCATTAGCAGCAACAGACTTCCTCAGAGCTAAAGTTCCGACTTATTTTTCTTCCAATAATTCAATTCCAGGTATAAAGTGTTCAGATCCAATGCGATAAATGATCAGAAAGAAAAAGAAATAGTGCAACTACCAAAACCCTCGAAGCGATGCTATGTGCTAACACCCGCAAACACAAATTAGGTGCCTGTAGATTAATTGCCTCATGTGGTGCCACGCGACTATGTAGATGATCCGAGTCAACAGCACTATCGGGTTCCGGTGGAAACTTTGCAGAAAAGCGTCAGTCAGTTTTATCCAGTACCAGCTATATAGCAGTGCATTGTTCGTCGCACGGCATCAGAAAGCTGAAGCACTACTGCAGACCGGGTGTGGGTCATGATGAGGCAGAAGTGGGTGGGCAATGTGTCTGCGATTGGTTCAATCAAACCTTCGCTTCGCCCTTCAGGACCTTCTCGCACTAATCGCGCCCGATTCACCATAGTTGCTTTTGAAATTTGGATGTGCGTGGGGACGAGTTGACACCGAAGGGCGGGAAGACACCGCCCCATTTTGCCTCAACGTGACCCACACCCCTGCAGACCAGGTGCCTTAGAAATTTTGCCGGGTGACGATGAGATTTGCATCAGGTTCCACTGAATCGTATTCGCTGCCTTCGTCTGTAGATAACGCAGTGATTCCTTGATTAGAAGTGTTGAACCCATGATAAGGGAGAAAATAAGGTTCAATTCTCTCACTAGATATACAGTCCTTGTCGAAAAGATAGACGGATTCCGTGACTGCGGAAACGCGGTGGGACCCGAACGATGGATGCGGAGAGAGCATGCTCCAAGAAGGAGGGTCCAGTAGGTCCCAACGCGATTCTGCGACCGCGACGATATGAAACCGCACGCGCAATCCGTCTATCTTTTCGACAAGGACTGTACTCTACAACATCCTGAAAAACGAAATTTCACCTAACTCCTTATGAAGAATTGATTATCTTCAGAAAAATGTATAACTCACTAAACCACTATCACATCCAGCAAATTTTCCTTTAAAAAAAAACAGCGTTTTTTTACGAACTTTATGCGCGACCATACAAATTCAAGCAAAAGCTTGCTCTTTTTTTTCTGAAGCATAAGAAAGCTCGCCACCCCTCTCCTGACAGCGATCAGCGGCACTACCTCGAAAACATCTGACAGATCTACGTACAAGATTACTACAGTTTGCGAAAAAAAAGCATGATGAATAATAATTCACCTACCTACTAGATTACTAGATAAAATACACGAAAATCCCCTCGACCCCAATCCCTTTGATTCTCATGAATAGAGCAATTTTACCACTAAACATAACATCTGTGTCCCTCCAAGGCCTAGAATTCAATCACTAAAGATGTCCGTAAGTGCCCATTTCAGTTCAATTCTATACCAAATCCTATTATAGGCAGACCATAATCTCAGCGTGTCGAGTATTGGCCGCTCCAGGACTGGCTCGAAGCAGGCCTCATCAAGACGACTTTGGGTAACTCCCCTCCTTGTATCATTGTGCCGCAGAGCAACCTACTTTTATATGTTTCTGCCATATACAGTAATGCCGCCACTGAAAATTAGTTTACTCACTCATTATTATGTAAAATTTAAAGATGAACACGAAAGCAAAACCCTTAGTCACAATCAAATCCAACGCTCCATTGAAAGTCGGTCACGTCTCGGCAGCTTCAACGATCAGAAACCCGCAATAATCCACAGCGATCACCAGGACTGAAATCACATGAATAGAAGACGATTCAACTGCAAACCTTCTTGATGCTGACTTCGAAGTTCAGTATGCAGAATGATGAAAACAATACGAAATTGGCTGGCACGTCTACAAACTTCATTGACAGACACAAAACGGATAAAATGTGTACACAACTTGATAAAGCAAGTGACAATGAAACCGTTCTTCAACTGGTATATATGCGTAACTTTAACTCATCGGCTAGAATACACGTTCAAATAAACTAACTTCGAAGAAAAAAACGACCATATAATCTAACGGGAACAAAAGCACTCTATAAATCAAAACGAAGAAAACTCGGAATAAAGAACAGAAAAAAAAACAAAGCAAAACACAGACGACACAACGGTAGCAGTTTTAAGAGGTAAGGCAGGAAACATGGCAAAAATACTCTAGTAAATGACGACGGAAACACCTCTTCAATCTCCTTTAAACAGCGCCCAAACGCGTGGAGACTCGATGTAGCCTAAAACGAGGAAAACGTCATGAAGAGTACTCTCAAAGTAAGGAAGAAGAAGAGGTTTATGAGAAGCGAAAAGGACCAAGCGGTAAGCACCAATCTAAACAACATAATCACAACTATAAATACAATACTCTTTATTATCCCATACGCGTAAAAATTGGCAGTTGCGACTAATCGATATGTGGGAATCACAGTGAAAAGTTTTCTTTCGCATTTCGGGTCCGCAATCTTCTTTCCTAATAGAACTTCCAAACGTCCTTCAAATCCGATTTCAACTTGTAAAAAGCATAAAGCTAAAGCTGAAATTGTCAGATAGCCATAACGACACGATTGAGCTGAAATTAAGCACCCATTCTGCAATGCCCGCAAGTGAAATTGTTGGAAAATCAAATCCTTTTTGGCTACTTTCCTAGAGTAGACCTTTGATGGGAGAATGGAATGCAGGGCTTTTCCAGCAAAGCTTGTTAAAACGATAAAAATGCCTTTTATACCCGTATACGTGTCGCTGGTAAGATAACCTCCATGCTTTGACAGCGTATGATTTTTGATCTCCGCCCATTCCCCGAAGCTCTCCTGACAGATGGAGCACAAATAGCCGTGATCTTCCTGAAAAAAGAATTCACTGAGGTTACACTATCATTCTCTGAAAGCTACCTTCACATACCTTCTTATGATTTTCCATTTGAATATATCTATTACATCGGAAGTCGCAGATTTTACACTCGAATTTGATGATACCGGTATGAATCCTCTCGTGCGTCATCACCTGTAAGAGATTCACTCAGACTAGCACCTCCTTCAACGTAGTCAACAAGAAGTAATACGACTGTTATATTATGAAACCCACCGAAACCTCACTGGTAAACAACTCTTCACAGAAATGACAAGAATAGGTTTTGACAAATACATGAGACATTTTCCGATGCTTCCTAAAAAGCATGTGTACAAATTTTAAGAAACACAGCTATGAACCAAAACAGCAAACAGCTTAATACCTGAGTTTGCGAGGCGTGAGGAATTTCTGGTTACACTCATTACATCGGAACCCTGAATTCGCACCACGATGGAACTTTGCTCGGTGATTCGTGAAGCGTTGCTCCGTGCACATGTTTTGAATTGGCGAACATTCGTAACACAGCCATGTCTAAAGCGAAGAACTACGCTTAACTAGCTTCCTTCGTAGATAGAAACTACAATGCGCTGGCATAAAGTTTCTAACGTCAACTAATTGTTCATGCACATTTCTTCTTTTATAAGGCCGCCATCGCAGGGTGCTATACTACTCGAGGAGTATAGCACTCTGTGACAGCGGCCCCAATGTTGGCGACCGCTCACAATCGATATGCACCGACGCCAAAGTCGCCAACATTGGTCCCCGCTGTCGTCGGCGACGGCGGCCTATAGACTATAGGGGCAGTGTAAGCAAAGAAGCAGGTGCAAGACCATGTGAACGGCCGAAGTTATCACTCTTGATTCTGATCTTTTACTGTCTCACATCATTACCTCAAAACGTATCAAATGTGGTTTATCAAAGATGTGAAATAAGGATGTATCCCGCCCTCCAAAGGAAAGTGTACTTCGCCGTTTACAATAAATAATGAGATGTTCCCTAGAAAATAGGAAAGAGCCCTACAAAAATTGAGCATTTCATCCTCCCCCAATCTTACAAATGGGTTGTTTTTTAATACCCACGAATCACAAACGCTTTCAGATCCGCATCTACTCAAGCGACTCACCATGTCACACTCATGCTCAGTGAGATGACTTTTATCTGGAAGACACTTGAAACAGTCAAGGCACTGCACGAACTCGACACACTCGGGATGCTTCTTGACGAAGTGTTTCTTCAAAGAAACCTCGTTTCTAAAACGTTTATCACAGAATGGGCACTGTGGAGAGACCTGAAAGAAGAAAAATAATCAATCCTGAGTAAGAATACTTTTAAACATTGACTACCTTCTTGCGAAAAGTTCTTTTCGGCTGCCGAAGGTATCCATTCGCATCAAATCTCGCCACTACACCGTTAGACAATTCACCAGGTAGAGGGATGCTATAAAACGGAAAGCTTACTTTCTCGAAAAAAATATAATACCAATGACAACGTACGCCTCCACATCCACATCGTAAACGTTCGATTCTATGGCTGATTGAGGGGGAATAAAACCGCCAGATGTCAATTCATCAATTCTATTTCTCTCCAGTTCTTCTTCTCTGAAATGTGGCCAAAATATTCCTTAGAAGCAACCAATAACTCATTGCTATCATACCGTTGCCTTTGCACTTCTAATTCTTCTTGATAAAGATATTCAAGGTACTCCACATGATGTTTGTCGCGCAAATGTCGCTCCAAAAGGTTTCTTTGTCCGAATCGATTGCCGCAAACCTGGATAAGGGAAAAATCAGCCATGAACCATGAAGGATCCAAAACCTCTATAGAAATGCGAACCTTGCACCGAATCATCTTGCTTCGTACTATTTTCCTGATTTCGGCAGGGTCCGTAGGTCTTGGAGGGAGAGGTGGCAAATCCAAGTCAAGCGTTGACTGCACGGAAGTCGGAATTACCACTGCACCTCCCCCTACAATTCATAAATACTTCTTCTGAATCCAATTGCTCTGTGCGTCACTGCACATACCAAAAGTACTCCGTATACGACGACGTGGCTGTGAGATGGGCACACCCTTTGCATCCAAGACAATCCTTTCTTTCTTGTAGTCATCCTCGTTTCGTTCTCCACGGAGATTCGACACGGTGCTCCCTACTCCATCCAAATGTGCTCTCTTAAAAAATATAGCACTACTATATTGTGACTTGCCTAACGAATTTAAAAATTAGTCAGTATAGGAAAGGAAGGAATATAAACGTTCCTGAAGAGCCTAGCCAACTAGTGCTAAGGAGATGACGTGGCCATCTAAGGAGATGACGGGGATACCAATGCAGTTAGCAAGAAATTTTCAGCAATGGTTTACCCTCCATGACTTACGGAATGGCATTAAAGTTTAATTTGTTCATGCCAAAAAGTCAGATTGAGCTAAACTGAGTGTTCTACGGAGAAAAAAAAAAGAAGAACAACAGGATGTGTCACTGGGCCAATCATCCCATATCTTCACAGCTAATGTAGCCAAGAAAAACGGTCTTCAAAAGAGTAGATATACACAGATCTGTTGTCAACAACAGTAGTTCTTAAATGGAACATTGCACCAAAGTGGCGCAATAATTGTAACGAAATATAAGGAAAAGAAAAAGAATACTCGGTGGGTAAAAGTCTTAAGAAACTGATAGTATTTACGTCCCTGCTGTAGATAAGAACACTAAATGACTCCAATACGTAACCCACCTCCGGTTCAGAGCGTGCTAATCGTCTTTCTTCATTTCTCTTTTCTCGGGCTTTAATTGCCTCCATTTTCATTTCACGCAGCTCTTCTTGACATCGTGATAAATTTGACGATGTTCGCTCCTAAAAGAACACTTTAGACTGAATTGTAGTTAGAATTCCATTCCGGCCGCAGATAAATCAGCTACATTTGTGGCTTCGTCTGGAGCACAGTGTATTAAAGCTCTGTCGGGAAGGCAGTCAATGTCGGATCCCGATCCAGCTTGGTTGTTTGGGCAAGCGGTGACGGGATTCGGAGTATTTTCAACCACGTCAGAAGGTGAATTGGATGAATTCGCACCGAGTGACGCAATGGAAACAGAGGATGCGGATTGAGACGCTGGAATGATGGGTGGTTCTTCTCAAATATAAAAGTGGTCTCTAACAAATACAGCTGGATAAGATACAGAAAAAAAAAATAAAAACCCACGAGATATTTGCGAACACACATCCACACAAATAAATGGAGGAGGTGGATTATTACGGTAGAACTCGAAGTCCATCATCCTCGTTGTTGAAATCATAAGTCTTTCATGAAGATGCAGTGATGTAACTTCGGTTCTGGAACAGAAATGAGCGAAGCATACCTTCAAATTTCAGAGAAAATCAGGGACGACAAAAACGGTTAAAAAAATGTTGCCGTAGGTCGTGTCAATCATGTCGCTGCCTACGGCGAGGGGGTTCTGTACTCCACATGGAGTATAGCGTCCCCATCGCCGTAGCCAGAGACATGATTACGCACGAATCATCGGTAATCTACATGTATCAAAATCGATCTACTCAGAGCAATGGCACTACAGAATATCACACCCCACATGTGGTATAGCGTACGATAGGTGCAAATAACAGAAATATCTAAAATATAGAAATAAGGCAGTGTGGCTTCATACTATACGCGGATAAGACAAATGCTAAAAAAAAAATGGTCGAACATACCATCCACGCATTGGTGGAATAAGAACGATTCTTTCGCAGATCAAAACGCTGCGAAAATCTCGCAATAATAATTCTCTTGCTAAATATTATAGTCCTTCTAAAAAATTCCTGCCTCACGCTGAACCGCTCGTCAACTTAGCCACGTCACACCACGTATGATAATGCATAGGTGATGCGGCACGGCTTAGCAGATGGGCGGTGAAGCGTGAGGCAAGTATTTTTGAGAAGAACTGAATTTCTCACATAAAAAGCTAATAAAACAGTTGTTTTCCAGAGAACCCGTTAGAAAAACACGAACGCTTTGAGCGACTACATCCATTCAAAATAGATAATTTTTTACATAGCTTTCCCAGATTTCAAATAGCTTTCCCAGCAAGACTGGAAAAATAATCTCTGGATGAAAAACACTGTGCAACCATTTTTGCAGGATGGTGAAGCCGACCTATTCGAGCTTTACCACGCAGAACTTGTTTGCATGTTGTCTTGGAATCATGAAATAAACAATTTCTCCCTCGTATTGTGGTTATCAGTCCCTTTTACACCTATCGAGCTTTTTGTCTGCCCTAGAAAACCTCTATTCGATAGCAGTAGTAAACTGTTGACCGTGCAATTCCATTTCCGTTTGAACGTGATTTTCACTGACGCAATTGTACAACCGCAGAGCAAGAAGACAAACAATAATAAGAAGCAACAATCAAGAAAATAAACATAGAAGAATGGCATGACTGACTAGAATGATGACGCAATGAGAGATAATGGCTTGTAGAGAAGAGCTCAGATGATGTACAAGGTAACAATCCGAATGTGACAAAAACAAGTATGAATCATCATTAGTAAAAACTACTGAGTACAACATACGAAAAAGATAGGAAATTCCAGGGAAGTCATATAATTCACTAGCAACTCATCCAAAATCCACGCTAAATCTTGCGGCCGGTCCAAAAATGCGCAATCCACGCGAAGATCTATAGGATTTCAACCAGAAATGGGAAAATTTAAACGAAATGCATGCTTCACAAAGAAACATCGGTTCGAACCAGCAGAGAAGTCACAAACTTGAAAGACTCGCCCGAACTGCTGTTAATCATGGTGAGAAAGAGCAATTCCTCGAAGGACCCCTAGTACAGCACATCGCACTCAACACTTGCTGAAACCCTGGATGGTTTACTCAACAGCGGTCTTTGCCTTTGCCAGTTCGAACCCATTCCAGATGGAATTCAACTCAAGGAAACCACGAAAATAGATCAAAATCGAACTTCAGCAAGGTTTTCAACGATTTCGAAATGTGCGGGAAAACCTCGCTCTCATTCTGTTAAAGGACGATCTTCCGCACGGGACCTACGGGAGACGGTGGGCAACTCGATCAATCTGCCACCCGCAGCGTCGCACAAAGGAATTGGAAGTGGGAGGTGGTAGTGAATTGCTGGAAGCGTTGGAATTTCGACATCATAGCTCTGTCCTTTTCTAGTTGTGTCTCTATTACAACTTTGTTAGCTCACTTTCACTAAAATTCGCTTTAAAGAGTGCTGAGATAGGGAAGAAAGGCCAAAAATGGAGGACACATATTTAGTTTACGAATCAAATTGAAATCGAGGAGTAATCTGAGAAAGCTAAACACCTCTTCTCTCCAAATAGACACAAAATCCTATCAAGTTGGTGTCACAGTAAAGCACTAAGGAGATGAATCGGCTACTATTCCTCGCGATAAGGTAACTCTTGACTTATACCAAAATAGGTTAAGGCTATATGGTGGATAACATTCAAAGCGCGAGGGATACAATACGCGCCTTAGGGCCCAGGCTTCAGGAGGCGTGACTTCGCTCCAGAAAAAAAAAGAAGAAACCGATTCTGAAAGACTCCACGGCGCGAAATTCGAGATACAAAAGTGATTTCAACAAGGCTCTAACTTCTCTGCAATGATTGCAAGCGGAAAATAGCGCGGAAAACTCTTCAATAGCCATGCAGATCAATGCCGTTCATTCTTGAGCTCCAAGATGCATGAAAACTCGTACGATGATGAGGTCGCCACGATTAGGGGCGGAGCCAGTGACGTCAATTTTCTAGTGTTCGCCCTCGATCCTCATCTACCACCAGTAAACGGCGGATTAACCGATTTCGCAGTATTTCCAGCTTAGTTTTCGTCCTCGTCCCTTCGTGTTACCTCCCAATGATTTGTTCGTAAGCAAATTTGACGGTTCTGGTATAATGAAGAGGTTTTCAGCATTGCTTTTCTTTCATTCTTTTCTTCTTTCCATCCTCTCTTTATTTTCTGCTCTACTTCTTGCCAAGCGCACCAACAAGGTTTTCTTTTCTTGTAGAATGTTTATCACATTGGGTTGCTTTCCACCTCAAAATCTCAATCTGGCAAGATTTGACCGGAGCACGTTTTCAACTTCCTGTCCACCAATTCATCCTGCTTGTATTTGCTCATGAGCAGAGATTTCGTAAGTTTCTCTAATAAAGAAGCTATATTTCTAAAGTAGATGTCATCCTTGGGTTTGCTTTGCTGTTCGGGCTCAATTATGCTATTTACCTGTCACTTGGCGGAGTCAAAAATTGCTGAGTCGCGGAAACCGGATGTGCATCTCTACTTGTGGTCAATAATCGCTCAAACAAAAATCCACGCCCTACAAGGTGAATGCTCAGAATGGATTTCGGCGTAAACAGCAGAACATGCTAGGCTAGCCCTCAATACAGCGAATTTCGTGGAATGTTGTTTTACCGCCTATTTGAACTCCTTTATCCTGATTTCAACTCCTTTATCCTGATGTCTTAGTCTTTCGCTGCAGTTATAGTTCATCGGAGTCCGATCCGGTCGGATAACGAGCTCCGGTATATAGCCCGCTTCCTCTGCCTGGCAGCCGCGCGCGGAGTTGGCGCGTCGTGGCTTTCCGCAGCAGAGCACGTTTTGTCCTTCCTCCTCACTCTTTCATGTACAATAGTGGAGTAGTTATTAGAAAGTTTTCTCAGACAGTGACCTCTGAACTTAGTTGTTGAAACTACCACTGTTTGCTTCTTTTTCTTCTTCTGTTCTGGAAGCGTATAAGGAGGTGAAACTCTGCTCTTCAGATGAAGTCTCGGTGCTAATGATAGAAGCGAATGCGGGCTAATAGATCATTGTTGTGTGTGCAGTGGGCCATCTCGCTCCACATGTTCGAGATGTGAACACATCCTAAACCTTCTCTCCAAGTTTTCCTAGTATTGTACATCAATAGACAAAAAAGCGACGAACGCCTCGTCTTTGGAAGGGTCGAACTACCTGCTGCTTGGAGCTGGTAGACGGATCGTTCGAAGTTGGGCCACGTTATGTATTACTGGCGTTTCCGTGAAGTCTCTAGTGGAACTATTCGGTCTCTACTGCAACTGCGGCGAATTCTTGAGAAATGATATGATTAAGTAACGAAGGAGCGATAAGTGATGATGGTTTAGTTAGTCTTTGAAGTAGTGACTATTTAGTTTTCAAATACAAGTTCACAGTTCATAAACTCACAGCGATCATGGCATGAAGTTTATACACACAGTGTTTTGATCAGTGTCACTCTAGGAAACAACTTCTAGCTTTGATTTCATATATTTATTGCAGCTTCAATACATACATTTATTATATCTTTGAGAAAGATAAGGAGGAACTCCTCTATGATCCAATGTAGAGTATAAACTCTTTTGCGGCGCCTAGTATTTGGAGATGATAAGAAGAGCGAGTATTATTTAGAAAGCAAAACAAAACATTCATTGAAGGGGAACTTCTCGTACACTCTGCCCTGAACGATCACATTTCTAATATATTAGGGTACTATTCTGCATCTCTAGAACGAAACCCTATGTGGGAAGCTCAAAACAGAGAGAGATTAAATTGTATTCAAAGTATCTGCGAAAGTGGACGCGCTCTGCTGCGAAAAGCCGCGACGCGTGGAGTCCGCGCGCGGCTGCCAGGCAGAGAAAGCGGGCTATGTACCGGAGCTCTCGGATAACCAATGATACGTACAGTGGACGTCAATGGCGCTGGCCCATCTGCGGCCTTGAGAAGGACGTCGCGCAACCGCGCCGCGCGCGCCGTAACCTTGTATTCTGCTGCTGTTATGCCATTTCTTACAGCTTTTCTAATCGATTCTAAGTATTTTCGAGTAAATCGGAGAGAAAAGGCCCTAGAAATAGCATTCCGCAGGTGATGGCACCGATCCCGGCGCGCGCGGCGCGGTCGCGTTGCGTCCCTGTCGAGGCCGCAGATGGGCCAGCGCCGTTGCCGTCCACTGTATATACACATTTGAGCGTATATAGCACAACAGCGCCACGTGCTCGACTGGCTTTCGTGTGTTAAAGTGATGATGTGGACAATTCAAATACGTTGAAAACAGTAGATATAGTTAAGATTACCCATCACGGTACCGCAAAATGGCGATTCCAGGGCGCGGCGCGGTTGCGCTGCTGTAAACGTACGCAAGTCGTCAACTCCATCGACGCACACTGTACAGTCCTTGTCGAAAAGACAGACGATAGAGTACTGCTGCAATTCATATAATTTACGAATGAGTCCTGTTAAAACCCGTCAAGACAGCGTGATGCGTGCCAAAACGTGTCAGAGCCGCAGCGAAACCGCGCTGCAGCTGCGTAGCGGCTGCAAAGTGCCTGCGAATGCACCATGAATGAACGGAGGTGGCACTGAGTATAAATATGGATTTACACACAAAGACAGTATTGTGTGGAGTCTTCCGGAAGGACATGCTTTTTAAGAGATTAGTAAGACAGGATAACACTTATCTGCACCAAAGTATCTACGCGTAGATCTTTTAGCGACCTCATCTCGCTTTCTTGACGATGATTCATGCGTAGATGCATTAAGCCAAAGGAAATATGATCATTCGATACGGTGTTTGCACCTGGTTGAGTATATTGTTGCCAGAAGCAGCATAAGCACAACGCTCCTCTGTCTTGCTCGGCTTATTTACTCAGCACCTGCATACGAGAGCAGCATCTTGCGAGGTGACTTGGTCAACATTGACCCGCTGGTATCTGTGCTGGCATAAAGCATTTACACTCTATTGGATTGTCCTTTCTGTTTTCCTGCTGAATTGCCGGTTTCTCCGCTTTGTCGATGTTTTTGTGCGGAAAATTTTCGCCTCTGTGGTTACTGACGTCGGTTTTTACGCAGTTTTATATGCGTTGAAACGGAAATGCAAGATTTTTCGCTCTACTGTGCATTAGAGCTATGAATCCTGCAAGAATCGGGGGCTTTGCGACAAATTTCTATCAATGTTAGAAACCCTTATTACACAATAGCATGATTTTCAGTACTACAGTTCTAAAAGAAAAAAAAAACAAGGATTTTCTATTTTCTCCTCTTGTATTTTTCATAATTTTTCACTTTCTGAAGTCTCCGAGTCACCACTTCCCATGATAATCGTCTCAGAGAAAAACAAGCTTTCCTATAGTATACTTTTTCCTATCCTCCTGTAGTCTTCTACTCTTCAAAATCGGCAATATTTGAGTTATTATGTCTACTGTTTGCCCTGTTCACTTGCATCTTCAAAAGTCATATATCCATGTTGCTTCACTCCTATACCTCTTTCTCGAAGGTCTATCTATGTGCAACAATTTTCTCTTGGTTAAATAGCTTATATATACCTGTCCTTTTATGCTTCTCCCACATTCTCTGCTTTGGGGGGGGGGGATGGGGGGCGATGGGGGGCGATGTTTGCAGTTCTTGTTCCATTTGTGGGCAAGATTTCGCTCACTTTCAGTCTTACTTTGTCCCAGATTAATCCGTCCTATGCCTTCTCGGGTTCATTTTGTCGCGTTTATTCCCTTGAACTTCTTTATTCCTTATTTAGTCTCTATATCGAAACGTACAGTTGATATTGTACTGAATTGGCGAAGAGTCCAGCGGTTTGATACTATCTCCATACACACGTTTCTTCAACTTGACAATATGTTTGGATTTTCCTGTTCTCTTTGTCGTCAAGCTATCTTTGCCAAGCGTTTGCCGTTTAGAGTCCCTTATAGCTTCTGTCATAGATAAATCTACCTTCCGCGAGTTCTCGTGTCAGACGGGCCGATACCAAGCTTTACGTTCTCCGCGAAATCATTGAATCGGGGGTGTAGAGCGTTATACCTAGGGAGCGGTGCGGTTCAGCTCTGCGACTGGTCAATTCATCCAACTGGCCAATCACAGAACTCGACGGCACCGCCCACTCCAGGTATAACGCTCCATACCTTTGAATCGGCTTTCAGCCCTTCGTACTTAAGCTAAAATTGAAAAGCAGCAAACATAAGGTGAAGCTGTATGTGACCCGCTGGATAACGTTTGAGCTTCGAGCACAGAAAAATAAAAAATTCTAAACCGTAAAATATAGAAAAATTATAGAACATCGTTTTTTGCTAGTGCATAACATCAGTTTTCCCATAATTGGCATATTCAGCTGGCTTTCGTGCATAACTTCTCAGAATACAATTTAGAACCGCCTTTCGGTCGCATTAGCGAATTCCCGATCATCGGGTGCATTTCAATGTGAAACTGTCAGCAAAAATTGAGAATCGTGATTCTCACTTTCTTGCTTTTTTTGTGTTGGACTGTCATGTTTGCGTCGTTGGAAAACGAATCGGTTGTCTGACCCACAAAATGGACGAAGAGACTTGAAGTGGACACTGTTGGACACGATAATTAGCAAAATGAGTCCCTAAATCTTCCGTTTCTGCCGGCTCTGCACGTCGCGCGATTCGGTTCTTCGATGCAGCATTGGAATTGATTGAATACCTTTTTTCCCTGTCCCCTTCCCGTTCTTTTCAATTATTTCCGATGAAGTCGCCTGAGTAATGCGAAAGGAGACGCGTGATTGCAAATTTTGCCAATTTCTTCTAGTTTTGCTTATATATTCTCGGCACCAGGGACATGATTATTCAATCATTGGTGTAAGAGTTTTCAGTGTTCGGGCCAGTGCCACGCGCTACACAGCGTGCAGCGTGGCGCTCTTCATTGTCTGCGCTTCCACACATTTCAGTGATATCACCGTTCTCATTCACTTGCGATCTGTTCTCAGCACGTATTGACTACCAGAAATATGCCAAAGTAAGCAAGAATGGCAAATTATGGGCCAAGCAGATTTTCTTAGATAGTTGTCTGCTATAACGAGACGCACCATCCTCCTCTACCTCGAGAATCGGTCAGGGGAATTTTCTTTGAAATTGCTTCATAAAAAAGATGAAATTTTTTGTTTCAATTTCTTTATTTTTGGTACATCAAACACGATAATATTTTTGGCGTCTTTGTTTTTCAAATTTTGTGAATGTGGGTTGTCAAAAATAATGGCGACCTACATTTTTCCTCCCACCCCTTCCCCCCCCCCTTCTCGTCAGCTCCCGCCACGGTTGTCTACAGGTCTTTTTCTTGTTGTTATTTCTTCCACTTTTTTGAAAAGAGATATTCATTTGTCTATTGCTTCGACGGATATTTTCAGCAAAATCAAGTAAATCTCAGGATTGTGCACCTCCTTTTATGCTAACATTATAAAGTGGGTTGTAGACTGAGGATAGGAAAGCTTCGAGTGACCTTCTCTGTCCCACATCAATTTTGCTGCAAAACATTGCACTTTAACGCGTCATGCTGGGTGCTTTGGAATCATTCCAGATGACCTTCAGCGACACCACAGCGCTTGTTCTCGCTTTGCATCCCACAATCGTTCGCCGCAGTGGCTCCGCGATTTCCCTTCGCTATTTTGAACAGGTAGTCATCGAAATGACCAATTCTTCATGAACAATTCATAGTTGCGCATCGTTCTTATGCGCCACCTCTATTACGTTTTTTGCGCTGCTCGTGTAGCGTTAGAAGAAATGCAAATGCGCGTACGATGCGTCACATTGTATCGTCGAATGTTTGTCTTTGTGAGAGCTCCACATTCCACACTTAGTTTCGTCGTGTGTGTCCATTCGCCCACTTGTCTTGTTACATAGTGTTCGGAGTGCTGTGCCATGTTGACATTGATCAAGGAATTTCTTTGAATTTCTAGAAGAACAGTTTTAGGGGGCGCATTGGCAGCGGAGAATGGATGCCGCGCTGTCGCGAGCTGTTGCTGCTGCTGCTCGCTATGTCGCCGATTCCAACTCTGACAATACTGCCGTTTTCGAGGACTCGCTAAAGGTAAGAAGGGGAGTATTTTTAAGTACGTTTTATTTTTTTTGTTGAATTCTAGTCCTTACACCCATATTTCCCACTGTGGAAGTCATCAACTTTGTAGCAGTTTTTGCCCAAACTGGAGTGGTCAGCAGCTAAATCTTAGTTCAAATTAACCCCAATTAGTCACATGGCCGTAATCACATTAATTTCAAAGGTAGCGAAACCCAACTTCCCAACTTCCAGGGCTAGGAATGCATAACCAAGGGGAACAAGGCAAGCACACCAACTTTTGTGTCCTGCGTCTCCTAGCATTACATAGTCTATACGAAAACCTACCACGCAAGCCATAGTTGGTTTGCTAGGTTACGGTTTCATGAATCCCAGCCCAGGTCAATATATTTGGGCGATTTCCTCGTGCTTCTGTTCTTGCTTTAGCGGGTTCTGGGTCATTATTGATTTAGATTTTCAGTGGTTATGTGTAAACAGAAAACTTCACTCCTATTGTTCAGCAGTGGTGTCACATAAATGCATCATGTGTTTTCACGGAAATGTTGAAACAGATAAGGGTTGGGTTGTAAATCATCTGCAAATCCAGGTCCCTACTTATCGAGATCCTTCAACTAGTGGAAGCGAAACAGTTTGTAAACTGAATTATTAAACGAAATTCTCCTTAAGTTGTGACCCAAGCCAATCAGTTATGCATTTTTATAGCAGAATCTGTTCATGCTTGACCCCAGTTCCTTGGTAATCAACGTGGCTGTTAATTCTTCCTTATTGAACTTCTTCAAAACTGCAAATTTCGAGCACAGTCTATGGCTTCACTCTGTCCTAGAAATCATACAGATGTATAAAATACACCTATTTGGTGTTTATTATATAATAAAGGTCCGGGGAATTTCATTGTGTTGGAAACATGATGTTCTGGTATCCACCCAGCGTTTTTCATATTTTCACTTTCTGTGCTACGCTTTCGCGGACTCAGCATAGAAAGTGGAAACGATATGAAAATTTGAAGTCATTTTGATCAACTACGCCACAGAAAGGGCCCTACGATATCTTCTAAATCAAGATGTATCCCCAAAATTAGTACATCTCTGTTTTTCTACCTCCGAAATACCTATAGCTAGGACTTGTTCACAGATATCTGTCATTGTAGCGTTTCAGAATTTGATCCGTCATCTAGATGGCGTTGATCCAACAGGCCGATTATCGCTATCGAATCAATTCGTCACCGAGCTGCTTGACTACAGTCCACACATTCTAGCCGCGAACACCTCAAGTGCACCGACGCGATCGAAACTGCTTCGATTGCTTTTTAGTTTGGGTTAGTACACGTTCCTTCGTTACTATAAGAGCAGATTTTCCATAATTTGGCTCTGCCTGTGTTCAAACGTTCTAACTCAAATGTTCCTAATGTTTGTATGCTTCTGCTAGCGGCGCACGTGGTTGTTGAACTTCAACTTTAACTAACAGAAGCATACAAATATAAATATTAGAACACTTTGTCGACGTTTAAAGAAGACCAGACTTGGGATCATATATTTCTGTCATTCCAGCGCTTTACAATGTCAGGATACGAAGATATCTCTGCAGTGATCTTCATCTGTGTGGACCTGTTTTTGATTGTTTGAAAATGTCATTAAAGGAGCAATTGGGTCCTCAGAATTTGATAGACATCCTCCGATTGTTACAGGTACGATTTTTCCAGATCCAGACAAGTTTTCGAATATGCTAGTCCCCTGTCCTCATTTTTTTAAACCTTTTCTGCCTTTCCCGGCATCAAAGTGAACACCTATTTTTAGGTGCTTACATATGAAAGATGTTTAGTTCTTGGACTGTGGACGAATGACTTAATATCCTTCCTTATGGGTGAAATGTAGGTGATTTGATCTTATCATCCATACTTTCTTCTTGTTGTTGAAGTGAGAACGTTTAGAACGAGAGAAATTGAAGTGGAATGGATGCCATATTGTATGGCCATTCTTTGTAATTTGGCAAGACGATCGAAGTCGGTTTGCGGTAGGATAAAGAAATCTGTATGGTTTGCACTTCCATTTTTTCATAACTGTCCAGTACTCTCATCAATTCATTCTCTGAACTTTTCAGTCATCGTACAAAGCGTTTTCTCGGCGCGTCATAAAACTACTCTCTCATGATTCTCGAATAGTTGTTGTCTCGTCTCTAGTACTCGTTGGATATTTGGAAGAGAAAGTTCGGGATATGGTTCGTTGCTGCAGTACTACATTTTAATTTTGTTCGTTGAGCCTTCAAAAACGCCATTTTTTAAAATCATTTATTGACTAGACTTGATAAAAGCTAGTTTTTAATATTATGCATTCGAATTCAGGTGTATTGCTCGCAGAATATTCACGAAACTTTTCAATGTGTATTTAATGTATTGATAATGGGTGACAGTGACTGTCTAATGACTCGACATATTGCATCTGATCTCCTTCGGCGACTTGTGGTTTCTGAAACTCAAACGGTTAGTTACTTACCTCCGTTTCAATAATGTTGAATGAGTTTCTTTTATTAAGTGAGAGAGCAAACGGCAGTTGATTTTGTTTGCAATGATAGAATGATGTTTTTTGTCCTTTTTTACTATTGCGCTTATCAGTTTAGATTTCTTCTGTACCCGTCATTACGTCAACTGGTAAAGATGTGATGAACTACTCGTTTTTCAATAGATGTATTCAACAAACAGCGGAATTGTTAGTCGTGCTGGACCCTAGACTAGAAGAAACTGTTAAGGTTGTGCAAATGTACTGCTTGTCCCAAGCATTCTTTATGTGATGGGGAATCAAAGGAAATATTTAGGTTTACGACGTTCTGTTAGCGTTCTGTTCGCTACCACAACTTTGTTCACCAGTTTGTGCTGCGATCCTGAGGTATGCGCCGACTGAAGCTCGTCTCACTACGCCTTTGTTGGCCATCGCCTCTACAGCGTCGATATCGATAGAAGATGCTGTGCAGCCAGAAATTCCCCTCAAGGCGCTTCGGCTGCTTACATATTTGGTCAAGGTTGGTTTTTGCATTACTTTTTTATTCTTAACGTATTTCATTGGCCGCCTTTATAGGTCATGATATAAACTGAGGTCGGGCTGAACATTATAATTATTTTTTCAATTTCACTTGGTTGCGAGTTCGGAAAGAAGGGTTGTAAGTTTTGCAGGAGAAGCTGGACAGTGGAGAATCAATAGGCGAAATGGTAATGAATGAACAGCTACTAGCGTTGATAGATGCAGCTGTGAAGACTTCTGTCGAGACATCGAAACCAGAAGTTATTTATCAATGCCGACGTATTACCGAGGGGCTTCGCCTTGCTGAGGGTATGACGTCATTTCCCTTACAGCTCTGCACTCATACTGTTCGCATTGTTTTTCATGGAAATATTCCTTTTTTTTCAGTATGTACTGCTGATGAGGAGCTTCGAACTGGGCTTCTGAATGTAACAACAGCTGCGTTGTGTGCGCACATCTCTGAATCACAGCTGATTACGAATCCTGTCGTGGTGTTCATGGAAAAGCCACCTTCTCAACGTACTGAAAGGATTGCTGAGTGGAGGTTAGTGATGCCAGGCAATCTACCAGTTCACATAGTACGTTCCACTTTTACTCGTTTTCTTTGTTCAGTATTTATGGAGTAGCTGTTGTTCTGGAACTGCTGCGGTTGCTAGCTGCTCTCAAGGATTTCTCCAAACTGCACAAAGATCAATACTGGAGATCTCTGAAGGTTTGGGACATGATTTCGAACCTATTGCTTCCAACTGTAGAAGTGGTTTTCGTAGGATCCTCGCCTGGTATCGTTCCTTGCTTATGCCGTTTGCTATGGTGATCATGAAATGGTGCACAATGCCTTGGTGCTCTACACCCACTCAGCTTCACGCTTTTCCCAGTAGATGGTTAGTTCTTGGTTTCGCATTTTTGTACTTCTTTTTATTGGAAGAAAATGTGATTAATGTGAAGCCCCGTAGGTCAAGGTCGGAATGTGAGAAAGTGTTAGTTTCTGGATATTATCACCTAATAGTTGTTGATATTCTCAAATAACTGGTATTTCCCATAGAGCCCTACTGTTACGATGCGCAAATGCATAAGGTTAGGTTGAACTTTGAGGCGTAACAGGCTATCCGGAAGGACGGAAAACAGGAAAAGGAAGAGTTGCGGAAAAGGGACATGGAAAGTCTTACTTCACCCTTTAACATGTTTAACAATTTTCATTTTGAATCCATTTTTGGTATAGGTTGACCCCACTGGTAATGAATACCATTTCAGGCTGGGCGATCTCATTGCATCATGTTCTCAGTCGAAGCAGTCTCTTCACGAAAGCAGAGTAACCACACCAAACACCTCTAATGAAATGAGGTAACAAAGGCTAACTTTATTGTATTCTGTAGCATTTCTTGCTATAACTTGATTCATATTATAATTTTTTCCTTATTAGTCACTGCTTCCTTTTCGCAAATGTAAATTGGCGAAATATGAGTTTCTTAGAAAAATAACAATATTGAGTACGCTTCACTGTTTCGAGAGAAATTCGCTCCTAAATTGCGTTCCTATGTACGTGTTAAGCAATCAGAATCAGTGCCCGACAAACTTTCTGTTTCACTACGGTTTTCCCAGATACGTTCTCACTGCTTGAAAATATTGTACGCGTAAGCAAGAGTAGTTACCTTGCATAGCTTCTCGTGGAAACATATGGTGATAATTCTAGCCAACCGTTTTTGTTCAGATCTGGTGAACCCATGGATATAGCGCCTGCATTGGCCACCATTTCTCCAGGGAAAAATACGAAGGAGAATGATATCTTGCTTGATGATCTCCTGAAGAAAATCAGAGATGGCTTCAGCGTGAGAAGTTTTGCCCATATTCTCCAAAATATCCACTATTTCCGTTATTATTCCGGTTTAGGTAAAAGATGCAAAGATGTCTGACGTTTTGGCTGCATACGAGAAGAAAATTTTAGTACTAGAGGTTCGATTAACGCTCCCGATTGTCGAGTAGCAACTGATGGACATGCTTCAGAGGCGTGAACGGGAGCTGGAGCTGTTGGTGTCAGCCAAGGATCAGGCGTTAGCGCAAAGTGAGAAACTTCGTATGCAGTTTCGAGGTGGCAACAACGATGTCGATGTAGGTATTTATTAGCTTTGTAGTGGGGTTTTTTTTCTCTTTGAAGGAATTGTGAGGGCTTTTAGATGTCTCGAATACGTTCGCTCGTTGCCGACTGTGAATCCTTACGTGAGAAACTCGACATAACGAACAAACAGCTGGATCTAACGCAGCAGCTGCTGGAAGAAAAAACTGCAGCGATGCAAGCGGAGTATGTTTGACAGATTTGTGTTAAAAGTTGTACAATTTTTGTTGTTGTTTATAGTTTGGCCCAAATGACACGAGAGCGAAATGATTTGGCATCTGAAATCGAGCAGGAACGGGAACTTGCCGTGGCGGCGAACAAGTTGGCTGATGATCTTAAGAAGAAGTTGGAGATGTGGGCCTACCTTTCTTCCTATCCTTTTAAGCAGTCTGGTCCTCCTCGGCACTCCAGCAATTATTTTTCCTTCAGATTTTGCTTAGAAAATGTTGACGCTTAGTATATAACTTAATACAACTACCATTCAGAACCTCAGCTGCTCTTGTTGAACGCCAAAACGAGGTTTCTTCGCTGATTGTTGAGAAAACTAATCTCACGGAATTACTCAACAGTGAGTAGTTGAATTCTCTGTTTCTCTAAAGGAAACCTCACGAAGTCTAAGCTTCCGTTAACATTGTATATTTTAGAAGCGAACTCCGATCTGTCGACTCTGCAAAATTTGCATGCAACTGAAGTGCAGCGGTTAAACGCTGACATTTTGCTACGGAACGACACGATTGATAAATTATCACGCGAGGTGAGGATGGTGTCTCTGTAAATGTGGTGTTTTCTGTTTTCCGCTATGTTAACGCTTTTATATGCTGAACGAGCTAAAATATTGCTAATTACAGCTCAGCTTAGTTTTGCTTATCCTAATTCTTTACACTGTTCATCTGTTATGGTTATAGTTAGGCATGGTATGGAATATTTATGATTTTTTTTCAGGCAGAAGAAATGCAAGCGAAGTACTCAGCGAAGGAGCAAGAGTGTGATAACTACCTGAAAGAGGTTTGTATTATCTACAGTAGTAGACGTTATTGTTTATCTTATTCACTTCATTGTACAAATTTTGTTATTAGGCTTTAGCATTGATTCCAAGCGGAAATCTTTCTGATGATGTTTCAGTTTAATAAGGGGTTATTGCCTCTGGCTTTCTTACTGCGGTTTTCCAGCAGCAAAGCGTCGCGTCTAGTCAAAATTTCGGGGTCTAACAGAAAGGAAAGGCACATAAAATTGATAGTTTTCTTTTAATGTCCCTATATGTCTCTGAATAGTGGTCCAGTATGAAAACCTATTGCAACGGAACGGAACCAACCGGTATCCGTTGTCATGGTGTTGTTCGCGTCCTTGGATTCATTTTTGTTTATGGACTTAGCATTCGTATTTTCAGCTGGATTCGCTTCGATGTCATGGCCAGAAAACGCAGGCTGACTTGGAACGAATGAAGAAACTTAGGGATGAAATGCGGAAACTGACAGAGGGCTTCGATTTGTCTTGATTGGCTTCTCGTGCCCGCTGGCTGCTGTAATTAGTGCTCACCTGGTGGAGATTTTACCTGTTTTCTTATAGTTCTTACTTGTTCAATCAAACATTTCACTTCATTCGTGTTATTTCCCACTTTCTGTTATTTTCTTCCTTATTTTTTGTCTTTTCTACGTTTTTTTTCTTAGGATTTGCATAACTCTCAATGTGATATTCGCCTCTCGTCGCAGTTTTCTCTTCCTGCCTGGCCTTAAGGTTTTTTCCTTAACTTCACTTTACATCTACACATCATTTGCTAAGTACAACTGAATGTAATGTACAAGTGCCTGCTTTATATTTCTCTTAGATCTTCAGTGCAATTCGAAATATTGACTCACTTTGATTTTACCACTTACAAGCTGCTTCGCAAGTGTTTCTACGGGTTATCAAGTTAATTTGCAAGTGCTGCTGTGTTTTTAAATTGTGTTGGTAAACATTCTTTTCGCTCAAGGGAGTAACATCGAGTACCACAAAATCGGTGACGATCGCAGGGATGCACAAGGCTTTGGTTAGGTTGTATGACTCCCAGAGCGTTTCACATCATCGTTTCGTTGGTGTTTTGCAACGCTATGTTCCAACTAATATTCTTGTGGGATGTCTATGGATTTCTGTTTACTTCTCAAAAAAGAATTGTTGAAAAAAAAAACGAGGAAAGAAAAGCGATGATGGGGGAACTGTTGTAAGTGATTGAAGATTGATTTAACATCGAGCATCTTTTATTTCTTTTTGTATATGAACACATACTCCAAACTATAAAATGAACGACGACGAAGAGGCAATATATTAGCTTTATCACTGTATCAGTAAATGTGCTCAGCGGCGTCGGAGGTGCAAATGTAAGGAAAACACACAGCACTACGAGATACTGATAGGTGCACTCGTCTGGTGCGATTCGTTGTAGGACCTATGTGGTGTGGATTTCCATCAGATGGAACGACCCTGGAAAATTAATTGTTTGATTATCTGTGAATTACGAAGACCTCTAAGAATTCGGGGGTGTGGAGCGTTGTACCGAGATGGTAGGAGTGAGGGACGCCGCGCAACCGTGCCGCATTCGCCGGAATCGATGTCGTCTGCTGCCGTTATGCTATTTGTAGCAGCTTTTCTACCCGATACGCGAAAAGATCATCAAATTAGGAAGAAAAGCGCCTAGAAAAAGCACTCCGGTGGCAGACGACATCATCTTCGGCGCGGTTGCGCGGCGTCCTAGAGTCCGCGCAAGGACCATCGCCATCGACGCACACTGTAGGCCCTGTTTTATCTCGCGCTGAGTCCACCAGCCTTAGAAATACTCATTTACAACCCTTCAAATCTGAAACTAAGTTCCGCAAATTTCCTTTTCAAAATTGCAGAATATCCCTTTACATCCCACAAAATTCTTTTGTCGCTGCGTAAAAATTAATTAAGCAACCTTGCGTAGGAAGATGAGCCAATAAAAACGACGACATTCGCAACTCCACAGAATTTCAAATTTTCCCAGTAAAAAAATTGCCAGAAAAAAACATTTTCTCACCATTCGTAGCAAAAATCGGCACATGTCGCTGTTTTCACGTTCCGCTCTGGTCAGTATGCGGTGCTCGGCTCGCTTCTGTAGTCGTCTCTGCTGAAATCAGTGGATTTTCTCGCGGGAAGTTTCTATGATGTGCAATCTGAATCCGAGAAATTTCTGCTGTGCAAGCGAAGTAGAGGGAATCAGCTAAAGAAAAGCATTTCCCTGTCACGAATCAGTTTTTCCACTGACAGATATCGCTATTCATGGTTGAATGCTTTTTCTTGGGACACAAACTGGGCATTTATTTTGGCGGGGATTTTATTTCTCGGTCATTTGGGAGTGATTCTCGGTATCTCTGAATTATTAATGGCTAATAGATCAAAACTTTCTGGATTTGTGTCCAAAAGATGCTCGAATTGATATATCTAACAATTTTTGGTGAAGTTTTCCAGATAACTCACTTGTTCATTGCATACGTCAACGATATCAATGTTGCTGCGTATCGGAAAGTCCATCGGCGATTCTTTGTAGTCGTCTGAAAGTATAAACACAGTTGATGAAAGGAAGTTTTCCCATCATAATCCCTGTCCCAGGAATTCTATATCTGGCTATTAGCACGGTGGTAAATTTCCAGGTCTGAATCCCAGTTTCTTCTCCCATGTCCTTTTCGGAGTCTTATGACTCTCAGTTCCAATTGCACCTGCTCCCTTCACGGTGGTCATAGTTCCAAGATTTATAGAGTCACTGCATGTTAAACAATCGCTGAGTCAAAATTCAATTGGTGGTTATGGTAACATTGCAAGTCCACCTTTACATATGTTTTTCTAATAAAAACAGACTAATTTGCAAGAAGTGCGTAGCTCGTAGTGCATAATATTGAGCTACCGTGGCGACTTCATTCCTGATGGGTATCGATTGTGGATGGCTAATCGCCAATTTCGGACCGCTTACAATCGATACGTATCTGAAATGAAGCCGACACAGCGACGGTGATCCTAGGTGCTATCTCATGGCGGAGTACCCGCGGCCCTATGGTCATGCTCTTCGCGTTTCCCTCAGTTACCAAGGAGTACATGTAGTTTACCACGAGATTTTCATGCTGTCATTACCGTTGCCCCCACATTTTTACTGCTTTTACTAGTTAAAACAGGCAAAACCTTCGCTTTTTCGTTCGGTACTTGTTATTTTGGCGCAGTCTAATGGTGTATGAATAAATTTGCTTATTTATTGGTACAGACAAGGTGCGCTAGCCAAACAAAGGTGTGTCGCTAAAGGTCAAACAAGGTCAATTAATTAGAAACAGAACAAAAAAAAACAGTGATGTGAAGGGAGGCTGCAAGGAGGAGACGGACTTTCTCTGAACAGATCACCTATGTACGCCATTTGCAGCCAGAATCCCTGTGGAGTATAGTGTGTTTCACCGGGTAACATAATTGTGCAGATATTAGAGAAATAGAGAACGCGAGAAAAAGTGCTGTTTTCGGGGAGACAGCCAAGAAATGCAGATCATAGGCGCAAATACGTAACTATCGTAGATTTTGAAACGAACTTTATCTGCCTACCTGGGTTAAGAGATAGGGCTATGAAGCTGCACATCATGTAGCCTTGGCATCACATTGACTAGGGACAAATCAACATGAATTACAGAGCGGATTAATAAAATTCTCTTCCTTTCGAGCAAATTTTATGAGCATTCCGACTGCTGGGTTCAGTAGAGTATTCAGGGCCTGGATACACTATTGAGATTACCCCGGAGTAAAAATGTTGATGGCCATGTCAACGATGGGTAAGCTGTGCGGTTTTAACACATTTACCCTGGGTAATCGCAATGATGCTGCTGTCTCAGTAATGCTAGGCAATACTTGCGCATTGATCCAGTCTTTGGAAATTTTTTTTTGCAAGTGACTACGTAAATGTATGGCTGTATGTCAATTGTTCTCGGGGAGAAATCTAAATTTTCATCCTTTCACTCCGCCTGAAATAATTAGTGGTCCAATAAGAAAAATTGCAGCCTTACATAATTGAACCTGGATTTGTCCATAATTTGTAGCATGTCACATGTGACATCCATAATTTGTCACTTGAACAAGGAAAAATAAGCCAAAAAATGGAAAATAACACTAAAAAATCTCGTGATGAAAAAAATTTAACTGCTTTGACAGCTGCTTCGAAGGACAGGGAAAGCTTCACCCGCTACGTTATTATTCACGAATTCTTCCTGCTAGTTACCAAACATGTTATTTTGCCAATGATTCACGTGCTAGTTGTCCGCAGGGGGTGCGTAATTATGGCGTGAAAAGTGTTATACAATAAATTCATGTTATTACGTAGGCTTACGTAGTTGCGAACAACTGTAATTATATGTAGGTCAGGGTCTTCTACCAAATTATGGCCAGATAGAAAAAGCGCTTTGTTACCCGGAAGAACTATGGCCATTCTACTGAAAGGTTTAATTACCCAAGTTTGCGGAAAATAAAAGTTGGACCGAATTGATTGCGATGCTGAAACCCTCGTAGTAGATCATGGCAGATTTTTCCTCTGTATAGCTAGAGAAATTGAGATTGAGAGACGCAGGCGGACATACAAAATCATCGAGCCGTTCAAGGACTTCTCACGCTTACAGACCATTTTTGCTATCGATGTGGAGTACACGTGCTCACCTTTTCTATGGAGGCACTTTTACTTCATTACTACCATTTTATTGTATTATTTATTTGATATTGTCGTAGGCATTCTTATTTTATTATTGATGTTAGTGGGTTAACCCAAAGGTTATTGGCGTTAGCTGTTGTCCCCGTAGTTCTTCGAAAGATCATTTTTCCATGAAGAAAAGGGCAAGTTATTCATTTTCATCCTTATCTACGTCAATGCTTCATCCGCTTTACTTACCCAAGTTTGGAGAAATGGTTCATTTGACGATCTTTTCATAATTTCCCGACTATTCCACAGCTGTTGCAAGAGACTGCTTCCTCAAATGAATGGGAAATTGAGGAGAAAATTTAGAGAACAGGGAACTAACTGGGAAAATTTCTCGTTTCGCCTTCTTGTTCTGTTCTATAACTCGACTAACTCATTCCCGGGAACCCAAATTTTCCCTAGTTTTCCCGGGACAACCTCTTTTAAACTCTGAAATGAGCAGTACCATAAGAAAACTCACTGAAAGACAGCCATGTGCCAGCCCTGACGACACTGAGCAGCGCCAAGCAGAGCAACAACAACGCGTTCAGTGATGCCATTCGAAAAAAGTAAACCCTGGAAATAGTGACGTCATCGATTCCGGTGGAACGAGAGAGGCAAAGGTTACATGACAGTGGAAAACAGGAAATAGCCGAGCTAGAACACTGAGGAGGACAATGTGAACGTTGGCAAAGGAAAAGAAAGTGTAATGTGGGCATGAATGCATTGTTGAGATTACCCAGGGTAAGCTCATTGATGCGCTCATTAACGATGGGTAACATGATGCGGCGGTTGCGGGTTTACCCCAGGTAATCTTAGCTATGCATGCGGCTCAAGGGGAAATGAAATTTTTTGTGAGCGAAGTATACGCTTGCACCAGTGGCGGACGCAGAAAGTGGATGGAGAAGGGCGTGGGGAAGAAGTGAGGTCTCAGCCGTTTTGGGGGCTCAGATGGAGAATAAAATTAACAAAAATATTAATTATAGTAATAAATGATTAATAAAAATTATTTTTAAAATAACAATAAAAATAAGCAGTTGAAAATAAACTAATACAGGCTTCTATTTGTATTGTAAAGTATTTTCAGAAATTTGGCGACCCATTCTCAGCCCTCCCCCTCACCCCCCCCCCCTGCGTCCGCCACTAGCTCGGACATCTTAAATAGTGCAAAGAAATACCGTAATAGTAAGCGTGAAAAGCGTAGTAGTATTACATAAATAAACAATAAAAACATGTGGTAAACAACAGCCTAGACAATTCAGGCAGAAGCAAGCGATAGAGCGATATTCAACGATAGAAGAAGTATGGACAGAAGCTAGGTAGGCTGGTTAATGAATAGTGAAAATGAAATTTATCAAATTAGGTAGATATTAAGCTGCACAAGACATTCGATTACTGAATTTCAGATATTGTGGGCGGATTCAAAGGGATCTCCTGCAAATCCCCCGTGGATTACTCACGCAAAGGTTAATAAAGAAAAAGCTGTTTGCCATTGACATTTGCTACTAGTAGCTTAGCTCATTGGTGATATGCTCGAGCAAGGTGCTCAGCCAACAATCGACGAGTGTTCTTGTAGCAGTCGCCATGGATTGTTCACAATGTAAATCCTACCTTTACCACTGCCGGGTTATTTACGGCTCACTCCTACCTTTTATCTTGTTTCTTGCACCATTGCTAAGGTTTTTGTGGGTTAGTTTTCAGTTGTTTTTGTCTTAAACTGTGTGTTACACTTCGTTTCGTCTCTAATTTCGACTTGAAGCGCATTGATTTGTCCTAGAACAGGCTCCAGACGCCTAAGCAATGGAACTATAATGGATTAGCGTCCGAATTTTCAAAGAATTCCATATGGCAATGCTTATATGATGGTATGTGTTATTCTGCTTGATTTTCTGTCACAAACAATGTTCATTCTTACGTGCATTCTTGTGTGCAAGAATAATGACATGAACGCATTGTTCAAACAAAAGGACTGAATACGAAAGAGTAAAAAAATCTTAAAAAATTATCATATTCAGAATGCATCACTGGGAATACCCAGGGTAATCGTTCTAGTGATGCATGGACCGTTCTAACACAACCCAAGCTCTTACCCATGTTAATACAGGAGTAAACATGTTTACCTTGAGTAATCTCAATGATGCATCCAGGTATGTACTTATTCTTTATGAAGAAATCTTGTTGAAATCAAGAATTCGACCATTTGCGTGACTTCTCAAGTGCTCCGGGTTGACGCCTTTCCATCATTGGGCTCCAAGGAAGTTACCGAGGAGGTGTCACAAATAACCTTGATAGGAATGGGGATAAGAAACACCAGGGACTGGGTGAATTACGGAAGATGGATAACCTCACACCCAATACTGCGTATGATTACCCGTGAGTAGCAGCTGAGCATAGAGGAGTGCCTGAGCGCACCCAAGGTACTGAGATTACCCAGGGTGAGCGTATTGACGCCCGTATTAACGACAAGTTAATTTGTGTAGTGGTGAAACGCTTACCCTGCGTAACCTCAGTGATGCATGCGGCCTAAGTCATGTATGAGTAGACATGTCGCAGGGTGAAAGGTAAAGGGTAAATTTAGGTACGTTAACATGTTATGCACGCGATCTTTTCTCAGCTCTTCTGGCCTGGATGCATTATTGAGATTACTCAGGGCAAGCATGCTGACACCCCAATAACGACGGGTAAATTTGTGAGCTGCTAACATGTTTACCTCGGGTAATCTCATTGTTGCATGCAGCCCCTGAATATCTGGTGAATAAGCAAATATGAACGACAAGGGAGAAGCAAGACAGCTTCGTGAGACCCTACTAGGAGCGGTGGAGTCACTCAGCAGGGCCCACGAATCAGACCCTACAGGCTCCGCCCACGAGCTAAATTTCGGCCAATCACGGCTGAGCGCTGTTCGAGTCCCAGGATGAAATCGCCTCACATTATTGGCATGTTATTTACGGGAAAACAAAACCGAACAACTGGAAGATGTGAGCTTCTTTTCCTTGAAAACTTACTTACGCAACTTCCTCTCAGTCGATGCCCCAGCTTAGAGGAAGGAAGCAAAACATCCTAGTAGTTACTTTCATTTCCTTGAGTCCTGTACTACAGCGGATAATTCCTAGTCTTCTGCGTAGACCAGGGCATGACGTCACATAATTCATTTCTGCCTTCATAGGAAGAAACTGCTATGTTTCAAGGTGTGATTACATTTACAGGCATGCGCAACTATGTATGTACGCACTATTATTCACTTTCTTTATCACATCTACTAGCTAAAGTACTCAAGTACTTTGGCTGCTTACGAGCTAAACAGGGTTACGGTAAGACATGTAAGAAAGTACGATATGGTGAGCGATGTCTGAGAAAATCGTGCATTTAGCGGTTTGTTTGGTGTTTTTACTACACCGGCCACTCCCATAAAGCGGAAGTTCGGCCGAGTTGGCGGGAAAAGTATGGACTCGCGGTCTTGTGACGGGGTGAATGCTGCTGTTTACTCTGAATTTCCTTAAAAACAGTCAAATGATGTGATTATAACTTGCAGGTTATAAAGCCAGAGGAGCAAAATCAAAACCTATAGTTCCATAGTAACTCTAAATTAAGTCTAGTCGTACAAGAAGTCATCAAGGAACGGGATAGCAGAGCCCCTTACTACATTACCATTTCTCTGGAACTACAGTAACTCTCCTATTACATTACTAAACTGCTAAGCAATTAGACGGTGTGCTTGCGGTAAGAAGTCGACTGTTGCAAAAATAAGTGAAAGTGAAAAAGAAACAAAAGGAAAAGGAGAAATCGTAGCAAGACAGCGTTTCTCTTCATTGGTTGTGGTTTTTGCTGTATCATGGGGTGGAACGAGGCGGTGCCTCTGTTGTACGATTGGTGCGCTCAAACTTCTCTCCTGCTTTTCACTGTCAAATTGTCTTGCATTCACGTTTAAATTCGTATGAAAAAAGAGGTGTAAATGAGTTGACCATGAAAGGTGGCAAGTTGTGAATGGATGCACTAATCGTACAGCAGAGGCACCGCTCTCTTAACGACTAAGAATTTTGGCTTGGGATCTGCTATTGCTATCACTTCTGGAACCTTTGAACCGTTACCGTCCCATGCCTCAATAACCGAAGTTTTTTTTTTACAAAACAAAAACCATGGACCGGATACATGCGGAGGGGATGCACTTTCGCAGTAGAGATGCTCGTGCACCACACTTCTAGCAAGGTTAGAACGAGAAGTGACAGGATCGGACAATGATGAGAACAGTGAGATCAGGGCAATGCATAGATACGCAGACAATCAGACTGCCGCCTTGCATGTGATGTAGTGCGGAAGAGTGGGCCTCGACGTTAAAGTCACCGTTTTGAGAGCTATAAAATTTTTAATTTCTTGGACCATTAACAGTACAATAATATCAAATCGTATTCTTAACTCATTTGAGGAGCTCGTTTTGGTTGCTTGACGCTTTCGGATGGGGAGAAGCAGACAAAATCCCATCTATTCACTTTCAGTGTGCTCGGCCATCCATGTGTCTGTTGTCGAATAATTCGAATATTCGGAGTTTCGGAAAACTATCCCTATTGTGAAGATATGGAACCGGATGCAACATTGGAAGGATGGGTAATCCCATACCCACGAATCGAATTACAAATGGGTAGCAGCTGGCCATCGTGAAGTCTGGGTAAAATGTGTCAGGTAAAATAGTTCTGAATCTTGAACAGGTTTACCATGTGCTGACTTCATTGATGCCTCCGGGAGTAGAAGATTATCTTGGAGAAATCCTTTCTTCTTGCGATTTTTAAGAAATGGTCCTTTTTTGAAAAGCTTTTCCCAATGGGGCCCCTATTCGAATTGAACATTCGAATATTCAAAAATTCGGAGAAGTTAACTGGGTGCAAACTCAAACCCTCATATTTCCTAAATCTATACAACAGGTAGTATGAAAATGAGTAGAAGGGAGAATTGCTAAGGAGAAAATCATGTACTTTTACAAGTAGCAGCGGTCCTGAAAATTCCACAAAACTCGACAAAGTCGATGTAGAATATTCCATGGACGTGAGCGGAAATAGAACAAGTAGCTCGGCTCGAACTTTACCTTCTGCACGTTCGTTGGTGCCAAGTCTGCTGACACCTATACTAGTAATATTCATGAGGCTGGGACAGAAGACGTTGAAGACGTGAATTCCACGCCGGTGATCCCTTGTAAAGCCAACGAAACACCAATGCGTGTGGTATTTTTAGGCCCAGTGCTGCTAATGACATCATTTTCCGGAAAACAACCCCTAAAACCAAACATGTACGAGTTGGCTCAGTGTTTGGCCAATATAGCCTCGAGAGATGTCGTTCCATATAAAGAAAACCCTGTGGGTTTTCATTTTCTGTCTTTTTGGTAAGCGAAAAAGGCATGGTTTCGTGCATATTGAGCTTTTTCAAAGGCAAACAAGCATCAGAAGGAATTTCAAACAAATCCATGGAAATCTGCCGTCGAGCGGACGAGTTGTCCGCGATCGCATGGAGTTCATTCGGGCCAAGGAGGCTGAGTAACAGCTGGACTCATGTCTATGATTATAATCAAGATGGGGAGGTACTGAGGGCGGAGAAGGAATTATTCAGTGGACCAAAGCTCCGCCTCTTTGTACTCTGAACATCTAGTGGTGATGTCTTAGAAATGTCACTGACGTGGAATTCAGTTGCAGTTTTTGAGCACCTGGAAACGTGAATGGGAAAGTAGTAAGTTTTTTTAGTAGGGAGATAAAAACAGCAGAAGTAATGAGGGTTTCAAGGCCTTACTAGTCGTATGAAGTTTTCTTATAGAGCTGCTAAAGGATGGATAGGAGCAGAAGCAGGTGGTGGTTGACTGAGATAGTGGGTAAAAACCGGACGGTAATGATGAAATTCTTGAGTATTTCTACTCTTTACAAAATGACACTCCCTCATTCTTTTTATTCCCAGTGACATCACTGAAAGGGATCCCTACCTTTCTAGTCTAATTAGCTATTTTGAGGGAATTTTTCTCGGAGAATCTATGACGGAATATTTTGGTTATTTTTTGATTTGCACAAGAGAATTGGACATTGCTTTATTTCTGCTTACATTTCGACAAATTACCTTCTTTTCAGCAAGAGTAGGCGATTCGTCAAGGAAGCTATCTAGAGGATAGAGTACATGGAGAGATGGGACGCAAATGGCTTGGCAGCTCTTTGGGGACCAGTTCTCGCCTCACAGAAATGGCGTAAACTAACGAAAAACTACGATTTGAAAATCTCTCTGAAATGAGAAAATTATAGGGGGGGGGGGGCAAATGAATAGGAACTATTAAAGTTGAAATTTAGGATACATAATATCCACTTTGTGGCGTATCTTTTTGTACAGTAACTGCAAGGGTAACGGTGAGATTAACTGTGGGAAAAGTCAGTTTTGGTAGAAAAATTGGATGTGAAATAATATTGGTTCAAGGCTTGAAAGGTAAAACACTGGTTATCATGTCAAATGCTCTAGAATGTGCAATCAGATAGCTAAGGGAGTGCGTCTGTGGCTTTCTCTGCAATTACGGATGCGACATGGGGTCGGACGGCTGATCAGCTGATGCGATCTGATTAGCAAACCTTCCTCTGTATCTTCTACTATGTATATTGTGTGATTCCTTCCATTTTGATGTTTTCCCACTGTCAGCTAGAGAAATCCCTTTCCAGACTCATCCTGAGGCGTCGTTCTGTCGAATCTGTAATAGGCCGTAATTGCAGGCAAGGGGACAGAGGCACTCTTTAGCTGACCGAATATAAAAATGATGACAACTACAAGGACCAGAAATTAAGATAAAGTCGGGAGTGGATTCTAATTTTAGCACCAATACTATTTGACCTATTTCGCTGCCCATTGACGTAATTTTTCCGGATGACAGCATCCCGTAAAACTCCTCTTGAGAGAAAACTACTGCTCTATTCACTGCCGTCTTTGATGTACTCCCTCATCCGGAAAAGTGGCGCAGTTATAATGGCTACTTAGAGCGAAAAATATTACTCTACTCAAAGACGTTGGCAGACGTACTTTTGGAAACTTACAAGTTATTCTAGGAAACTGCCAGCTTGTTAACCAACTAGGAGGAAAACGGAAGAGTAGAAACAATTGCGGGTTCTTCAGAAAGTCTTTATGTAGCTGCAGAAGCCACGACCATCACGGGAATGGCAAAGGAGCGGGCGGAAGGAGGGTGAGGGCGAGGCAGTGGGGAGCACAAGCAGAACCGCTGGCCTTTCTTTCTTTTTAGTACATGCAAAAATTCCATCATTCGAATCCCAATAGACCGACATATCTCCCCGACTTAGTGATGTCCCTATAAATCAACGGGGGAGGAGCATAGATGATGGATAAGCACTTTTTCCGAGGATTTTGATTTTCGGTCTAATGTCAGTTCTAGTTGTCAAATAAACTGGACCTCTAATATCCATTTCATCCATATAATGTCGGAAAATCTGGAAAAACGCATGGAATGCGGACAAAAACATGCTCTATGGCAAATTGTTGCCCCGGAGAAAAAAGTCCAGTTACTAAGCAAGTAATTGGGTTAGTAAGTATGTAGAGCATATGAGGAGCAATATAATATTTGCAGCCTTTGCAGCTAACGCCTGCTCCCAGACATTTAACGATTAACGATTTCATTGGATTTGATATAAAGAGGGAGTAGGGCTACTCATACCATACCGATGTTACCACTGTCTTTTTCACGTCCACCTCAAGTAGTATAAAATATTATTATTATTTTTATTATTAATCCGTAAACAGCTACAGTGTAAATGTGGAATTAAAACTAATTAGGTGGCTGAAATAGGAAGGGGAGGGGCGTTAACGATTAACGATTAACGTTTACGTCTCTATACATGATTGATAATTGGTACTGTAAGTCTAGTAAAGGTGTACCTCCCTTTTCTAATGTTTTGACCTCCTAGAACATCAAAAAATTCGCCAGAGTAATGACGGCGCAGGGGGTGACGGCCCCCCTCCGAGAATGGGTCTTCAAATTTTTGAAATACGTAAGAAAATGGTGAAAATTTTTATTAGTCGATTTTTAATTGTTTACATTATTGTTATTATTGAAAATATTTCTTATCAATCATTCAATCTTCATCTGGGTCCTCAAAATGATGGAGTTGCCATTTTTTCTCCCACGCCCCCCTCCCGTCGGGTTTGCCACCCCTACGTCAGAAGGTGCACCACAGTAACAACTGAGGTCATGCTTTTTACGGCTTCTGATGTAAGGAAGATGCAGAAAACCACTTTACACATGCTCGCTCTTCGTTTCATGGGGAGAGATTCAGTAATTTTCGGAGTAAGCAAAAATCCTGAAAAAAAAATAGGACGAGTTCATAGAAGTGATTATCCCTGCAGGGATTTGTAGCAAAGCCACGCCCACTGTGTCAGACGAACTTTAATAGCCTGGAGAAGAATCCACACACAACGTTTTACGCAAGCTCAGAAAAATTCAAGGTTCAAAGATGTTGCATTTCAGAGTGATACTAGACCTTCGTATGGTTTTTCTCACCACTAGTGGGCGTGGCTTGGATAAAATTCTCAATAAAAACCGAACCAAGGAAGCTTTTCCGAGAATCTAGAGGACTAAAACTAGACTGGAAATCCATCAATAAATTAACTGCTCGCTTAATTAAGCTTGTAGTTTTTCCACAGCAAATGTATCCGATATCCGTGATGTTTAGGATTTCGTCCACAGACGTAGGAGGGAGTAGGTGTGCTGGATGGCATAACTTGTATGCCGTTATTATCAACCGCCTTTAGTGCACGTTTGCGTGCAATTTCTGAAGAGAATTGTCGACATTAGTGCACTTTGCGTACAACATTTGTTATAAACCTACACAACCACGCACCAGTCAATCGCTATGCTGCAGCGAAAGTTCTTATCTATTTCTGTAATGAAGTTCTATGCGAGAAAATTACGGTAGCTATCGTTAGAATAACGCTGTTATGACGAAAGCTAAGCCTTTCCGCCCAAATGAAATCGCTGGATGAATCCTGGCAAATGGCACTGTCTGCAGGTACACAGATTAATAAAAAAAAACTGACAGATGGAAAATTAAACAACGCCAGTGTCTACGACGTATTTGCTACAAATCTCCTTCATGCATACGGGATGCACCAAAAGTCTCTGGCTGAGACAAACAAATTCGTTCACTAAAACGTGAAAAGCTGGATGAACTAGTAGTTATTGTCTGTTCATAGGTCAATTGCAAAAGCAGGCACCATTTCCATTCCCGAAAATTCTTTTTTTTATAGCCGCGCTGACTTGGAAAAGTGGTGAGGCGTTAAGGCAGGCGCGTAGGTTGTTCATATTAAGTTCAGCTCACATTTCCGTCAAGTTTTGAAGCAGAGCCCTAAGGGTTTGAAAATGGGAAAGGCTTTACTCTGGAAAATGCTACGAAATATTCCAGCCCAGATGTAGGACCGCGATATGCGAATGTTCATTTGAATCTTTTCCATAGAGGAGTAAGATCATTTCACAACTATACAACATGTAAATTCTGAAAAAGAGGCGAAGAAGTGAGTTCGTAGCAGAAACTCAGATGAAATCGCACGGAAATAAGAGAAACTACCGCTTCGGTAACTACCGAAGGCATGCTAATGGTAGTTTCACTGTTACCCCACCCATTTTCTGGACTTTTCAGAGCTTTTTCTCAATTATAGAATGGAAATCTTGCAACACTTTCCACGAAAAGATTAGAATATTTTCCCAGACAGCTGGAGAAGTAATAGGAGAAAATCGACATCAAGTGATCCACGCGCCTCAGTTGACGTCACACCTTCGTTTTCCATAAACTGTGGCACCGCCATAGAAGTAATCTTTGGAATTGGAAATAATAAAATGCAGGAATATTTGTAAAAAATCTTCAAGCAGGTGACATATACTAGCCTTTTTTACTTCTTCTTCAAGGCCTTGGAACTTTTGGCACTCTGCCTACATCATGCAGATTTCGTGCAAACGTCATGAACCGGAGTCATCATGGAATGCGTATGGAACATCCGTAAAGAGTGCATGAGACTTTCAAGGATTTTGACATGGTAATTTCAAATATTGCACGAATTCCAGCCATGCATGAATCATTCCATGCGTGATGCAGCCTAAACATCACGAACGTGGAATGTGCACAATTTTACCAAATGTTCCCATGAAGGGGTAGGTTTTTGCCACGCACACATTCTGCAAATATCGTACAAATATCATGCAACTTGATGCAGTACTAATATGCTAGATGCAATGGATGTGCACGAAATATATACGAGATCTGCCTCTTTGATTGTGACATAACATTTGCCCTACGAGAAAGAGGGATGAAAGGGATGATTGTGAGCGAATCTAGCTAGATGTACGAGTCATACTATCATACTATCTTGGTGGATACAAATTTCTGCTTACTTATATACGTATGGATTTCTCAACATGGGCACGGACCTGACGCAGCTTTCATGCGCTTTGGGTATGGTATTCTTTGGAAAACATCACTCATTCGACGCACTTTACGGTCTGAAGAAGTTCGGAGTAAAAATGTCTATTTCTGACTAAGTAAAGCGGATGACAATATCGGTTATCCTAAAAAGGGGGTTAACCTCATAAGTTGCTTATTGGATCTAAGAAGAAATCCTGACAGCCGACGCATAGGAACATCCTCCTCTAAGGATTTCTAGGAGGACATTTTCCTCATGAGTTTAATCGCGTAAGGCAAAGCGGCTAAAGTAGGTTTTTTTAGAACTCCTTTAGAGGACTACAAATAGTTCTCTGAAGGATTTGGGAGCATCACTGGAGGAACGCTTGAGACATAACTCGAGAGAATGTGCCTCAAAGTCCTCTTTGACACCTATGGGAATATGTTTTTTATCCTTCCATTTACAGGGGGGGCCATAAGTTATTGTACAACGTTTGCTGGCCCATTTCTCCGCAGTAGTAAAATATTTTTTGCCGCACTAGGCACTGTTTAATAGAGCTGGATTTGCTCTATCTTTTGATCACAAAAACCTCCTGGATACTTCCAAGATAACGAAAAAAGTTTATCGGAAACATTCATTGCAGACTTTCGGTGCCGCAAAATGCACTAACTCTGCCCGCAATTTCCGAGCAAAACAGCCACAAAAACAGTTTGATATTTTTAGAAAGAGCATTCTTTGCTCTTTAAGATGCATCTAAGCAGTACACCCCACTTTAGAGATTTGGTGGATTTTTCGTAAAAAATTTCCACATCAACCCGCTTTTTTCAAAAACCTGTTCTAAGTCCAACTGCTCCAAAGCAAAACTCTCCCGGGAAACCGGGTTTTCTGTAAGATACTTTGATCCCTGCTCTATTCGGCAGCGAAAAGAGCAGGATAATCCATGTGTTGCTGGTGGAGAAATAAATGAGCAAACGTTGTACAATAACTTATGGCCCCCCCTGTATAGCACTCCAGCTGCGGCAAGGTAAGGAAATTCTCGTGCAGAAAACATTGAAGGAAATTCTCGCGAGAGAGCTAAGCAAACTTGTCCAAGATGCAAGAAATTTTTCCTCTTCATGCAGAGAGAGTCCTGGAACACATTGAGAACCCTGGAGAGATCCTCGCGAATATCCCGCAGTCAATCAGAATGGAGACGGTGAATCGCTAGCTCCGCCCACTCCAACTGGCGCACATTGAAAAAATTGGGCTCTCACAGCTAAAAGATGCCATAGAATCCAGTGCGAGTACAGCATTATATTATAGTAACGTTTTCACTTCAGTGGGCTGAGCCTGTATTTCACATAATGGGATCGTCGATGCCAAACGAAGCGAAGAAATTACACGGTGGCCGCTATATCTGTGCAGTGACAGGCATTTGTGCGAAAGTAATCAGAAGACGTTCTCGAGTGCCCACGCCCAAGGGCTAAAGAATTATGGACGAGTTGTTCAGTTCAGTGAACTTCTGCTTACGTTGCCGAATTCTATTTATTCATCTGCTCGAATTCTCTGGTCATGTACTTTCCATCCATAAGCAAGAATAAATTCAAACTAGTTCGTCATGTGAGCTAGTGAGTCTGATTGTACGAGTTTTCATGATGTCATCATGAGCACGAAGTCATATTGTGGAACTGAACAATACGTAATGAAGTATGCCCTACTTTTACTATGCATTAAAGAAGTTTTACTGCATAGTCATCGGAACACATGGAAGAGTTGTCCCTGGAACTAATTCTCCACGTTTCTAGTCAATGCAAGAAGTTACAGGTCGTATAGCAACTAATTTACTGGGCGATGGCGTCAGTTGACAGCTTGCACGTGGCAACTCGTCCGTATTTTGTGCCGTTAGTGACATTAGCGTCGCTGGTTTTCGGCGACTGACGTGTTTGGTCGGGGCAAGAGTGCAAAAAACGCGAGTTGACACGTGAAATGTGCTATGGATTTCTGTCACAGGCTTAGTGGGCGGGGCCAACCAAAATTAACGGCCATCTCGGCCCGGTTCCAGATAATTTAAAATATTTTTGAGAAGGAGAAGCTCAGTGGGCGTGGCCCTCAATTAAAATTTTAGAAATGGAGCCAGAGGTCAAAATAGAAGTCTGGAATTATAACAATTTTAAGAAAAAAATGGCCGGAGCCAAGTACAAAGTTCTGGATGATTTATGAGAAAACTACTGGAATTTTTTTCGCGCTTTCGGAATGCAGGTAGTGACACTTTCAGAATTTTACCTAATATTTTGGTCAAGTACATACTGAGTGAGCTTCACCACTTGAAGGTATTTTCCTGGAAGAAAGGAAATTTCAAAGGAGAATGTCGTCATCTGAGTTGGATTACTGAACAAATAAAAATTGAAGAAATTCTATTTACTCCACAAATAACTTCTTAGGCCATCCCAGAAATTGAATACCCTAGGTAAAAAGATCTAGAGCCCTTCTCCTCTTTGCACTGGAGCTTAGTACCTTCACCTTTCTGTACATTTGATTTTCGATCTACTAGAAAGCGAATACTCGAATGTGGAATATATCTAATACATTCACCTCTCACCGCATCCCCTCCCCCCCCCCCCCCCCCCGCCCACCCCTTAACCCGCGAATGAATCGGGGAATTTTTGAAGTTCTTTCATAAAACAGACAAAAATTAGTGTTAACTCACTTCTAATCGTAGTATAATTCTTATCATTGTTTTTAAATGATTATTTTTTATTATCTGGTATCAAAATCAACATTTTTCGTAACTTTATTTTCCAATCAAGGACCCTAAAGTGTTGGAGAACCAGTTTTTCTCCTACAACCCCTTCCCCTCCATCCTCCCCCTCTTTCTGCGAACTTTCTATGTACGTCCACTACTGCTGAGTATAGTTTTAGCAAACTTGTGGGAAAAATCCATAAAAAACAGTGGGAAATGCTAGAGAAGTTTCCAGGAGCAGAAATTCCTCCACGATCAGTGAGCTTTTGCCAAGCGCTGTGTTATTTCTGGAAAATCTGCGCTCATTTGCATGAGTCGGTAATTTTTCACCTGGATATCGCCAGCCGCTTAGCTTTGTGAGGGATGAGGAACAGCAGCGGAAGTTCTTCGATTCTCAGGACTTGGTTACAAGTAATAATTGGGTATCTAGGGTGTGCTGGAAGGAAAAGTAACTCAAATAACTGCTCTTTCTGTAGTAGTAATCCTTTACGGAGAGGTTCCATAACAATCGTTACATTCCGGAGGAATTTTGTTTTCGGGAAAATGGCCCTCAAAATAAAAATTTGCTTCATAAGGTGGCTGTAAAGAGCCAAGAAACTGGTTAAATACCACTCATGCATTTTTCCTAACAGACGCGCAGAATGAGCGCCAGGAATAACCAAAGACAATCCCAGAATAGAGACATTTTTTTCAAGAGTCCAATTATTGCCTGAGACCAGACCTATATAATCCTCATATTTCTTCTTGACCTTCTTCTGAAATACAGATGCCTAGCAGTATTTATTCAAACATTTTATAATTGTCGTGCCACATGGAACAAAAAATGGCTTGGCTAAGAAAAAATTAAATAGAAAGAGCTTGAACCTTTCTAGAATTTTCTAATACACAGTTTGCTTCTGCTGCGACTTCCGGGCTTCTAAGTGAATTTTCCCTTTGAATCAATGTTATTTTGAGCAGAAATAATCACGGATATTACTAAGGAAATCCTGAAGAACTAAGGTACGTAGTACGGTAACCGCTCTCTGACTCAAGTGTCTCGACTAGGCCTTGAAACATAGCGAGACAGCTCTGCAGGTCTCAATTGCTTATTGCCACGCCATGTACTCCGATGATTTACTACTGACCACTAGGTAATTGCTATAAATACAGCTCAGATGAAGGGGATGAGGAGTCTGCAAGGGCAGGGGTGAGGTTTGCGGAGGTAAGAGAATGATGTAAAGGCCTGTAAAGGCCACTGAGGAACCATAGTAACGCAAAGGGTCGTTAGAAACTATGTTATTGGATTTATGTTGCCTTTTGCTTGGATATGGATGACTTGGATTACATTGCCTCATATGGATTGTCAGCTTCAGTGCGATCTTTTCAAGTTCCGAAAATTTAGTGTTGATTTTTTCGGTTTATGAGAATTTCTGTGCTAAACTCTGCACTATTTCATCCCGCGCCCATCCCATTTTTCCGTAATTCAACTCAGGAAGACACAATACCCCAGCGTCTCTCCTTATAAAATATGAATCAAGAGCATTACATGACCACCATAATAAACATCCGATGACAAAAACAAGGGACGAAGTTCGATATTTTTACATCTGCTGCAGAAAAAGCTTACATAGCTTTCCTTATATATTCCAGATCGCATGCGAGTTTGGCCCTTGGGCATAGCCATAATCTTGTAATAGGTACTAGATAAATAAACACTGTTCTTTTTGATATTTTCACACAGTGGAGTCATATTTATCAATAAATGTGGGGCTGAAGTTTCTAGGCTGGGCCTCTTTTCCCACCCAACATCCTAACCATCTCTACAAGGGAGAACAACTCCCTCCTATGAACTTTTCCTCCATTTCTTGCCTGAAAAATTCGTGCTTCTAGCGAGACCTGGACAGGAAGTGAAGAAAATCGTGGTTGATCAAGGAGGAATTGCAACAAGCTTACGTCATGCATACGTCATGCCGACCTCGTGCAAACTTCATGCGATCACACTCTCACAATTGGAACGGCAGACGGTGGTTGTTGATTAATAGCGTTGGTTTTGAAGAAGTCACCTTCTAGAAGTCCAGGTTCGGGAAGTTCGGTACATTTGAATTCTACATATATGAAGCATCACACTATATGCATTCTGTGCTAAAAAACAATATGCTCTTTTTGCAGTCATCAGTGAGAGATAAACGGTCTTAAAATGAAATTACTGCATAATTTTACCTTTGTAGCTACTATTTCGAATACTACTTTGTACTAAATTTTATTTTACTTCGGATTATAAAGATTCTGCAATAGATCTTTCCGAAATTTTTGTGTTTTTCTCGACGAAAAGAGGCAGATGGTACAAAGTGCCATAAGAGCTCTTTCATCTGATTTTGGGGAATCCCCTGAAGGCACCATATTCTTGAAAAGGTAATTATTTTCCAAACAGGAACTAGCAACAGACGAGTCAACTGATCTATGCAGTCACGCCCCTTCAATACTTTGGTCATTTAATTCACATAATGACATTGCGTCCAGAATGTGCAATGAGCAAATGTTGCGCGTTGTCGCAGATGTCCGATCCTTGCTGGGAATCTCAGATGGATGCAATGAGGAAATGAGGTGAAGTTATCCGAGAATTTCTCCGGAAATGAGGAAATAAGGAAAAAAATTTATGAGAATTCAGATGGATAAAACGTATCTATGAAGTTCTTTCATCATGAGGTTAGCTCTAGTTTGCCCGCAGGGAATTAACGATGATTAGGTCACAGAGAAAAGCATTTCTGGTCGTTACTACAGCATGAAGGGATGAAGGGCCTATTTAAGGCCCTGCACCCATGCGTAAACACAATTAGGGAATACTACACATCAAATAACATGATTTCACTAAAGGTGGTGAGGAAGTTAAAGCTTTAAACATGCTGTTATGATTTGTCAACAAATAAACATCACACACAGCGCTGGAAAATTATTCCAGAACAAATTACAAGCTCAAAATATGGCTACCCACCTGTCAGCCATATGGTCCGTTATTTGTCAAGGAGGTAGTAGGCTAGAAGAGAGGAAGAGGGAAGAAGTTTCAAGGAAACACCAGGTTCCAGAAAATTCATAGGATCTCATCTCTGGGCCAAGAGTGTACAATTTCTCCTGCTTTGTAGGTAGCACTCACGAGGATTTCCGTGCCAGAGATTTCGATTTCTCCCGGGATTTTGAAGGAGGAGAAATCCACAAAAAGGTGGTGCTGCTAATTCGATGAAACTATCGAAATCCTGGAAGAAAAAAGGGAATTTTCTGGAACACTGTAGAGGGCATCCGTTGATCACACCTAGCAACTAAGTTATCTACAACTCCATCTGATGAAGTGCATTCCCACAAATCAACTGCACACTAATGCTACAGAAAAATCGCGAGGATCTCTCGCCCCCTATCCAATTAAGGATGACCGCTAAGCCTATCAAGATCGCGTGCACTTACGGAGAAATCCCCAAGAGAAATAGGTGACTAGCGCAATTTCCAGGAACCACACCCTGAAAAATTTTTAAAAAGGGCGTGCTCTATCTGGAAAGATTTCGGGAAATCAAATGAACAAACACACACCTCCACACGAAAGCTCATTGAGATTTACATGCGATAGACAACGTTACAAGTGAATTTTATGCGTAAACATGTGGATGTTTATGCTTACAACAACAACAATGACAGCGTAACTCTTTTTTGGAAGGACGGGAAGTAACAAAGAAGCGTCTCTAGGATTCGGCAGAATGAGGCGAAAACAAACAAATTTACTGATCGAGTAGGTGGATGGACTGAGGGGACGAGGTAATCCCAGTTGTACTACACTTGTGCTGGCCACTGAATTTACTGGACGTGGAATGCAGGGGGCCACTTGGGTCGTAAATAATTAGAAGGGAGATCAGCGGCGAAATTAATTACTGCACTATGAAGGAAACGTTCAAACCAACGTGGAACATGTCAAATAAATTAAAAAAAGAGGAAATAAATAAATTTGAAGACATTAAAGCCATTGGAGATTTGGATCTGCAGTTTTTTAAAAATAAATTTCCAGATGTCCTTGTTTGACTTCTCTCCATCCATGGAAGTTTCTACTCCTTCCGAATACTCGGAAGAATCACTTGCTTGTTAAAAATGTCAAATCACACGTGAAAGGATTATCTATTTTAAATTATCAAAGGATTCCGAAATTCACGTCGAAATCCAATAACCTTTCTCAAGTAATGTCTTTCTTTAGTTGGTGGTGTAGTAATAAACAAAAACAAAAACAAAGGTACCTAATCTCCGTTTCGTTCCTTCCACTAGACGTTCCAAGTTACATAAATATGATCTAATAAAAAGAAGTTTTTTTTTAATTTTGAGGATGTTAATATGTATATCAACATTATCTTTTATAAAAACAATACAGTAGCTTTCAAAGATAGTATAATTTTTGTAAAATGTTGCTAAATTGTAGCAATGTATTTCCTAATGGAAAGTTGGAGGACTGCTTCTCTACCATATCAGTACTTGACTATCCGTCAAGAATGACTTCAAGGGATATCGGAATTAAAACCACCATCAAGATTGGACTATAGCGCCCTCCCAAGCTAGGGTGAGATCAAGTCGGGTGCTGCGGTGGGCGTGGCGAAGCAAAATTAAACTCCTCCGTAGACGACATGCGAGGGGATACGAAGCGCCTCCGGCAAACTGTGACGTCACGCATTCCCCCAGCTGACCAGTAAATCTTCGAGAGTAGCAGTATGCAGATGCAGAGGTGTGGGTATCGTAGTGCGTGGGCGTGAGACTCCCTCTTGGATTGATCATCAACTGACATTTGCATACTTCAAAACTATGCGAAAGTACAACAAACCGCGACTTAGGTCAAATTTTCCCAATAGGAGCCGGGGGTTTCTTTTTTTTTCTCTTTAAAGGCCTTCTGTACGTCATATCGTTTTCGCATGAGGTTATTCTGGATTTATTGTAACAACTGCATTGCTCTCCAAAGCTATTCACTGATATCATTGACAGGTGCTGTTCAAGAATCGCCAGGGTGATGTCAGACCAGAAGCAGAGTCACAAAGGCTTAACAGACTACTTACTCACTGCATAGTGGTATCTACATGATTTTGATAATAATGATAACCCTTTATTTGTCACGACGTCATGTTTGCAACATGCTACGTGAGCTGCTCACGGTATGGCACACCTTGTCCGCTCCAACTCATATAAAAAGGTCCTAAACTATACTGCGTAAACCAGAGAGTAACAGGTGTATCGAAAGGTAAATTGTTAAGGAGGTGGATACCTAACTTCCGAAAATTCACCCCTAGACTGCTCATCGCTTACCACTGCATGAGTAGTGGCATTCCCCAGTGCCAATCGCCTGTGTTTAGTGGTAATATCCGAAGGCTTCTAGCAGTATGTCTACCAGCTACTTACTCTTACAGGTCCTATTAGTTAAGCGCAGAGCATGGATACTGGACTGCGTATGCAGCTGGGTGCAGATGCATTCATTCAGCGGGTGACCTAAATAGCCAAGCTGGCCTGCCGTATTTATTGTCTTTGTAAGGAGCACCAATTGAGTGCATGAAATAAATAAATAAATGAACTGACATTTTGCATCATTGACGGGCGATGTGGCTCGATGGGAGAGGGCGGTTGGTCGCACAATAACCTTACGACCTCGGACCGTTCTGCACCTAAATTCCCCATAAATTACGACTATGGAGTGCTGGCTCGCAACGCCAGAACCATTTCTGACCATTTTCGACCAAAAACCTGTGTCCTGGCTCTTGATAAAAGATGATGTAGCCGTCAAACCCACACCATATCTATTCTAAAGACGTCTTCGATCTCCTGAATTTCTGTTAGGTCGTATTTATATCTAAATTAACCGTTAAACAGGTGATGAGAATTTTGCGAAATTCAGCAGAGTGTTTGATGGCTTTGAGGCCGTTCATTTTAAAAGTTTTTCGTGATATGCGCATGTGAAGATTTTGGAAAAGTGCTCGACACCTCGCGATATCCAAGCGGTAGTCCGTAACACCTACGCAAGTTGTTTTAATATGTAGAGAGTCTTTCTCGTCCTTTTTGGGTCACAATTGAGGCTTTACTACCGCCTGTGCTTTTTCATTACCAAGGACCACCTAGAAGTTAATGTCAATCTAATCTCCAATGTCTAATAGCGCTGACTTGTTGATGTCACTGTCACCTGCTCGCCTTGAAATGGCAGTGATATCATCTGTTCCATTAACGACTCATTTTTCTGTGCATGAAAGGCTGAGACCGGTATCTGCTTTGGAATGAGTGGGCTGTTCTGACTGTCGGCAAACTCGATGAGAAACATAATATTTTTGAGGGATTCTAAATTGTATGTAAATCCTGTTAGCTCAAAGGCGGAAGATGGAGTGACTCCATCTGCAATTACGACCTCAGTCTGCGATTACGATCTGATCTCCACCCCTCATATCCACACTCTTCCAGCAAAAATAAATGAATCCACTGCAATCATCCGCAATAAAAACCTTCCTTCGCTTCATTGAGAAAATTTTTCTGTTGTTATTTACTCCTTATATACGTGAAAAAATCTCGTCGCAAAAAGCAATGTTTCTAATGACGAACGATCAAAAAGAAATGAGTTCAGACGGCCGTTACGACTTTCGTCACAATTCAATCACGGCATTTACGACGCTGTTTATTTACGCTTAACGCCTTCATTTCGCTACATTGCCGAATTTTCATTAAAAGTCTATCGGCCATTAATGAGCCGTATGTTGCGGCCAGAATTGAACAGACACACGGAAATTAAAGGAGTCATGAGAGACAGGAATCCGGAACCAAATATATGTTGCTCGAGGAAATTTTTTTCTAGAGGAAATATGTAACACTACATACGTTCTGGCTACACATGATATTTACACGAGAAATAAAGCAAAAACTTCATCCTCGGGCTTAGTAACCTAGCCGACCCTCTTACCATTGTTTGGAGAATACAAATGGAGATGACGAAATGATATGAGAGGTTTGAAAATCAATAAAATTTTATATTCTACGCGATCGATCTCTTCGGAGTCATTGCATATTTTGTGAAATTCTCCGGAAAAAGATTTCCCAAACTTTTGTATTCTTTATTAGCAAAAGTATACCTGCACTAGGCGTCAATAGGGAGTGCGTTTTTGCGACTCCAAAGAACACGCCACGCGACCGCGACGCTCACAATGGAATCGTCGCTCGGCAGATTAGGGTTTCTTGATAGTTGTTCATCGTATTTGACCTTGCCTGATTGACCAACTAATCATCAAGAAAAATCTCTAGTTTCTTGTGCCAGAGAGGACTCAAGCGCGAGCAGCGCAGTCTCGAATCCACAAAAAACGCACCGCCACTGACGTCACTGTATACTCTGATAACTGAGTATTAGGTTGTAGGAAAAGTTCTCGCGGTTTTCAAAGGTGAGCTTTTCTAACACCACGCTGCCTTGCAGCAACCTGTCTTTTGTATGTATAGTGAAATCAGGTAAGTGCGAGTTTATTATTATCATTACCTGCAAACTCCTGCACAATCTCTTCCAGGAATATGAAACTTTCAAAACAGTATAGATTTGCGGCCTTTCAGTATACAGCTTCTGGTGAATCAGCAACCAGATCCAGTCGTCGTACTAACGCTGTACAGTGGCCGAATGCACTGCACAAGATTGGTCCAGACGCCTTCGTATTGGATAGTGTTGGATACTTTTATCCCAATATTTCCGCACGGTCGAGACGCGCATTCAGAGTCGACAATAGACGATTACAGCAGCTGGTAGATTCAGATCCACGACAAACTATGTGCGAAAGGACACAAGTCTTGGATGTTCACTTTACCAGCATCGCCGATCACCTGCGTCAGTTGGGCAAGGTAAAAAAAAATTATCACAGTGAGGGATCATGACCTGACCGGGTGCAATCTCCAGCACTGTGCAGAGGTGGCTAGTGAGTTGCTCTCGTACAGAAACATTGGAAACTGGCTGAAGTCCATCTTCACAACAGATGAGAAGTTGTGCCTGTACGCTGTGCTATCAACAGCCGGATAGATTGGCCGCACAAATAGCAAGAAAGGGTCCAAATTACGGCACGATCCAATCCCTGTACGTCAATACTCGTCCAAAAGAATTCAAACATTGAAAATATAGAAAGACCCAAACGCCCCTTATCATTCCTTGAGGATCGTATTGTTCTCTCTCCCTCGTTCTGGAATATCCAAATTACAGCTCTATTCGAAATAGGATTCTCGAATCTCGACTAAATAGCTCGATAGCAATGTAATGCATTATTCGGAAATTACACTTAGTGGGGACCATCCGGATAGTGAAAAAAAATGATTCCTCGCGACGATTAGCTCTAAAATGTGGAGAATTATTGCCTTCAACTAAGTCATCAAAAATCGCCCTGTCCTACTTATTTGTCATGGCTACGGAAATTCGAATTTCAAAGAAGTGCAGGTATTCTGCAACGCCTAAATTTGCACGCTGCACTAGAGAGATACTATGAAAACGGACGCCAAACATCTGCATTTGGCACGGACATGCATTAATAAAAGCCATCAACCGTGAATAGGAGTGGATGCGGTATAGACATCGCTGCTGAATAGTTCCTATTATCAAATTTTTACAGCCATTATTGAGAAATACGTACATTTAGTTGATATTTCTCTGTTCAGAACACGTGGCTGATAGGGTTGAGGAAATTAAACATGACGTTGGACATTATTATGTCGAGGATCTAAAGAAAAACGTTAGGGAATTAAACATCAAACAGCGGAAAGGGAAATTAAACAGGGCAGAAAAGTTCAGCAAAACGAATAAAGGTGAATTAGAAGAGTAGAGATGACTCTGACTCAACCTATCCATACATACTATGTCAATGGCAGTTAACTACTTCCTGTTTGATTTCTTTTCGCCCCTAAGTTATTGACAAATGATTGATGATGAGGTCTAGCCTAAGGCTAGTAGGCTCAGTAGCTTGAAATCAAATTGGATCGGAATTCTTATCGTACAGAACTATGGAATTATTCACGGCACTGCTAAAGGGCCGCGCAGTAAAAATGACTATTAACAGATTTGAGCCATATATTGGAAAGAGTAAGGGCGCGCCAGTGATAAGTACTTTTATTTTCGTTTCACTCTACATGTGTGTTTTATTTCTTATACTTATCTTTAAACATCTCACTTTGTGGAGTCATCGAATTCTTTCTGGATGTTCCTACTCACATTTGCACTATCTTACGCCGTCTCATAATTGTATTGTATGCATTGTATGTCTCAGAAAAATAAATAACAAGAATGAAGGATGAAACTTCTGAAATTCTATTGGAATCCCAAGAAGTTCGATGGGTGTCACTTTAAAGGGTGAATCCTTAAAGAACTTTCTCATGACTCCAGCTTTCAAGGAGATAAAAACTTCCGAAAACTCAAATATAGACGTTGTTCAACAAACGAATGTAGACGCGATACTATTCGAACGAGAACGCCAGAAATATAACGAGTATAACTACTCAAATGCACCTTATAGTCCTGCTCATGGATTTTTTTTTAATTCTTAGGAACCGCGGTGGACAGCTGCTTGCCAATTCTGTTATCCAGTACAGAAGCAAAACCGGCTGATTTAGTCAATAGCATCAGCACAATAAACGACACCACTATGACAGCCAGAACCTTCACCTAAATGAGTAAAGTGTTCTGGATATGGTTCCAGAAAACAATCGCTCCGTCTATCTTTGCCAAAGGTTCGCAGCGATGTTTATTAATTTATGTTCTCAATTTTCCAGCCCTTTTTACATCCTACCTTGCGCCTTTCCAGACGAGCATTTAGAAATTTTTTTCTCAGGTTCGAGACTCAATACTTGGCCACCATGTTTGGAGAAAAATCTGAATAAGGACCTCTTAAAGGTGCGTATTCTTGGAAGCAAGTTCTCGGAATGGAAAACCAGCTGAAAATAGGAATGAACTAATGCAAGATAACTAGAAAAGAGGATAAATTCTATGTCAGTCGAATGAGCGGGCCTGCTTTGCACAAAAGGTTCTGAAGATTGGGGTCTCAGTAGATCAGATTAGAGGTGGAATATGGTTGGAAATACATATGCTCAAAATATGCATTTAAAATAAGAAAATATTCAAGATATGTTTCCATGTAAGTATAACTGCAGTAAATTCCGTTGTAATCCATGTGAGGTGTTGTAGAATCTTTTCATATATTCTATGAGTTGCTCTTTATGTCTAACAAGCAGAAGCACGCAAATTCGCACTACACGGTCCGCTAGTCAATCATCACTATTAGCTTGATTAACGGACCAACGCCAGAGTCACGCTTGTTGTGATCGTTGGCTGCCTGAGATGACATGCTGCTGACGGGTCGTTTAAGTAGTAGTAAGGAGTAACTGATCAATGTAGAGAGTAATCTACCTGTATTTTTAGTTTTCCAACACTTCTTACACATAAGTTTCATGTTGGAAAAAGAGACACTACATTCGGTACTTAAGACACATTAAACGTCCACTGAAATCGAAAAATCGACGCAGGATGAGGAGATTTGCATATGAGTGGAGTGGCGGCCTAGCCCTGTGATTGGTCAGTTCATGGAAATGACCAGTCACAGAGCTCGTATAGGTACAACGCTCCACATCCTTGGAAAAACTCATAGAGAGTGACTTTCGTTAGAGCTAGAAACAGCGGCCAATAACAGGCTTTTTCTTTATCTACCCTCCTTTTCTATACAACATTGATCATGCGAACAATTCTTTAGATGAATATCTATCAAAAACACCAAGAACTACGCACGATTGCACAAAAAGACTTCCATAACATGGATTATGTGAGGGAGTAGTGCTCAAAAACATAATTTTCCACTATGACTTTGGTCAGGCGTCCTAATGGGCTTTTTGATGTAGGCTGTGGCTCCAGGTCAACAAATACGTATGTTTTCCCGGTGGCAAGTGTTCAACTACCGAAAATTTCCTAATACGCGCTTGTTTTGGGGAAACATCTGACTAGTTCTCGGAGAATTTTTCTGAGTCGACTTTTTACCAATGACTGGGAAGTGATAGGCAAAATGGTCATAAAAACTTCGATTAAAAAATTTTATGTCTTGGAAGGAGAACCATAGAATACTCAGATTGCCAGAAATCTCAAGAAAACTGACCACGCCAACTGATGTCGTCGAATCGGAATGAATTCTACCGCCAACGCTAACCCTTTTTATTCAATTCTTGATCATCGAATTTTCAGCGCCAATGGAGCTACTGTCATATACTATGCTTCATGCTATTCAGAAGGAATGACGTAGAGCAATGTCATGGTGCCCTTGAACTGAACGAACAAATGAAGAATTTCAACTTTGAACATTTTGCATAATGAGCGAGCTTCCACTCGAATGCTCTAACCATCATAGAGAAGCTTTTCATTTTCCACATGGATGGATTCGCCTAAAACAGAACTAGATGAACAGTGACTAGCTCCTTCTAGAAGAAATCTCATCAGTAAGAAAGGTCTCTAAAAAGAGTGAAACTTTTGGTTGATCTCAGTTTGATCAGGAAGAAAATGTGATTTAGCATTGGCACTCTATTATCCTGAATCATTCTGTGTTTTTCATAAATAATAAGAAAATTCATTTAAAAAATGGGAAAAAACTTTAGCATAAGACATTCTTTGATCAGACATAGAACGATTTCCGAGGTAATATAGATCATATTTCAACGGATATGTTTGAACAGGGAGACAGAGTTATGTGCTGAAGGAGTGGTAGCTCTTAGAACTAAAGGGCTGCTTGCATGAGATGATGAGATGAGATAGATCAGTTTCTCTCCGTGGCAGATGCCATTGGAGTGTCCAGAAAGAAGATGCATAAGCTTTGTAGCAGCCCAGGCACTCCGAATCTCACGTAGGAGCACAGGAGAAAATCACGCTGGGAATACCATAAGCTGATAGCTAGATTAATCACTTGGAAGTTGTATGTATGTTACGGTAGCGCCTAGCAGTGGAGTTAGCGCAAAGTTTTTATGGGAGAGTTAGTCAAATAGTGCCGGGACATCTGGAGTAGTAGATTCTAATAATAGCTAGATCATGGGTAGCTACATCAAGAAGATGTTTACAGCCGGGTTGCACGAACCAGAACCCAATGGACACATTATGTACTAGCCCTCTGACCTCGTTTTTGCATTCTAGAGTATCTCATTGCTCGTCATAGAACAGCTCTTAGGGAAAAATGCATTCGTGCTGCTATACGACCGGTCCACTGGAAGTACTAATCCAGAATAGATAGCCGCTCTTCTCTGCGAGTTGCTTCAGTCAGTATATTTCTGCAAGACTGTAGCAGTATGTACTCCCAAATTTTGAATCCAAGAGTTACTTCACCTCAGCTCGCCTTTAAAGCCATTATAATGGCTTTAAAGGCGAGCTGAGGTGAAGTAACGGGTGGTGGATACGCTAAGGGACAATCCATATATGGATTGTCCCTTAGCGTATCCCAACAATCATACATATGCTCTCCCCCTTTAATCGATGTCTTCATTCGATGTTAAATTATTTATACATAACAAACTAACAACAATTTAAATGATTAGTGATTCATAACCGGTGGACAATACTGCAGAAAAATGATGAACAGCAAAATAGCAATAGTTTTCCACTTTGAAAACATGAACCAAGTGAGAACAAGGACATAACACTGATAAACTCGATGATTGCAGACAAAACGAATATGGAATAGAAAATTTGCAAGATAGCATGCTTACGAGCACTCTTCTGATCGGAATAAGTTCAGCAAGTTAGGCCTTTGTTGTTCCTCCGCCAATCTTTGCCTGGATGCTGCCACCGCCGATGGCAAATCCGTCTCCGCAATCCTGAAAACATGACGATTTCCTTCCAACAGTGGTTTATCTACATAAACCGGTTCCACATGCTGTTGCCACTTTATACTAATGGTCAGCCATGGAATATATGCAACATGTGCCTCGCCGTTATGAATCCATGGAGGGTGAGTGTGGGAGAATCTTTGAACCCTTAGAGAGGAAAATGAAGAAGAACGGCGACTACTTCTTACATACAGAATTACAATTCTACTGAACAGGATAGACTCAAAGCAGACTAGCTAATGAGGCATTAGCTCTTCACAACATGTTATTCTACTAAAAAATTCACAAAAGCTGTAAAAACCTGATCATCCATGGTAGCATCGACGTTGTTGGTGCCAATACGAAGCGAATCAAAAACCGAGCTCAAGTCAATAATTGGGACTTTGTTTTCACGTAGCATCTCTCTGTAAAGATTCATCAAGTATTCCACTTCAATTCAGCAGTTTACGCTATCAAGAGCAAAGCGTTCACACCTCAGCTGCATCAGAATAACACCAAGCACGTTACGGCCTTGCGCAAAGTTCGGACAGTTCATAACTGTTTCGGAAGTCAACGGAAATGTTGCAGGAATCTGGAATGACTCAATCAAGTGTACAGCGTAACTGTTCAGCACGACAGTAAACTTAACTGACCCTAATAGTAGTAGCTCCATTCGCTTTCATACTTTCGCACCATTTCTTAACCTGTGCATGTCTGCATCTGAAGGAAAAAAAAAAGAATAAATAGGTTGAAAAAGTATGAAAACGCTGTGTTATGGACGTACCCAGCTCCATAAATACTATCTCCTGGGAAAGCATGCACCAAAATTTTCTTGCCACTCTCAGACAACGCCTGACGAAGCATGACGGACTGAGAGACCTGACAACAAAGTAGGTGACATAAACAGAAGTGCTGCTAAGTAGACGGCAACAATAACGGCGAATTAGAAGCTTTACCTTGGCAAGCAGGGCCTTTTGCATTACTTCGAGCCCTTTGGTGTATCGCCATTCATCAACCTTTTTCTTGTCTACCTGTAAACCCAGAAAGTAGAAACCCGAAATTTTCCACAAAGCGAAGATGCTTAATTAGGCGTGCGGGGTTATTCCAGAAAGTAGTTTGGACGCATACCTAAAGATTTCTAGCCAGAACATAAATTTATTTATTTATTTATTTACGCTGTATAAGACAGACGTTATAAAAACAATGGCACAACTACGATAACATCTACGCAATGTGGTTCAGGATACTTCATTACTACAATGCATGAAAACTGGATGAAACGTGGAAGAAGTCCCATAAAACACCTTATTCCGAGCTAAGTATAGTAGCTTTGGCCATGCGTTTGAAGGATACAAAAGATGTCGGGACAGTTCTAGCCTTACATAAGATATCTCACCTGCTCTAACCGTAAAGGAAGTGGCTCTTAGTGAAGTTTTAGGTGATCTAATAAATGTGAGAAGTTCACTCATGTAAATCCTTCAATTCGTTCTACTTGCAATACTTTGATAGTTGTTCAATAGTAGTCAGGGAGCGTCAGCACGAAATCACGTCGATGTAGCACATCGAGAGCGTATAAGTATGAACTACTAATCCCTTTTTTCGCAGCAACACCTTGACACCCGCCAAATTTTCAGATGAAATAGCAAAACCGCCCTTGCAGAAAAAAAACAAACCCAATCCGTTCGAGCGAAAATATATTCCAGAACCTAAATGCTTAATCTAGCAAAAATAATAGGAAATTAACGTACATTATTAAGCCGAATCACATCCTTGGCGATCTGGCTGAAGCTCTTGTCTCTGTGTTCGCTGAATCCTACTTTACCGTCAAGACGGCGCCCTTTCTCGTCCCGTACTGAAGAATTCAGATGAGATAAATGTAGGCCTTCAACTATAATGGGCGCAAAATACAAACCTGTTTCCGTCAACTTGTCACTAACCGTTCCACAAAGGTCGTGCACTTTCTGGATCTGATAATAATGATCACCACTCTCGTAAATCTTCCCTTCGATCAATACTGGGAACTGCAAATCACCGAGATTAGATACGAAAAAGCAACACTCGTCAAACAAATGCACGTACTGTGTGCTGCGTTGTGAAGATGCTGGAAAACCCGTGGAAGCATATGAAATTCTCTGGATCAATCGTTAAACTGATCGCTGGCGCATCATCAGGCAGAGGTTTGAACTGAAAGGATTAAACGTATGACTATACTAAAAATACATATTGATCACTACCAACTAACTGGAATGTCCATTGGGTTGTTGTTGGGTTTCATCACAAACCTACGGCCACCGCCTCTTCCACCACGACCTCCACGCATCATTGGGAAGCCACCGCGAGGCATTCCACTTCCAAACGGCATGTAGCTCATATTTTTCTTTAGACCTGAAAGAAAACACAAATGCCACATTAGTTTTACCATAAAATCCACCCTAGAAAACCTGACCAGAGCTCGAAGATGTTCCACGCTTGTTACCCGTTTCAGATTTCCCCGCGTGGGATTTACGCGGATGCTTGTTACCCTTTTTTGGCGAAATGATTTTCAGTACAGAAATATCGGGCTTGTCTGACGATGCACGGCTACTCTTCCCAGGCTTTTGGTCGTCTGAAAAGTAACTGTTTTGAAAGCTAGCAAAGTCAAAAAAAAAAAGAGGAACACATCAACCTGAGCGCATTTTAGCCCACTCCCCTACCTAATACCACCTACATCTAATTGCGATATAAGTACATGTTTTCGACGATCCATGTGTGACCGAAGAAACTTAAAAACTGGTAAAGAAGATGAAGCCAATACCACTTTGAGGTGCGTCCTCAGCCTTGAGCACTTGTGAACTTGATGATGACGATTCAGTAACACTCTGACGAGAAGAAGACTTGGTCTTCTTGGTCTTCAGCGTGTTCTTGGTTGACTGCGTGCTTTTAGCCTGCAAATAACCTCTTGGATATTAGGTGAATGTATAACAAATTTCCTCCTCACCTTCGCGACACGTGAGTCGCTCTTTGGATGTCGGGCGGAACTCACACGAGGAAATACCGCACGACGATTCTTAAAAAATAGATGGTGAGCATTGAAAAAACGCTTCATAGTGATTATTTAGCGCATTGACGGAAGAAACAACTATTCCTTAGGTGTGGAACTTGTATCGATTTCTTCATAACATATCCAAAGAAAATTCCATTAAAGCAACTTATCAATTTAAAAGAAAAACGAAACCTACCACAAACGAGTGATCCCGCGAATACACCGGCTTAGTGTAACCTGGGAATGCCGGATTGTATTCGTCTTGCAAGTAATTGTACTGCAAAAGGAGGTACTTTCATAAAAAAACATGCACGAAGAAAGAAAATTTACGCCACCTGCTGCTGCTGATAGTAACTGGATGACCCTTGAGTGTGGTGGAGCGAAGGATAATCCGGATTGTACCCAAATGGGACCGTTTCCTGACGGTTTCCGTACGGATTGTTGTACGGATTACTGAAAAACTGTGAAATCACTTACTACGCTCAGCGGCATCTACACACATGTCTGTTCCAACACCGATTCGACTTTGAACGCTTTTCTTTTTAGGACCAACAGTGTGGAATGTTCTATCTAATCAATATTAGTGTGACGCTCAGTCAAAGGAAGAACATGGGCAAACGTGTTCAGCAAGTTCGTTCCTTACTGGTCCACAGCGTTACTTTTCACAAGCGGTACTTCAATATATACTCTGTTAATAGAGCTGAGAATAACACAGCCCGTAACAGCGTAATACAGTGTAATACGCCAATTTCACAGCCTATGTGCCTTTCCCTACTTGCTGTCATCATATCCTGAATTACTGCTAGAAGGATACCTCTATCAACAACCGAGAGGAGGATAGTAGCAAGTGCGGGAGGTCACCTTAGGCCTTGAACTAGTGGTGTTACACTGCTCAGGCTGCTCCCCGGCGCAGTTTTCAACACACAAGATCGGTACTCACAGTAGTCTTCATTCATCCATCTTTAAGCGTGCAGCACGAATGCATAGAGTAAAACCCTGGCAGCATCTCCTCCCAGCTGCTATCTTCCCCTCAACTGCTGCCATCTTTGCCAGCAGCAACTGCTACTAAAGGAACAAAAGCTTGAGCAGTAATTGAGAGGAGGATGGCAGCAACTGAGAGCAGTTGCTGCTAGGGTTTCTACTCGACACATTACGCCGTTCTAGCTGCGTTCGGGCTGCGCAGGCATCAGAGATGATGCGTTCGTCAACGCTGCTGCGACGAGGTCTAGCTGCGATGGTTGGGTTGTGTGGACCTTCACTTGGACCTTAACGGTTATCACCCCTCCTAACTGCATTTAGCGCATGTCATGGCGCGTCAGAAAACGCTTCGCCTTGGCGCTGCGGTGCTAACAAGTATAGCTGTAGAAAAAGCAGGACAAAAGAAACGCCCAATCTCACACAAGCTTCAATGCATTGCATAACCCGAACAGCTAGGCCTTATCGTTAGCTACGTCCATTCCAACTACATATTTTTCCAACTACAGCGAGTGTTTGCACAACTACTGATCCCATCTCAATCCAGAACTGATTCATCTCCTTCAACTAAATTAAAACGAGTCCGGACCAATGTTGGAAGAGACACGTGCCACATAACCATTACGTTCTCGTGAAACCGAATTTCCGGGTAACGGACAATAGATCTCAACGTGAACAGAAGCATGGAATAGGAAAAGACAGAACATGTCAGATGCTGACCTCAGTGAACTGCTAGTTTTCCAACTAACAAAACTGCCTCGATAATTAGAACTCATGACGCATCAACTATATGTTCGGACGAGATTGTACCCAAACACTGGAACGAAGAGCATTGTTGAGTCTTTTGAGCACAGAATCTCAAGGCAGAGCACTGTCACAAGCTGTCAGGACCGAAAAAAGCAAATGAGATTAGGATTTCGCGCATCTTCAAGAATAAAGACGCAGCGCGCCAGCCACGCGGTAATCGATCCGAGCGATAATTTGGAATGGAGCGCGAAATTCTTAATTAGGTGCTCATTGGGCAGTTCACTTGTGGAGAAGGCATTCAGACTCAACCATGCTTAGCAGTAGCATATGCTGACAAGGAAGGCATATAATAAGACTAGGAAATATAATAGACAGTTGAGATAAGAGAGATATGCTGAAAAATCTATTCCTTTTTGAAATGCTCTATTAGAGAGTTGTATAACACATTTTCCGAGCTGCAAAGGTCTGAATCACACAACCAACGTAAGAAAACAGGAAATTTCAATGCATAGCACATGGTGCTTCATACGATGACATAGTTGGAGACCTGTCAAGCTCCATAAACTCCTTTTATGGCTAGATATCTAGCTAGTCCACTCAAAGACTCAGGGAACCTATATTTAAGCCTAGCACGAGAGCAAATGATGTGACTAAACTAGAGCAGCAGCAGGAATCGCAACCACCGTCCTTTTGGACAACAAACCATCCCAAATCTCCCAGGATTGGCCGCCGCGCGACGATTCCGCACGCAAAATTCGCCGCGCTCGCCGTGCGCGGCAGAATGGGAACAGTTGTCCATATCAAAGGCGTATTCAGTACTCACAGAGTACTTGCTAGGCAAATTTGCATTTGTGCTTTTGATGCAGTGGTTTATATGAGTGTTAGAAGTGTATCAATCCCATCGTATAATAATATCCAGAAGTGTCACTATCCATAATGCTTGTTTCAAAGCTGAAGTTCCATGAAAGCTGAATATCCGGGCATAAAATAGTTTTTTTTACCCTAAATGGCAAACCACTAAGTTTTGGCGTGTTAAACTTTGGAACCACATGTTTTCACGCGTTACTTTTTCATCTAAGTCCTCATCAACCTGAATCCCAATAGGAACGGAGTATAAACGAGTTTGAAACGCTCGTGCATAACTGTACTTTTTACCGTTTCGAACCATTATTTTTCTAGCTTTGATATCTGAACGAAAATTTCAATAGTTTCAAGTTTCATTGGGACTTTCTAATACAGAGGACATTCGAACAATCAAAAATCCGACTTTTTGATTGTTCGGGTCATATCAAACGAATATTTGAAGGAAGGAAATACGAATAGCAATTAGTTTAAGCGTTTCGTCCCAATTCATTGCTGCGATATGCGTGTTAAATCGGTATCTTTGATCTTTGTTTTTCTTCTATATTCCCCTTACAGATGGTAGAAATAATTTACGTATTGCAGTTTACAAGATGATGAACGCAGAGCTTCTAGAGAGAAATTTTGGTGTTCAATTCCCTGAGGAACTGGATGGAACGCTCGATCTGCAGGTACAACAGCTATTTCTATTTGTTTTTGTTTAGATTTATTAGAGAGGATTCTGTGTTATGAGATTTTGGATTGAATATTTTCCTTGTAAAATCAGTTCTATAATAGCAGCATTCAGAATGGAGCTGCAAACTGCTGCAAATTCAATCGTTGGGGTACGCTGGTGGCTGTTGGCAGTACGGACGGCCGAATCTTCATTTTTGACTTCGTCACGAAAGGAATCGTAAAGGTGTGTTAATAGAATAGTTAACTAATTCTTTGGGTCAAGCCTCATTTTCACCTCCTACTCCATTCGGCTCATTACTGTGAACTTCTTAGTTCGACTTTCTCTTAAAATCCGGAGTCACTTCTACCGCGATGGTATAATCTGTTTCAAAAACGATGATGGTTGGGTATTTGTGCCTGAGATCACGGCGCTATTCCTCCCCCCCCCCCACTCCCCTTGTCTCTTTCTCTGATATATGCACAACTATGTTCTAGAGTGAACTTGTGTATGTACACACGGCTGAATGGTCGAATTAGGCAGTCCTTTGAAACCATTCACCATAAATGTTTCTAATTTGAAAGAACTCTTCGATAAGACTAAAATTTAGACCTGGACAGCTCATGCTCTGCCCGTATCTTCTCTGTCATGGTCCCGTAACGGACGAAAGTTACTCACTGCTTCGGCTGATACGACTGTTGCCGTGTGGAACGTTATTGAAGGAGCTTGTATGCATCGACTGAAGTATTCTGCAATGGTCACTTCTGCTGTGTTCAATCCAAGGTGGTCTTTTCACACTTACTTTTACCCTCTTATTATGCAGCATTTTCCTGCCAATATGGCAAGAGACTTAAGCTAGTCGAAGAATATGAATGAGGATTTCATGGCAAAATAAAATGTCTTGAAAAGCTTAATCTGTGAATAATGTCACAGAAACGACAACCAAGTGCTCGTACTTCAACTAAATTATCCACCATGTCTGGATGAGCTCGAGCCAAGGTCCCAACGGATTATTACCAACGACATACCTGGTGCCGTGGAAGATGGAGTCTCAGCCATAGCTTTCGATCGCAGAGCTAACTACCTCATTACGGGGACGAACAAGGTTTGTCGAAATGATATATTTCCGTGCAACTTGTTTTGGAACCTGTTCAACTGCCTGCCTTTGTAATTTTAACCGAGATAACGAAAGAGCCCTTTTTTCAGGGAAAGCTTGTTGTATACAATGCAAAAACTTTAAAGATGGTCTCTTGGGGGAAACAGAACAGCGTTCAGCAAGTGAGTCGCTCATGGATTACACAGTTGATACAAAATTTAGATTACCCTTGTGATTAGCTCCTTTTTTTAAATATACATTTTACTTTTGCTCACTTGCAGATCAAACAAATTGTGGTACCGCGGAGAGGGAACTTCATTATTACAAATTCACAAGATCGTATCATTCGAACCTTCGATTTGGATGACATTTTGGAGTGCCACAACGGGTCCACTATAGAGCCAAAACATCGTGTTACTGATATTGTCAACAAGGTAGCCTTGGTTCTGCATTCTGTTCTGATTCTTTCTGATGGACTTATCATTTTTTTGAAATTCATTATGATCCTGACAGGCTTCGTGGAAAGCAGTGTGTACGGATAGCGAAGGTTACTACATTTGTGGTGCAAGTACGAAAGCTCATTCGTTGTATGTGTGGGAAAGAACGACCGGAACTTTGATCAAAATTTTGCACGGTACAAAGGTGGGTGATTGTCTCATTTCTCACCATAACTTTCCCGTGATACTCGAGCAAAAATTGATTATTTAGCAGTGCAGACGAATTTTGGTTATTGTCGAAATAGTTATTCCTGATATATGTGTTGTGATATATGTGTTAGGTTTTTCTTTCATTGAAATGGCTTGAAATTGGTTAGCCGCTCAGTCTATGTGAAATTGAACGTTTTGTGAAACAAACATGTACATTTCCAGGGAGAATGCCTCATGGATGTTCAGTGGCACCCAATTCGACCAGTTATCCTATCAGTTGCTAACGGAATAGTATCAGTATGGACACAAGTGAGGAATTTGCTGTATTTCTACCTGCTTTGTTCTAGGAACAGTATAATAAGGACTCATTCAGGAATAATGTTATCCCTCTTTAGGCTCACGTCGAGAATTGGTCTGCGTTTGCACCAGAGTTTACAGAATTGGAAGAAAACGCCAAGTATGAAGAGAAAGAAGGTGAATTCGATTTGGAAGACGAGGATGCTGAAGTTGATGATAAGGCAAATGCTCAGGTTGGTTCTAAAAACTTTGGTTTAGGAAATACAAGTTTACTGTGAGCTACTTCCTGACATTCCTTGTATAGTTTGTGTGTATTTCTGAGATTTCGTGTTTTTCAAGGATTCTGACGAGGAGATCATCGACGTAGAATCTTTGAAGCCGAACGAAATCCTGTGCAGTTCTGACGAGGTGATTTTCCACATAGTTTTGATGGTTTTTTTGTGTTCGGCCAATCTGCTTGTCTTCAATCTTACTTTCTTTCTATAGTTTTGTGACGAAAACTGTCACCCGTTGTTTTCAATTTTGTGAAAATTTTCTCTGCATAAATTCATTTTAGGAAGACAACATAAATGCGTTACTTCCTGATGTGACGTTAAAAACAGGTCCGCTATGGTTCCTGCCCATTACTCCGGAATGTGATCCAGCTGAGGCTCTACCTTTGCCAGGAGGACATTTCACTGGTAGTGGCTTATTCAGTGTATTAAGCGAAACCAGATCATTCTGAACCGTTTTTTTTTAAATGAAAAGCTTTCAATTCAAGAGGCTAGAACATTAAAATTATCAATTCTTCGAATCATATGCGGTAAATACAACTAAAGACTCGTAGTTGCATCTGAGTCGTTGCGATTGTTTGCTCGCGTTTAACTGAAGTTTCTAACCCTACCATTCGTGCGCAAGTTTGTTTCGAATAATTGGGTAGTACAGTCATAACTGTTCATTTTGAAGTTCCAGATGGACGTCGCGCATCAAGCCATATCCTCAGCGTGCTTGAGGAAGAAAGTCGGAAGAGAGCGATGCCAGAACCCATTGGAAAAGTGCCAATGAAAGGTCGAAAGATCAAATAGGGTGGTCAACTAGTCATTTGTTTCTAAAATATGGACGGCAAGCGTGTGAGTTTGTGGAAATCTGGAGATGTTGTATATTATTTTGTGGTACTGGTCATTTGTACATAATTTTGAAGGCTGCGTATTCGTTATCGTGCCCGAATTGTCATTTTCTGCCTTTGCAATAGTTCCTCACATGCTTGACTTGATCTCTACTGCTTTTGGTACAACCTTGTTTGCATCAAATCTGTATATATACTTATCTTTGCTGAACACAGATTGTATATTTTTCTCTATTCTTTACTTCATTCATAATAACATATTCTCCGTGAGACAAATTAACCTAGTTGTAGTTATCATAAAGTTTTTTTCTTGAGATAATTTGAATGCACTGCACGCTATTTGGCGGCAAAATATTCGTAGTAAAACCTCGGCTAGAGCAATTAAGCGTGAGGTGACAGGGGTAGTACGGAGTAGTATTAGGTATGTAAAAATTTTTTGCTCTCTACCGGTAAGCAGTTGTAATAGTTATTCTCGCAAATGCATCGTAAGCGCTGCTTAGTTTTGCTGGTGTGGCATCTGTCAATCATATTCAGGACACATTTGTTTTGGTTCGCATCGTCATCTTTGTGTTTTACAGCTACAATTTTCGCGACATTTGGGCCAAATAAGCGTTATTTGTCACAGTAACCCTACCGTAACCCTGCAAAAAGGAGTTACGGCACGAATTGGATACGATATTCGTGTTCAGCACCTCAAATAACCCCCTGTACAAAGTTCCGGCGGGATTTTTTTAAAGGTCTTGGGGCCCCTAATGTGATGTGGTGCCTTTTTGGCGCATTTCACAAAAGGCGTCAAAAACACTTTGCCTGCTTTGCGAGATACGCTGCCCCATGCGACTTATTCACCAGACTGTGCCCCGTAAGACTACTATTTGTTTTGGTCGATGTCCCACGGGCTTTCCGAGTAGCGCTTCTATTCCTTCGAAGATGTCGACAAATGGGTGAAGGAATGGATCGAGTCGAAGGACAAGGCCTTGCACCACACACCGCTGCGGCATCGCAAGAAAATGGGAAAAAGTTATAGCTAACGATGGCCAATACTTCGATTGATGTATCTGCCTTGTTTTTTTTTCAATGGAGACTCAAATTTGCTTGAAAAGGGCGGGGAAGTTTCCACATACCTGTAGATATATGCGTATTGCGTCCTATTCTTCATCATATAGACGCACGCGCGTCAGTCGCACGCTTCCAATATAGATTGCCTTTAGTAGTGTGCAGTGTAACATCAGAGTGATCAAGCTCCCGATCTTGCGATCCCGCAAGCCGACGAAAGCCAGGTGAGGCGAGCCCAAGAGGCTACTAGTTCGGGGAAACTCTACACCGTAATTTATCCCTTGCTCTCGCGCATCCCCGGGTCTAGGTAGCGGCCGCGCCTCAGTCCTCAACCCCTACGCTAAAATCCTTTCACGGGGCTTTGTTAGTTGCCTTCTAGGTTTGTACAGAGCTGTGTACTTGTATATAGTTTGTACATAGTATAGTCCTAGTTTTATTTAGCCTTACCCTATTCCTATATCTTTTTGTGAAGCGCGTTAGGAAATTTTATCTATACTTCCCGAGCATTCCTTGTAGTCAGACGGTCCTGATGTCGTAAGTATCTAGTAACCCCTGTTCGTTTGCCCATTTATCCGCATCTGTGTTGTCACGTGGGGTATTAAAGAAAACCCCGGGTTTTTAGCATCATTAATCCTATTTCAGAACTAGTGACACAGGAACTCTAAGTTCTATGGGTGACTGGGTACCGAACAAGTGCACGGCTGCCGTAAGCTTGTCAGACAGGTGGTGCGTCCGCGTCACACAGGCAAGGGCACTAAAAACCCGGGAACCGGGACCACAAATGTCCGTTCTCGGTCTGGCCAAGGGGTTATCCCTTTGCCAGGCCGAGAACTTTGTTCGTTCGCCCACAACGAAGTAACTGGATTTAGTCATAAGTTGTTTACGATGTTTATGGGCAGTATAAACCTACCACTCTAACTATCTGTAGCTTTACTGGATGCGTGTAGCGTGATGGCGAGAGGCGCCACTGCTGCGCGCACGGTCTATGATTCGATCCTGTGTGGGGCCAGACAAGCCTTTAATCTTCCCGAGTCGGTTGATACAGGATCTATCGGGAGGAAAGAAAAATTGAATCGACAAGTAGGGTATAACAAAGGCCGGATAAAAATCGAATAACTCAGTGATGCAATCGAATAATTTTTCTAAAAACTTAGGAATCAATTCAAAATATTCCCATATTTGAAATGAAGACAGCCCTACTGTTTTTCTGTGTCTTCCAAAGCTGCACAGCTCTCTATTTTTTCGCATTTTCCCATTCAAACTGGAATATTCAAATTCGAATACATCTAGTGCAATATTCAGTTGTCAGTAATTCCTTTCTGCCAATGATGTCATGAAGCAGGCACCTTGGAGGCCAGTCACGCAACAGTGCAGTAATTGCGTCAGGCATTTTTCATTCAGTATTTTCCTCTGGAAAATTCCCATGGTTAGCAGTTTTCCTGCTCGCTTTGCTAGGCAATTCTCCACGGCATCGCTAATTATAATCCTTATCAAATGCGGTGACGCTTAACAAGTGTAGAATCGTGACTGGAATGATAATTGAGGCATAATTGGAACCGACCCAATCGTTTTGAGGTATTTCCATAGAAACGCTACCCCCCCGGCAGCGACAGCTCAGCTGTGTCTCAGATAGCACAACCGTAGACATTTGTCTTAATGAGCTCTATTGTCCTCGGGATCGTCTGGTGTACGGATTTTTTGAACGTCAACATCGTTACTTCACATCGCCACGGTGGCTGACACAGTTTTCACTAAAATGTCCACATTTTCTTGATATCCGGCTTTTTTCTGTTTTTTTAAGGAGATCCACTCCTCACCGTCGGTTTTTCCCTTCCCTGATCATTGAATTTGCGATGTGCCTTGTTTGTTTTGAGTTTTCTTTGCAAGAATCATCACCAAGCATATAATAAGAATTCTTTGTTTATCTACAGTGAAAAACACCATTGAATACCTCTAATTTCATCCATCATTATCTAAGATGCGAAAGGAACCACAGAATGCTTGACTTTCCCTATTTCCTGATTGAATATTGGACCAGTATCTGCAGAAGTCTTTAGAACGTTGGCGATATTTACATTCCTCATGCTAAAGACAAGTTTTCAGCTGGAATGGGGCTATGTAAATCTTCTATAAAGCTTTGTAAGGATATGGGTAAGACAAAAAGGATCCATTGTTGCTAGAGTTCTCCTGATAATTAAGATTTCTAGAGTTTTCGAAGAAGTCTTCTCGCTTATTAGCTAGTGCATTCTCCTTACGGAGATTTTCATAATTTTTCTTATGTTGTTTTGTTTAATTCTCGTTACCATTCGCATATTTTTCTCAACAATTAATTTTTGGAATGATGACTACATTAGATATAAAATTCGCAGGTAGGAATTAGGCGACACTCCAAGGGCAAATGATTTGCGTAAGATAAAGAACTTTATGAAAAGAACACATTTAGCGCTAGAGTGTTTTTTTAGTCTAATTTACATTGCTGTAGTGATACAAATTTGATACTTTTACAAATTTTAAGAAACTGCAGGGGCAATTTTTCACAGCAAGTCATCCGTCAAGCGGAGTCCCATCATTTCCCTGTTCATCCCTCTTTATCTCTCTTCATCACCTTTTTTCATCCATAGTTTCATCTACTCAAGCTTGTTCTTTTCCTGAAGTCTGCATAGTTTTTATAGCAAAACAACGAGAATACACGAACCTGCAGTAGTTGGGACACGCTCGCACGCGCTCCATCACATGCAACATGGCATTCTAGCTGTCTGCGCATCCACACATCTCATCGGTTTCGGAGCCCCCATTCACACCTGCTTTCCGTTCCAGCCTAAGTAAACAAGTGGTCGAGTGGCTACTTTGAAGAGAGCGAAAAGGTTGCGGTTTTGCCAGATTTCAGAGAACGGAAGCTTTTGCTGAAGCGAGACTCCGCATCAGATATCATTTACTGCTTTTTGCGTAACTTCTTGCTCTTCATCCGCAGCAGATTAGTCTTTATTCTGTTTCTAGCAAAGCTATGACTTATCTTTTGCGAAGCTAACATCTCAGTGGATTTAGTTTTTTTATGCGTGCAAAAGGGCACGGTGATGCATGCGTTCAGTCTCATCTGCACATTCGCGGAAAGCGTTCTGAGAGTATTGTATCTTGTAGCTTTACCCTTTTTTGTTTAATAGGCAGCTGAGTTATTGTATGTTCGACCTTATGTGAGGTAGAGGAGGCGTCAATCGTTATTGCACATCTAAAAAAGCGGCCGCACCGCGTGCGACACCTACGCAGTGCGGTAGACCAACTGGGCGCTGTAGTTCTCGGGCGTGATCGGAATTGCTGCTGTAGTTGGATACACTACTGTGAAGGAATTAGAGGGGAAGAAAGAAGCAAACAAGCGAACCAGCAGTTCCGATTACGCTCGAGAACAATAACACTCAGCTGGTCTGCCACGCCGCATCGATGGTGCAGTGCGGCATCGTTTTCAGGTGTGCAGTACAGAGATGAGCAGACTGTCCGTATCCGGTTGACTGTTATGCCGTTTCCGTCCATTTTGGCCTATCCGTTGTCGCAGCGGATAATGATGGTAGAGATATGGCCAGAAATAGTGGCTTGATTTCGCAAGTTTTCAACAGAGAGGAGCGTCCATTTCAAGAAGAGTCGTAGTATTACGCACAATGTCCAGAAAAGGCGATTTCGATTCTTGAAGCGAGATGGGAGAAGGTGATGCAGACTTGTCCTTGCCTAGAAAGAGATGCTCTTGCTCAGGATTTCTGAGTTCTCCGACAATGTGAGACAATATCCTCGGAACCATTATCTACCTCTAAGATCATCAACAACGCTTACTGATGTTGTGGCCACAAGTAAAGTTGAAACTGATGACCTCGCAGCTCACCGATAAGCGGTGTCTTCTTCCTCTCAAGATTCATTCCGCCTGTTCATTTAACCCTACTCTTTTCATCAAATTTTTACTCTATTAATCAAACAGCGTTTGGAAGTTAACACGATCAGTCAGTATTTCAGTCAGTACTAGAAGGTTTGTCAGAATTCTAGTTATATTAAGCAAAGCATCAGCCTATTTGAGGTCACCGGAAAAAAAAACCCGGCGTTGTTGTCGATGGGTTCAGAAAAGAGACCTTGGCGAGGCCAGTCTTCGTTGTGGGGACCTTTATACCGAAAACTTCCTGGATACGTATCATCTTATGCAACTAGTGTGCCAGTCAAATCAGTTATGGAATATCCGAATATCACTGGGCACCGTTGTTTTCGTGGAAAACTCTAGGTACTATATCGATATCTCGTTAAAATGAAGTCATGCTCAGCGTCATCGTGAGAATGACGGATTTTGACGGATAAGAGGGTGGAGATGGGCTAATTCTTATCCACAGTATTCAGGTCGTATTTCCCACTCTTAATATTGAAAAGAAGGTGGTTTTTTGCAGCATATGGAACACTTATCCGTTATCCGGTCATTTTTAGCCAATCCGTTATCCGCACCGTTATCCTGGTCGTGGAAAATCTCGCTCATCTTTGGTGCAGTAATGATTAACTTCCCCTACTTTTCACTATGTCTTAGTTTTGGTTTCTCACAGAATACACCTAGTTTTTGCATATAGGGGTGATTTCAGACACTTATCACGATTTTCAGCACTATTTTTGCTTGACGCTGCCATTTCTCTGCCACAATTCCGAAGTATCCTTCCGTGGTTGCGAATCATCCGCGTCGGAATTCCGAGCTTCTGTGGACCATTTAGCAGATTTTTCCTGTAACATCATGTTGGCCAAGCCTTCTGACCATGATATCGATTTGGATTGGTATTGCTCGTTTCAAAAACGACGACGGTTGAATGTTTGTGCCTATGCTCTTCATTTCTCACCTCCCTCTCCCGATACGGCACTATTTCTCACGTTCTCTTTGTCTAATGTCTTCACAACTATGTTCCTCGGTGAAAACACTATGTATAGCCTAAGCTCGTACACTTTCCTTGTAAGGCCACCCGTAGGCCCAACCTATCGATTGCCGAATGGGCAGATGTGGTCAAAATCAGATCACAGCCGCCATCATGGGTACGGTGCGCCTGCGTGCCTGTACTCAGCAACGAACGCTGCACCACTGTCCTCATTAGCTGGAAGACTCATTTTCACGTATTTTTGCCTTCATTATACATTTCTTTTTTTCCATTATTTGTTCACCTAGTGAGATGTTGTAATATCGCCTTATTTATAGCATTATGTTAGGTCCCTGCACTGCACTTGCCAGCTCCTGCAATGTTATGGCTTGCTACTTCTTAGGAACTCAATCTATTGTGGTGAGGAAGGCAATTTAATTAAGCTAATCAATCCGTATTCCCACGTAGTGCTCTATTTCCTTGGAAAAAGCGACACATTTCACCTGGATGTAAGGGTGATAATTAAGAGAATGAATGGTTAGGTGCAGCTTTAGTGGAATTAGTCATTTGCAAACACGAAAAACATATTTTCGTTCTTTCTGCCTATCTTTTTGAGGTGCTGAGCGATGCAGAGCCAGTTAATTTATTTACTTATTTACTTATTTGTTTTCCACTGCCACTTTTGATGTACCAAAAACAAATATATGGTATTTCTCTCTTAGTGACTCTTTATCACTAGCTGAAGGTCCACCCTATCAAGCAGGTAGAAGCAGCATCCCATCTCAGGATCGTTTCTGAGATTTTGATATGAGAGAAATCTCCAGGAGTTGCTGATCATGGTGATGTACGTGACTCTGTGCAAAACTAATGAAACCCAGATCCGAGCCTCAATTTCCGAGGAACTCGTGGGCGGAGGCGGGGGGGGGTGAGTGAGATTTCTGGTTAGCGCATTTACGACAGATTATATTCTGAGAAGATTCGTACTCTTCGTGAGAGCGCCTCATCATCCACTTCCCAACAGTACTGGAAACCAGCAAAAAAAAAACTCTATGATGCGGAAGTTCCATAGTCACCCTTGGCTCCGCCCACAGACTCCCCAAAACGTGAGGATCGAAAACAGGTTTCATGGCAGTTTTGCAGCGGACCAAGTGCACTATCGTGATTAGCAGCTCCCGTAGATTCTATTTATATGAAAATCTCGAAAACGATTGGATGAGACAGCGATTCCGGAACATGCAAGCATTGGCTGACGCACATTCAGTGGATTTCGCAGTTGGTACAACGTCTCGGCTGAGGCTTTTGCATAATCTTTGCATGGAAAGATATACGATCGTAAAGTAGTACTGCGTCACTGTGATTTGTTAGAGAGGAAGATGAGTTGGATGATTGGTTGTTTGAACTATGAACTGATCCAATTACCAACCGACGCCATGGCATATGTGTCGTCACAGGAAGGTAGTAATAACAAAGCACTGCTGCATTCACTCAATCACCACCAGGAGTATTTATTACTGGTTTGGAACAATTCAAGCGTCATACAGCTACCACAATCATCTTGAGCATCCCTTCTGTTCTGTTTCTCCTTGCCTTGTTTGCAGCAGTTTGAAATCTTGAGCTACATAGTTTTCACTTCTCTTCAAATTACTTCTATCATAGTTTGACTGTATTTCTGAACAAAACCCGATAATAGCGGCAACTTTATCTTGGATTACGTTCCGATAAACGGCTTTGGTTACAATCTGAAATGAGCGAATTGGCAAGCATACTACACTGCGACCAACTCTCGTGAAAACATCGTCCCCTTTTTTACCCAGCATTGTTTGTTCTAAATATGTTTGATGAAAGTCAATAATGGGTGCTAACAGTGTATTGATGTTCGTACGTTACAGCATTGAATCGCTGATACTCGTCCAATTTTTCTTATGATATTTTGTCGATGTGTCACTTGCCAAAGTGAGGAGGAAAGAAGTGGTATGAAACTTATGAGCCTTCATGCCACAGCCAGGCACTTCAACTTTCGCCATGGTTGCGACCCCAATGCTCGATATCTGGGCCTGTTTTCCCACTATTTTTCCAAATGTCGGATTAAAAGCTCACTCTTTGAGTACTACTACGCCCGGAAGCTTCTGATCCTTTCCTTCTGTTCCGTCATTCTCATCATTCACACTGATGTCAAACACTGAATACGTTATAAAGAACATCCGACTTCCAGAAAAGCGACAAACAATTATCTGTGTGGAGCGTTATACCTAGAGTGAGTGGCTTCGACGGGACCTGCAATTGGTAGATTAGTTGAACCGACCAGTCATAGAACTTGGCCGCACCCCCTATTCCAGGAATAACGCACCACAGCCACAAGTACGTTTGGTTCAAAGGGGATCAAACTTTTCCCATTACCTTAAGATTTGTTGAGTGTGCTCCAGAAAGCAAGCAAGCAGAAAAAGTCGAATTCTACTTCTACCGTGGAGCCTCCATCGCAAAATTCTATAGATAGACTCCGGCTTGTCCAGAATGGCAAAACTTGCTTAGCAGTGCAAGTAAATAATTTTGAATGGTCAAGGCAGAATTATTTCGATGGTTAGGAGTTAGTTCCAAGGGTAATTTTTCGCTTAAAAAAACTAAAAAAAAACAGCAGGAGCTAAAATTGGGCCCGTTGAATGAGCAGAAAGTCAACTTCAAATTTTTCTTGGACTTCCACCTCCTCGTTTACCCACATTGGAGTCGATAAAGCACCAGATGCCATCAACGACTCTATCAAAGCGATCCCTATAGGTAAAGCTTAGAGACGATTTTGTGGAAGGAATGGACATTTCCGGCTTGAAATATTGTAGGAAAACCTTTCTCCTCCTCGTAACCGCCACATTCTCTCGAATAAGTGGAAATGGTTGTGATTTGTAGCACTTTTAAATATCTTGTTCGTATTATTGCTTCTGGAATACGATTCCATTATTCAATTCTGTAAATAATTTTGAAATAATATATACAATTTTATAGTGTTGCTCTCTTCTATGCTCTAAGAATCGTCAATGAATGAAATGAAGGGGCCATCCCACGTGGAGTAATTACAAGGTCCCTTTTCGCCCGTTCCAGACAGATTACTGTTTTGCCATTGCACTATGTAGTATGTAATAATCGTCTTACGCCAAATAATAAGACATATGCAGAACTTGCTTATTAATTCAGAAAGTAATTCTTGTTATTTATCAGTACACAAATCATTATAGTTATGAAGTTCTACCAAGAACTAAGGCACTCAGCTTCACTTCCCACCTAGAAATGCTATTTTTGGCTTATTTCAATTTTAAATCACCTATTCACTGTCCAAGGTAAAAGATCTACGTAGTTTCTTTCTTTTCATACCTTTTCTGCGATATTTATGACTAATGAATAACAATTTTCTTTCATGAAGTCCTAGACTCCACACTTCTGGCTCATAGTCGTTTTACACCTTTTGAAGCCACCTTCTACATTGCCCGTTGCTAAGAAGTTGGTTTTTGTCATTTTTTTTTTCAAAAATTGAAAAATGTTCCGCTGAAAGTAATTCCACCTCGTTGTATGGTTGCCATAATGATAACGTCATTGTGTTAGGTCGACAGATAGATATAAGGTGAATAGATATGACCTTCGTTTCTTTTATTTGGTTAGGCTTTCCTTCAAGTAGATCACTGCTTGCATTTATCAACAGGATTTCTATTCTGGGCAATGTTTTCAGCATTTACATGGAAATAGTTAATCCACTTACTTTCTCCCTCTAAGTTACTCCATAAAAAAGCCCTAGTTGCATTATTTACTACATCCTGCATTGCCGGAACCTAGTCTTTTTTTAATCGAACGATTTTCTTCCATACCTTTTTTTTCTCCCTTTTTTTCTCTGTCATCTCATCATTACTGAACTTCTATTTAATTTTTATTATTTTTTCCTATTAAGGAGTTTTACCTTTTCTTTTGCTTTTGCTGTTTGCCATATGCCTGTTTTTGTTCTTCTGAAATCTGTTTTGTATGGCACACCCAAGGGTGTGTTCAAATAGATAAATAAATAAAAGCAAATAAAGCAAGTGTTCAAGTGACCCTACCATCGAAGTTGGCTTAAATTCTTTTCCTGGATTTCATTATGATATTCTGCAAGTTTCCACGAATTTTCTGTGAGAAGTTCTTTTGGACTTTACATTTTCTTTCTGCGCAAAATAAGAACCCGTTGCTTCAGCCTTCATTGTGCCTTGTTCAGAAATAGGCCTCTACAGGCCATTCTGGAAGTTTTGCTGGGTCGATCCCAGTCTCTCCAATTCTTCCATGACTTTCTTTAAATGGTTACGCAGTAATTTACCAGCCACGACCACATAGTCCGGCTCATCTCTTGCTCTACGATTGAAGGTGAACTGAAAAAATTGTGAGAAAACTGCTTGGCGTCACTTCTCGATATTTATAGCTTCCACGTAGGTCATAGCGTCAAAAATTCACTTGTACTACCCAAGCATGGAAATTCAGGCGTCATTCGGTTTAAATTAGGTACGCTCGCCTTCCCACTGGTGCGAGAATTGTAGTCTCTCACATGTTCATACGTCAAAACATTCTCATCGTCGGGTTGCGTAAGCTGTGCTTCGCAAAAATATGGCATGTGGAATTTTGTTTTTTATTCGAATTATTCGCCTTCATTTCTTAGATATTTCAAATTCCATGCGTCTAATTTTTTTGCATTTTTTGAACGTGCTGGATGATTCTTTTAAAACGGGCTTGTAGTACATCCAAAATTTCAATTTCTTCAATCTTCGCTAATGTAAGAATGTTAATTGGAGGATGAGCGCTGTGAGTTCATCTTCTAGATAACGTTTTTACAGTGCCAGTAAATCATTCTTGCATGGTGGACACCACGCATCTGGTTTGCCGCGCTGCGCCACGTACGCGATGCGGCAGGCTAGCTGGATGGTGTGGTTGTTTAGCGTTGCCGGTGTTGATGTTCTGCTTACGTTTTTATCCAGGGATTTTGTAATGAAGACGAGACACAAGTAAAACGGTGGAAAACATGATCCGAAAACTAGTATGCCGCGCCGCGCGGGTGGTGCGGCGCGACAGAGCAGACAGGCGTCGTTCTGTGATGCATGGTGGTGGCTGATCGAAATTGCATGTTTCTTTATTTTTAAATTTATTTGTTGGCATTATATGTTTCTTTTTTTCTCTGAAATTTACCTATGCTAGGGACAACTTTCCCTAATGGAACAGAATCTACATAAAAGTGCTAAGTAAGTTCTATGGCCTTTTTCCATCTATGACCTATTGAGCTTCAGAAAATGTTTTGTTCCAGGGTGTATTCTATTATGTTTTCCCCGAAAGAGTTTGAAAGCGATAATTTACTTCACTTCACGCACTAATTATCACAAAATAACCCATGGGAACTAATCAGTCGTTTCAGCACAAGCCTTTTGACGAAATCCTCTTAGGTCAATGGCCACATTTTTATGAATCATCAAGACGGTTCACATCAAAAGCCACAGACCAAACAGCCTAATTGCAGGCATTCGAAAATTAGGTCTTGATAGGGATAAATGAAGCTCTAATGACGATTCGCCTATGCCACATGCAGAACGCAGAGATCACATGGTGGGGGGGGGAGGGGCTGAGGGGGTTGGGACTGAAATGGAATGGCTGTTATTTCCTGACAAAACGCGGTACTTCAAGGCGTTTCTTCTTATATTTTCAGTTATTTCTCGACCGTTCATGTTTTTTTGTAGCGGATTTTCTCCCACAGGTCATCATTATCTTCTTATGGCATATTATTTTGAGTAATACTGATCAAGTTGAATTAAGTAGCCCCTGGAAATTAACCTGAGCAAATCTCTACCGTTATGCTGTTCCTGTCATTCGATCACTGTAAACATTCTAACTTTCTCTGTATCCAACATGCCTTTTAACGTTGCACATAGCAGTTGTCGCCCTGTTTAATTACATATTACGTATTGTATGTTTTGCTTTATTTTTAGTGAAATATTCTAGTTACGTGTGATTTCTTCTGACGATGTTGTAGAAAAATCCTATTTTGGTTTGCTTCATACTATGAAATGTGAATGCTTCTTTTCTGACACACCAATAATTTTTTTCATCACTTTTTTCATCGCCATTTTTCATCAATCCTGACTTAAGGCGATCTTATGAGTTCCCACTACTATAAACCAGCACGGATATGAAACTCATGCTGTTGCCATTTATCAGCTCTGCCATTTGAATTTTCGAAGAAGCAGCTAATTGCCGATGTGCCCGTGCATCGAGGCTCCGACAGGTTCCCATGACCGCTTATGCGCGGCTGAAGGGAATCATAGCCGGCTGAGGCGGGTATCTGCCATCTACCCTGGCTTGTTTCCTGCTGAGGCTTTCTGCTGCTCATTCTGGAAATTGAACCTTACTGAGTAACCATGGATGTTCGGGCATACAGATGCTCTAATTTTTAATATCTAAAATTACACTTGAGAACTTTCTTTGGCTGCCCTAGGCATCCGTTAGTAATTACTAAATATTAGTGTAAGTGTTGGTGTTGGTGTTTTTTGTTTAGTTCCTACTTTTCCTGCAGATTTCGCTGTATTTTGATCACTTCTGATATACAGCGCGTTCATGTAACGTATAAATAATTCGAAATAAAAATAGAAGTAGCTCTACCCGAACTTAATTTTGTTTTCCTGAAAGATTCCAGAAAAGATTCAGAGCCTGCATAGGTTGCAAAAGTGTCGGAGTTATGATATAATGTGGCTGGCATTAAAGGTGCCATTCCCCCAGCAAGAACTCATTTCAACTATCCATAATTTTTCATATTCTGAGCACAAAGTAATTACCTTTTCTGTCCTTGAAACACGTTCCTCATTTCATTCTCATAAGGCAGATGCATAATATTTTTATTTTTAAAATCGACACATGGACTCTGCTATGGTCATTTGCTCTAATTTGTACGCTCTTCGTAACTAACCAAAAGAAATGACTACCCAAGGAAAGCGGTAATTAACTGAATAGTGCTGGAATGTCAAAGTATGAAATGCTGAGAAAGAGGATCAAATGACTGAAAATTGAGCTGAATTACCTTCTTCTACCAGGTTGTTAGGTGGTAAACTTTATTGGCCTGACGTTTCGAACAGATCGTTGTCTTCAGAGGCCCAAAAGCGGTTCTTATCTGTGATTGAAGCCGCCAAACGTCTCCACTCACCCTGCCAGTTTCCCAACATTACCCCAAGCTTGCTACTATAAAAGATCCAGGATGAAGGGTAAACCAACCTCGTCACCACCATTCTTGCGGAGAGCCGCAGAAGACTGTCGCTGCGGACAAGTAAGACTCACTCGGCGGTCCTTATCTCATGTTGTCTACAGTCTACAGCTCGCATAACGATATGTTCGGTAGGAAGTCACTGGTGACAGATAAGCATTCATTCCTGTTATTCATTTTGGCAGAAGAAGAGAAAGCATCATTAAAACATCATGCACAGGTTTAGAGAAGAAAGCACGTGGAAATTACCTTGTACAGAATTTTGAAAGCTGTAGATATCAAATTTGCATAGTGGGAAAGTAGATTGAAAACACCAAAAAAGAATAGAAAACGGAAGCCGAGAATGAAAAAAAACAAGCGAATACTATAAAACTTGCTGCGAAATCTGCTGATACTAGCCACTAAGTTTCATGATAGGCATGCTCTGCATCTAGAGCGCAACAAACTCGTCGAAAATCATGGACAGTACAACAGTCATACTTGTTATTGTGTAGAATTCAGGACGTTTCTGCTGCTATTCTTGTTTGAGAACTGGTTTTTCCGAAAGTATCAAAACCCAGCACATGCAAATTTCTGTAATTGCTGACTTTAAGGGCAGTGTGTCACCTCGTTTTCGTGTTTTATGTGTCAGCGGATGCTGAATCTCCTCGATGCGCTGAATCCAGTTATATACATAAAATGTTACAATGGCCTCTGAACCCGTTTTTGAAGGTTTTTTCGAGACGGGATTTAGAATAGTTTGTCAAGCCGAGTGGACACCTGTAGCCACTGATCTTATCGATTGGACGCGTCGAGACGTGCTGAACAACACTGCAACCGTGGCGGACAGCCACCACAGTCACGGACCGGTCCGCCCAAGTTGCCCGTGAACTACAGCTTCGGACCGTCCGAAAACGGGGTTTTCCTCATTTTTATGAGCTTTTACGTACATCTTTGGAATTAGCGTGACGTGGAGGTCTAGAGACTGTTGTTATTTCCAGCTCACGAAACGAGGTGACACACTGTCTTTAAGGCGCTCTTGTTGAGCGAAGCTGTTAGCGATTGCTTTAAAGTGAAGAGAAACCCGTTGGCACTTAGCGATCCGATGCGCTACGCAGTCCACTCCAGGCTCAGATTGTTCTTAAACCAAAATCTGTGCCATATAACCGATGCTCGCACGAGAAAACCGCTGTTGACGTGTTATTTGCATGGAAGGTGCACCACACGTGCTTAACAAACTAGCGCATGTCGTTCGTAAGGAAAAACGGATGCTCGTTTTAGTAAATCGAAACGTTCGTGAAGCTCGACATTTCCATTGTACGTCCGCACCCACGCTCATATTTGAAATTGAGCAAATATCGTGAAATACTCCGAATTGACATTGTGCAAGGTTGTTCGATATTGAAACTTGCTGAAATCATACACATCTCATGCACATTCTATCCCGTGCGCATATACCGCGTGCAAATTCAATGTCAACGTCGGCCAGGTTGAATAAAGTTTGCACGAGATTTGTTTAGCGTACAAGATGCAAACGTGTTGTAAATCGAACGACAACCATGGTTTTCTTCATTCCTTCCGTCAAAACACAATTTTGAGATTTTTTTTAATGCGCATGTGTTTCATACAATGAATGGCGTTGGTGGGGATGGGTGTCGAGAAGCGTCGCTTTCAAAAATCTTCATTAAGGAGAACCCAGTCATTGGTAAACCGCCTTAATCATATGTACATGAAGCAAAGCCGCCTTGCTCATACGTATATGGAGCAGTTTCAGATGAGAATGTCAAGAATTTTCTAATCTTCTCACACATAGATTACATGTGATATATAGCACTTCGAGCATTTTTGCCGTATTCTGAGGCAGTCTTCTAATCAGCTTAACCCATTCTAGGTGTGTTCTACATCAGATTTTTAGGGCTAGGGAATACCTAACATCCGAAAATCTGGTTTCGGATTTCCCATGACATGTCTTATCTCGTAGGAAGTGGCGGTCTCCCTAACGTCACACACCTCACTTTCTTTCACTTGGTTGGGCTTTCTTTCAAGACTATCACTGTCCTCTTCAGCAGGTTTTCTATTCTGGCCATTGTTCTCAGCCTCTCCATGTAAAAAAAATGGTGGAAGCTTAGTCCACTTATTTGCTTCCTCTAATTTTACTCTACCTGAAGGATCCTAGTTGCATTATTATCGACATGTATTATGTACTGCAACTTTCCTTTTCGGTGATCTCACCATGTTTGAGATTTCATGAGTTTTCCATTATTGATTTTTTGTTCGAATATATTAACAAGTTTTACCTGTCATTTAACTCCTAGAGTAATGCCTTTTTTTTTGTTGTTCTGGAATAGTTTGATGTACTCTTTTCATGGCACACCTTTTGGTGTATTCAAATGAATAAATAAATAAATAAATAATGAAGCGAGCCTAAACAGTACATAAAGCGTAATCTGCATCTTCAATGGCAATGGGATGGATGTATTTGCCGAATAGACTAGGTAATTCGGGAAGCTTAAAACAATTTTGAGATCCAGGCTGCCAAATTTCTAAGATCTAAGTTTGCATTTCGCTTAGAAAGTTGTTAGTTGCAACGGCTATCCATCTAAACGTCAAACAGTTCTGGTGAAGTTAGCCGGTAAATTGGATGGAACTTATACGGGAGTAGATTATTCAGTAATACTTTTGTATATATCACTATTCATAGAATCAAGTCTGTAGAAATGATTATGTAGTCCATACTTAAAGCGTCAAAATAGTTTAGCTACAAATTCTCGTGTCGTCGTGGTGACGGCGCTCGTTAGGTCCTGAACTTCCCAGTAATGATAAGTGCATGGTAAGGAGTGCTTCTGTTCATTGATTCCTTCACAATCACATTTCACCTGTCTTATGAGAATTTTTAGCGATTGATTCGCCGCCAGTTTTCGTCTTTCGTTTCTCTCGCACTGTTTTTGTATCTTCTCGTTCTTTCAATCATCGACGTTTCCGGAGTTTTCTAAGAGATTATTCCTGCACTTTACAGATCCCTAAACAGGCGTTCATTATCTTCATTATCGATTCATGTTTGATGTTTCGCGACTTCAAAGCCGAATCGATATCCTCAACACCTATATCGGTAAAGGAAAGCGTCGAAGGGGTGAAGCAGGATTCGCCGGATGAGACGGAGACGTGAGTGATTTTAAGGTGCTGCTAGGAGACGTGAGCCCACTCCTCCCCTCATGAACCTCCTTGTTTAGACTTATTATGAGTGATTGAAGTTTTCTGCCTATCCTTACTGTAATTGCTTAGGAAGAATAATTGAAAAAACTAAGGTAAAAAAATCAGGAAAATTTCGGATTATTCTGATAAATTCTAGTAAACATGTTGTTCTACTTATGCACTGATTGTTCGTAACTATACAGGGTGGGCGACAAATACGGTAACACAGAAAAGTGTACCCCGGAAAAGAATTTATATGTCATTTGACATAGTTGTAGGATTTATGTTCACTAGGTCATACTTGACCACGGCGTTGCTGAACACAGCGCGCAAGTGGTTGGGGTTTGGGACATCTAAAACGTCTTGAAGTGCTTGCCCAACTGATCCAAATTCTGGACAAGAATTTTGGACATTTTATTCTGGACATTTTATGCACAAACTCCGGTCTCGGGTGTCGTCAACCCTACTAACCCTACCGATTGACATCCAAGGAAATGGGTGGTCGCGAGTGAAGCTGATAGGCTCTGAAGCATATTTTTGTCTGAGTCCTGAATCAGACATGAAAGTGTGAAAATCTCTCATACATCACTCTTCTCTTTCACTATTCAGACTTGTCTTATCAATAGGATGATATTCTAGTGCCTTAGAATCTTACTGAGGTAATGGGGTACTAACAATAAAGATTCTTAACAGTTTTACTCTATGACTTCTGGGTCGGAGCAGTGTTGTGGTAAAACTTACGAAAGGACATCTGAACTGAGTTTAACTTGCAGGCAAAACAATTTTCTTCAGAGGAGAAACGAGTATTGTTGCCGTATTTTTGGCCCACTCTATATGTATGGCTGAAAAAGTACAGAATCGTTCAACAAGAAAGCTTTTGATCAAAATGGGAATATATCATAATTATAGTCTTATACCTTGAAAATCACAAGAAGTGCTCGCTAGAAACCAGTGCCTGCTTGAAGGCAAGGTCCGGGCAAAATTCCATCTCCCGAATTTTCATTGGATTCGTAGCCCACGGCGACGCATTGGACTAAAACTATAGAAAAATCCCCGAAAAGGTCCCACAACAAATGCTTTCCATGGACCAATTTCGGTACGGCGTTTGCGGGTTTGCGGCGTCCGTGCTTTCAAATGACGTCATACGGCGCGCCCTACATGCTGTATGTTGTGGCGTCGTAGGAAAAATTCATATTCAAAGGACCGGTGGTCCGTCTGATGGGGTGAGGAAGGTTTCACGAAGTGTTCGTTAGGCTGTATGTATCTGAGTGTCCATCGTTGTTCACTATGCACACACACAGTCTTTGTCGGTTGGAGCACGTTTTCTCACGGCTACCGTAACCCTCTAAGGTTTTCTCTCATATCTAGCGGTAGAGCTTATACCGAGGTCTTGACATATGTGCTGCCCATGTGGTTTGGACTCCATAGAACAATAAAAACCTGAGTAAGCAAGATTTTGAAAGGACCTTGCCTTTAAGGAGGAGAAGGGGCTGGGGTGAATTTTGGTCACATTTCAAGGAGATCTGAAAGGATGTGCAAAAAAGGAGTGAGAGGAGAATTCTGAGACGAAGGTGGTAAAGGAGGGAAAAGTACCAGGAGGCTTGAATGCATTTTAGAAATAGTCAATTTAGCCTAGAGACAAGCCATTTCATTTTCTCCTAGCAGCTAGGAGAAAACGAAATGGCTTGTCTATGGTTTGGAAAATTCTGAATAACATGAGCGCTGAAACGTTTTCACTTTCAGAACTAGAGGGGGTTCGATCATACTGGGATTATACAGGGCTAGATACACCTCAAGCTTGAATTATTATTAATATTTCGTGAATCGAGCGGCTTCAGAGTTGCTGAATTTATCCATATACACATCATTACAGACAATTCTTGTGGATTTAAAAATGTTGTTGGCAGATGTCTTAGAGAGAAATCCACGGTTTTCTAGAGCAAATTCTAGAGTGTAATTATTGTTTCAGGATTGTTTCTTCAGATCTTCAGACATAGCATATTGTAATTTCCCGCCAACTGCAAGGATAGCATAGGAGAAACTCTTTGAGCTAATGTACCCACCCATTAAGCTCAAGGTTCTAGTTCAGCCAGTTGATAAATTGGAGAAAAAAACTTCCATGCCTGCCCGCATTTACTTTCCATATAAATGTTATAATCAATGAGCAAGTAAGTGAACAAATTTATTTCTAGAATGCTGTTGACTAGAAATACTGAAAGTAATACCACAGATCTTCTCCATTAGTTAATGACTTTCGTAATAGCGTTGAATATGTCTCCAGCAGGCGAAATCTAAACCTATCAGATTCATTGTCATATTGGAAAGGCTAAAGGATTCGCGATATTTTCCTGTTAAGTTCTACACAAGACGGAATTTTATAGGTATAATTCGCACGAAAGTGTTGAAAAAACTATTGGCAGCAGGTTGTGCTTGCGTTTCGCTGCAGGTACTAGGTGAGATCTTCGATAGAGTGACGGCATAAAACAGTTTATGGCAGAGGAATCATATCGTGACCATTGATAGAACAGGATGCGTCATAAATATTTAAGCACTGAAGTTGTGCTGTAAAAAGGACAACATCCCGAAAACCACCATATATGCAAATCCAAAATGAAGGTCATGTCTTAGCAAATACAAACAATCCTTTCCTATTAGGAGAGCTCTCTCTCCTTGTAAAAGCAGCCACGAAGATGTCAGCAGAGAATATGGCCGATGCGCCGCAAATGAAGTTTGTCCATTATTCTTCCATAATATAAAAAGGGTATGCTATACGAAAACGATACTCCTATGGGAAGTGGGACAGGTCCTGCTCTCCAAGCATCACATAAAAGCATATCCTTATTCGCAAGTCTTATTGTGTTCCCGCCAAAGAAAGGCATCTATGTTTTACTACAGAAATTTTTTTCTTTTCCTTCTTCTAAGGACACATTTTCTTGCTTATCTTAGTTGTCACCACAAGGTGAATTCATAGGTACTTTGGCAGGGCTTCGCTTTTGTGCAAGAGACGATAGTGGTACGGGACCAATTTCAAAAATCTACTTGAGGGACTTCAATTCGGCAGAGAATAGGCTTCCTTGTGAACCGAATTCCAGTCTACGGTTGGCTTCATATGGATATCTCAAAGAGCAAGAGCTGCGTTATCATCCACAGGAACATCAAGCTCTCAAAGGCTTAAGTATTCAAGATCTGGGACAAAGTAGATCTGAGTTAGTTGCCTCGCAGAAACTGTGCGGTCCCTCGCCATCTTTGTGACTGCTTCAGCAAAGAAGGAGCTTGCTGTGAACAAATGCGTTCTAAATCAGTGATTGTTTTTGTCAACATAATTATGGGCCACCCTGTGCTGTACAGTAGAACATCCCTCGGTGTTGAATACATGTTGGATAGAGGAGCTGCAAAGCCGCATTGTTATGGTGATATTTATGCACAAATCTGCATGTTTTTCACAGACGATTGACGTCAATATGATAATTGGGGGAGATAATAATGTATTTTCGTACCCACTTACGCAGATACTGCTGGTGAATCAACATGGTAATGACTTGTGGTCAGTTCCGAGCAGTTTTTTGTTGCGATAGTAAATACTGAATGTAATACAGGGTGCGCCATAAATTCTTGCACACCTCATTTAGTGCCACCATAGCGGCGGAATTCAACTTAGTGGCACAACCCCTATGGCCATACTAAGAGAACTGAATGGCAACTCAAATAATTTAACAGGTCGGGAATATGTTGCCATTTGCCTTTGTAGCAGCTCTCAGTTAGACTGGGAGACGCACCCATCGCGGCATGGTGATATTCCTTGTCTGAATCTTTCCAAAGCTTTTCCTCAGCTCTATAGCACGAGCTCGAACTGAACTGAAAAGTGGCACTTGATTTGCTCTTGAGCACTGTTACCATACAACAATCCATCGGATTCAGATTAGTGCTGCAGGAGAATCAGATCTCAGCACAGGATTTCCTCCGTGCACTACTCTAGACGCAATTCCTCCATGAGTAGATTTTGAGTCTTACTGAAACGTCACGGTTGTGCTATAAAGTGTGGATTTAAGGCAGCAAGGTCTCTTTTCATTTAAAATGCTCTTCACATAAAACTGAGCGTCACGTTGCTGTGAACCACAAAAATCCAAGAAAATTTGCACTGACTGAGCATCTTTTCGAAAACACGATAAAATTCGTGAAGGAAGAGGGAAAACGGAATTCTGTTCCGACCACAGAACTCTCCAATGCTTTCTATGTTTAATCCATTTTTCTGATGAAAACAGAACGGCTGTATTCTGAAGAGTGGCTCCTGTTCTAAGATGACATCGATGCTCCGTGTCGCGATTGGTGCCCCTTCCACTCAAATTCGAGCTATTACAAAAGCAAGTTGCAACATATTCCCAATATGTTATGTTATATGAGTTGATTGAGTTGTTTTAGTGTGGCCATAGAGGTCATACCTTTGCGTTGAATTCCGTTATGGTGGTATGGAAATATGTTGTGCAAGAACTTATGGCACACCCTCTATTATATTTTTGGCAGATAATGAATCTTTCGTGTGAAATATGAGAGGTGAAGGTCTCTGGGTTTTTTACGGGGTTGCTGTTGTCTCAAAATAACAAAGGTTCAGTTGTCGTCTGAAAGAAGGAATCGAAGCTGAACAAGAGCTAAGATCGCATTGCTTTGAGAATTTCCCGAACTCATCGAGGAAACAAGTAGCGTGTTGGTGGTGCTGACTGCTGAATTTTATGGTTCTCTTGTTGGAGAATGCTGCTATCCCAAAGCCTCATTTGATGTCGAATTTGCTTTCAGAATGTGAAGAGTGCTTCGATGTAGCTTTATTAGATTAGCTTTCGGCGCGTAGCGGCTTCTTCAGATCTTGATAGAAAACAGTAAAATGCTACACGAGACAGGACAGTAAGTGGTGACAGTGCTTCCACCCACCGAGCTCCCTGGTAGAGGACAAGTTATGAGACCGTTCAGGACTACAGCTGGTGTTTAATAGCATGTGATACTGTAATCATCTTCTGGTGGGAATATCACTTTCTCCTCTGCTATCTACAGGATCAAGCGATAAACGTTAGCGCCTCCACTAGTTCATCCTTATTGTTAACCTCCGGTTTATGCCGTTTCATTTCCTTCGCCTCCATAATTTTTCTTTCAAGAGGTCTCTCAAGGTGACGGTGAAGCACACTCACTTTAAAATCTGGGGCAGATTCTCGCGTATGTACCGTCAAACGGTGCTTGGAGGAGCTGTTTTTAGGATATGACTGTGGCCCGACTAGTTCTCGTCAATGCTCGTCTAGTTGCTTCCTCAGTGGCCTCTCTGTTTCTCCTACATACTGCTGACCGCATCTACTGCATTTGATTAAGTACACTGTCCCACCTAGGTGGCAGATTTTCTTGTTGCAGTAGCGACACTGTTTTCCATCGCGGCCTGCTTCGTATAAACGAGATGATGTTAATATCTCCTTAAGTATGGGCGTTGGTGTAAATGTGAGATGCACTGGTAGTCCAGATCTTCTGACAACTGTGTTAATTTGCTTTGAAGTAGCTTCGTTCAGATAGGGGAGTACCAATGCAAGATCATCGGAAACTGAATACGGTTTCCAGGACCCAGCATTTCTATGGTTGTACCCGTTGCACAAGGGGATGTTGTGGATCTTCTCATCACCTCCTGAATTGTCTGTAGAAATACGATTGCTAATCACCTTCATATTCCGCACTACATTTTATTTCATGTAAAGTGGGTGGGCACTTCACGAATGTAGGATTGTATTCTTGGATGATGTTTTCTTGTGCCATCGTGTTTCCTTCACTCCTTCGCGAATCCGTACTCGTGTATTCAGAAATGGTAAAAAACCATCACTTCCAGGTCCCTCGATTGTGAACTTTATGTGGACATCCTTAGAATTTAGATTCTTGAAGATGGAACTCAGTTCAGTCGGTGTTTCTCTGATCACAAAGACATCGTCGATATAGCGTTTATGAAGTAGAATTCCAGAAGTAAGGACGCCTTTCCAATGTGATCCAAATACACAATGACAAGTAATGGGGCAATACGAATCCCCATAGCTAGTCCTCTTTTCTGCGCGTGATCTTGTTTTTAAATCCTGGTTCTCTTATTATTCATTTTATGATGTAGAACTTATCACTACTACCTTCCTACCGGGGATGCATCAAAGAAACTGGGATGAATGTGCTAAGAAGCACAAAAAAGCAGAAGTGAGGGCCGATGAGCGTTTGTCCCACTTGGTCCTCAACGTGGTCCGGTATCTGCCACTTCTAGGGTCAGCGTAGTTTTCGCAGTAGCACACTTATCTTTCTGCGTCATCTATTCGAAGAACCATCGCATCCAGGCTTCCCTAATCTTCTCAGTCATCGGAGCGGAGCAATGGTGAAGTAGACGACATCATTCGCGATCCTGTCTTTCAGCTTCACATCGCGGCTGTCTTTCAGTTTCACATCGCATTGTGGGCTAGGATTCATGAGCGCGCAACCGAGGAAGACCGGGCTAGCAAAGCAACTTTTACATCCTGCTTCTCGGTAGTCATGCGATGGCCGATCACGCTAACCGTCGCTGTTTTGCGCGGTTATCGTTTCATGAATCCCAGCTCAGGGCCAGGACTGTATGTGACCAGCGACTGGCATTACAACCGTCCGATAAAACAAGGATTGTAATTGAAATGGCGTCTTCTTGTCGCAGAATGCTGTCTCTTCACTTCATCCTTGCAGCATTGGCGCATCCATGTGCATCATGGAGAATGTCACCTGTATATGCAATCCTCCAACCAAGAAATTCGAAGAAATCAAATTTCCTCAGATTGTTATCATCGACAATTTGGTCCCGCCTTCGATTTTTGCACCACTCTGCAGATACTAACCTTGTGCTATGCTGAGCCGCAATCCATACCGCTCCACAGTGTGACACGGTGCCGATAAATGAACTCACACAGATGTATTTGCCACTTGTCCGAGGTGTTTGTGCGACTAGCATAACATGCTTACATTGAAAGAGACCAAGGAAGAGAACGACTTGTGGAATTCAGCGGTGATCGCATCTACACACAGTATTAACTGCAGGGTGAGATTGTGACCCTTGGTTCATCGTGAACGGGGAAGAGCTTGCTAACATCCGCCAAGCATCTCAACAAGCTAATGAGCCTGAAGTACAGCAAATTGATCCAGCACACGAAATCCTCGGACAAGTGGCAAATACATCTGTGTGAGTTCACGTGGAAGATCGTAGAAGGCCTTCTCAAGTCAGCGAAGGCGAGGTGAATGAAGCGATGCCTCTCCCGATATCTCCCGACCGGGAGTCGTGGAGCGTTGACGGCGTCGATGTTACAATAATCTCTAACAAATCCGCGTTATTTGACATTGTGGCTACGTATTTTCCTCACTGTTCGATGAGAGCTCTTGAGTTTTTTTATTTCAGTTAGCTTTAGGTTGATTCATAAGTTCTCTCCCTACTTGCACCCTTTGCTTCGAATTCAAATACTTTTGAGAAAACGCAATTTCAAGCAGCTATATATCAGTCATCTATGTAGTCGATCTTGCGCTATCCTATAAGCACCTCGCCGATCTTGTCGCTACAGAAAGAGGCATGCTTTGACTGGGAAACCGTTGCTTGGAAGGGATTACGTTTAGCGATAAATTTTCCAGGCACATCGTTTCCTAGAGACACAGCCAGCTGGTTTTCTTACAGAGCTAGGCTTAAGGAGTAAGATATCTGGGAAGTGAGTTTTTAGCTGGACGTCTCCAAAAAATCCTAAGTAAAGTTCTCAGGATAGCGTTGGGTCCTGGCCAGCGTGAGGAAGATTTCGACGTTCAAATGCTACTTCTGACTGAGTTCTTGAATAGGAATGACTTGGTTGTATATGCACTGTTGCTGATGAGTTTCAATCCGTGCAAGGTTCTTGCTTACCATAATGAAATTCAGGACGGATGACTATTATTTCAGTAGCGCGTATATAGTACTTCCGCAAGATCCAGATTATGGCAGCCTCTTTTGATTACATGATACAATGCGACAAACATATAGGGACAGAACTTATGAATCAACCTAATATAACAGTTATTTACATTGAGACCAGAACCAGTCACTGTGGACGAAGGGTGAAAGTAAGAATACAGTACACATTGTAGCAATGTCTTCGCTCCAAAAATAGCAGATCCACGCCCTATGAAGGAAACTTCCTCCGGCCTACTACCCATCTAATCCGTTTCATCCCAGCAATTGTTGTCATCGTACGTCAGCGTTCGCGCTGGCCGACGACGTCGTCGCCCGCGGGCGCGCGTTAGCGTCGAGCTGGAAATATCAGTGATGCTATTGTCGACTGATAATAGGCGCACGACGTCATCAGTTATTCTCGGGTGATGCGCTGCCGCTCCGGCTAATGAGACGTTGCCGGGGCCTCGACGCGGCACAGACCACGCCCGACGACGACGACGTCGTCGCAGCCTCACGTCGCTGCTGACGAGCTCATCTGACGCTAACCGTGCGCAACTGTGCACGTCATCACATGCACTTTTCACTTGCATCTGACCTACAATTTCGTGATCTGCTGCTGTGACTTAGAACATTCTGCGAATGAGTATGGTCGTGCGGTCATTGGAATTCTACGACTTGACATCATCTGAAGAGGACAACAACGAACTGCATGTACCTGGGTAAGAACGCTTGTGGGTTTCCATGGGAATTGACGAGGACTCACGATGGCATCCTCGTCATTTCCACATTCGCGACTGTTTATTTTCGCATATTTTTAGTCGTTTTTCTATTTTTGCACCGCTGTTACCATGGTTTTCCTAGAGTGCTCGGTATAAAAGAACACATTTCCCATGTCCCACGAATTTCTCAGTAGAAAATCTACTTCCCTATATGTCTTCCATTGTTATGTGGCTTTGAATTTAAAGTCTACCTTTGTTCCCCTGAGAAAATTCAGTCATCTACATATAATAACTACTAGAAATGAAGGGAGAGAATGCTTTGCCTGTAATCAAGAAGTGCTTTCGCGTCATATTTTCCATCCAGATATTTAGAAATATGAACCCTTTCTCGGTTCCTCGAAAACTCACCTATCTTCTTGTTTATATATCATAATTCAACTACCACGAATGTTTCCGATATACTATCAGCATATTCTTGTAAAATTTTATTATTATAGGCTTTGAGCTACAGGAAACTTCATTTTCTATAACTACAGCAGTATTCCTTCAAATCTCTCGTTGCGTTTTCGCTGAGATTCCTCTTCTATTTGTACTGTGCACTTTAACAGAAATTTTTGGGTAAAAGACTACTGATTTTTAAACTTTTCTCGAGTTTTCTCAGTAGGAGTAGGAGTCATGAAAAAAAAGACCATAGGAAAAGTTTTGAAGCACAATCTTCTGAGATTAGAAAATAGAGATGAGAAATAGTACACTATCGCAACTTCAAAGGCCAGACTGAAAATGTTTCGAGGTGTTTCGAGGAATTTCGAGGTGATATGCTGACTTACATGGATTTGAGCAACCTTCAAGTCTTGAGATCGTCTTACTTCCAGAAAATTATGACTCGCACTTGGAAAATACTTTGCAAAATTAATTTCGAGAAAAGGAGAGCGGCTGGTACACATACCATATCAACTCATGTATTAGGTTGGCCAATAAGTTCGTGCGGTTTTTCTGAACATTCAGTATATTTTTAGAGAGTAGACCAGTTGAACTTAGGTTTTTCTGAAAGTTAATATCCGCAGTAATTCTTCTTTACATCAAGAGCAAATCCTTGCGAGAAATCTTCTCATAACTTCACGAACTGTGCGTACAGAACATGATGCATCAGCCCAAAATCAACCTCTCTGAAGCAGACATCCACTTCTGCGCTGTCCTTCCAACAGTAATGACTTCCACTTAGACGCTATTGACCTTGGTCCACTATCGGAGTGGAGCAGTTGGAGGTGTCGGAGGTGTACGCTCTTGTCCAATTCGAGGGTCATATTTCATGCGACAGAAAATGAGGAGTAGTAGAAATTGGGGGAATTGGTTAGAACATTTGTAAAGAGCAAAACGAAAGCTACAAGATGACCTATGATAGGCTATCAAAAGTAGTTCAAATCCTTGTAAAAGATCGAGTTGAAAAAAAAAACCGCACAAACTTATTGCCCAACCCAATATATGAAAGGATCATTCCACGCATACCGCGTCACTAATAACATCCTTGCTTTGAGTTTACGCCTATTGTGAGTGTGAGAATATGCTCCCAGAGTTCTTCAGGTTCTGAAGATGATATCGAGCGGGTCTGATGGTCGAAATCTGGCCGAAATCTGAATTATTTCTGGTTTCACAGTTTTACTCTGACTTGACTCTGTTACAACTTCGCTAAAGTTCTTATTATTCCACCGTTCTTTGGGTTTCGTTCCCTAACTGTCAACTAGAGAACACCAATGCTTTCTTTTGCTGTCCTCGCCTCAATTTACGGGCTCTTAGTTTGCTTTGCTCCTTATGATATCATTCACAACTCTCACGTTTTCACGGTACACTTCAGTAATTCTGTGCATCCAATGCTTCCAGATTTTGCCCTCCCCCCTCCCCCCCCTCCCCCTCCCCCTGAAATTGTAACTGGTCTACAACTAATTCCTGATCTTAAAAAATAAGCAAGCCGGAGATTCGGAGAGTCGAGACAATAAATGAACAGGATATCTTATGACCTATCTCATCTTATGACCTTGGTAAGGGCTACCTGCAACTGATGTCTATGTAGACAAACAGACAGACCAACAAACAAACAAACAAACAAACAAACAAACAAACAAATAGAACAACTTTAATAGTTCTACTGACGTGCAAATTACCCGCGACGTAAGATGATTTGAGATGACAGCAGTCATGTTCAAAGTAACAATTAACCTATGTGAACTGGAAAGGCTTGCGTATTTGAGTTGCGGAGAGCAAAGCACAAGCAGAGCATATCGCCGGTGCTTAATTAATCGAAAAATTCTTGGAAAAAAATTGAAGCATGCATTTTGCAGATACTTATTCTTCACGCTACAGGTGATTTCTTCAACTTTTCAGCTGCAAAATTTAGCTGCGGAAACTCCTATCCTCTAATGTCTTGATTTTAAGGTTCTAGTGAATATCTATCATCTATTAACTGCAGCGTCAGCGACATAATCGCCGCGATTTTCTTGCAAGCGCATTCTTCAATAGTATAACATCATTATACTCCAAACTTTCATGTAAGCAAGAGAAAAAAGATGATACCCTCTGGTACAGGATTGGCTGACGATGGAAAACTGCTGCGCCACCACTGTTCCACCATTGCCTCCTGCAGGGTGCCACATGGACGCGATAACGCGGTAACGACATAGGCGTTTCACACATACCGCTTTTGCCTCCTGAATTCCACTAATTGACCCATTGGAAGCTTTAAATTTCATGGAGAAAGCTCTCATAATCTCCCCATTCCACGTGTCCTCGATATCCAATACATCCACCTTTCTTCTTTGCCGTTTTCTTTATTATCACTTAACTCACAAAAGCTTTCTGAAAATTGCCCTGTATTAATTACAACTATGCTATTTATTATGTTGCTAAATGAAATACAAATGCTAATCTTACTCAATGACACCGTCATTCCTAGCATAACTGCCGAAGAGAAAACAAAGCGAAAGTGCAGTAAAATTTGGAGTTTATTGAATTTGACGATTTAATCCTTCTATTTGCTCAAGAATTTTTGTCCCATATGGGAGCGCGATTCGAAATCTTCCACTTGAATTTTGTGGTCTAGTTCCTAGTTTCTTGCTCTGGATAGACCGCGCCTCCGGGATCTAACCCAAGAGTACGTACCTTGTACTCCAGCATAGATAGTAATGTTCGCTTGAGTTTTCTAGTTTTTATTCAGGTATTTGCCTTTTTGAATGGAAACAACATATGCCACTGTGCTAGCACTTGTCCAGGAGCTCAGACACTATAGCACTTTCTCCACCCAAGTTCTGTATGGGATTATCAACAATTTATTTATTTATTTATTCATCCCAGTGCACGACAAGCTGTGCTCTAAACTGAAGTCAAACAAATAAATGCGGATAATCCAGAATGAAACACGCGAAAAAAACATAAACCTCAACATCTTGCAACTAATAAGGGAGGTGCAAGAGTCCCGGCTCTCATATCGGAATGAAACCTATCTGGCTTGAATCTCTGTTTATGCAGGTACTACACCAAGTATTTCATTATTGCCCTCGACTCCAAAAAATAGAAATTCCACCACATCACTATATGCGTACCTGCAAACCATTAGCGACGGGGTGGCCGAGTGGGGACTGTTAGGCAGAGTGTCGAGGACTTCAAGCCCGTCATGAGCGCCCTTCTGCATTCTTGTTTTTTTTGCTTCTTGGAGTCAAGGGCAGTAATGAAATACATAGTATAGCACCTATTTAAATAAGGTTCAAGCCAGATAAGTTTCATTCCGATCTGTGAGCCTAGCCTCTTGTACCTCCCTTGTAAGCAGAAAAATCTGGAGTTTCCAGCACGCGAATCGTTGAAGAACTGAACTTTCGGTTGCACCCATTCGATGTTAGAAGCTCAAGTAATTTGCTTAATTAAGTTTTCCTACTGAGGTTGATTCGTAAGCCAATGATTCTCCCAAGATTTCATCATCGAAGAGAAAATCTTCCACTGTTCATCTGGCCTTCATCTGATGCTTTTTTTCACGCTCTGAACGTTGCCATTAATAAGTACTATGTAGTAATTTAAATGTGAGCTAAATGAGTGAGCTTAATGAGAACCTCGGAATAAGGGTGATTGATGTCATTTTTAGCTACTTCCGCCTTAGCATGGTGTAGTTTTTTGAAGCAGTGTAATTTCCACTGCCTAGTAAATTCTAAAAGTGTTTAGGACATGCAAAAATGCATAACCTTGAAGAATTTTCGTTGTATTTTTTTTGGAAATTATCAGGAACAAGATTTTGGCATTCATGCAAAATATCTCCAAAAAGCTTCTGTGTCACTAGTGCAATGATTCCTGTATGCTTTACTCGATGTTACTTGATTAGGTCATGTCATGTCATTGTCTTTTTCACGTCTACCTTAAGTGGCGTAATAAATAATAAATAATAATAATTATTATTATTATCTTTCGGAATGCAATTTTGGTGATCAGGGGGTGAACAGGGAAGACCTGAGACAAGGACATGCAGAGGAGCCAGTTGGACCAAAAATTGTCCAGGTTGAAATACTCAGAAGCTTTTTGCTCGTTCACCATGAAAAGCGAACAGTACCATGTATCTGATGTTGGGTGAAAACCCGTCCAACTTGAAGCAATTGCAAATTAAGTTGAATGAAAAAAAATGACCTGCGGAATACTGCAAATAGTTGATGTTTCACACCCTAGTTCTACTAGTAAGTGGACTTCTAACGATACCTTTTTTTGCTCCACCCAGTACAAATTATCCTGAAGAACGCATGTTTCAAGATTATCTATCAAAGTTAAACGCTTTCCACAAAACGGTCCCGAAACTGCCGAGGAAAAACATTAGTTATCACAGTGTCTGCAACTGCGAATTACGTTTTTTGATAACGATTGCCCGTTAACTGGTCAAACGTTTTGTTGCTTGAGAAAAAGAGCTCTGTCCGGTAATTGGAATGATAATTGCGGTGTCGCAAAATTATTCTTTTTCTGCTTCAATGACGCAGGTGAACAAAACAAAAGTGCTCATTACTAGTTGATATATAATTTCGCACCATATCAATGGTTATTATTAGAGGAAGTTTCTCTCTTAGGTTAGAGTTAGCAAAACAGAAACTTTTAAGCTTAGATGTGCAGCATACACACGCTAATGAGAATCTGTAACCTTCAACTTGAGGGTATCTAGCGTTTCTTCAGTAACGCAGGCCTCAAAATCTTGGAAATCCCACGATTGGTTGTTATGGAGCTGAGGAGCGTTATACCAGGAAAAGGCGGTGCGGCAGAGCTCTGCGATTGGCTACTTCATACGACTAACCAATCATAGAGTTCGTACGCACCTACCTGTCCATGTGCAACGCTCCATGCCCGTTGTGGCCTCACCCGAAACGTTTGGCACTCGGTATTTCCCAGCCCATTTTCAACGCGAAATATGGAGCACTGAACAGATTTACCGCCTCCATATCATCGACCCAACGCCAATTGGCTGGCTTCAGATCTGTCTGTATAGTAATTCCATTAAATGGTGTGCATATGCAGGTACACAAAACTGAATCAAAGCTCCGACAGACTATTTCTATCTTAACAGATTGTTTATATGCTAGAGGACGTGAGCTGGAAAGTTGTTAGATCCTGTTTCTCAAAGGGCACGTATGTAAACCCATCATTGGTGAGCGTAACCTCTTTACTAGACGAAAGTATGATCCTCTGGGTCTTCCCTTTTCACTCAGGAAAGTACTAGAAGCGTACTTCTGTTTGTATTAAATCGCGACGTGAAGAGCATAAATGAACGGACACCAATAACAAGTGAAGTAGTATCTGACGACATCGAAATCGTGGTGGGACCTGCCCATATCGCGCTTGTGATTGGTAGAAGCCTAATCGATAAAGCATGGTGCAGTTGGTTGTCAGGAAAACTCATATTCAAATGAATATTCGAATCATTCCTTCACCACTATAATGCTCGCACCGAAAAAAAAACGCGTTGTCGAATAGCATGTTTCGAATGTCGAATAGTAGCTGAGTTCCCAAAGGTGGTTAAAGATTTTTACTGTAGTAGCAGTAATAATTAGTGAATACTATGGGTAGGAATCAAGAGTTCAGGCAATGAAGGGTTCGATTCGAATTATTCTCACCATGAGGTGTTTACATAAGTACTTGCGCTTTTTTTCTGCTGCACTTTTCTCCACCTATTTGTGAGCTTTTTGGAACAAGCCATATATGATTCGGAAGCGCTCTTCTTTCTCTACAAGGTTGTCATAAGTGGTTTTTTGTGAAACGATGGTTTGCTTAAGTGTTAAGCCTTAAGCCTGCGAAGTGGAGCATTGAGGAAATGGAAAACAGCACAGCCGGCAGCTGTCTATCCTGACACTCCGCTGAAGCTCGAAAGGCCATAAGAACTGCCCAAACGACCTGTGCTGGGTATAAAAGAGAGGTTTCGCGTGAAATGAAATGACCGATCATCAGCGATTTTCCAAGTCTGAAGGAGCTATATTTGGTCTCAACGACACCAACCACTCACTTCGATCGAGCATATTTCTTTTACAAAGACCTGAGAATTGCTTCAGAGGAATTGTATGGTCTAGGCGGATATCATGGTTAAACCCAGAAGGAAGCCCAGAAGGAGTTGAGCCAATTCTGCTGAAAGAATCCAATCGCAAGGATCTAGCCATCTTACCCCATGCTAACGTCGGACCTCACCTTTGCTAGCATCGCCAAACTGGCCCTACAACAGTTCCTTTGATGATGTTCTTCCGTGTTTATGTCGTACACCGCTTACACGCTCAAACAGTATCGGGTGCTTTCTGGTCTATACTGAATACAAGGAGGGAACCTTCATTTTCCTCTTTTCTTACGTCTAAAGGTAAAGTATTTCAAGAGTTCTGTGAAAACAATCGATGATATTATTGTAGAAAAAGGAGAGAGCTTTCAGAAGGTTTAGGGCATGTTACGGAAAAATGGCAATGGGGCGGAAAAATCGCAACTGAAAAAGCAAGGGCTTATATTAACAACTAGTACTACTCCACCCCAAAGAATTTGATTATTATTCGAATATTCAAATATTTGCAGGAAACATTCGGACTCCAACATATCAGGACTCGTAGAGCTTACCACTTCACCAGTACAACGTGTGTATCTGAAAGGGAAATCAATATTTATCTTTTTGCTGCTCGACGCCGCCGGCTACAAATATGTATCACTTACTTGTTTCATTCATAGGGTTTGCTCTGCCGGGCTGTATGGCTTGGGAGATTTCCTCTAATCCTGGATTTTTAGTTGCCCAACCGTGGGTAAATATTGGGCTCAGATTTGGAGCAAGTGCACGCTCATAGGGTTTTTTCTGGAATCATCTAATTTATTGGCTCGGAATTCTTACCTCATGCCATTTCAACACGATAAGTATGGGCTGAGCTGTAGGCGGTGCAAAATGCAAGTTTATGCACGAATAGTTGCCATATACGTACCAAGGCAGTGTACCCATTGGTTCATTTTTTCAATGTATCATAACCTTAACAGAGTTCTTTGATTTCTGACCTCTGTATTCCACAGGAAGCATTTTCTGTAGCAAACTGGAAAATTATTCCTAGACGAGTCCATGTAGTAGGAATGTAGTCTAAGGAACATTCGGAAAATTCTCGAAAATTCCAACAATTCCGCACTTTTCTCAGGTTTTTCTCGTGTATGCGCATGTAGAATCGCACAAATCCGTGAGAAATGTGGTCGGTGTGAATTTTTTCACATCCACCACAATCTCAGGTGCCTACCCGTCGCCGCAGCAACGTCGTCGGTACGTTAATGAGTGTCAGCCCCAGCTGTCCTGATTAAATTCCCTGTAGCTATGCGGCTCCAGCTCCAGTTATCCACACTTATCCATAGCGCCTTCGGCGGTCCTGAGGCGAATTGTCTCTTTTCCGTTTCGCCATCTAGCGGCTGCATGATAGAGGGCCATTTGGACGAGTTGTCCATCTTCAAAAGCGAAATTTTTTTCGATTTTATTTCCATATTTGGGTTGTTTCCTAAACCACTCCATATTAATAGTATTCGCTTGCATGGAAGTTGTCAAGATAAACTTAACAGGGACGGTCCGACCTCGTATTTCGTCTAAATTTCCTTCGTAATGATAAAATTTCTAGGACTTTTCACGAAACTTCACCACAAGACCATGAGAGAAATTGCTTTGCTGCAATTCCTCTCATTTTCTCATTATTTCGCATTCGTTTCTAAATAAACGTACCCTGAGAAATTTCCATCCAAAGCTCATTAGGCGCGCATACATAGGACAATTTGCCCGGGGAAATTCAGGTAAAGTTATTCAGGAAGACCAGCCCAAGTGTCACTAGTCTTTCAGCATAGCTCCGTCGAATATTTCATATTTTCATTTTCCAAAAATATCAGAGAAACTGCAGTTTGTACAGCGCAATTTGTCACTATTGCGTTACAACGTATTGCTCATCTGGCCTGCCGCGCCGCACCACCTGGGAGGCACGACAGTGGGGGAACGCTGTTGTTGTCGGGAGGTGTTTTCCACCGTTTCCTTTGTGTCTTTATCTCTGTTGTGAAATGTTTGGTAGAGAACGTAGGCGAAACATTAATATCAGCAATGCTCGACAGCCTCAGCACCCATGTGGTATGCCGCATCGCGTGGGTGACGCGGCGCGTCAGACCAAACGGCGGTATACTGTGAGGCAAGGGTGATTTCTCGGCGCTGGATGTCATAACTACTCACAATTTAATACCAGTAGATTTCTTCCATTTCTTAGGGAATTTCTTTGGTTAGAAGTATTTAAATGACCCAATGCTACCGAAGACATTGCTCCAGTCGAAAACTGCTCTGCCAATTCCGAGATGACAGTTCCCGCTCAATTTGGTAGGAATCTGACAGAAAATCAGACGGAATTACATGGAATTCAATTGAAAATGAGAGAATTCACCTGGAACTCATTCGAAGCTTCAAGAATACACGACTTTCCCTGAGGTTAACTGAAATTTACCTGGAAAAGAACAGAATTTCGCTAAGCGTACTGTTTACGCGAGCACTATCCGGCATTCAATAAGACTCCTTCAGAGAAATTCCTCCTCTCCTGCGGAGGACTCACCAACTAGCGTAGAATTTCTTTTGGAAAAAATTATATATAAAATTTGTATAAAGATACAGCAGCTTCTAGACTGTAGACGTCAGAAATAATGTTGTGTAGAGACAACATTGGTGCTACAATGTAAATTTTCGTTAGTATTAATTTTTTTCCAACGACAGGACTTTTGGCGATTTCTGGCTCGGATCCTGTCCCGAGCTGATGAGGGAATTTGGAAATTGATACCACATCTGTAGAATTCGTTGATAAAAACCGATTATAAAATTCCCCGTGTGAACTTCAAGTGGTTTTGACTGAATGATATCCAGAAAAGTACAAAAAAACTATAGAAAGGTGCAAAAAAAGCAGGAAACAAAGAATCGAAAATAATGGCCTACTGAAATATGCACAAGAAATTCTTTGTTCTGGTAATAATTTAATTTTCTGCGGAATTCCTTTGTTTTCGGGAGCCATCTTGAGCATTTCTGGTATTCCGGCTGCATTAGAGCGGTTTTACACGACTTCCTGCATTACTCATTCTTAGTTTCCATACAATAGTCCTTTCAGATTTTCCTACAATTGCTTTGGTTCTGCCCTCAAGAGCCTCTTGCATTTCCCACAAGCATCACTAGGCATTGAGGCAGATAATAAGCGCTACGTAACTCCTTTCATTGACACGCTTGACTTCCTAAGGTCTATTATTTTCTTGAAAATAGCTGCTTTTTTGAGCGGATAACGCATCACAGCGCTCTCCTTACGCTCTAATTATGTCTAATAATAGAAAAGAGCGATGTCTTTCTAGGGTATTTTTAAACTTTTATTCACTCTTTTGTGATCAAAATTTAGACCAAAGTGGCCTCTAAAAAACTCTTGCTCTTGGGAACTTGCACTATATATCGTTTCCTCTTTAGTAAATACAATTTTCTTAGGATCATGTGCAATTTCTCTCAGGACCGTATGGTAATGAAAAATTCACCCTTTGTGCAGCTCTGCAAATAACTAAGTTCACTAATACTATAAAATCTGTAATGTAAAAACCGTAATCTTATTATTAATACTTCCTATCGACTGCTACCGTACCCTCGCCAGCATGGCGCGTTCTCATTGGCTAATAATATGATCCACCAGTAGGAGCACAAGTGTCCCTATGCCACGATGTTGATTTTGCACATAAATGAAGCTTCTTTTACCAAAATTTATACTCTTCTAGTATATCTTTGCATTTTGCTGGTATATTTATGGATTTTGGATCTTGCCCGGAGGATATTCCTTCTACATTCTTTCAGCCTGGAAATTTTTTTATCCACCGAAGGCAATGGGCCTGAATGCATCATTGAGATTACCCAGGGTAAACGTGCCGACGTCCGTGTTAGCGACGGGTAAATTGGTGTGATCTTAGCACGTTTACCTTGGGTAATCCCAATGATGCCTGCGGCTGTAGGATTGAACCAAGAAATGGGTTACTGTGTGGGTGTATGGCAGTGATTACGAATAAAGAGTAGAACTTTGCGTCTATTTAATTTATGTTAACTATTCATTTATTTATTCATTAAATTCTTCTGATATGATTCTCATTGTGGCTACAAGCAACCCTGATGTCAGCCATGTGAATACTTTGAAATTCTAGGTTACTGTTGTCTTTTGGATACCTATAAATCTCAGCTTAATGGAAAAATTTTGGGTCCTGCCTTGATATTCTTTAGTATCTCCAGAATCCTCATCGTTCACCAGTTTTAACCACCATCAAAGGGTGCTCATGCTCCCATTAGTTCACCTAACTCATCCACCAATAGGACTCGCTTCTACCGACCAGTCGCAGCTCTTGAATTCCTCAAGCTCCTCGTTTTCAGACGCTCCTCTCGATCCGCGTCCCTCTCATCACCGTCGCCACGACCGTACGAGTTGACTGTTCCGCCAGTTCGACCGCCCACCAGCCCTAAAAAACCAGAACAAAAGTCGCCGAAAGCCGCCACGAAGCAGAGTTTCGTGAGTTTTTTTGGATTTTGTACTCCTGACACGAAAAATACCGTAATCGATAGCCATGCATGAAGTTTGGAAGGAAAAACGGAGATCATTTCTCAGAACTCCAGGTAATTGAGGACGCTTTTGAGAAATAAAATAGATTGAGCGTAAGCTGTGAGGAAATTGCAGCCTTCACTGAACATCCCTATCAGTAAACGGAAATGCAGTGCGAAAAGGTTATAAGTTATTAGTAATTACTGCGTGCACGATGCAGCTTCTGTCTTCGTTTAAAATTACCCATAATCGACGGAAATATGCCAGAATGGCAATATATGTAGACTCTCAAAAGAAAAAACCGAATTGAAGAAATCGGCAAGGAAAATTTTTTCGCATCTGTGTCTGAAACGTGTGGGATTCCGGCCGAGTTTTACCAGCAGGGAGGAGAACTTATGGCATTCACTTTCCCTGGGTATCATTAGGAAGAAATCCATCATAATAGATTCACACGGAACAATGGAGCATTGTCGGAGGACTCAGAGCTCAATGAGGGATCAAAGAGTAAAGGCTGATAAGATCAAGGCTTATGAACAAGCCAGGCTAGCTAGCATGTCTGGATGTATGGCATTGCCAAAACTAGAGACTTTGTTCTCTTAGCCTCTTATCTTTGTTCTAATATTTTTTACATGTTTATAAGGAGTAACGCTGGTTACTATTATATTCAGAAGACAACTCTTCGGCTAGAAATGAGGACTGTGCATCATTCACGTAACGAGTTAACGTCTTAACGCGTGATGGTCATTTATCCTGTAAAATTACGGATCGAGGAAATTTGGATTTGTTTTAACCGTGCAAGGAATCCTTCTAGCGTCATTGACAATCGTACCCTACGTATAATGCATTATTGTTGTGGTTTCACCGATAATGAAGAGAAAATGCACATTTGTTGACGGGATATTTCTTTACTTCTGGAGATCATCTACCACAGCACCATATTCGAAACATAAAAGAGTAAATGAATTCAAATTCATCAATTGTGAAGGTGTTCCCATGGAAACCGCATGGGCCAAGACGAAAGTAACCCCACACCAATACTAAAGGGTCTGTAAGCACCATAGGAGCTGCCTGTAGGTAATTCTCTGGTAGAGTAAGCAGTCTCACGTCAGCTGGAGTGTCGTACTGGAGATTATTTTTATGTCAACTCTTGGAAGAGACGGTAAAGTTGTTGAGCTGGTGTTTGGTGAGACAGTGCGAATCATGCGCGAGATTAGCAATAGAGCGCTGTATCCCAATTTGAAAAACATCCAGAATTACGCTATTTAACGGTTGTTTCACCACATTTCGTTCTTATAATGATGTCTGTTGTGAGTTCTTTTTTTGTGTTGGACTCCTATAACCTATTTTGCCCGAGAAAAACAACGCTGCGCAGGAGTACTGAAAAGAATCCTGAGCAGCCCTGTATAATTTACCCGTAATGGTTGGGTTGTTAAACCATCTACCTCTGACGGGCGAATGGCTTTACTGCATGAGAAACTTTTAACCTTCCATCCAGGGAAAGGCTAGAGAGATTAACGTTGATGTGCAGGACTATAGGTCATAAGTAGCAAGCTATGGCTAATCTTCCACGAAAGGTGGACTCACGAGAGTCATTAGCCGAACCTTTGCCCTCTGCTACCGTGAGAAATCTGAGTAATTGCAAGGTGATCAATCTACTAATCGATAGTCACCTATTTCATTGAGGAGTGGATATTACAGTTTTCTCAGTAACCGTATGCTGGATGGAGAGGCGAAAAATTGAACAGTAACTGTTCTAAATCCTTAAAAAATTGCAGTTGCATGAGCACATGGGCTCGGATGCATTACAGGAAAAGTGGTAAGCTCATAACCATGGGTAGCAGGTGGGCCTAGACAACGTCATATAAATAGGTAAAAATGCTCATAAGTCCTAGGTAAACGATGAATTAGGGCACGTTGATGAGTTTAGCGTGGGTAATCAAGATGTGTGCGGGCTGTGGTGGTACGTTTACCATGGGTAATCATGATACATCGGGCGATACCGTGACGAAATCCCATGGTTTTCCAGATATTCCAGAATTTCCACTACTTCCTGGATTCGAGAAATCATTTTGCATGTTTTTTTCTGAGGAGGACAGAATTGTATTGCATTGCCTTTTTGTATAACCAATCAAATGTGCAGTGCAAATGCAAAAATCGTCGGGATTTTTTGAAAATCCAAAGGAATTCTTGCAGGTTTCCTATGGTAGGCTACAAAATTGAGCAGGTTCTTGCCAGGATTTCCAAACTTTCAGAATAAGTTCTGCATTCATTATGAGAGCTTATGCTGGGGAACCTTCCACCATTACGTATGGAGACATACGAGTCAATGTCGCAATCAATTGTCCACATAACATAAGTTGAATAGACCCAATTGCAGACACCGATGACGAATTCAATTACTGAGCTTTGTCGCATGCTCCACTTTATTACTCACCTCTCCCAGAAATCAGGAATTCCCGCACAGTCCGCAAAATCACGTCATCCTCCGAGCCATCGTCTCATCGTCCGTAGCTGCTGCGTCTCGATCCGTCCTCATTCACAGTTATCGACGAGGAAAATGAGGCATTGTGCGTCTGCCGCCACAGGGGGCTAACTAGTGAAAGCTACCGTAGCAACGGCCGGCCCGCTCTATTCTGCTATTGTGTCTGTGCGTCTATATGTGAGCGTGTATGTGTGTGAGTTTGCGTGTAGTTGCATGTTTTCATGCGTTTTGCATGCGTTTTGTCGCTCTTTTCATACCTGATCACACAGTTCCTCATCTACCGTATCTGTAACAAACAACAAAAATATTTATGCATTCATACTTGTTTAGTTTTCCTAGTTAAGCTCAGGAATCCCTCCTGAAATTTCATATCATAGCTCAGAGCACAGTACATTGGTTGTTCTTGTGAGGTTTTCTTGGAAAATAGCGAATTTCCACCTGCTGCTGTCGAACACGAAGTATAAACTACCCCATACGACAACATGTATTAGTATTAATTAGAATTAATACTCAAATTTTCTTCCTTCAACGTTGATATCGGTCTTTAGGTATTTAGGCGCGCCTATTAAGGCACGCACCCAGGCGTCACCCAGATTTTTTCGCAGATTTTTGATGGGATATCTTGTTGCGATGCGTTCCTGGATAGCTAAGATTTAAGACTAGACCGATTCCGATCACCGTATTCTGAATTGCCCAAAAAAGTCGAATTTTTCTCCTTGATTTACTCCACTGAAAAAGAGACCCAACTACTTGTGCCAACTTATACTACTAAGCTTGAATAAATCTACCTGATTCATTGAAATCGGAAAATTCTCCATAAAAAAAGATGGAATTCGTGTTCGAGCTTGACCAAATTTTTCATTTCTGGCATGACTTGCTCTATCTTATGGCCAATCTGACTAACTACATATGTTTGGTTTACCTTGTTGGGATTCCATGAATCTCAGCTCGGTAAAGCGTAATTCATACTTGCTGCGCGCGGCAGTCGCGCGTCAGACGCACGCATCTATTTACGAACGATTTTCCTTGAGGACAGGTAAAGGCGCCGTGCACCTACTCACTGAAAAGAACGCGCGGTCGCCACTATTCCGTAAACGCGTGCGCCTAATCTGCGACTGCAATGCGACTGGACCCTATTCTTCATCATATAGACGCACGCGCGTCGGTCGCACGCATACAGTATGAATTGCCCTTGAGGAGATTAGTCTACATCTTGGTGGAGATTGTCGCCACCCTTGAACTCTCACCATACATTTTCCATCTCATTTAGGAAAGTTTCAAGGTTAAATCGCTAATTTTTTCCATCTACAGTTGAACTTCTACCAATTTTTGCTTATGTCGTGGTCATCTATTTTCCTAGAAGATAAACTTTGCTCCATATACTCTTGTGCCTGGGCTGACTCTTCTTTCTTTGAAGGTGTTATTCCTGAAAAAATTCGTATTTGGAAAGAAGAGAGAAGGAGAAAATAAATGAATGAATTAATGGAATGAGTGCATAGATGAATGAACGAAAAGACAACGGGGTAATTTGGAAAAAGGGAGAATGAGAAAGGATAACGGGAGTGGAAAGAAAGGTGCATGTAATTTTTGCTTGCTTACAGCTTGGAGAGTTAGTTCGGTATTCAGTTAATATTAGTGCAGGTATTTTGCATAGGGCAGAAGGTCTAGTACTCCAAAAAAAATTAATTAATCATTTAGGAACCAGTTTGAATATTCGGAATATTCGAGAAGAACAAAGCCACCGTTAATGTACTACAATTAGGCATAGCTACGACATTACTCAAAGTTCAATGGCGATTCGTGGCTGAAATTTGTTGAGCTAGACCTTTCGACTACGAGTTTACTACAAAACCTATATTAACGTTTCAAAAACGTCAGTATCTCCCACTTGGGAACTTTAAACAGGGGATAAGGCCAACCACCAGCTAGCTTTCTGCATTTCACCAATAAAATTAAGCATTGCCAAGTGTTCGCATTTTACTTTTATATTGATAGAACTATTGCTATATCTTGCTTGGCACCATCAGGGGATCGGATCATAAGACATTCGGGTTTGAAAAGCGCACTTATTAGAACATTCATTGAACTGGCTAGCTAGAAGAGTCCGGCACTCAGTGTTCAATTCGTACATCAATTTGTTCAGTTGTAATCCTAGTTGCATTTTGTGGTCTCTCTTTTTTTCCTTTGTTGTTAGCACGTTTTTAGACGTATAAAAATGAAATTAAAATAGAACAATCCAAATAGGCTTGACGAAAGACGACGGTTGATAAGGGGCAGAATCAATGCCGGCTGAGGGGATTACTCGCAGAGCTCACGTCTATTACCGCTTTTACCTGGCTTGTTAACGTTGCCAGTGGATTAGGTCTATTCATTGAGTAATGTCGATTCGGTTAGCGCCGCTTCCACGATGTCTGTTTCCTGTTTCGAGAACATTCGTCGGAAGAATCAGGCTTGCAAAGTTTCATTTTGGGAATCCCGATTTTCTTTGTATGCTCCAGCTTTCCTACTCTTCAACATCCTTGGATTTTTCGATTTTTTCCATGATTTCCTTGGCTTTGCTGAACTTGAGACAAGTAAACTCTGGCTATAATTTCCGAATTCCTTTATTTATTTTTGATTGAAGCCTGCGATTTCTGCAAATTTTTGCCACCTGTTTGAACTCGGACCATCATCGTTGGCGAATATTCACTATGGTTTTGCCTTTACAGCGATTTCAGTGGGCATGGGACCGACGTGGTCACCCAATTATTATAAAAGTCTATTAAACTACACCCGTAATCAACATCTACTCAATTATTTCTAAGGGTTACTCTTCTTGAGGAACTTGATATATAGTTGATGTGAATCCACTAGTTCCCCATTCACTTCACTCTCCAATACGCAAGTGGTCAGTTGCCTGGACAACTGACACTTTATGCAAACAGCAGGACCCCGATCCAGTGCCTAAGGGTCGTTGGATGGGGTTTCATTGCCATCCAGGGCCTGGATGCGCCATTGAGACTAGCCCGGGTAAACGTGTTGACGCCTATGTTAACGATGGGTAAATTTGTGGTTTGCTAATACGTTCACCCTGGGTAATCTTGTTGATGCATGTTGCCTCTGGAATGAGAGTTAGCCGAACAAGTAACTAACTTAGTCCCTAGTAGTTTCCTTTGTATGTCGTTTCTCTTTTTTTTCAAAAATATTATCATCACCGTCCAGGATTCCGAAAGGGGCAATTCTTTCGAGAGTAATTTACTGCTACTCCGATAATGCCATAGAATTTCAGTTGGCTTAGCATGGGTGATCTTTGATTTTTAATTTTGACCCATTTTCTCTCATTAGCACTCTGCGTGTAACACAGGACAACTGACACTATTCGACTGAGCCAACACTTTCACTACTGTTAACGGCAAGCAAAGTATTCGGCTCCAGTGGTCTCCTATTTTCATCTCCATTTTCCTCGTTCTCTTTTTATTCCTCATTCTGTCTCTCGTATCATGCGGATTTCCGAGAAATCTTTCCAGAAATTTCTTTTTGAGAAGCAAGGCTGCTGCCAAAATGAACATGAACGGTCTGCAGAATTCTATGAAGGTGAGCACACAGCCTGTACCGATGAATGATGGCGCAATTAATGGACAAATCAGAAATTAAATCTAATTGGCCACTTATTCAAACGATTTAATTAATGAACGGTGAAATGACGAGGAATAAATCACGTGTTGACGATAGAAATAATGCTGCACGTAATCAGCTGTAGAAGGCACAATTTATGTAATAAACAAAAAACAAAAACAAAGGTACCTAATCTCCGTTTCGTTCCTTCCACTAGACGGAGAAAATAGGAAAAGAGTAAGACCACCACGGGAACTCATCAGTAGTGAGTGGTGGCCTTGAAAAGTAGAAAATGACCAAAAAAATCAACCAACCTGTTCTGCTGTTTGATGCGGCTACCTTTTGGGGAGCTCCTTGGTATTGCTGCGGCTGGCCAACGTGCATCTGAAAAGAAAGAGTACGTATAACATGTAGGTGCGGCCACTGAGAATAAGAATGAGTCACGGAAGAACGAGAATAGAAGAGGAGCTAAAAAGAAGAAAAAGTGAAGTAACCAATGAATAATGCGGCTGAAATTTGACCGATCCTGAGATCAATGTTCTGGTTGCCACGCTTTTCCTAACGTGGGTTGTTATTTTCTTGGTCTACCTCTCCAAAGGTACTAAAAAATATTCCTAACGGCTGTGTGCAAAGGGCCGGATCGCGGCGCGGCTTTTTTTCGCAGAGACGCAGGGGCTTCGCATGTAGCTCTGGTTGTCTGCAGTAGAGAACCCGATTTTTGATCTAACATTCCCGACAGAACAACTCCAGGACTTCCATAAAGGGAGTGGGGATTAGTTCTGGCTTTTATCGCTTCCTCAATCCTGTAACAATAGCAGCGCTTTCAGAATATGTCGATGTTTGATGCCAACGCAAAGGTCGATCGCCAGCCGCCGCCCATGCCCGACACCAATGGCGTCGAGTATCCGAGAGCGGCCAGCTGGGCGTCCGGAACGTGTGCTGCTGTGTTGAAAGACGATAAAGGTTGGAAACACATAAACTTGCCAATTTTTATCAATATTTTTCAGGTTTTCAGATTTTTGCGGTTTTTTTTTTCAGGATGTCAGCTTTTCCGCTGCTTCCTGTACGAGGCGTTAGCCGAGGAGAATCTCTCATTTGTGGAAGCAGTTGACAAGCTGAAGAAAATGAAGAATAGCGACGAGAAAAAGGTATGTGGGTGTTTTCTTGTCTTTCCTAGGCTTCATCCTTGTAGAATGAAGCCATTTCTTTATTTGGATCAACGAGCTACAGTAAGCCGCCATTCAAACGCGGTCAGCTTGAAAGTGGTGCCGATAGTTATTGGGGATGCATCGATGTGACTGTTCAAATAGCGAGAAATACAGTATTACTAGTACTTAAAAATAATACTAGGTTTGAGAGAAGAGGACGTAAATGTGAGTGCAAGAAAAACGGCTGCACACCTGAGTGGGCGGAGCCAAGCACTTGTTGCGGCACGATGGTTAAGCTTTCGTTAGAAGAAAAGAATGGTACATGAGAACTGGAAAAATCGCTAGCAGGGTGGAGCTAGACACTGGATGCGGCGCGGTAACTTGGACTTTCCATCACCAAAAAAGAGGCATAAGCACAAGGAAAAAATAACGCCGCAGACGTATGGGGCGGGGCTACAAATGCGGCGAAGTAGTATCACGTTATTCTCAAAACATAAGAAAATAAATGAATGATGACGAAACAACTTCTAGTATTAGCTATGTCTCACCAAAAACTTGCTTCTAGCTAGATCCACTTGGTGAAATTGGAGCAAAATTTGGCAGTGGAGCGTGACGTTGTACTGCCACAACCAATTTATGGGAGGTTGTTTCCATTGCTGTAGAGTCTCCTCTCGGGTCTAGACTTCTCTTCAATAGTGAACTTTCTATTCGCGACACTACATGGCGGACGCACGCATGATTACTGCATCCGTAACACTTGCTTGATTCGTTTCCACTTTATTTGTTCCCGAAAATTCATTTATAGTCAACCTATGCATCTTTTTGACGCAGTTGGACGCACCCAACCGATACCAAGTAGCCTTAAAATTCAAAAAAAAGGAGCGGTGGGGCTTTCAGACTATTTGGCCAAGATATTGAGGTGAATCCTGATGTCCTAATATAATTTTCTCAATGTTCAGGAATATGCTAAGGAGATAGTGCAACTTTACTCACCGTACATCAATCTTAGCAGTGGAGCAATGAAGGTTTGTTGATTTTCTCACGGATTTTCCTGAGCAATGCTAGTTTCCCTTTTTTGGAAAGGGAACTATAGTACTGGATTACTAGTGTGATACGGCCCTCCTCGAGAAGATAGACGGATTCCGTGCTAGCGGAATCGTGGCGGGACCTGAATGGGGGATAGGGAGAGAGTATGCTCCAAAGGAGTGGTTCGAATAGGTCCCGCAACGATTCTGTGGCCGCGACGCTATGGATCTGCACGCGTAATCCGTCTATCCTTTCGACAGGGACTGTATGTATGTATGCTAGAACGATATAAATATATGATTTTATAGAGTATGAAAGATGCTGTTGAGTCGGAAAATGTCGATGCAGACGGGTTCGCTGCTGCCGTGAAGGAGGTAAGAATACTTTTTCCCTCAGTAAAACATTTACTGGTAAATATGGCATTACCATGTCCATCAGCTTCCTTCTGGAAATAGATATGGGAACTTAGCAGAAGTCACATTTCCTTCAGTCCTAATCTTATTGTATTTTTTCAAAAAATTTTTTCACCATCAGGAAATTACTCACGCTGGGGACCAGTTCTCGTTCGCTTTCAGGTGAAACGACTCTTAGAAAACGATCAATTTCCTCGTTTTCGACGCTCAGAAATCTACCTGAATTATCTGGAAGAACTGCTGCCGAGGTCCTATGCGGAACGATGGGCGACCAGTTTTGAAGCGCTTCTGGGAAATCATGTATGTCACAGTTTTTCTGGAAATTTCTCAAAAATAGTAGTCATGTGACTTTATGAAGAAAGTGTTAAGGTTTGGGGTTTTGCAGTAGGGTTTCTAAAGATTTAGGGCTTTCCACTAGCTTATCAATGATTTCAAAGGATTTCAAATGAAGCGATGATAGGCTCTGACCCTTAAGACTATTGGTTTTTTACGCTATAATTCTATTAAAACTAAAATTTCTCAAGTCGATTATTACATGTAGGGCTCCTTTCGATTTCTATGAGCTCTTTTGAGGTCATATTATTGTCTGCAATTATCATATTACATATTTACAAGGTTGCATGAGAATTCGAGTTATTCTGCACTTTTTTATGGAATTCATGGAATGTAGGCTGACATCATACATAATGGACTAGCGTGTGTTTAATCGAATAGAAAAATTATATTATTTCGCCAGAATAGGGCAAAATTATTATATGCATCAGATTTAATAGTTTCAGGAAATGCAAAGCTAATAGCAGGATGATTTCCGGATTACTGTAACAGCTCCCTTCCGTCTCCACTGTATCTCTCAGTTTCAGGTTGGACGCCACCATTTCCGACTTTTCTTACGTGGCATCCACGCTGAGGAGAATCTGCGATTCTGGGAAGCTGTGGTGGAATTCCGAGGACAGAAGAACAAAAGCCCAGCTCAGCTGACCGCCGGGAAGAGCTGTCTGAACACGTTTTTGGCTGAGGGAGCCAATAACGAGGTGAATAACATTTGAGATTCGTTAAAGATCCTTTGAAGGAGCACCTATAGATAGAGCTGTGTGGGTTTTCCCTAAGAATTCCTAAGATATCCTTGGATTTTCTATTATAAAACCCATGACATAGTGCAAGAATTTTGCTCGTACCATGTGTAATACATTGAAATAATTTGTAGCACAGATGGTGGCATAAACAAACATTGAGGAAGAATTTTTCTGATGAGATTTCTGTACTGCCTTTGGTGCCTTTGGAAGGGTGTGTGTCATCGTGAGGAGAAATGGGGCGTGACAGTGGTGAATCACCTTGTATAAACGATTCCACGGAGAACCAGCACTTGGATATCTCTTACTCCCGAAAATTCGTCTCATAATAAAAAAAAGCAAGGCATAATTGTTGCATAGCGTTTTTTTGGGCATAATAGTTGACATTCCACCAACCTGCGTGGCTTTTAATCGGAGAGGCGTTCCACCGCGAAAAGTCTTGCAGGATCATTCCTTATCCTTTCAGATCTCCACAGAACCTCCCCTTTTTTCCATGCTTCAATCCTCTAAAATAAATTCCTTTGACTTCAACAATGAGGGCAAAATGTTGGCATGAGTCGCGCTAGACTGTAGAGCGTTACAATGTTGCACCTGGAATCGGTGGCGCACCCCAGCATTGCGATTGGCTAGTTGGACAAATCAACCAATCTCAGAGTTCAGCCGCGCCGATGGGGGCGGGGCTTGTTGAACATTAACGAGTTAATGCGAGTTCACTCATGTTCTATCCTGAGTTTCTTGATTGAACGTATACAGATCGGATTCTCAGTGATAGGTAGACGGACACCATATTGTCTTTACTAAGTGAATTGGGACTCAATTCTGTTTACTTGGCAAAAGATAGGGTTGGAAATGGTTAAGGAAGCGTTGATAAACTATAAGGAAGCGTTGATAGACTATTTCCAAAAACTATTTCCTTTTTCCAAGAGAAATCTAGGTTTTGTTTTTTGGAATTTGACCAACTTTAGTTTCTATGATCTTGTTTTAGCTTAAAATTACCCGCTTCAAACTTTTCTTGTAAATCGAGCGCAGAGGTGAGTCTTACTAAGTTTTTGGGACAAGGACATAGTTCTGTGATTGTTCGGGGGTATTTCGTTTGCTGATCATGCTGTAACGTATTACGCAATACGTTAATTTTTCCAACAACGAATTAACGCTTACTGGGAAATTATCTCAATGATTGCTGTTTATTTGGCAAAAGATAGTGTTGGAAATTAATGGTTTACTTGTTAAACAGATTACTTAGGTTCTTACCTATTGGAGAGCTCGTAACGTTACTGAAACTAGTTACGTTATATAAACCCCCTTCTTCTAAAAAATTACTGGTCAGGTTATTACTACCTACTGGCCACTTAGACAATGAGTCAGCGGATTAACGGATTGACGCTCTTGGAAATTCTTCTAACCGTTAGCCTCGATTTTTTGGTGAATTCCTCACATGCGATGAATGTACCTCGAAAATCTACACCGCTGTAGTTTGGCTCTACATATGTACGCTCTCCTTTGTGAAAGTCCTGGTAATTCTGTGGTTACAAGTTAGAATTTGGCGTGCGACGCAAGCCACGCCCACACCGGGAACCGGAAAATTTATATTGAGGTCTCCTTATTGAAAAGACTGCATGTTTGGCAACAATATGGGGCAGGGGGTGGTTGCAATGAATTGGGGGAAAACTGGTCCTTAGTTGATTTCTACCTTCCTAATAGTTCTGCATTGTCGAGAGTGTTGTTAAGACCAACAACTTTTTTATGTGAAAATTTAGGGAACTTCAAAACGAATTTCGAAATAAGTGATGCAATGAAGCAGCGTAACTGCATTGTAGCAGGAAAACCAAAAAACAAAATCTTTTTCCGTAGCATACAGCGTTTTCATTCGAAAAAAAGAACTAACTTCCAGGAAAAAACCAAAATTCACCAGGATTAGTAGCGTTCTGAATTCATAGATCGTGGATGTTGCAGGTGTTTCTCCCATTTGGCGTTCGACAAGTGATCGAGAAGAAGATCCAGGAGAAAGACGTGGACATTTCGCTTTTCGACGAAGCTATTAAACACGTTGAACAGGTAAATATTGGCTACTGCATTGGAGTGAGTACTGTAGGTCATCTATGGTACCGTATTCTTCTCTCACTTTTCTACTCTCACTTTTCTACTTTTTTTTTTGAGGATTGGCCTCTGTTGTAGTTATTTCTCATCAAAAAGTACTTCTAAAATTTTAAAAGTAATTAGATTTGATAGGGGTCTAGAGTCTTGCTCAATGATAACTCCCATTCTACCCAAAATCGACTCATCCATCGCTTTGTTTCAGGTTCTTCGCAATGATCCATACGTGCGCTTCCTACAAAGCCCACAGTACCTTAATCTGCTGGCAAAGCTCAAGAATTGAACAATTTCCTCGTTTCCATTTGTTCTTCGCCGTTTCGTTTTCTTTAACGTCCGTGATTGCAGACATGTGGAATTACAGTAAATCCACATTACTCCGTGTTTCTATGACGGTTCATATCTAAAATGATCTCATTGCACATGTAATAAAGTCCAAATTTTGTAGTTGAATCAACAGTTTTTCTTAGGATCGTTTAGGATCTTTTTAGTTTCCTTGAGCGACAAGTTCTTTGGTGTAATTCGTACATATCAATCATATCAGAATAAAGATTTTTGTATTTTGCTGGAATATCGTCTCTTTTAACTCTCTACAGATGGGCACTTCAGGGAAGCGCCATTTCAGGTTCTGTGTCCAAGAAAGTTGGAAATGTGGGTTAAATGGGATAAACCGGCAGAAGTGGGCGTGGCCGGTTTTCCCTGCGATCAAAGAAAGTTTATCGGCTTCTTCCTGACGGAAAAATATTAATCCGCGCGAAATCGTTTGGATATGTGGGATAAACGAAAGGATTCCTTTGTGGGAAGCATTCGTTCTCCTAAGGCAATCTGGGGCTTGTGACAAGCTCTCTGGTGCTTCTGGGTGCCCTTTAAAAACTCAACTGACGCTTGCGGGGGCTCATTGCGTTTCTCAGCCGGACAGCCGGCTAATTAGAGGTGTGAGCCAAGTGTGAAGCGCTTTTGGCAAGAGCTGGTTCCAAGCCAGCCAGATCGTACTAGTTGATCCCAAGGCAATCTCAATCAACTGCCGCTCTGTTGCATGTCATTGCACCCACGCGACGATTTTCCAATTACAATTTCCGATCCAATGAAAAAAAAATACTTTCAAGTCGGCGTGCTCCAACCTAACACTTCAGTTATTTTTCCTTTCTTTCTGCATTCGATTTAAAAAAATCCTACGAACACATCACTGTTGCCTCCTTTACCTTCTAATACTTTTTGCTAACACTTACGTTTACTTTTTGTAGATAGCAACACAGTGGATGGATGAATTGTAAAGAAAGGAATGATACAAGCTTTTTTGACGAATCTAGTGCAACAAAAGAAAAACATAGGTAAATAAATGCATGAATAAGTAAATTTTGACAAACATCACGGAAAGTTTTCCGCCAGAACTTGTTCGCTACTCCGCCAAAACGAAGAATCTGTTTAAATTGGTGTCGGAAAAAAAGGAAATTTGCTGGATAGAGCTGCTCTTCGCACCGCGGTTATCACATGCCACAACTCGACAAAAGGTTAGGACTGCTCTGAGGTCAATCAGGAGGATCCGCTCAGTTTGATGCCAGCCTGTGCCAAAGGCGCTTCTCACTTGGCTTGCACCTTTAATGAGGCGGCTTTCGGGGAGAGAATCGCCACTACACATTGGTATTCGAATTTTTTCATTCGAATATTCGAGTATTCCAACTTTTCGAATTATTCGAATATTCCAGTAATCGAATATTTCGTCTTCTCGAATTATTCGAATATTCGAATAAAGAAAATTTCAAATTACTCGAATAAATGAATGCCATTGTTTCAGAATTGATTTTGCGATGTATTAATCAGCAGAAAATAGGTAAACCAGTCTTGCCATGTGTGAAGATACAGAAATGCACGTTTTCGAGCCAACACTTCCGCTGGTGTACGTTAAAAGCGAAGTTCCATCTCATTTGCGTGTCTGAACTATGAACAGATTCTTGGTTTTCCTAAATCAGCACTCACGGAAATTTTCACTTCGTCGCTGAGCCGCTTACCATGTAGCCGGCCGCTGGACAATCGCAACAGTGAGTTAAACACAGTGAATGATCGCCTCCCTGCGATGGTACCGCCGTGGACACATCTGCCGCTCTGGACATTAGGGTTTCGTCGCTCCAGCTAACGCAATCGACTCGGTGTGCACACGTGGTCTAGCGGAGCGTGTTGTGTGGAATGCGAACCATCCAGGGTTTCGTGGCGAACCCATCACGGAACACTCGTCCACGCTATGGACGCGCATGAAATACCACCACCATTTTAAGTTTTCTCCGCTTGTTTCACACTACTTCTTCGTTGTTGATGAGTTCATCGTTCCTGAATACCTCGATTTACCGCGGAATCTCCAACCCAGAAATTTCCGTGAGTGCTGCCTTTAACGAGCTATTCGCGGAAGTCTGAAGGTGCTTTTTGACTCTTTTTTTTTCAGGACGTTGTCTGCAACAGTCTGGCCGGCAATGTTCCCAACTCGTCTTTAGTTTTTAATTCGTTGTGCTTCTCGCGTCGCTACGACCTCTTCTCTGGGGTCATGAAGTAAGACAAGGAAGTAAGCCATTTATCCGTTAAATAAAGTGACAGAGAATGTCGCTATGGACTGCTCCAGAATGGTGATAATGGGATAGCAATGGACCAGTGGCGGATAAAAAGGGACGCCCAACCTCTCTTGCCCGAGGATGGATCACCGAATTCTTGGAATCACGCCGCTTCTTTTTACAAAATAGATAAAACTTTGCATCAATTTATTTTTAATTGTTCATTTTTCAACTATTTAAATTAAGTATTGAACATTATAATCGATACTCTCGAATTTTTCGTTCCCCATCGGGGTCGCCAAAGTGAAGGAGACTCCAATTTTCTCCCACCCATCCCCCCATTTTGCCCACTTTCCACTTTCTCGCCTTATTATGGCAGTGATTCATCGAGCTTCCTGTGGAAGGAATTATCTGTAAGCAATTCGAAATACGCATATCGCATCCCCACTCTATTTTCTTACCGTGTCTTAAGCAAGAAATCAAATTCATTCCTGTCCCCAACCTCCATAAAAGACAAAACTAAGTGCACGAGCGAAACAAGCTGGAAGAAGAGGCATTTGATGCGACAACTCCTGAATTAATGCCATTTGAATAGATTTCACGACTTTGAAGACGAGGTATGGTTGAGCGGCACGCCAACAAGTTATCCTCATATAAAAATCTGTGAGGCACGGAAATACACAGTGGGCGTCAATGGCGGTGGCCCATCTGCGGCCTCGAGTAGGACGACGCGTGCGCCGTCACCGATGTTTCCTGCTGTTGTTATGCTATTTTTAGCAGCTTTTCTACTCGATTTCAGGCGCCTAGAAATAGCATCCCGATAGCAGATGACACCGATCCAGGCACGAGCGGCGCGGTCACGCTGCGTTTCGTTTTTTTATCAATTGCACAACTGGTTTCTACTATAATAAACTTTAAAAAAGGTGACAACAGCTTATGATGACTCGTTAATCGTTTCTTCATCTTGTGTTAGATTGCATTGTCCTTTACATTTTTTTAAAGCTTTACATTTTTTAAAGTTAATTACAAACTGGGATGTTACGGCTGCGTACTTCCCGTGAGACCTCTATGAGAGGTGCGCTAAGATCATGTCCCGATCATGGTCACGTCGAAATTTTCGTTATTCGAATATTCGAATAGTTCGAAAAGTCAAACTATTCGATTATTCGAATATTCAAATTATTCGAGAAGATAAAATATTCGATTATTCGAATGTTCGGGTATTCGAGCGTCCATGAATCGAATAATCGGTTTAATGATAAAATTGCCATTATTCACGGATTACATATTTTGATCTACCTTCAGCATTTGAGCCATCTTGACTGAATGCGAACGACAAGCATGCGTCACAATTCTTTTACCATTTTCTTCGATTGCTTAATGAAAAAACTGAAGAATACTGACAAGATCCCTGGAAAAGACGGACCTGATTTGCCTCAAATTACATAAGGGAGGCTGTTCATGTTATCACCTGCAAACTTTTAATAAAGTGCTACCTCCTCTTTCGGCTTACCGTTCGGCAGGGCCGGTGGTAAAGTACCTCATGATGTGACGTTGAGGTGCCGTCATGTGGGCAGGTGCTCTTTGCTCCCAATATGCCCCCATCTAAGGCGGCATCACAATGGAAAATGAAGCAAGCGTAGATGCTGACACGTCGAGAGCAGAGATGCCGACAGAGCGTGCATTCATATCAATGTAACGCGCTTGAGAAGTTGGTTGGTCCACTACATAGCTTGACGAGGTCTCGCTTACAAACTCTATACGCTGGGCTGTCAGAGAGGTGCAGTATGTCGAGTTCAAAGACTAAGACCATTTTTGACCTTTTGCTTCCTCTTCTACTGTTGAACACTTGTTCCCTTTGACAAAAATTGAGGAAGAATGGAGGAAATAGACGACAGCAAAAAATGAGAGACGCCCTTATGTAGAATTTGAAACCGACGTATTACGCTGTTCGGGCGGCACTGACGCTTCACAACTGTCAGAGGCATCCAGTTGAAGGATGCAAAAGCACGATGTGGACGGTAAGATGATTTGGGATGGCCCAAGGTTATGCAAGGGACCAAGCGATGGCCAACGAGCACAGGTACAATAAGCCTGTTTTGAATTTAAGTAATCGGCGTAGGTAGCAGTGTCGTGATGGAATTGCCATTAACGGACTATCCGATTGACGAGGTTGAGAGAATAAGCGTGGATGTTGCCCCATCAAAAGATTCAAGTTCAACTGGTCAATCCTTTAAAACACCTTTCTTACAGCAAATATGTGCAGGGGACCACTTTTCTCTAGTTGAAAGAAGGACAATTTCATAGAAATGGGTTTGTCAGGAGGTGCCGACCAGGGATGAGCGGATTATCCGTATCCGGTTATCCTCTTAGCCGTTATCCGTGCGTTTTGGCCTATCCGTTATCCGCACCGTTATCTGGGCTATGGGCGCCGGATAACGGTGCGGATAAGGCTGGAAGTAGTGGTTTCATATCGCACGTTTCCCGACAGAGGAGAGCTTTCGTTTCAAGAAAATCAATCGTCTCCCTCACTCTAGCGTGTTTTCTATCATTCTTCATTGGTGATTAGGAATATTGAATTGAGGTAGGAAGACGTAAAACAGGCTGGTACCTGCCTGGGAAAAAAGGCTCTTGCTCAGGTTTCCTGGGGTGACCGACAATGTGAGGCAATAATCTAGGAAGTTATCTACTTGTGAGATTATCAACAAGGCTGCCTGATGATGTGACCATTGAAGGTTTTGAAATTAATGACCTCACATCTCACCGATGAGCAAAGCTTCTCCTTCGCGTGGTTCATTTTAACCAGACATTCAACCCTACTGTTTTCACCAATTTTCGCATCTATTAGTCAAATAGCGTTTAGGATTTCATATGATCATAATAGTGAGTACCAGAAAGTTCAGAATTCCGCAATTCAGAAGTTCACCAGAATTCCGCAAAAAAAAAAATCATGCAAGGCTTATATGAGGGCACCCAAAAAGCCGCATTGTCGTCAGTAGATTTAGAAACGAAACCTTGGAAAGCTTTTGTCATGGAAACCTTTGTATTGGAAATGTTGTGGACATGTATCATCTCAAGCAATAATATACGTACCAATCAAATTATAGAACATCCAAATATCACTGGAAACTGTTGTTTTCATGTAACTCTAGCTACCATACACATATTTACACCTCTTTATAACGACGCCATCCCCAACGTCGATCTGAGAAAGCCGTTTCGTTGGTTGACGAGATGAGGAATTCGTGCCAATTCTCTTTCACAAAATTCATGTCGTATTTCCCCTTCATCATCTTTAGTATTGCAGAAGGTGGTATCTTGTAGCATATGGGACTATCCATTATCTCACATGTCATTCTGTCGAAAGTTAACGTTGTCTAACGAAGAAGTGTATGACAACTCATTCGTTGTTGAACACTTATCCGTTATCGGTTATCCGGTATCCGTTATCCAGTCATTTTTGGCCTATCCGTTATCCGCACCGTTATCCGGGTCGTGGAAAATCTCGTATCCGCTCATCCCTGGTGCCGACGTCCGTCATGCTCCCGATCATGACCGAGCTTCTGCGTCGGCACCCTCTTGCCTCTACATGTTCTCTCTTCATTTTCTGACTTGCCGCCGTGGGCTCAGGTCGTGTTGGGAGCAATCGAGCTGTCGGCAGCTCTGAGGTCATGAGGGCACATGCTTAAGAATAGAAAGATGCCGACATCCCTCTGGCTATTTGTCGGCGGCTACCTCACGTCACGGCAGCAGCAGATGGCTGCCAACATTGGGGGCTTTACTACCGGCCCTGGATTCATAAGATTACAAGTCGAAAAGTTCATGCCAATTTACTTGGAGGTGCGCGAGTTTTGAGTTTGAAAGAAATGAGCGGTCACCGGCCTCCGTAAAAAACAAAACTAAACCCTCTTGCCTCTACATGTTCTCTCTTCATTTTCTGACTTGCCGCCGTGGGCTCAGGCCGTGTTGGGAGCAATTAGCAATAAAAACGTTATTAGTTTTGTCTTTTACGGAGATTGGGTACAGGAATGAATTTAATTTCTTGCTTAGTGCTTTTCCGCCATGTGTTACGCTCAAATAGCACTATTTCTGCTTACAACACGCTAAAGAAAACGTTTCGGTCAAAATGCTCAGAGTAAGGCAATCATTAATAGCACTAATAGTAGGATGAACATGCGTTGCGGAGAAAGCCATTGAGTTTTTGACAAAAGCGCATTTCGAATCTGCGAATCCATCGTTCATTAGTAGAACGAATGCTTCTCACTGAGGAATTCTCTCGTTGATCCCACATATCCAAACGATTTCGCGCGGATTAATATTTTTTCGTCAGGAGGAAAAATTTCGGCGGTCAACTTCTTGGTTCGCAGGGAAAACCAGCTACGCCCACTTCTGCCGGTTTATTTAATCCACATTTCCAACTTCCTTGGACACAGCTCCCGAAGTGGCGTTTCCTTGAACACTCCGGTGCCCATCTCTAGAGAATTAAAAGAGACAGTATTCCAAGAAAATTCAAAAATCTTTATTCTGATTGATATGTGCGAATTACACCAAAAAAGTTGTCGCGGAAGGAAACTAAAAAGATGCTAAACGATCCTAAAAAAACCATTGTTTCATCTACAAAATTTAGACTTTATGACATGTGCAATGAGATCATTTTAGATATGAACCGTCATAGAAACACGGAGTAATGTGGATTTACTGTAATTCCACATGTCTGCAATCACGGACGTCAAAGAAAACGAAACGGCGAAGAACAAATGGAAACGAGGAAATTGTTCAATTCTTGAGCTTTGCCAGCAGATTAAGGTACTGTGGGCTTTGTAGGAAGCGCACGTATGGATCATTGCGAAGAACCTGAAACAAAACGATGGATGAGTCGATTTTTGGGTAGAATGGAAGTTATCATTGAGCAAGACTCTAGACCCCTATCAAATCCAATTACTTGATTTTTCAAATTTTAGAAGTACTTTTTAATGAGAAATAACTACAACAGAGGCCAATCCTCAAAAAAAGTAGAAAAGTGAGAGAAGAATACGGTACCATAGATGACCTAGCTCCTACAGTATTCACTCCGATACAGTAGCCAATTTTTACCTGTTCAACGTGTTTAATAGCTTCGTCGAAAAGCGAAATGTCCACGTCTTTCTCCTGGATCTTCTTCTCGATCACTTGTCGAACGCCAAATGGGAGAAACACCTGCAACATCCCCGGTCCACGAATTCAGGACGCTACTAATCTTGGTGAATTTTAGTATTTTCCTGGAAATTGCAATTTTTCAAAGGAAAACGCTGCATGCTGTGGAAAAAGATGGTTTTTTTCTTGGTTTTCCTGCTAAAATACAGCTACGCTGCTTCATCGCATCGAATTTCGAAATCCTTTTTGAAGTTCCTAAATAAAAAAGTTGTTGGTCTCAGCAAGACTCTGAACAATGCAGAACTATTAGAATGGTAGAAATGAATCCCCCCAATTCATTGCAACCCCCCCCCCCCCCTGCAGCCATATTGTTGTAACTACAGAATTACCAGGACTTTCACAAAGGAGTCCATACATATATAGAGCCAAACTCCAGCAGTGTAGATTTTCGAGGTACATACATCGCATGTGAGGAATTCACCCAAAAATCGTGGCTATGGGTAAGAAGAACTTCCAAGAACGTCAATCCGTTAACCCGTTGAGTCATTGTCCAAGTGGACACTAGGTAGTAATAACCTAGGCGGTTATTTGTTAGACGGAAGGGGGTTTATCTAACTTAACTACTTTCAGTAATTTTACGAGCTCTCATATAGGGAAGAGCCTAAGTAATCTATTTAATAAGTGAACCATTAATTTGCCCATCTTTGAGATCTTTGAGGTAGTTAAGTTAGATAAACCCCCTTCAAAAAAAAAGTACAAAAGTGAGAGAAGAATACGATACCATAGATAAACAACAAACAATAAACAATAACTTCCTATTAAGCGTTAATTCGTTGTTGGAAAAATTAACGTATTGCACTAATACGTTACAGCATGACCAGCAAACGAAATACCCCGAACAATCACAGAACTATGTCCTAGTCCCAAAAACTTAGTAAGAGTCACTTCTGCGCTCGATTTACAAGAAAAGTTTGAAGCGGGTATTTTTAAGCTAAAACAAGATCATAGAAACTGAAGTTGGTCAAATTCCAAAAAACAAAACTTAGATTTCTCTTGGAAAAAGGAAATAGTTTTTGGAAATAGTTTATCAACGCTTCCTTAACCATTTCCAACACTATCTTTTGCCAAGTAAACAGAATTGAGTTCCAATTCACTAAGTAAAGACGATTTGGTACTTATCTCTCTACCATTGAGAATATAATCTGCATACGTTCATTCAAGAAACTCAGGCCAGAAAAGGAGTGAACTCGCGTTGACCCGTTAACATGTTCAACAAGCCCCGCCCCCGTCGGCGCGGCTGAACTCTGAGATTGGTTAATTTGTCCAACTGGCCAATCGTAATGCTCGGGTGCGCCACCGATTCAAGGTGCAACATTGCACGCTCCGCAGTATAGCGCGACTCATGCTAACATTTTGCCCTCTTTGTTGAAGTAAAAGAAATTTATTTGTATAGGATTAAAGCTTGGGAAAAAGGGGAGGTTCTGTGGAGATCTGAAAGGATCAGGAATGATCCGTAAGACGTTTTGCGGTGGAACGCCTCTCCGATTGAAAGCCACGCAGGTTGGTGGAATGCCAACTATTATACAAAAAATGACGATATATAAGAATTATGCCTTGCTTTTTTTTATTACAAGACGAATTTTCGCGAATAAGAGAGATCCAAGTACTGGGACTCCGTGGAATTATTTATGCACATCTTTCGCTGCTTTTCATTGTATTAGAGTCTAACAGGACAGATATGTATATGCTATCGGTCGAAGACCATGTCATGTATGCGGGATAGCGGTCCCCTTCCCACAGTGTAAAACGAGGTTTACCTGGATAATCATGTTCCAAACCGATGATTACTTAGTAAGGTTATTTGGAAGAAAACATTTGTACAGCATCTCTAAAAAGTTATCTTGACGTGACCATGGCCAAAAATACCATCCCTCCCCCTCCCTCGCTCCATCGCTCTCCCTCGGTGATGCTTTTTAGAGAAATTAATAGCTGGAGGCCGGCCAAAATAGAATCAAGGTGATTCACCACTGCCTCGTAATAACTGGCTAGTACAACGGACAGAACTACGTAGCTATTGCAATGACATTATAATGCTTCGACCTATTCCCTTGGTGCCTTAGTGCCCTTACTCAAATAGCTTGTGCTTCCATGAAAATGAGTATGTGAGCACCATTAGGTCAGCGCATAATCCTTCAGCGTTGGAACTTGCGTCGAATTACTGAGACTATCGTCAGAGCTCCGAAACATTAAAAATTTTGGACATGAAATTTATCGCGGGTGCTGCACTCAAACCTCACCATGTTGGGTCAATGCCATCCTGTTGCTTAGAAGTCTGAGAGTAGATTCGTCTACAAAGTCGTGAATTAGGTTAACGAGCTTGACAAGTTAAACTAACAATTAAAGTAGGCCTACGATCTGTGCTAAGCTATAGGACACCCTCCTGTCAACTTGGAGAATGATCACGGAAGAATTTGAACCGGGCAGAATCAAGATGACTTGGCTTAGCCGGCTCCTTATTTTAGCTCGAGTTTAATCAAGCTTCTAAAAAGGTTACAGTCAGACGAGGCTGGGACTGGCGAATGTGTCAGTTAGGGTAGAACTCCTACAAACTAACTAAAAATGTCATCCTACTGTACTACAGAATGACTCGTAATTACTTTTCCAATTAGTTCCATAATTAGCTCTCTTTTAAAATCATCTATAATTACTTCTCCAATTAGTTCCATAATTAGCTCTCTTTTAAAATCATGAAAATGCCTATGTACAAATGCATTCTCTCAAAAACACTCTCTTCATGTGTGAGCTGCTCGCAGCGGAATTAATACGTTTTTCTTCTCATGTACATGAATCGTTCCGTTCTCAGTGTGGTGGCGGAGGCACTGCATACTGCAGCTGTGCAAAAAAAAAATTCAGATTTCCTCAGTGTGAACGTTTGACTGTTTTGAATGGTGGCATAGCAAATGCCAATCGCGTTAAAGAAGCTTAAAAAATCAACCAAGGTTGTGACGGTTCTCAAATCAGGCTAATGTTTCAGCGTCGTCGACTTCGTCAGAGCCTGGAAGAGTCAAGACAAAATTCATATATTCTGCCAAACGCACAACTAGTTCAGAAGTTGTGATTCAACAAGAGTGTGAATCCGAAATGAGGTCAGAGATGCAAATTATATTAACGCTCACTGTTTAGGAGCTATGTAAGGGGGGCGCCGAGTAGAGTACTTTTTGTAAAAAAAAAAAGCCACTCTCTTCTGGACCAGTAGATAGAAACCCACAGAAGTCCTGACACAGGGCCGGTTCGTTGATCGCTGCGATAAACACTTCCCTACAACTCATTTTCGGGTTTTCTAACGATTATGCGAAACTCTTCTAATGTCTCACGAGCTACAATTTCGAGTTCCCACGATAGGGTCGTGATGGCTAATGATTATAATTGCGATGGACAACAACATGTTTTGATATTCAGGGTCTGATTATAACGTCCAGATGTTTTTTGGCCCCAGTGGGGCGCGTACGTCTAGTCCCTCCTATGTAATAATCTCTACATACCTGGCAGTCGATGAGATACAAAACACGCCATGCATCATCGCAGAATCAGCATATCATGCAGCTAACTGTCATACAAAGATGATTGCACAGACGATTTTGAACAAGTAAAGGTTTTCCCTAAAGGGACGTCAATCCTGATTGCTTCCATCGTATCAGAATCAGCACCCATCACTCGTTGAAAGCAGAACTCACAAGAATTCTCATTGCCGAGACTCCAATATAATCGTATTTTCTGTATTGAAGTGAGCACGAATATTAAAGCCAATTCCTAGCGAATGTCGAACAAATGGATTTTGGATGCTCCGACGTTGAAAAAAAATGGTCGAGTTGCCAGATTGGGCTTCGACAAAAGACTCTACAATGCTATTAGGTTGACTCATAAGTTCTGTCCCTTTTAGCCACTTTATTTCAAAATTGAATGACTTCACAATTACGCAACCTCAATCAAAATGATATATGCGCCATTACTGAGGAGCACCTTGCGCCATCTTCTGAGTAGGTCCATGATTCCATCGCTGTAGAATGAGGCTGGCTTGGATTGGAAGAGGTCCGACAGTGCGGCAAAACTCTGCGTAGCATTCGCAGCATGTGGTCGTGCATTATCATGTTGGAAGAAGATTTTAGATTTCCAATAACTGCCCTGATCCAGTTTCTCCTTGAGAGTTGCTAGTTGTCGAACAAAATTTCGGCCGTGACTGTATCTTCCTCTTCCAGCAGTTCCCATTGCTCAATTCCTCGTACGCTCCACCATACACATAGCAGAAGTTTCTTCTGGTGTCGGTCCGGCTTCGCCATTGCTGGCGCTGCTGCTCTTGCCTGCACCCAGTACCGACTGCGTTTAGGAGTAGCGTACAACACAAACGACTCATCTGCTGTAATAAGATGTTTGAGCCAGGCGAGCATCCGCCGTTTGCCGAGAAGTTCTGTCGAGCACTCGACCCTCCTACCCTTGCCCGCCTGGGTCAAATCATGTGGAACAAATCGTCCCACTAAACTGGCATATCCCATTCTGTGGAGTCCACTTACGATGGTTGCCTGAGGGCATGGGAGGGCCTCCTTCAGCTGCCGTGTTGTTCTCTGGTTGTTCTCTTCCACTTCCGCGGCAAGAGCCTCCAAGTCCACGCCAGGTGGGCGTCCCGGACGGGGTTTATCTTCGACCTCACGATTTCTCGAGGAAAACTTGCTGAACCAGCGCTTCACTGTTTTGAGACTGAGCACATCTTCACCATATACGGAGCACATAAGTTGGTGTGCTTCTGTTGCTCCAACGCCAGCATCATACCAGAAAAGCGTACAGTGGCGCAGATGGATTTTCGTTGCTTGAGGTTTCTTAGCCATCATCGCGAGATTGAAGACGGATGGTCAGTCATCTGGTAGCGCTTATATAGTGCTTACTCATAGCCAAAGGTAGATCAGTGGCGGATCATGTAACTACACGTTACAACATGATTTGCAAGAGGGGACAGAACTTACGAATCAACCTAATACCTTTATCGTCACATATAGATTTTGGTTACGCTCTTTTGAAGTTTGCCTTGTTTCGCAATCCTCGCAAGCAAAAATGAAACGAAATTGAGAAGAAAAAGGAAGAGCTGCAAGGATGCAAAAGAATGAAGAGCTGCAAGGATGCATCTAGAAAAAAAAAGAATTTATGGCAGACAGGATGTAGGAAGAAAATGGATGATATAGAGTTGAGAAGAAATGTTAAGTAGTTGGAGGGAACGAAAAATTGATAGGAAAGAGGCTTTACAACATTTTCAATTTGAAGGCAGCACTCATGGAAATTCTCATTTCTGAAATGAGTCACTTACCATGTAGCCGGCCGCTGGACAATGCAACAGAAAGTTGAACATCGTCGATGGCCGCCTATCTGCTAAGATACTGCCGTGAACACATCTGCCACTGTGGACGAAAGGCCAGCCAATGCCGTTGACAGGGTGTGCGCATGTGGTTCAGCGGAGGCTGGTTTATGGAATTCGTACCATTTGCAGGGTTTCGTGGAGGGCCCAATACCGAACCCTCGTCCGCGCTGTGGATATGCATGAAATACTGCCATCGCTTTCTGTTTTTTGCGTTTCGCTCTACTTCATCGCTATCGATCAGTTCATCGTCATTAAAAACCTCGACATATCCCGAAATCTTCAACCCAAAAAGTTGCATGACTGCTACCTCTAAGTGTATAGGAATGAAACATTTCTGTTGGAAAACCGAGTAATTGCAGGCGAAAACAGCTGATTCGTTGGCCGCTACAACTCGGGCGGGTAATAGTGGTAATAGTGAGATAGCTTGCCTGAGCTGTTATATCTTGGGAATTTTCAATTCACTACGAATTCAACTTTTGTGGGATTGGTGGGACTCAGTTTAGCTCTTCCTGACCTGAAAACCTTGAACACAAAAACAACTGTGAGTGCTGCCTTTAACCGACGTTCATACACCTCAACTATCACATGATCAACGATTGGGTTAACGACTGATGTGGGGCCGCTACCGATACGACGGGTGTTATCAGAGCCGATATTCCGTGCTTCTGGTTACTTCGCTCAGATAGACTGAATAGGCTCTTGTCCTCAAGAAGTATCTGCCTTCATTAATTCTTCTTATATAAATTACTAGCTGCCGTACCCGGCTTCGGTCGGGTGTTTTACTACCTTGGCTACATTAGTACACTGCTGAGGCTAATTGCTATCACCAACAAATTCATTGAAATCTCTATAATTTTGGTGATCAGCATGTTAGCGAAGCCCAGGTGACCCTTTCCTATCGACTTGCAGGCAAAAAGTTAGTAAAGCTATTTCGTTGACAGTGAATCGATGTATTCGTGCAAAATGGTTGTCATATTCGTATTCAGCGTATTGAGGAACCCCAGAAGACATGTCTTTGTCCGTCCTGAGCGAAAATGTAAAAACTCGATGAAGTCAATAAATCAATATTTCGTGCCAAATGGTTGCCACATTCGCATCCAGCATATTCAGGAACCCCAGAAGACATGTCCCCACCGATCCCTGGGCAGAAATAAAGAAAAATCAATAAAACCGATATAATCGATAAATCAATCGATAATGTCAGGTGCAAAGTAGCCTAAAACCTCCGCCGGCCTCTGACGGACCACCGTGCAAGGTTTGGTCCGGATCGGTTCACCCTCCGCGATTTGTATAAGTAACATACAAACACACACACACACACACACACACACACACACACACACACACACACACACACACACACACACACACACACACACACACACACACACACACACACACACACACACACACACAAACACACACAAACTTTTACTTTTATATATACAGATAATGAAATCATCAATAGTTCTTAATACCGGATTTTCAAGGTTGCTGGATGCACTGACATGGACTGTTGTAGCGATAAGTGTGACCGCCATTCTTCTCAACATTTGGGCTTTTTACATATTTATCACAAAGCCAAAACAAAGATTAGGTTCAAAGTATATGATACCAGTTGTAGTCGCTCTTAATATTTTACAATCCATCTGCTACATGCTTTCTATACCGGTAAGTTTCAGTCTACAAACAGATATTCTGCGTGAAATTCTTTGATTTTTAGAGAGTGGTGGTTCATAATTACTGCGTTGCGGTTGTCACTTCTGGGCCAGTGAGTTCCGGCAATGCGGGCTCAATTATCTTGTCAATTAGCGGTGTGAACTGGCACGTCATTCTTCTGATTTTATTGAATAGCTTCTTCAAAAAATATATCATATTTTGCAGGTGAACATCTCATGTCGAACAAGTATCAGCCATTATTTTTTTTTCAGACGTCCATTGCTGTTTTCAAAGGCAGCACCCACGAAAAATTTCATCCCGACCTTTCAAGTCTAATATCAAGTTGTTGACTGTGCAGAACACAGATGAAGTGGTCAATCTTATCCACACTAATGAAAAAATTATTTCCGTAAGCTCCGAATCCGCTGCGTTATAGCAAGGTTGCCGAGTTATACTGATGGTGTCGAACAAAATATCAATAACGCTGCTTCATTTTGACCGATTCTTCCTCTGACTGATTCTTCATCTACTGTTCAGTCTTACATCGCAACGGTGTGATTGATATCATGATGAGTTTGCAAGGAGTCCAACTTTTTGCTAACATCTCCATACATCCGTGCAGTCAGCACTGACATTTTATGCTCGAATTTTCTTTCTCTTATTCTTCTTCTTTTCTGTGTCCTCAAGCCATCTTTGTCAAGCACTGGGTGAGAGAATTTATACTGTGATAAAAAAATCATGACCCCCATAAGTAGTCATGGCGGTGAGATCAACTGCCGGCACAACTCGTTGCCATATTTGGGGCGATGATCGCACCCGCGACGACCTTCTAACACTGAGGAATGGGAGATCATCACCATCCGTAGCGGTACTGCGAGCATGTATGTGTGGGGCGCTGATCTCATCTGCCTGGAGGGGGAGGATCGCCATGGTTTGGCGATTAGATAGTGTGGGGGCGAAGAGACGCCGAGTTAAGTTCTCGGGGCATCGCATTCGGAGTATGGTGATAATGTGAAGGTACGTATGCTCAGGTACACGAATTGCACAAAATGCATCTGAGCCTACGGACTCAGGTATGTTGATTTTCGCTTCATAGAACAGAACAAGCTCAAACGAGTACAACTTGTCAGAAGCACAGAGGTCAAGAGGGAGAGCTTCTAGTGCTTCTTACAGGTCGTACTCGTTCCAGCTTGTTAGCCGCAATGGTTCACAACTGTCTCACTTGCTAAAACAGCCCCTGAAGTGATGTGGGAATACATGAAACACGTGCATTTGATCACTTTTCATTTACGGCCCGTCCGATTCACCGTGGCGATGATTACCATACTGCTTTCCACCGCGAAATGCGATCATCGCCCTGACGGTGGTGTGCGATGGTCGCGCTGGACACTTTACTACGGACCCATTCTTCTATCCAGCCTCTGTTGGAAGTCCACCTATCCAGCGCATCCATCCATCTATCCAAAATTCATCTATCCATCAACTTATCTAAACTTCAAGATTTGGATTTTTTGCGAGAGGAGGAAAGTCAATGAGATTGAAAATGGAAAAAACCAGTCATTGCATTAAGGTTCGTCGAGTTGAGTACTAGGAGAAACTGCATCTTTGGAGAATTGAGGGGTTGCACTTGGAAACAGGTAATTCGTGCCACACTGCGACTTGTCCCAGAAACAGGGATAGCTCGTCTGATTTGCATTATCGTGGAAATGTAGAAGTCCTCGGCGATGTTCCGTGTCGGTGCAGCTTGCGTAGAATTACACTGATTATCGCTCAGACCTCAAACATTCATTCTTCAGACTTGAAGCTTCTTGTGGGTACTGTCTTTGACAGAGATTATCTCTAATTAACCCCATTTAGTTTCAGTGAATCGCACTGATCACCAGTTGACAACCTTTACATTTCACCCGAACCAGAAAGGTTTCAGCAACAGCACATTTTTGATCTCATTTGATGACTTCATGAAGAAAGAAGACAATAATGCTGTGGTGAAGCGCAAACATTGAAAAAAAAGAAAGAAAAAATAGGTTGCCTTCTGAGAACGGGTTCATAGCTAGAAACGTTAACAATGTTTCCGTTCAACAGATCCCGAGTTCGACTCTTTTTAAATCTTGACATTACTCGTACAATTAGTGCACTATTCTTTTTCTAGCTGTTTTTGCCCAGATTGTTACAATTCTTTGTTCTCCACTTCGGCTAACGTTTCGACGATGTCGCCTTCGTCAGAGCCTGGAAGTCGAAGGCAACACTTCCAACCATTCTCTCAAGCGCCTCATCGCCTTGTAGAGTGCAGTTCAGTCACAAGGTAAATCGAAAACAAAACGAAGAACACACAGAACGGCTCGTGCTCACCTTCACTGCAGTAGAGATGGTATATAGGTATAAGGGATACAGTCACAGGTCCTACCATTTGGACAAATAACTCATCCGGGTGTATTGCAGAGGCGATCGTATGCACGATTGCGAACTAGTCTCTTTTTGAGGTTTGGGGATGGTATATCATCCACAACCCTCACCACATCTTGAAGACATTGAAGAGGGATGTGGAAAACTCTGCTTCGTAGGATACCCATTTGACGCCGCAATTTGTTGGGCTAAGTCTACTAACCATTTCCGCTCCAGTTCGCCCTTAACATCTGGCGAACTGGAGCGAAGATGGTCAGTAGACTTAGCCCACCAAATTAGAGCGTCAAATGGGTATCCTACAAAGCAGAGTTCTCCACATCCCAGTTATCAGCGTAGTGCAGGTTCATCCAACGACTTTGAGAAGATCCCGTTCCAACTACATTTCATCTCAGATGAGATGAGTAATGCGGTGGGAAAAGTCTCAGTAAGGCGAGTCTTCACGATGAGGTGAGGGTTGTGGATATACCACTCACTAACCTCAAAAAAAGACTAGTTCGCAATCGTGCGTACGATCGCCCCTGCAATACACCCGGATGCGTTCTTTGTCCAAATGGGAGGACCGGTGACTATATGATGTAAGGGTAATTTATCTCATCACCTGTCCATCTTGTGGGGACGAATATTTAGAAGAAATGGGCCGACCTCTCTGCATTCGAATAAAAGAACATCTAGATGGGCTGAACAAATCAAGACCTTCCACTCCACTGGGAGCTCATCGCATATTGCGCCATGGAAACTCTGCCATCCACGTAGAAGTCACGATCTTGTCGCTAGAACCTGAGCGCGAAAAACATTAGAAGCCTGCTGGATTGCCACCAAAAGCCCTAAAACGAAGAGAAAAGATGAGTGTATTACTATCACTAATGAGCTAGTCTTGTATCACAATCTTTGCGGATTCTGACTTGATTATGGCAGACTGTTAAGGCACACTATAAAAGGCAGTAGGAGTACAGTTTCCGGCATTCGCAATCTGTCTTTATACCTTTATATCATCTCTACTGCAGTGAGGTGAGCACTAGCCGGGGTGTTGTTCTTCATTTTGTTTTTGATTCGCCTTGTGACTGATTTGCACTCTGCAAGACGATAAGGCGTTTGAGGGGATGGTCGAAAATGTTGCTTTCGACTGCCATTCTCTGACGAAGGTGACATCTGCGTGTTCATTCCTGAACATATACTAAAAGAAGGTGACATCGCCTCAACGTCAGCCGAAGTGGAGAATAGAAAATTGCAACAATCTGGGCAAAAACAGCTAGAAAAAATACTTTACTAATGTTTCCTTTGAATAAAAAGATGATGGGAATAGGTTGTTTTCCAGGAGCAAATACAGCTTCATCTTCTCTTCTCCGAAGTGGATACCTATAGTTGTTCTTGTGAATATCCTTATCCTTATGGGCTGTTCGTTGAACCTCTTGTTTGGGATGTGGTTTCCTCAGGTCATCGAAGAAGACATTGAATCTGAGGTTTCGTACATCACTGGACTCAATCTCAGAACATCTACTTTCTCTGTATTCTGTGCAGAGGTGATCATAGCATATGAGATGTTTTTATTAGTTCAGCGGACCACAGAGTTTTGCTATTCAATCATAAGAATATTCGCTTAAGAATTTTTTCAGCCAAGTCGCCACAGCTTAGCTTTGCTGTTCCACATTGATGTAGTGACAAGAAATGCCCTTCTCATTGTTAGCTTTTACTGGGCACATCGGGTGAAGAAAAGTTTGAATGTATCGCATTTGAGTGGAGCAACGAAGGTACTACAACGACGCTTAAACAATATGCTGATAGCACAGGTAACATTACAAATTCAATATTACCAGCCTGATCGTCCGGCTGACGCCGGACTCTCAGGCTTCTTTTCGTGCTCGCTTCGCTCGCATATTCTCATTGTCCTCAGATAAGATTAGTGCAGGTGGATGAACAGGCACTATCCACAGAGAAGCATTCTTTACCGCCGTTCATGGAACCATTGACCCACTATGGACAGCTTCTTTCCAACAATTTGTGGTGCCGCATTTCGGTGGAAGTAAATAGTAAAAATTGACCGAGTAAGTGCAAACTGGGATTGGAGCTGAACACCGGTGCACCCTTATCTCACCGTTGGAACCTGCCTCCAAAGGTTCCTCCCGTTTTGGACGCCAGCGCACACTTGTCACGCCGTTGAACCCGACTCCAGGCGTTTTCCCACTTCTAGACGCCTGCGCACCCTTATCACGCCGTTGGACCCAACTCCAGGCGTTTCCCCACTTTCGGACGCCGGCGCACCCTTATCACGCCGTTGGACCCAACTCCAGGCGTTTCCCCACTTTCGGACGCCGGCGCACCCTTATCACGCCGTTGGACCCAACTCCAGGCGTTTCCCCACTTTCGGACGCCGGCGCACCCTTATCACACCGTTGGACCCGACTCCACGCGTTTTCCCACTTTTAGACGCCGGCGCACCCTTATCACGCCGTTGGACCCGACTCCAGGCGTTTCCCCACTTTCGGACGCCGGCGCACCCTTATCACACCGTTGGACCCGACTCCACGCGTTTTCCCACTTTTAGACGCCGGCGCACCCTTATCACGCCGTTGGACCCAACTCCAGGCGTTTCCCCACTTTCGGACGCCTGCGCACCCTTATCACGCCGTTGGACCCGACTCCGCGCTCCCCACTTTCGGACGCCGGCGCACCCTTATCACACCGTTGGACCCGACTCCACGCGTTTTCCCACTTTTAGACGCCGGCGCACCCTTATCACGCCGTTGGATCCGACTCCACGGTGTTTGGACCCGACCAGGCGTTTCCCCTTTCGGACGCCGGCGCACCCTTATCACGCCTTTGGACCCGTCTCCAGGCGTTCCCCCTATTTTGGACGCCGATCAAACCGCTAGCCCACCTCTAACATACTCTATGCTGCAATCCCCATCCTTGTCACTCCTCACCCGTCTGGTTCATCGTCCTCGTTATAAAGGCATACTACCCTTCTCCTTCCTTTTATACGGTCCTGTGATCATAAACTTATCTCATTCATTCCGACCGTGGTGAAAACAACTGCAGGCCATTAACATGTCTGAACATGACAAAAATGGCCCGAAACACCCTTAAATCAAGGTAAAAATCAAAATTTACCACGTTTTCGTACATAACTCGATGCGCTGAACACAGTGGTGTAGGTATTTTCCGTTTTCGATGGCTGGTTCTCGTGCACACACACACACACACACATGAACTGCCAATTAAGAAGAAGTATGATAAATGCCACTGTATATGCACATGTCTCGGTTGCATAGTTGTGAAGTTTTTTTTTTCAAACTGAAAACACGATGATTTGAAGGAAAGATGGAGAAGAGAATTCATTTCAACCACACTCCACCAGAAATTACGACATTTCTCCAACTTCGTGGTGAATTATGCGGTTATTTCAATTTTTTACAAGCCAACCACTGAACCATTTTCTCATACATTAAGAGGACAGATGAGTCACAGCATCCGTCATCGACTGTGAAAGGAGAAGAAAAACTGATGATGTGAAGCTTGGCGAATTCAGCACTTGGGTAAACAACTGATAATGTGAAGCTTGGCGAATTCAGCACTTGGGTAAACAGTTTCCAGTCAGAGGCCTGCAGAAAACGTTTCATTGAAAGATATCGTATTGTGGGGCGGAGTGTGGTAGCTGTAAAAATGTCTCACAGGCATTTTTTCTGCGATATTCTGCTCATTATTTTGAGCAGTATGAAGTTGAAGTTCATTGATTGTAACAAGGTACGTATTTCTTCAGCGGTTCCTGCAGGATTTAGCAAATGCACAATTCCGTTCCCCATAAAATGCAAATCTAGTCTTTTAAAGCAGTCACGCCTTGGAGACTGTGCTTATGGCTTGCTTTTACATGACCATATGGCAGCAGTAATTTTCCCGAAATTGCGCTGAGCTCTGATGCAGAACATTTCGGAGTGTTGACTGCCTTTTATGACACATAAATTATATAGAGAATCGGAATTGGATGGAAGACCAAATGTGACCCTTCTGTTGCCTAGAATCCCGAAAGGCGAATGTAAAATTAAGACCACATGTATTCAATCCGTTTTATCTCTATTTTTGCCAATCGTCAGTACGGGAGAAACGCAAAACGGGAGAAGGCTTCAATACTGCAATGAAAGTGGACATTTCTAACTTGATTCAGAGTTTTTCTAAGAAGATTAGTAATATATTTTAAAGGCGGCATCCACAGAAATTTTCAACCTCAATTTTTTTGGCACTATACTGGGTAATCACAGCCAGTGATTACATTGCTGGGAGCAGTCGCAACCTCTAAAATCCTCGTTTTCTGAGACTTCTCATTTCATCAAATTTGAGAGCTTGGGTCGAGCTGTGCGACCTGTTCGATGTGGACCGATCCAAAAAAGTCGATGCCGCTCGCGGACATGGTGGGACTAATCTTTTGTCTTGGTCAAATCAGAGCATCTTTTCCATCGATCCTTTGGAACTTCCGTAACAGAGGACCCATTCTTCGTGTCTACATAATCTACTGTTTTCATTGCATCTCTTGTAACCATAGTGTAGCGGTTAATCCTATGTTTAAAATGGATAACAATTTTGGAATGAAATCCCACTCAACCTTTCAAAATAATTGGCTGACATTCAAGTTTATTTATTTATTTATTTCTGCACAATTTAAGTGCTCTAGATATTACATTCAAACTTCACAGCAATAACGCTCTTATGCATTTTCGGAAAATTGTACTTTGCTTTTTGTTTGCTCGCGTCCAGCTACGCCTGGTTTTCGAACACAGAAACTACGGCTGGAAAATAAAGACGATGCTCGTCCAAAATTAGCACCCAAGTGGTAGTTGGTTCACTTGCGGTTTCCTCTTCCAGCAGAGAAAAAAGTTAATGACCAGCTATTCTTAGCATCTTTCTGTAATTGAGTGCAGTGGAAGTTGTTTTTTTTTTGAATTTTTGAAAAGAACGGCTCGTTGGTGGTCATTCCGGCACCTCATAAATCCACTAGTGCAAAGTAGCAGCTGCTCCTGTCTGTGCCATAATTTAACTTTGTTTTCGTATTTTTAACGGTCCACAAGAGCTTCCTTCCATTTCCTTTGGTTCTAGCGTCAAAATCACAACATGGCCGAAAAACCATACTCAGCGGAAGCGCAGGGGTGTGGGCCATGATAAAGTAAAAGTGGGTTGGCAATGTGTCTGCGATTGATTCATTCGAATCCTCGCCCCGCCCTTCAGGACCTACATACTCGCACTAATTCGCGCGCGATTTCACCATGGTTGCCCATGCAAGATTGAATGTGAGTGGGGACGAGTCGACGCCGAAGGGCGGCTAGACGCCGCCCCATTTTGCCTAAGGTAGCCGCTATACTCCTCGAGGAGTATAGCACCTTGCGTCGCCGTAGCCGGCGACGGCGGCCGCCAATGTTGGCACCCCTCACAATCGATACGCACCGGCGCCGCAGTCGCCAACATTGGCGGCCGCCGATGTTGGCGATCGCCAGTCGCTGGCGACGGCGGCCGCCGCCACCGCTCCGCCCACAATCGATGCGTATTGGCCTCACAGTCGCCGGCGACGGCGACGCAAGGTGCTACAGTCCTCGAGGACTATAGCGGCAGTGTAATCATGACCCACACCCGAAGCACAGCGCCCGCTGGATCAATTATAGGTTTAGGAGTGCATGAAATAATATTGCAAAGAAAAACCACTAACGCAAACGCTCATGTTTCAGATGTTTTGCCTTGCCGTTGCGATTCAACCACCCTTATTAATGGTGCCTTTTACATTATACAACCATGCATCCAGCAGCGCAACATCAGTATTTTGTATTGCAGTATTGTTTTCTTTGTTCCCTCTGTTTAGTCCAGTTGTTGTCATTGCGTCCATGTACCAGGGTGGTTCCTTCGTCTCGAAAATGTTTAGAGCAACTACTGCTTTGCAAATTCTAAAACTTTGAGCTTCAGAGTAGTTTCTACTGCAATACCGATCACGTAAGGTGTCTAATCTGTCAGAGCAAGAAATCTTTTGTGTTTTATCCTGTGTTACTCATGTTACACCCCATCAAATTCCTCTTAGAAGTATAATTTCACAGAGATGTGCCAATTTCCAATGTTTTCGTAATTGAATTTGACTCTAGGTGTTCATGATGTGTTCATGTGATTATTCCGGTTGAGAGAAGCAAATCGAATCATGCTTTTCATCTAAGCACTCACTAAAACACGTTCTGACCACATCATCTGATTCCTTGATGGAAGGATCATATTCAACTTTTCATTTCATTTTTTTTCTGCTGTAAATTTTAGATTAAATTCTCTGCTCTATTGTCCAATATAAACATGTTGACAGTGTCTGTGTTCACACTATACCCCAAATAGAACAAAGGAATGTCATTCCAAATATCAGATATCCTATTTCAGTTGGAATTGCTTCAAGTATTCGTATTACAACTGCGCATTGAGTTCAGACTCACGCCATCGCCTCCTCTCCCTCTTACAAAGAAAAAAAAACAAAAATTTGCAGAATCCGATCAAGTGGCCGTAAGAATTCTGCAACCATTCACTTCAGCATTATGTGTCTTCCCGTCTCGTTATCTGGAGCTATTGCATTGAGGGTGTCTGCATGATCCACAGAACGGTATTCTGTCTCCATATCTGCAACAAACGGCTGGTCCGTGATGACTATCGTTGTGAATCTGCTTTTTTTAAAACATTTAGCATCTATTGCACGTGCATCGCACATGAATGATAATGAAAAAACGCACACGCACGAACGAGTAAGATCAATGAAACTAACAACGGTAAAATAACCATTAAAACAGTAAAGGACCGGTAAGGTAACCGAAGTGTTATGGTAATGGTTTTCTATATTTATAAATTTTGAAATGCTAACATCAGAATCAGGGTAGCTTATGTAGTTCAGCGTACTCAAGCCCCGCTCTATGTGTAAAGAAATTTTTCCTACAAGTGGATTTCGGTTTACTCCAGTGAAGTTTGGTTTTACTACCCCTGGTTATAGAAGGTAGAAAAGTGAAAAACTCCTTACAGTTAACGTGGAATTTATCCGAGATAATTTTCTTGACATCAGCTATACGCCTGCTTGGAAGTAGCGAATCCAGGTTGAGCATTTTATTCCTGATAATAACTCTGGGTATGGCATTGTAATTGTAACCTGGAGCCCTAAGGAGAGCCTGAAACTATTCTGGAAACTTTCAAGCCTGGCTATGTCTTTCTTTTTATGAGGAGAGAAAATTAGCAGTCCCATATTCCTGCATAGGCCTAACATACGTTTCATAAGCTTTAATCAAAACACTCGGATCTTTAGTATGCAATGCTCTAAAAAGCTGATTGATACGGTGTCCCGCCCAATTTCCCAATTCACTACAGTGAGAACTGAAGCATAGCTTAGCATTTAACAGAAAGCCGAGATCACGCACTTCAGTTGATGCTTTGACTGGGAAATAGTCGATAACATACACTTTTTGATTGTTAGATTTGCCAAGATGGAGCGCGGAACACTTATGATAGGAAAAGGGCGGGCACCGTGACTTTGACCAAGAGCAGATGATGTCTATAGCTTGCTGCTTTTCTCGTGCAGAAGATCTAAAACACACTTTTCGCTAGTATACATAAGGAAATGCTAACTAAATTTTTGAATAAAAAAGTCAATATCTAGGACAAAGTGGAATGACACAGCGACGTTCGTGAGTGCTCAATGAAGTAAAAAAAAATCAACAACTGCAACGATGATAGCCGATCAAACAGGCTTAAGCTGCCAATTCTGCTAGATTACCGAGGCCAGTTGAGATTCTCCAACTGGCCTCATCCGCCCCTTCGTTTCGGATGAACTGTAGCTGCAAACGAAAACAGAAAGTTTCGCCGCAGTAATTTCATTCGTTTGATACACTTGTCCAACATTTGGCTTAGTACCTCGGTAGTGCTGCTATCTGCAGCGCAGCAACTTTCGTAGAATTATCGAGATTGTTGCTCAGGCTTTAGAACAAACAGATTTCAGACGGGAAATTCATTGCAGTGTCTACATGGCTGGTGACATACTCGTTTAAATTCTTAACATTCTTCATTTTCTGCAAGTGATGAGAAACAGTGACATAATCTGTGCAGAGATCGTCTGCAAATTCGCGGACGGTTCTTCTGGAGTTAGCTTCACCCCGGTTTTACAATGCTGTCACCGAAATCCGACTTGCTTTCGTGATTCGGCTGAATTCTGATAGTCGCTTTACTTCAGTTGAATACTTTGGATGTGAAGCTATTGCTGAGGTCATGAATTAGAATGAGGAGGCTCAAAGAAGTCGACAATATCCATCAAACAAGGAACCACGAAGAAATAACATAGAAATGAAAAATAATGTAATGCAAGAAGGGGAACATTGATAAGTTTCACTACAGACAAGAAACATGTGTTGCAATGTGATGCTGTCGTGAGATCGCACTCGAATTTTTATTTTGACTTCATCTGATCATCAGACCATAATGTAAGAAGCCGCAATATTTTCAAAAATAACAGTTGTTTACATGTGAAGCAAAGTGATCCCTATGGACAGAAGAAGAGAAGTAAGACTGTGGTCCACATTGTGACAAGCACGACGGACATTGGTGAGTACAACACACGAACTACACCTAGAGCAGTTGTGCGATCCTTGTCAAGCACGTTTCAGTGCATCAGAGAGTTTATCTATACAAATGAACTTCAAGTGATGCCACTTCATTTCTCGGCACTATATGATCTTTCTTTTGAGGTAGAGACGGCTTGATCTGGCGGAACAACACTGTGACTTCGAGGAATGGAGAGGATTCTAGAGTGTGCATCGTTGTGCGGTATTTTGAGGAATTGCTGGTAGGGCAGAGGAGATGTGTTTTGAAAACGTCCCACAACGTCAAAAAGCGCTATATAATTATGCATGAAACTGATTTAATAGTCCCAAGGATGTGCCTTCAATGCATGTTGAAAGTTCGTAGCACTATCTAAAGGTCCTGACCGGAGCGAGAAGAGAGTTCAGATGTTCACAATTCTCGAAATTATGTGGTTTACCTCTTTGACCCTTGTTCTTGTGCATTGGTGAATGTAAAATTTCCCGATTCATTCCATCATTAAGCGAGGCCTCTAGGTGTGCCACCGTTTCAATCCACGCGATGAGCAAGCGACAATGCCGGACGCAGAAAGTGGGCGAGCGGGGGAATAGCATGGGAAAAAACCGGGGTCTCCGCCTCTTTGGGGACCCAGTTGGGAGATATAACTTATAAAAACATTTTTTGTAACAGTAAGTAAATAATGAAAATTATTTTAAAAATGATCGTAAAATGAACAATTGAAAGCAAACTGTTTCAAGGTTTTTGTATGGTGAAATAAATTTAAAAATTTGGCGACCCATTTTCAGGGAGAGGTGCGTCCCCTCCTGCGTCTGAAAGTGGTAGGCGACTATACTACCCATCAGCGAGAGAGAGATCACTACAGTGTCATTCCCTGAAGAGATGTCCTTTCCTTATTTCTCCCTCATTGCTAAAGAAAATTCTCTATCTCTGAATTCGTCTTTCTTGTCACTGTTGACACTACTGTGGGCATTGAAACAAATAAGATTGCAAAATCCGGGAGAAACCCAAATTATCATAGCTCATACCTGCACAATATCCCATCCATTTCCCACTTTTGTTCTCGCCATACCGACGATTTCCTGGGTGGACCTATTTTTAGGCGTACTTACCCGTTTATGGATGAGCGAGCGAAACGGGCAAGTAGCCGACATTCCTTTACCACTTTTTCATAGACTTATTACCTTAATAAATGACGATGTTAAGTGATTTTTTTCAGTGTTTGAAAGAAACTCCGATTTTGATGGCTTCCTCCGAGAAATTTTGGCCTTGATTTTGCCTGATTCTGGCTTTTAACCTTTTTCTTTTCATCAAAGTTCGGTCAGTGCTGGCTGTAGTCAGAATTTTCCGGCAGCACTCCACCCAATGTAAGGATCTTCCCTTGTGTTTTCCGATACCTAAAGTTGTAGGCCTCTACGGCGGGATTTTGGTGATAGAGCTGTTTTTTAGCAATTTTGCTAAGACTTTTTACTTGACAACTTCGTATATTTCTCCATGCCCTAATAATTTTACTACCATCAATTTTGGATTGAAAGGGCCAGAAATGTCCCATAAGTGTGTAAATTCCTTGGGAATTAGCCTTTAATTCGCCATTCAAACGGCTTGTGTCCGCCTGGCAGACCAAAATAACCTGATGACGTCATCGCCCATTCACCCAACGTAGCCCGGCGCAGGTTTAATTTCCCCTCTCACCCGCCGCGTCATCGGATTATAGTCGAAAAGCGGCCGGATGTGGATAACGAATGGGGAGGTAATGAATTGCCAGAAATCGATGCAAACCCTCCATCGACACACTCCGGCCAGGTGCTGCTGCCGCGGTGGCCCCGTCGGCGCTGTGTGTGTTTCTTTGCCGCAGCCCTCCAGCCAGCGCCTTCGCAGTCGTCGACGTCAACATTATTGCTTTTGCATATCCTGAATGAGTCGCCACTACGGCACTACGTCGTATTTGGCAACATAAGCGTTGCTGAAGGAGCGTAGCTCATATTACTGGAGATTATATCGTTTGGGCTCCAACCACCGCTGACTTTGTTCTCGTTTTTACTGCGTTTTTACTCTACTTCTCAGATTTTTGGATCCCAACCCCTACCAGTGTTGGAAGTTTGATTACATAAATCGGAATGAATTGTTAGTAAATTTCTCCTCAAATAAAAGAGATAACAGTCACGAGTGTTCGAGTGTTACGGGTGGAGTCCCACGTAGGGCAGGGGGGGGGGGGGGTCGAGGGAGGTGTGGGATTCAACTACCATCTCAGTCAGACTGTCACTGGCTAACAATATTATTTATCCATAGGCCATGTTTTCGAAAAGGTGAATAATGTTTTCCCAATAGATAGGTAGCTTTATTCACTAGAATTCATTCACTAGAATTTTCTCTAGAATCTACAATGATGTCCAATCTTCATTGCATCGCAGAAAACAAGGCCGCGCCGCGCCCTACCTACGCAGCGCGGCAGGGTAGCTGGGCTTTGCCTATACATAATATTCACGATTAATCCCTTAATGTATGCGCGTTCTTACGTAAAATTATTTCGTTACCTTTTGAAAGCGGCAAACCCGCCAACGTCCGACAAAGAGCCTTTAGCTGGTTTACCGCGCCGCATAGGTGAGGCAGCGCGGCCCTGTTTTCTGCACTGCAATAACGATAGACGATCATGGTGCATGCATGCCTGGCTTCTAAAAACGTCATTTCTCATTTCACTTTCTATTGTAAGTATATAAACAGATACAACCCAACAAAATAAGTTACATGTACAATAATAAAACAGAAAGAAATGAATAATAAAATATAAAGAAATATGTAATAATTACAAATTGTAGGGAACTACTCGCAATTCATCGCTTCTATAACGACGGCACGAAAAAACTCTCAAAAAAACGTTCTCTATCATATCGAGAGTGAGGAATCCTTTTGTATAACTCCATTCGGGGAACTCGAGCAGTTTTCATGTGCTCTTTTAATAGAATTTGTTATTTTTCCTTTTTTAAGTACATGCTCTATAATTTATCACGTTAATTACTGCACAAGGGCTGAGAGTGCGTTAAGAGAGTGAAAATAAACGGACAAATGAGCATGTGCAGTGGTTTTCTTTGAATAGAGGTATTTTGAAAAAAAAAAGGATTGGTCGGATTCAGTAACGAAGTAGCTTTTTCCTTGCGAATGGAGGGCGGCGGATTCCTTGGAATACCTCATTGCCAGGGAATTTCAACTATTTTTCAGCAATTTCTGGCTGAACATCGTAGCGTACTCTTATTTCTCCCTTTGTAAATTTGCAATTTGGCTGTTCCATGAAAATGCATGAGGAAACCTCACGGAATCCGCCTAAGCTTCAGCAGATGGACTTCATTAATGCCACATGGCTTTGAAACGTCAAGGCAAACAGTGTACTTTTAGTGCATGAAAGAAGATGAGGAGGTCTTCCTTTCTATAAACAGTGCTTGAGCTTGCTTGGATGGTTCATTTTTATTCTTTAGCTAGGTATTCTAGAATGAACGTTAAATGTGGATTGTTCTCCAGTTTGATACGTTTTTTTTTCAAGGAATTAGACAGCCGCAGAATTTTTTTTCGATTATTTTTCACTGCGAAAAATGGCTTGATTTTGATAATATTTATTTAAAATAGTGTTTCGACTGAGGCTGTATAAACAAAGTTAGATTGACTGTCCTGTTCCCACCAATGCACAGTCCCTTCAACAATTTTCTTCAGGTTTTTAGCTTATATACTTGCTTAGCGATTATCATGCAATCCCTTTTAAAATATGCAATTCATGAGCTATTACCCTATGTCTTTCTGGTAAGCTACTGCCAAAAAGATTCCCTACTCAAAGATACCCTCTATTTCTTGCTTCTAAGCCAATGGTGATGTGGCGCAGCTCCCTTCATTAATCCCCCTGGCAAGAAGAATGTTTGGACTCCACAGCATGCCCTTCCTGGGTATTGTTTTTCTTTAAGGGTCTTTAATTTGAAATCTGTCCAAGAGTAGGATTATTGACTCGTCTTCTCAATTTCTCGAGGGCACAGTAATAAAAAAGTGGAAAAGGAAGATTGAGGCCCAGTCACGGGTGAGTCATTGAGATTACCTAAGACGAACGTGCAAGTGTACCCGCCCTCTGCTCACAAATAGAAAATGACACAACCAGGACACAAAGTGGACACATCCGGATGCAAAAAAGTTAACACATCCCGGGGTATGCTAGATGTGTCAACTATTTTCCGCCGATTCTAGATGAGTCTACTTTGTTATCCGGATGTGTCTACCAACTTGGACTGACGCTCCACCATGTGTCCACTTTGTGTCCACCATGTGTTCACCTTGACTGCTGGTAGTGTCTACTTTTGGTTGACATTGTAGTGTCCACCAAGGTGACGGGATGTGTCCACTTTGTGTCATGGTAGACTCCACTTTGTGTCATGGTAGACTCCACTTTGTGTCATGGATGTATCCACTACCTTTGCGCGCTAACTCCTGGTAGTGTCCACCAAGAGCACGGGATGTGTCCACTTTGTGTCATGGTAGACTCCACTTTGTGTCATGGATGTATCCACTACCTTTGCGCGCTAACTCCTGGTAGTGTCCACCAAGGCTACCGGATGTGTCCACTTTGTGTCATGGTAGACTCCACTTTGTGTCATGGATGTATCCACTACCTTTGCGCGCTGACTCCTGGTAGTGTTCACCAAGGCACCGGATGTGTCCATTTTGTGTCACGGTTGACTCCACTCTCTCTGCTTCTCTGAACTTTCGTACCACGCTGGACTCACCATTATCCCATGGTGGATCCAAAACCGACGGTCCAACGTTATCTCCCGTTTATCTCCTAGTTATCCCACTGTCACGGGATCCACCCCCACTCATCCCACTGTTACTCCACCATTGTTATCAATCTCACGGTGGGCCCACCACTTCCCCCGGGTGGCCCCTCCAAACTCGTTCATTCCACGGTGGAACCTCCAACTACCCACCCTGTTCCCGCTGTTAACCCATTCTCTCTCCATCCTCGAGGATTAGATTTTGTGAATGTCACCAATTTTCTTGACTCGTGATCAGTGTTTCAACATCGCCGTAAGCGCTCAGGCTATGATATAACCCGTCGTACAAAATTTTTAAGTACCGTGAGTAATCTTTGAAATTGTGCTCTAAGACTGCTGGGTAGTAGGTTCTTCTGCACCCAGTAGATCTTGGGACCATGGAGGCCCTTGCGCGGATATGGAAGGCCTCATTTGCATGAGATGCTCGACTCATTTACGGGGCCGCATCCACGATTTGCCTTGAAATCTCCGGTCTGCCTCGTAACTGCCTCGATTTGTTCCTGGATCCACTAAAATAAACTCGGAAAATCCCGGTTTCACCGTGAAAATCCCTGTTTCCACACGAAAATCTCTAGGTTTCGCCATGGAAACCGCACTATTTGCTTACTGAGGCTCCCCGGTTAGCCCACGAGGGGCCCACTAGTAGCCCAAGGTGGCCCCACCGCTATCCCATGGTTGATATTCGGCATACCAACCATGGGATAACGTTGGACCCACCGTGGTACGAAAGTTCAGGGTAGGTGTATTCACTTTGACCTCAGGTAGAGTCCACTTTGAGAGCTGGTACGATGTCATTTGTAGCTATACGGGTACTCCACTTTTTAACCGAACTGTGTTCTCTCCTAAAACAACCAACCTAATTTTATCACCATTCGATGCAAAATGTAGGATGAACTCCGCCCTCATTTCTTGTTACTTCTTATTTTTATTTATTTTTATTTTTATGTACTTTCTATTTTTTATTAGACGCGAAAAGAAAAACGGCGTTCCAAAATCATAGCGGCTCTCCCATTCGTTGAACTTTTCACTTGGAAAGCAATAATGAAAAAATGTTTGCAAGTGAAGAGTGCTTCCTCATTTACTACCGCGTCAAATTTCCCATTGTCAAACTGGGATGTTCCATGAACGCGTAACAAAGTGAAATCTGGTTATCTAACCATTACGCCAACCAACACTGGCTTCAGCATAACTTTTCACGAATCCCAGTCTTGTTGGATAGGACATCGATCAGGTTCGGCTCAAAATTACTATGAATAGTTGAGCATAAATCCGGGGAGATGGTTAGCAAGTACAAAACGTCGACATAATGGCAGCTTTAGTGCTTTGATAGACTGGAGCGGTGTTGTCTACATTTTCTCCCACTGAAACCATTTTTCTGCTACAACGTTTTAAATATGTCGTGTTGTGATCGGTCACGATTTAATTGCTCGTCAGTTTGCTTGTCACAAACGCAATGGACTGGTTAAAGGCAGAGGGTCACCTCGTTCTGCTTGTTGGATTTACCAACATATCCTAGACCTTCTCATCATGTTGATCCCTGGGATGTACATTAACAGGCACAGGAGCGACGAAATCTCCATTTTTGAAAGGCTCGAACTGGATAAAAATTTGGAGCCCGGAGGCGGATCGCTCCAAGCTGTGCTGGCTGCCTGCCACGGCTGCCGCGTCGGTCAACGAGTCTTGGCGTGTCCAATCGATAAGATCAACGGCTTCACATGTCAACTCGGTTTGGCAAACTGTTACAGACCCCGTCCTGGAAGACGGGTTTGTAGACCATTCTGAGACAATTTATGTATACCGTTGGAACCATCGCGCCGAGTAGATGCAGAATCTGCTGTTAGCTGAACTACGAAAATGAGGTGGACCCCTGCCTTTAAGCAATGCTTTAGATGATCCCACAGGCCATAATACAATCACTTCTAAAGTTCTATAATGCAATAAGACATGTCCTTGCATGGATCCATATTTCTGGCTTTGTTCCATTAAGACCTCCTTGGATTTCCTTTGCTCATAAAACCAGGTTATCTGTACGGAGAAAGGATTGGTTTTTTTTATGTAAAACTTGACATGGCACCGTCGAAGAAATCAACTGGAATGGTCGCACTCTCTGTCATTTTGCCTTTGTATGAAGCCAATCGATTTACAGAGACATTCGCAAATTCAGGTTGATCACATAACGTCATAGTTGTTCTAGAAAAGAAGCCGGTTTCAGTGGGAGAGATTGCAGTGACACCTGCGTGTGAGCCTATCAAAGCATTAAACCCCCTCCCCCCGCACTCCCTCCCTAAGTCAATGTTTTCTACCTGCTAGCCATCTCTAAGGACTTACTTTGGATAAACATCTCCAAGAGTTAGATTTTTATTTCTAAGCAGATATGCTCGCAAGGCAGCAAGGAAGTGGTTCTATTAAGTTGATTCATAATTAAAGCGGCTTTTTCGCGACTCACTACCTCCTTAAAAATTAACGCTGCTTGAACGGTTTTTTAAAATAATCCTCTTCTTTCATTTAGTAACGATGCTGTCAAAAATCGTATCCACAATTGCATCTCATGCTCTGTTTGGAATGCAGCACAGTCTCTCAATGAAATTCTGGCTCAAGAAAAATTAGCAAAGCCAGATCGAAAAATATTTAAGGAATTCAAGTAGGAATGTATCAGGTTGTTGCGAAATTAATTGCCGAAATGGGCAGCCCAGTTCAAAATGCTGTAACTCTTTTCAAACTCAACTTTATTTATCAAAATAAAATCCTTCAGATTTTACACATCTCTGTCAACGATCAGGTAAACCATTTGTCGACCGGGTTTATCTTCGAGACCAAAATCGAAGGAAAAGAATTTTGCGAACCAGCACCTCACTGTCTTTTCGGAAGGAGAATCCTTGCCAAAAGCAAGCTCTATATTACGGGTTGCTTCCGCTGCAGAATGGCTGAGTTTGAACTCATACAACATGATCACTTCAAAATCGCGTCGGCTCACCATTTTTCGCGACCCTATAAAAAAGTCCAGGGAAGAGCTAGCCATGTTTTTGAAGAAGTATCTGAAAGAGCTGAACAAACCCTACCAGAAGCTAGCACAAGTTAGCTTGAAGTTGTTGAATTGTGCAAGAAAAAAGTTTTTTTCAAGCATACCGTGAAACGGCAATTATTTTCGCAACAACCTAATACAATCCTACAAACTAAGAACGAAGAGCTCGACGATCAAATTTTGACGACTAGGAACATTCGGGAGCAGTGAAAGGGAGGTTGCTTCGATTGACGAAATTCTTCAGAAATAAAGCCTGCTCGTTTTGTTGCAGGAAATCTGTGGAAATTCAAACTCTGTTTCTATCTGAGAGCTCGTAGGGGTCCGTTCAGCTAAGCAGCTAAGCACCATGCTTTTCTGAGCTTTTTGAGAGGAAGAACTATGCTCGAATAGTTGTTAAGCTTTCGTCCTTTTCCACGTTGCCCAAAATTCCAAGCGCTTGGGATTTAATGGCTCTTTCTCTTCTCTCTTCATTTGTAGAGCTTACAGCCTATGAATATGAACAATCTTTCAACTTGGCCCGGCTGAATGGTTCTTCTTAAAAGGCTGAAGAGAAAATGACAGTGTTGCATTCCAACCTTTTCCGAAGTGGTAGAGCATATTATGGCGAATGTGGTTCCAGCTTTGGACAGCTCCTACAATGGAGAAAGAGGATTGCTTTCATGAAAAAAAAACCATTCGAAAAAATTTGATTTTTATCGAGCAGAGAAGTCGCGAAAAAAGCCGCAAAAATATGTATCAACCTAGTAGATAAATGAGCACCACTACTTACAAATGCTCATCTTGTTTGTTGTTTTCCAAATGAAACATCTAATTGAAAGAAAATGCTTCCCAGTATTGGAACACTATCTTTCTGCTTACTTCTCAAAAATGTTAAACATTATGGTAAATGAAAGTGGCGAAATTATTGGGTGGCGGTCACGAAGAACGATGGCTCGTGACACCTGCCAGCTGCACCGCGCATCCCATGTAAAGCTTACCACGCCCATCTCGTACGATACGCATGCTACCCTACTCTGTAGAAAGACGGAAGGCTTTATTTGGTTCAGGGCTAGACCGGATATGGATTTTTTTTTTAGGATTAGGACAACAACACAGTAACCCATAGTGATTATGTGCCATATTTCAGTGAAAAATAAGCTTCTTCTGCCTTCGCGTTACTAAATTTTGTTGAAGTAGGTCGTAACCATCTTCGGCAGCGGAGGATAATTAGCATACATGCAGTTGTTAGTGCCTGTGAATCTCCTCTCTACAGGCTATTCACCTGGGAGTCGGTATCGCACTGATCGAACGCCTGCGTTACACTTACTCGCACATCATTTTCGGGCCGTTTTAACATTTCAGTTAGCTAAAAACCAATGGAACCAACAAAGTAGAACAAGCGCCACTTGTCAAAAGCGCATCTATGCTCTCCACATAGGATTTCACCAATAGTGAGTCGTTTCTGAACCGTCTGTATCTATCCAAGGGCGGGGCTACAATTGCATGGGATATTGACACATCCACGGATCTTCCTCATAAGAGGGATCCCAGCCGGTTAGTCGCGAGGCTACGTGGCGCGTCCCCAGGTGGCGGATAGGGGGCTAATCGCGGACCACACGCGACCTTGTGCCTGCCCTGAGACGCGGGTGGATTCAGGGGATGGATCCCTGTTTCTGCAGTGTCGGAACGATCCATACCTTCTGCCAGCGCGTGGGTGTGTTCATGCATGCGTGCGTGAGTGTACTTGCGTGTCTGCAGATTGTATCCTGCACATCTATCCGACCAAAAGCCCTGCATTCAAGTGACTGGGAGGTACAAGGGAGGCGGTTCGGAGTCGCCTCCAACAAATAAGCTCCATCGTCCACTCCCGGGAAGCCCGGCTAACTTCCCGGTGAAATCCTACCCTAGCTACCCGCGGGGGAATAGAGCCCAGCAAGCTATCTCCTAAGGGTTTTCTTTTCTTAAAGCTCGACACAGCAATAATAAAGAGTGTTCCCCTGATCTCGGAAGAGTCACTGGTACGGCGGCGCCAGTGAGGACGAGGTCCGAGGGGTTATCTAGGCTGCCTAAAACCAGAAGGACTATGATGACGATCTGTACCTTCAACGCACGCACGCTTGCATCGGAGGCTTCTATCGAGGATTTGATGATGCAGGCCAGGAAGATCAGGTACGACGTCATCGGACTGACCGAGACGAGGAGACACCGGCCACTGAACGCCACCTTCGACACTGGAGAAGAACTGTTCCTTGGAACCTGCGACAGTAGAGGAGTTGGTGGAGTCGGTGTCCTCGTCAACACGAACTTGGCCATGAACATCGATTCGTTCGAACAGCTAACAACCCGAATCGGACGTTTGCGACTGAGAAGATGTGGATCAATACCGGCCTTGACAATCTTCGTCGCCTATGCTCCAACATCCAGCTACGACGATGAAGAAATCGAGGCCTTCTACATGGACTTGGAGAAGTTCTACAGGGAAGACCACACTTTCTACAAGGTCATTGTTGGCGACTTCAACGCCAAGATTGGCCCTAGGAGAACGCCTGAGGAACTTCACATCGGTACCCACGGCCTACAGTGGAACGAACAGGGAGAGAGGCTGTCTGAGTTCATCATGACGACGAAGACCATCCATGGTAACTCACAGTTTCAGAAGCCAACCTCCCTACGGTGGACGTGGGAGTCACCCGGTGGAGAGTACCATAATGAAATTGACCACATCATCGTCAATCGAAGGTTCTGCCTGACCGACGTCGGTGTTGTACCGAAGTTCTACACCGGATCAGACCATCGCCTCCTTCGTGCAAGATTCTTCTTCTCGCGCAAAGGAGAGAAAGCCGCGAAGTTCAAGAAGAGGGCTCCCAAATCCGTCATCAATTGGGATCTCTTCACTTCGTTAGCCGGCTTTTGGGAAGATGCCGTTGTCGACAACATCGACGAAGAATACGATCGGCTTGTTCAACATCTCTGCGACAGCGCAAGGAGAGCCGAGGGCTCAAGATCCACCAAAAGACGACTGTCTTACGAGACCCTCGAGCTGATACGCCAGCGCGGAGTCGCGAGAGCCGCAGGCAACTACCAACTGACGTCCGAGCTCGCAAAACGGTGCAGAGAAGCGATAAAAGAAGACCTTAAAGAGAGACGAGCAGCAGTATTGGCCGAAGCCGCAGAGGCAGGAAGAAGCATTCGCAACGCCCGCCGTGACTTCGCCAATCGTAAGACCAAGATGACCGCCCTCCGGCGCCCAGAAGGAACAATTTCTTCATCAAGACGGGTAATGGAGAAGGTCATCCACGACTTCTACTCGGATCTCTTCGATAGCCACGTCCATCTCCCCCAATATCACCCAAGGGAGGATGGATACGTTGTCCCATCAGTTCTCCCTTCCGAAGTCCGACATGCCATCAAGTCGGTGAAGAATCGTACAGCACCGGGCCCCGACAGGATTCGACCGGAACATCTGAAGAACCTACCGCCAGTTCTTATCACCACCTTGGCTAGGCTCTTCACGCGGTACCTGTCGGAATGCAAGGTACCGAACCAATGGAAGACCAGCAGGACCGTGCTGCTGTACAAGAAGGGAGACCCACAGGACATCGGCAATTATCGCCCCATCTGTCTGTTGTCCGTCATCTACAAGCTTTTCACTCGAGTGATTCTAAATAGGATCGAAAGGACATTAGATGAAGGACAGCCGTGCGAGCAAGCAGGGTTTCGAAAAGGATTCAGTACGATCGATCACATACACACGGTCACTAGACTCATTGAAGTATCGCGAGAGTATAAGATGCCTCTCTGTCTCACGTTCATCGATTTGAAGAAAGCCTTCGACTCTGTGGAGACAGAGGCGGTCCTCAAAGCCCTGGGCAACCAGGGCATACCTACTCAGTACATCAAGATATTTCGTGAGCTCTACAGCAACTTCACGACCAGGATTTCTCCATTCTACGACGACATCACTATCGACGTCAAGAGAGGGGTTCGACAAGGCGACACCGTGTCGCCAAAACTATTCAGCGCCACTCTCGAAGACGTCATGCGAAGACTGGAATGGGATTGCATGGGAGTGCAAGTTGATGGCCGGCGACTTAACCACCTTCGCTTCGCTGACGACATCGTCCTTATAACACCAACTATCGGCGAAGCGGAACGGATGCTGGCCGACTTTGACGACGCGTGTGGAAAGATCGGTCTCCAACTGAACCTGACGAAGACGATGTTCATGAGGAACGGATGGGTCCCGGATGCCCCATTCTCGCTCAACGGAACGACCATATCCGAATGCTCCAGCTACGTATATCTAGGTCGGGAAGTCAACATGATGAACGATCTCGCTCCAGAGCTGGGCAGGAGGAAGCGAGCGGCTTGGGGAGCCTACAAGAGCATCGAGGACGTAGTGAAGAAGACGAAGAACACCAGGCTCCGTGCCCACCTCTTCAATACAACGGTTCTCCCTGCTTTGACGTACGCCTCGGAAACCTGGGCGTTACGCAAGCAGGATGAGAATGCGGTCAACGTCATCGAACGCTCCATCGAGAGGGTGATGCTAGGAATAACCCGCCTCACACAAGTGAGGGCTGGAATACGGAGTTCCACCCTTCGTGAACAGTCGAAGATCAGGGACGCTGCCGCTTACGCCAAGTTGAGTAAGATCAGGTGGGCCGGACACGTGATGCGTCTTAACGACCACCGTTGGACAAGAGCCGTCAGCGACTGGACTCCACGGGACGTTAAGCGCACGACAGGAAGACCACCGACCCGATGGTCAGACTTCTTCACGAAGTCCTTCAAGGAAAGATATAATGCTCTTCGTGTCCCTCGAACGGACAGAATCCACTGGACAACTCTGGCTCGCGAGAGGGACAAATGGAAGGATTGCTGGCGCCCGCTCGGTACATCCGAAGATCAACGGGAGTCAAGGTGATCAAGGTGATTGACACATGGGTTCATAGCAGCCTCCTATTGCCAGCTATCGTTCTTCCTGGCATACACCCGAAATTATTCTATATTTTGCATCAAATGGTGATAGAATCGCATTAATCGGGTTAGAAAGAAATTCATTGTGCTGTGCTTTTACTATCACTGAAACAGCGCCCAATACGAACTCCACCTACTTCACCCAGATCCAGGGTGTGCAAGTTGTGTTCACCCTCTGTGATCCTTCCGTTGCTTTGATTTTTGCTAGAGTTTTTTTTTATTGGATGTGTTCACCAACTCTAATAATGCACCTGCTTTCTGTTGGAATAGACATGAACCTGTGTTCTCTATGAAATCAGATCTACAAGTACTCTTTGCAATCTTTGCTCTGGTATTCAACATCTTCAACGTTTCGGTCCGACATTTTCCTCTAGTGAGTTGCATGAACGCTTCCCAAACGGGGATAACAAAAATGATTACCGCTATATGAAAGAGCTGTTCAGACTTTCGATTGATTGGAGCCTACCCAATTCCACCCAAACTCATCACTGGCAACGCTTAGCAACCACATTCACAACAACATTGAGTTGTGAAATTGCGTAAGCAGAATCGCGGTTACAGTAATTTATAATGAGCCAGCATGTTTCCATGATGCCTACCCCTTGTCCGAATTGCTATCTCTTGCAAGCATACTACTGATGAACATGTCAAAAATAGCTTGAGATCGCAGTCGACAATGATAGGGAAGCAATGACAACGACATGGACAGATGGTCGATTCAAAGTGCAGAAGGTGGAAAGGTTTTTTTTAGTGCTTGAAATATTTACAATCTGCTCTCGAATTACTAGATTAGTGAAAGAGTTTTCGTTGTTTGTTCCCCTAAAATTGCGTTTTCTAGTAACGCAGCGAGCAATCCAATTTGAAACACTGCCTTTGCCTCTATCCTAGAGCTAATACTTGAATGCTCAGTAAACTGAGTAACTTGAATGCTTAACTATAGGCAGTTGTAGCTTTGAAGGCAGAACCGCTCAAGCGTGGATCAGGATGACTGCAATTACCAGTTGGGCGATGCATTTCACACTGCGCAGTCGAGAGCCGCGCAGCTAACTGCAATGCTCCGCAGTAGCTGATCCATATAATGTGACGTGGGGTGTTCGTCAGCCGGCCTGTCACTGTGGTGTGTCGCCGGCTTTCAGATGAAGGGAAGAGGGCTACCATCCCCCGGAAACGACAAGGGACATATTAAAAAATAAATATTAAATAAATATTCGTTGGAGGCGGCCCAACTCGCCTCTCATATGCTTCCCAGTCGTTGGAATGCGGGCTTTTGGCTGAAACCGATGTACAGAATAGTGCCAACGCCTAAGCATTTGCACATACACACAAGCGCGTGAGTGCATATTCACACCCAAATGCTGGGTCAGGTTCGTCATCGTGTCCAAGACTGCCGAACTAAGGAGTCCATTCTCTGGATCTACAGGCGTCGCAAGGCAAACTCATGGCTGCTTTTGTTCCGCGATCAACCCCCTCTCCGCCACCTGGGTTCGCGCCACCCAGCCTCGCAAAAAATCGGATGAGATCCCTTGAATGAGGGAGATTCGAGGACGCATCCGCTCTATGCATTAAAAATTATTATTTCAAACCACAATCGGTTGGTCCCATAAAAAAGTTCTTCGGCTATTTTGCAGCACCAAGCCGGCTCAGAACCAGTTAACATCGTAGAATCGAATATTATGTAAAACACTGCCTTTAAGAGTGTGAGTTCGATCTTCTTTGTGGACAGTCTATATACTCTATCACCAGAGGTGCGGACTTGGCCACACGTGCGTGTCACATGGTTTAAAACGTCTATCACTCCACGAGTTCAGAAATAGTAGACTACTAATACCACTATGGTCCTCTCCTACGTCAGAACAAAGTACAAAAGGCAATGTATTAGCTTGAGAGATTATAAACGTGTTTGGGGAGCAAATAAAAACTTTTGTCATAACGAACGTTCAGCAGCCCAATCTAGGAGGTACTTTTTTCTTGATCAATGCCAAATTCTTTCTGAGGACATTAGCTTGGAGTAGTTCTATAGTGTTTGAAAGAAGCATACCGGCGATATCTTTTTCACAAAGTTGAATAAAATGCAGGAGAAAATTCTACAAATTCGATGTGCCATTTTCCGAATATTAAAAATCGGTAGATCATGGAAACTGCGCAGATCATGCTTTTAGAGATGTGCCATGAGACGCCCTTCAGAACGAACGTACACACCTTGGAAACCTTTGACATGCTCGAGAATTATGGTCATGAACATTTATAATTCCTCAGCCTAATGTAATAGAATCGATGAGCTGAAATCCTTTTGATAGCATTCTCATACACCCGACCAGTGCTCGAGCCAACCACCATAAGTCAACCTCGAAGCGCACGGGTGGCGCAGCCCGCATCTGCACTGATGGGATTCATAGATATACAACGCATTGAATTTGTAACCAAAGTGTGTTTTATGTTTTAAAGGCGGAGAACAATAATAGGCCAGCAAAATGTACATCGCAGCGAATAGTTATGTTACCAGTCTGGCCGTCCGGCTAACGCCGGACTTCCAGACTTCTATTGATGCTCGCTTCGCTCGCATACTACACGTTGAAAGCAAACACAAAGGTGTAAATGGATTGATAAAATCTGTATCCTTCCACGGGGTTCTATCGCTCTCCTGAGAGGCCCTTGATCCCCTAGGTGGTCGCCTTCCTCCATATGAACGAAGTTATGCTCTCCCATATGAGCGAAGTTAGTGTCCGTGAAGAATTGAGTGTAACCAATTCAGTGCAGATGTTATTTTGAGAAGATTAAAGTTCAACTGGTTGTTGTGGTAATTCAAGTGATAAGGGTCGTCCGGTGTATATAAACGGAAAGGAAAGAGTGGTTCATTCAGACACAAACGAAATGGGAAGAAAACACGGATACGAAAGGAAACAACGTACATCTAGGTGATTTAGCTAGGAGGATCCGTCGAAACAGGGAAAGCGTACCCCTTGTGCAGAAGTAGACCCGCGTAGCGAATTCCTATTACTTGTGAAAGCCGGCGCACCCTTATCACACCGTTGCACCCGACTCCAGGTGTTTCCCCACTTTTGGACGCCGGCGCACCCTTATCACGCCGTTGGACCCGATTCTAGGCGTTTCCCCACTTTTGGACGCCGGCGCACCCTTATCACACCGTTGGACCCGACTCTAGGCGTTTCCCCACTTTCGGACGCCGGCGCACCCTTATCACACCTTTGCACCCGACTCCAGGCGTTTCCCCACTTTTGGACGCCGGCGCACCCTTATCACGCCGTTGGACCCGATTCTAGGCGTTTCCCCACTTTTGGGACGCCTGCGCACCTCTTCTCCAGCGACGGATCCGTTGCACATCGCGAGCCCTTCTGCTCACCCAACTCTCTACCCTACTCCACCACCCCATACCCGTTATTAGCCTTTTGTAGGATCTCACAATCACCACCAATCACCATCACTGACCAATGGTAGCCCGTGTGCACACGCACGCACAAAGTCACATAAAGTCTGTAATATATATATATAGAGTATGATATTATTGACAGATGTCAAAGCAACAAAATGAAGTAGGATTTACAGAGTATTTGCAAGGATAGCTAACGATATAACCACTCATCGCTAGAGGGCTAACTTTTTCACATACCTAATACATAAAGAGAAATAGTCACATGCACTGTGACACTCGCATACTATGCAGACAGCAGCCTACTTAAAAGGAATGGCAAAAAACAATTTTTGTGTGAACAGAACTGCAGGATGATGCCTTCCTCAGAATCAGGTGAAAGAACTGAAATTGTGCAATCTTTCCTCGAACAATTCAGTGAAAATGCTTACACATCAAGAATATAGTCGTGGAAACTACAGACAAGAAGAAAATGCAGTAAAATTCGCCAGATGCTTTGCACCCGACTCCAGGCGTTTCCCCACTTTTGGACGCCGGCGCACCCTTATCACACCTTTGCACCCGACTCCAGGCGTTTCCCCACTTTTGGACGCCAGCGCACCCTTATCACGCCGTTGGACTCGATTCTAGGCGTTTCCCCACTTTTGGGACGCCAGCGCACCTCTTCTCCAGCGACGGATCCGTTGCACATCGCGAGCCCTTCTGCTCACCCAACTCTCTACCCTACTCCACCACCCCATACCCGTTATTAGCCTTTTATAGGATCTCACAATCACCACCAATCACCATCACTGACCAATGGTAGCCCGTGTGCACACGCACGCACAAAGTCACATAAAGTCTGTAATATATATAGAGTATGATATATATATATATATATATATATATATATATATATATATATATATATATATATATATATATATATATATATATATATATATATATATATATATATATAGAGTATGATATGCCTCAATTGCAAACCAGATCGATTTTAAAAAGTTGTTAAGAAATAATGCTGATGAATATTTCCTGAACAAAAGACTAAATCACCCCGACTTCGCCCTTATCAACCCGTCTGTCTATCTTCTTAATAAGCGAGTTTGATTTTGGCGGAATACCGAAAAAGAGTATGGGAACATAAAAAGAAACTCTAGTAAAGTAAAAGTGTGAGAATACTGCAAGTGTAGGAGATAATGATCGCGGTGAAAAACGAAGAGGAAGAGGAACAACAAATGAGTGAGGAAACCGCTCACGGCAAGGTAGGCATGCGAAAGTTTATCATTGATTAGTTAACCGTGGTGAACACAACCAGTCACGTTGGGCCAATTTAGTGGACACATCCGGCAGTCAGCCGGTTTCAGTTGGTGGACACATCCTGCGCTCGAAATTAGTGGACACAACCATGGCTCTTCGAAATCTGAGTGCTGGATGTGTCAACCAGCGTTATCAGGCCATTTTGACTCCTGGTTGTGTCCACTTTTGAGCCTTCTACGAGGCCACGCCCACATTGACTCATGGTTGTGTCATGGCGAAGTTTGCGAGATGGTGAGGTGAGGTAATCTATTATCTATAGTCTGTCCGAAACGACGAGTCCGCCCACGCACGCGGGATCGAGAAGCCGCCACGTTTGCCAGTGCTCCACGTCATCATCCCTCATCTGCGTATCATGTTTCATCGTTATCTTCATGGTATTGACCAATGATTTGGCTGTGACGTGGACGACGTGGCTGCCAACAGTATCCGTCCCAGCCGCGCCGCCTCTCTATTCCCGTGTGCGTGGGCGGACTCGTCGTTTCGGACAGACTATAGCTCACAGAGGGCGCCCGATCCGACTTTGTCACAACTACGACTTCACCATTTTTCGGCTAACTGATCTATTTTTTGCATTTTTTTTGTTGATATCCATATGGTGTGGTTCCTTCCATTCTAATGTTTCCCCACTGCTATCCGCTAAAATATCCTTCCAGACGCATTCTGCAGGCAAAGTCGTAACTGCAGACAATGTCAGATCAGGTGCCTTCTGTGAGCTAATAGACCATAGGCTGCATATGACGGTTGCTAAGTTTTTTATTTCGAAAGTGAACAGAATTTAATGATGCTGGAGGTGCGCTTCCTTTGCTTGCTCCATTTATTTTTTTAGGTCGAATAAGGTCCAAACATGGGGTGTCTGACGACCGACTTTGGTATGCAAAATGTGTTATTGCGTATGGATATTGGCTTGGTGTCTTTGAACGATTATCGGATAAAAAGTTGAAATCTTTCGTGCTATGGTGCTGTGCTTGTTTCAAACTAATAAAATATTACAGAAGGTAAGTCATTTTCTCGCTCTGCCAGTGGTAATCAAGAAGTATGTAGACTATTTCCACATATTCAATTCGGCTCCTTGGCAAATGCCAAGGCTGGCAGCGTTCATCGCTGTACCCGTCTTGTCTGGAACGCTGCAGTCCTTCGAACACTGCGTTGGGGAAGATTTTGGTATAGATATGTAGCTGCTTCGGTTGAACACCCTTCCGCCGTCTGTTACTGCTCCATTAGTCTTTCAGTGTTCTATTCCTGTCTTCATCGCAATATGGGCACTCCGATTAAGCTTGAGCGTGCTAAAATCTAAAATCTGTGCTGAAAATCCTTGAACAACTAGCAAATGCAAACGCATGGCACCAATTCGGAATGCCCACAATGCGATAAAGACAAGAGTAGATCACTGACAGAAGAATAGAACATAGGACGGAGAAATGCTCAATTGTATCAGCAACCTATTCCAAATTCTTCCTAGCACAGTGTTCGAAAGACCGCCGCATTCATGAATAGAGGGGTCCAGCGATAAACGCTGCCAGCCATTTGTCAACGAGCCTAATTGGGATGATTTGTCTCCACTTAGTGTGATGTGGCTGAGTAAACAAAGAATGAGTTCAGGTCAACGAAAAGCTATCCTAAGACCAAAGAATGCCGCAAAAAGAAGAAAGTGCGAGCTGATCCGTTTGGAGGAAGCCCATTCGCAGTTCATGATTTTACTTCAAGGTATGCCTAGCTCATGCATTCAGGAGTGGAAGCATTTGTTAGCGGAGCTATTTCCTTTAATTTTTTTTTCATTTTAATCTCTGAATTGGTTGTTTAGATCAGCTATGCTAAGAATTCGTACAATGAATAACTGACAAAAACAAAGGCGGAATCCAAATGAAGCTCGAGCGGCTAGGAGGCAGAAGTGATCACGATGAGGGAAATGATGGGAACACTGTTGAAAGGGTTCATGTTATGTTGTTATTTCTTCTGAAGCAATTATCGAGTTTTATCTTCTTGTAATGTTGTTGTTGCTTCGTACCGTTGTTTCCATTGTTGTTTCACCGATTTTATAGCTTGAAATATATGAAATATGTACGGTGAGTCATCCATCCATGTTGTTGTATGTACTTTTTTGCGGTTCCGGATCCGCTTTTATCATGTGATTGTTGAATGATGTAAATCTCAGTTTCTATGACTTAATTCCTTTTGTATTTGTGCTAATTTACAGATGTCGCCCGTCTACTATTGCCATCAGTGTCGGAATCAGTTCCCCCTTAGAAATACTTGCCTCACGCATTACCGCCCATCTGCAAAGCCGCGCTTTTTGATACTTTTTGCAATTCCCACCTTTTTGGGCATGTTTCTTTGAAGCCAATGAGCGATTTAGTTTGGACAAGATGGTCGGCGGCTTCATCCTCCAGGTATCTTCTCGAAAAGGATCTGTACAACATCAATATCGGCTAGGAAACCGTCTTACGTCTTTAATGTTTCTTCATTTACTTTGAATATTCAGACGCATCGCTAGCGTGTTGATCGCTGCATGGGCTACAATGATGCTGATTCATCGCTATGTGCTGAGGTATGCAATCATTTGTGTGTTTGCGAATTTTCATGCACCTTTTCTTTATGATAATGCTTTCGGCACTATTCAACTTTACTGCCCCCAAAGCCTTCAAAAAATTTTTCGGATGAAACTTTGCATAGTGGGGTTATTTGAGGTGCTGAACACCAATATCGCATCCATATTGTACCGTAACCCCGCTTTTGTGGTGCTACAGTAGGTGTACGATAGGAAATTGAGAGAAAATGCCGATTTCGGGTAGAAAACGAAGGTCACATGGAAAATAATGTTGACGGTCGTGATCAGAGTTTAGAACAACAACCTCTATACACAAAATTTGAGAGGATTCTTCGAGATAACGTGTTTACGGCAAGCCTACCGTAACCTCACAAAAATGGGGTTATGGTACAAAATGGACACGATATTCGATTTCAGCACCTCAAACAACCGCTCTATGCGATGTTATGATGTTTCATCCAAAAACTTTTTGAAGGTTTCAGGGCCAGTAAAGCTGAATGGTGCCATGCGTTTATCTACCCAACTGAATCGAAATTAAAGGTATTTGTCCGCTTTTCTCCAATGCTTTGTTGTTGGAGATACGGCCTTCATTTTTTTGTGTCCAAGCTCAGGGCCAATTTGAGGCATTGCGAATCAGAAGATGCAGGGGGTGACGCTAATTAGAACGGTGTAGGTAGCCCAAAAGCGGGTGTGTATTATCGTGAGGGAAAACGGGGCGTGGTATAGTTCTACGATTGGTTTGTTCAAATCCTGCTCCCGCTCTCAACGGTTGACTCGTTCCCTTCGCGCGCGATTCCACTATACTTTACCACGCAAAATTTGAATGCGACTGAGGACGAGTTGATCGTGATGGGCGGGAAGTCTCCGCCTCGTTTTCCCTCATGATGATACACACTCCCCAAAAGCCCAAAAGTGAAGAAAACACTTTTTTGAACCCTCTATTTTCGGAGCGAACGGGCACCCCGGCGCATCGACGTCAGGGGTGTGCGGAATTCTCCATTTTCCGCCCATTCTTGGCCTTCCGTTCTACGGGTTCTTGACCCGGAAAATGAAAAATTCCGAAGAATTATGGACGGAGAGGGATCGTTGTTTCTGGCGTATCTCTATGCTGGAGAGGGTTCACGTGTTTCGATGTGCAGTGTGCATGAATTCACATCAATGGCGGCAAAAGGGACGTCTAAACACCATTTACGAAATTCGAACTATTCTGTTTGGCTTTCATGTCTCAGCTTAGTGTATATGTTCCGTCGCGATTTTACTGGTCTTCATCATTATTCCAAATATGTCATACAAGTGCCCTGCTCGGCACTATTCCACTTGTTCTGCCCCAAAATCTCAAAGTCAAAAATTCCTCTGAAAGCTCGTCTAAGGGAGTTATTTGACATGCTGATCACGAATATCACACACATTTTGTACGTAGCCCCATTTGGGTAGGGTTACGGTAGGGTCAGGGTAAGTGGGGCACCTCACGGAATCACCTGAATTTTTGTCTACGGAGGTTATTTGACATGCTGATTACGAATACCACATTGATTTTGCAAATTGAAAGCAATTTGAAGTTCTCCCATTGACTGCACTTCCCCGTACCCTTACCGTAATCCTACCCCAGTGGGGTTACGGCACGAAACGAGTGTGATATTCATGATCAGCATACCAAATAACCCTCCTAGAAAAAATCCAGATGATTCGTTGAGATTCCGTACCTACCCTAGCCCCACTGTAACCTTACCCAAATGAGGTTACGGTACAAAGTGAGTGTGATATTCATGATCAGCATGTCAAATAACCCACTTAGACGAAGTTTCAGAAAAAATTTTGATTTTGAGATTTTGAGGCAGAACAAGTGGAATAGTGCCCCCTGCTCTTCTCGAAATTCTCAAAAAAAGGTCCCACAGAAATGCGCGGTGAACTGATATAAAATTTCCGTACGTGTAATGGTAAGGGCATTAAGCATTCTTGAGAAGCGACGCATGATGTAATCTTTTTTTCACATTGACAAAAGCATATATAATACCCGCACTAAGTTTGTTAAAAATGAACGTTCAGAACGCGGATTTGCGTTCTTTTCGTTCCAGGGCGATAACTCGTCGTAACAAAGCGATTCACAGACCAAACCAGGGATCAGAAGCAGCAGTGGAGTGGGCTAGCAAATTTCAAGAAACCAGCTCTAGATTTCGATTTTGAATATTGAAATTCCAGAGTCATTTCTGGTGCTCCGATCATGCCGCGCATCAAAGTATGTCGCGCGCTATGTGCGGCAAGGCCGCGGCAGAATAAAAAACTTGCGAATGCCGTTGTTGAAAATCAGAATTTAGGGCTGATTTCGTGAAATATGGTAGCCCACCCCATTGCCGTTTTCGACCCCTGGTTTGGTCTGTGAATCGCTTTCTTACGGTGAGCTATAACCCTAGAACGAAAAGAACGCAAATCCGCGTTCTAGATGTTCATTTTTGACAAACTCAGTGCGGGTACTGTAGTTACATCGTACTTGCCACTGTTTTAATCAGACGATGATCCCCAGCTCCACACTGTCGCCGTTGGCAGCTGATGTTTTGCGCAATGTTTGAGCTGCTTGTTTTTCACGTTATTTACACAAAGTTCTCCTCCTTCCTCCACTGTAACTTGCTCAAACGGAATTCCGTGCAAGTAACGTGATCTCCCTCAGATTACAGATGTATTGCCAATGCCTGAATTTTTGCAGAATGGGTCTGCTCTGAGTGAAGCAAAGGCGTCGCATTTTTCACATTTTACAGCTTCTCGTCTACTTAAACATTCAGCGAGAAAGATGCTCATTGATTGTATAACTCTGATAATCTATCGTAATGGTAAACAATCCCCGATCGAGCTATATTCTGAGCGTTTGAGGTACGTACCATCAGTGGACTTGAAGCTACTTATAGGCAGTGTCCAGGCAAAATTTTCGAGTATTCGGTTTCTGTGGTTCCTAGGCCAGTTTGGCTCGCTGATTCCAGATACGAAACTCACAGATCAAAAAACCCTCGGAAAAAACCCTTTTCTGAGACCCCTCTTAACTGATTCGGACGAGATGTACGACGGCCCTCTCTCTCGTTTTTGACCAGATTTAACAAGAAGAGGTATATTTCGATTATTGCTGTTGTCGGCAATGTACAGGAAGCTCCAGATGTCCGCGGTCAAGAGGGACGTGGCCACGACGCGGCTTTAGGCAGAGACACAGGCGCTCTGCATGCTGCCACTGGTTGTCTGCAGATTCAGAGAAACCAGAGGCAGCATAGAGAGCGTCTATGTCTGATCAAGGAGCCGCGCCGTGGCCACGCCCTCTTGACTGCGGACATTTGGAGCTTCCTGTATGTTCGCAGTGCAGAAACTGTCTTTTTCACAAAATAAGTTCTTTTTCGCCGTTTCTTGGTATCATGGTAACTAATTATGTGATGGTCGAGATTGATTATCAAAATATCTCGCTGCACGATCTATAGTATGTGAATAACCACATCCGTAATGTGATCGTGGAACACTCCCCCAGGTATAGACCCGTAAACCGTAGATTCAGGATTATCTGAAATGAAGCACTGGAGTGTTGAGCAACAGTACCTGAATGTTTAGAACACTTACGCGAACTTGAGATGCATACACGGAGATGAAACAATCACAATAGAGAAACGCCGCCACAATCAATCCGATATTTCCCAACGATGCTCCACGTTACACCAATTCCACGCGCGAAATGGCAGAAGCCGGGTGGGCGGGCTGGGCACTGGAGATGGGTTTGGGTACTGGGTCTAAGGCGGATATCTCGCTTATTTCTGCGACTTTTTCGCCGAAACTTCGGCAGTTGCCTATGGAGTCGACCTGCTATCATAACCTAATGAGCACTCAAGCTCAGAGGTTTTGCCTGGACACTGCCTTTAAAGGCAGCACCCACTGAAATTTTTGGGTTGAGGATTTGGTGGGGTATATCGGGGTTTTTAGAGACGATGAACTCATTGACGACGATGAAGTTGCGTGAAACACGCGAAAAACACAGAAAATGATGGCAGTATTTAATGTGTGTCCACAGCGCGGACGAGTGTTCCGAGATGGGTCCCGCCACGGAACCCTGCAAGTGGTACAAATTTCATAGACACGCCCCCGGTGAACCACATGCACACACCCTGTCAACGGCGTTAGGTGGCGCGACGGAACCCTAATGTCCAGAGCGGTAGATGTGTCCACGGCAGTATTTTCGCAGGTAGGCGGCCATTCAAGGTGTTCAACTTACTGTTGCGATTGTCCAGCGGGCCGGCTACATGGTAAGCGACTCATTTCAGAAGTGAAAATTTCCGTGAGTGCTGCCTTTAATTACTTGAAAGAGTCACCACTTATGCTCATCAAGCAGATACCTAGAAAATCCAGTGTTGAAGAAGAATTTTAGTCACAAACCAATGCTTGGGCAAAATCTTTCGTTTTCCGTTGTACTTTTTACGAGATTTAAAATTTTATTTCCGCATATGCCTGATCGACGTTTTGTTGAGGTGTAATGTGTTTTTCAGGCTCTGGCAGGAAAGGCTCACCAAGAACAGGCCGCGATAAAGCGAATCTAGGAAGGAAGAAGAAGAGAAGGCGAGGTATAGTCTGGTAGGCCACAACGCGCACCAGGGTGGACTTTGTGTGCAATTGCGACCGCAGTGGTATCGGCCTGCCGACCAGCCGGTTCCATGGGAGATAGCATCGAAACATCAAAATGGAAGGAATCACATCACCTACATATCAAAAACATACCAAAACTTATAAAAGAAAGCCTAAAAATGGATCGAAAAGCCGATCGCCCGGTCAAAACCACTGCGGTCGCAATTGCACACAAAGTTCACTCTGGTGCGCGTTCTGGGCTACCAGACTGTATGTTTCATTTTCTATTGATCGATTGCGGTAGTGGTGCGCACCACGTAGAGTTTTCCTCACTTATTATCAATGTGCGTGCCCATTTCTTTTATGATTTCAGTTCTACTTGTTGTGTATTTTGTAAAAGACCCTCCCTACCCTACTGATGAGCCTCGGGGAGGGTCATTCATGTTCTTCTTGCTTTGTGTCTAGGGCCAAGAGGCGAAACACACCGTTTTGTCCAGGTGTGGTGTTTTATTTCAGGTTCTGGCAGGGAATGCTGACTGACCGCACGCCGCAATAATGGAATTCAAGAATGGGGGAAGAAAGGAAAGGTTTGTTTCGTTTCTTCGTTAGCTGAGTGTGCAAAAGGTGCGCATCAGGTTGTTTGCATCAGTGTCGACGACAGGCGCTACTGCCGATCGCCACTTTCGACGACAGGCGCGACGGCCGATCGCCAGTGTCGACGACAGCCGCGACGGTCGGTCGCTGTTGTCGACGACAGCGGCGACGGTCGGTGGCCGTTGTCGACGACAGCAGCGACCGAAACCGCTATACTCCTCGAGGAGTATAGCGGCAGCCTCTCGAACACGAAGTTGCGCCTCGATCGATCGATGCCACCGGTGCAACTCCATGCCAGCATGTGGCCCTTGCATTCGACCACACATCTGCAATTTCACCCCAGCATGGAGTTGCAGCGGGGGCATCGATCGATCACGGCGCAACTTCGTGTACAGGGGAAGTCAATCACGTTTAGTATTCCCGCGGAATGGCGCGCCGCACCAGCCACGCGGCGCGGCGGGCCGCGTGGGCTGGGTGCTGCAGCTGGTGGATGTTACTGGGATTTTCAGCTTTTCTTTTCTTAGTTTTTGCGGCAGTTTCACCAATTTGTGGGCCTTCTTGGTAAATGTTTGGGATAGAGTGGCACCGATCCATTTCTAATATCTGAGTTTGAGGAAGATATCGTCTTGCAGTTTGTCTCCTACAAAGAGGCTTTTTGCCATTGCTCATCAAAAGGCTGTCGTATCGCGTAATTTGCAGTTTTCACTGTTGCTGATGACTACCATTCTCTCATCCACGATGATTTCTAGGTCAATTGTGAAGACATTGCATCGTCGTTCTATACCGAAGTTACGAACGTTAGGTAGAAGTTCGTGCTGAAGCACCTCTGAAAGTTTATCTCAACTCAGGACTCTCCATGTGTATGTCTCCTTGTTTAATTGTTACAACTCGCCGTTAAACCTACAATGAAAAAACGGCTGCGGGGAAAACTCGTCCAACTCCTCCCTATCGCGGTAGGACCATCCTACCGCGATAGGGAGGAGTTGGACTCCGAGTCGCCATCCCTTTAACTTATTTTGTTTTGCCACGGGCTTTGTCACCCGCTCGTGCTTATCAGGAGCGAGGACACGTCGAATCCTTTGATTAAGGACTTTTCTTTCTGAAAATCTTAGTCATTGATATGAAATATGTGGTCAAGATGAACGGCGAGACTGAAACTTTGTGAGAATTCGATGTACAGATTGTATGCTGTCAATGTTTCGCGCAGTAGGATTGTAGATGTCAAGCATCTCGATTTTTTTAATTAGGAAAGTATTTCCTATGTTGTTTCTCAGTTTTTCAGTTCCGCTAACATTGCTTTCGATTCATTCGATTGAGGTGAAGTGAGTTCTCATCTCCAAGTTTTTAAAAAGTGTTTGAAATGCATGTCATTCATTCCTCTGTCGTTGTCTAAGCTAAAATAATAAACGGTCACTCTTTCATGAATTTTAGCTGTGACTCTGTAGCATTAACCTCTGAGTGGTAAGAGCTGTTAAGGTAAACAAGCAGGATTTAAAGCTTTCGGTGACACACATTTTCAATGACTTCATTTAATTGTTCTGTGACTTACCAATGTTCTGTTTTTGCAGCCGTAAAGCAATCTTTTGAAAATAGAAAAATGTCACACCCATGCGCGTTCTCTTCTATCCGGTAATGGCAATACCTTTGCTAAGAATGCAGTTGCTGTTGGCGAAAACCGCCCAAAAATGTAAAAAAAAATCCAGAGACATCTGCTTCTGAAACATGGAAGCATCATCTTGTGTACACAAAATTGATGAAGATGCAGCATTGTGCTTGGTGACGCACGGATGAGTGGGAGTATGAGTTTGGCTAACATAAGTGAAAGGGGTGCCGACTCAGAGTGTTGGATAGTCCCACCGCGAGTGGGCGGAGCTGGACGAGTTTTCCCCGCAGCCGTTTTCTCGTTGTAGGTTTAACGGCGAGTAATTGTTACATCGTTGTAGTAGTTTTCACATGGGAAGGCAGTGGTGCAGATATGGTGCCTTAAAGACGGTGTTCAATCTTCAGGAGATGTTGATCACAATGGTATAAATGACCCCCTACAAAAGTGAAGAGAAACCCGTCTTTGCGCTCCTTCTCTAAAGATGGTGTCTCACCTCAGACATTTTGAGAGTTCAGATTGCCTATTGAGACATCTGCCACAAGAAAGCGAGAAGTGCCAACGAGACGGATATCGCCAACTGCACAGCTGTGGCAGATTCCTAAATGGATATTCGAGTTCTTCACAAAAGAACGGCCGCAAAACGGATTTTTCAGCAATTCTGTAGGGAATCATGTGTACCATTCCAATCAGCGTCTTTAGAAGGCAGTACTATCAGTACAGTAGGAATCTTTATAAGTAGAATTGTTCCCAAAGCTTATTATCTAGACCTGTGACGGTTAGCTAAGCCGAGGTGATCTTTCCACTTGCACTGGATCTCTATTACCTTGTGAGAAGGTTGACGCTTGTGTGTTTCAATTTCGTATGTGTGTTTGACTCTGTTGATCTCATTAGGTGGATCCACGATGTGAAGTTTGTTAGCATTTTTTACTCTGGATAAAGGTCATCAGAACGTTGCTATGTCTTGACTGTTTAGCATTCCACATAGAGGGAATACGAAAACCCATGTGCATACGCATTGAAATGGCACCATGACGTGGCGCGTAGAGTTCGATAGAGAGTACCAGAGAGCATGATGTAAGCATTATCGGTTGACAGCCAGAGTATCACGTCAAGGCGTATGCACATGGATTTTTGGAGTCCCATGTGAAATGGCTGATATTATCTGTTAATCCGATGTAATTAACGTTAAGTGGTGGTGCTACTTTGATCGGAAGTGTGGCTTACCTCCAAGCTTCTCCAAAGGTAACATCTGCGGGAATTTTTATGTGTGAGAATCTGATCGCTTCACCGGTTGTTGAAGCAGTGCCGTATAACAAGGCGGCGTAACACAAGTGTACAACTCAGCGTTGCCGAGTTGTAAAGATATTAGTTGTGTTCCAGCGTTCCAGTTTGATGAGTTGTAGAATGAAATGAATGTAGGTTTTCGCTTATAGTCAAACTATTTTCTTGTGATAAGACTCGCTTTCATTTCCAGCCCCTTCTTTGCAAATAGGCTGAATTGGAGGCCATGAAAACCGTCTGTTTTGCAAGATTTGACAAAATTGAACACATCATTCGTTTTCGCTCTAGCGCTAAATCAGAAATATGTAGCAAAATCAGTGGGAGCGGAATTCCCGTGGGTGCTGCCTTTATAGAGGACTAATTTGTTATAGGTGGTGATCAGAACTAGCTGAATAGTGTTGCGTTTCACACGTCCGACGTTTGGCATTTTACTGCTCGCCATTTTGCCCTTTCTGTTGCAGGGTCAAGCTTGGTGTGTTGGTAAAAAATCGACCCCAAGGCGAACCTCTCTTCCTCGTAGACGCGAGAAATGCGACCTCTCCAGAACGTTTGATTTCTTTTCTTACTTTTTTCAGTTATTTTATGGTAAGCTAGCAATTTTTGAAGTACCTACAAGATACTTTTTGAATTCAACTAATTTTCAAATTTAACTTTCCAGTTTCTAATTCTTTACTTTTGAGCAATTGAAGTGAAGCAGAAGTGGTATCCGTGCTCAAGCAGTAAAGGGTTTGATACCCGCCAGAACCCAGTTTTTGCAAAATGGAAAAACGCATGTGGTACAGTCGAACGTCGAGTATCCATCTGTACAAATAGAAGCAAACTGTCAGGACGTTTTTTTTTCTCAAAGCGGTATAAGTAACGCGTGAGTGGCTTTGTTTCACTCAGAGTTAGAATCGTACCAGTGCAGATGTATGGTTGTTTGTCACGGATTTAAAGAGAGTTGGCATGGGACCTCGGGAATGGCTTTAGTCGTTCTTATAACAGAAAGATTTGCGCTTTTTGATGCACTATCTCCACCTCCATTTTGAAGAATTCAGCTTGTTGGAGCCAAATTTAGATGTAAAATAGTTGGTAAAAAACATGGGAATATTACAATTTTTACCAGCTTTTCACCATCTACTACCACTGGAATAGAATTCGCCCTAGGAAACGTATAGAAATGAAATTTTGTATTGATATAGAGCTTGGGTTTGCTCTCCAAGATTTACATTCAAGGTTTTGTCATCTGTAACAGTTGTTTGGCAAGCTCAAAAATGTGGGATTATTTTGAGGCGAGTAACTGTACAGTTACTTTGTACAGTTATAATCTGTCCGAAACGACGAGTCCGCCCACGCACGCGGGGCTTGAGAGGCGGCGCGGCTGGAACGGATGCTGTTGGCTGCCACATCGTCCAGGTCACAGCCAAATCATTGGTCGATACCATGAAGATAACGATGAAACGTGATGCGCAGATTAGAGATGATGACGTGGAGTGCTGGCAAACGTGGCAGCTTCTTCGTGGCGTGGGCGGACTCGTCGTTTCGGACAGACTATACTCGCCTCAAGAGAAGACAGTTTCCACACAGTACAATAGAAGGTGATTTGCTCCTTCATTTTGAACAGCTACATGGACCTAAAATTTAGCAAATTCTACGATAATGTCATATGTGGTCTCATTGCCATGAAAAAACGTTGTAGCGAAGGAGAATAAGCGGGATTTGCATTCCAAACAGGTTTGACTTTGGAAAAGCGTCTTCTTAGCTTTGAGGCAGCATGCGCTGTTTGAAGGTCCGAGGGCATCATCTATGAAATTGTATTTTGAGCTGCATAATAATAAGCATAATAAGCTTGGTGGACTTTAGGATTGGATTCACAGCAAAATAAAAAGTCAAAGTATGAGGAGGAAATGCTCATTTGGGATGGGGATCAGGGATGTGCGCAACGAAGATTTTTATTTTCGTAAATCGTAAATTTTCCAAAACCACCGTAAATCGCAACTGAGGCTCCGGGTATTATTGATAAGACCTAGAGAATTTCAGCTCGTTTCATAACAAAATCACTCTGGAAATCTGAGGTATGTATCTGCTGCGGAACTTATCCTCATAGAACTTCGCCTTTTTATCCTCAGAGTGATAATACTGTGATGCAGAGACTTTTTCTCGGTATTTTAGATGGGCCATCATGACTTATAATAACGGGCTTACTTCGTCTGTCACGTGTGTGTGTCAGAAACGAAATTCCCTGATTGGCTAGTGATGGTGATTACGAGATCAACAAGATGATAGGGATGAGGTTCAGAGAATGAAGAGAAGCTCTAACGGATGAAGAAGTGGAGAGCGGTGAGTGCATGGCGGTGGAGGGTGCGCCGGCGCCGAAAAGTGGGGAAACGCCTGGGGACGGGACCAACGGCGTGATGAAGGTGCGGCGGCGTCCAAATGTAGGGAAACGCTTGGAGTCGGGTGCAATGATGTGATAAGGGTGCGCCGGCGTCCAAAAGTGGGGAAACGCTGGAGTCGGGTCCAACGGTGTGACAAGGGTGCGCCAGCTTCCACAAGTAATAGGAATTCGCTAGGCGGGTCTATTCCTGCATGAGGGGTACGCTTATCCTGTTTCGGCGGACCCTCCTACCTAAATCGCCTAGATGTGCATTGTTTCCTTTCGTACCGGTGTTCTCTTTCCATTCCTTTAAAGAAGAACCACTCCTTCCTTTCCATTTATATACACCGGTGGACCCTTATCAACTGAATTTCCACAACAACCAGTTAAGCCTAAATCATTTCAAAATAACATCTGCACTGAATTGGTTACACTCAGTTCTTCACGGCCATATACTTCGCTCATATGGAAGAGCATAACTTCATTCATATGGGGGAAAGCTACCACTTACGGGATCAAGGGTTTCTCAGGAGAGCGATAGAACTGCGTGGAAGGATGCAGATTTTATCGATCCATCTACAATTTTGTGTTTGCTTTCAAGGTGCAGTATGCGAGCGAAGCGAGCATCAATAGAAGTCTGGAAGTCCGGCGTTAGCCGGACGGCCAGACTGGTAGAGTTGAAAGAGTATTAATTATCGTTGCAGAAAAAAGTTTCTTTTAGCTTGCTTTATCTGAAGTCTACATAGTCGATGGTTCTATGTGTTCCCATGCCAACTAATCCATCCATACCTGTGGGGCATTTAAATAGGAACCAGAAGAGTCTGCAAGGATGAAGCACTGACTTGACACATCGGGGGACAGCAAGTCAATATTTAGGAAGAAGAATAATTCCTGCACTTTATCAATCTTGTTCAAGGCGTTATCAAATGGTTAACGAGAGTTTGGTCTGGAGAAAAACTTCTTGAGCACTATATCACGACGCAGTTGAAATCATAAAAATAAAGCAAAGCTTTCTGAAGGAATCAGAAGAATAAAGCAAAGCTTTTTGAGGAAAGACGGATGCTTCCCGGACAGCTCGTCCCACCGACGAAAGGTTAGACTACTTGGAAAAGTGGAGAGCGACGGGCCTTACGCTATGGTAAAGATACGCCAGCGTTCAAAAGTGGGGAAACCGCTGGAGTTGAGTGAAATTGTGCGATAAGGATGCGCTGGCGTTCATAATTGGGGAAACGTAGAGATACATATCCGCTGGAGCGTACAGCGTACAGCGATGTCTGTTTAGAGTGTGAAACACTCTAAACAATAGGAGAGTAGATATTCCCAGCTATTCTAATCCATAGAGAATTGTGTGATGAGCGCTGCTGAGCACTGCACATCAATTTGTAGATGATTTGTCACATGAGAATCCTTACTGACTTCACCTCTCCTCCTCCGAGTGGTACTTCTCTCATCTCTTATTGGGGAGACCGCACCCTTCCACACCCCTTTTATACATGAGCACACCCTTCTCACGTGATCTATCAAGACAGACAGAAAGGATAGACAATTTTCATCGGTCAGTTCACAGTACTCAGAACTCCTGGAGCAAATTGCAAACAAGGATTTCTCAAAAACAACTTGCAAACAAGCTCAAATAAAGTAGTTTGCAAGCTTTTGCTAAAAACAACTTGCAAACCAGTATGACGTCATCACCAGCCTGGAAAAAATAGTTGCCGACCAGCTTTTCATTTTGCAACTATTTTACTAGGAATTCAAAACAACTATTTTACCAGCTTTCTCCAAAAACAACTATTTTACTAGCTTTGCGCTGATACTCTGCGGCTATCACGCAGAAATGAAAGAATCCTTCGTATGTGGTAGGGTATTTTAACGGTCCCATACAATGAAGAGCGGCTGTTACTCCGCTTCCATACAAAGCGTGAGTTATACATATGTTTTCAGACTTTGTCTCCATTTTTTGAATCTCCTCAAAACAGGTATTCAAATAGTTTAGTCCACTCAATCAGTTGCTAGTGAAACCACATATAGTATTAGCGAAAACAAAGGTCTGGAAAAGCTATATCCGAGAACTCTCGAAAAAAGATAGCGCTTTAAGTTAAGTTTTCAGAATGTACTTACTCTTACCTATGCACCAATTCACTGGCAGTGCTCTGTTCAAGACCTTTCAAGGGAGATTTGCAAATTAGTCATGACTACTATAGACCGGTTAAAGAAGACCATTTAAACAAGCTTGATTTCTTTTCTCAGTATCCGTTCTGAAGCAAGGCAAGTTTACTATTTAAATTAATAGACTGCACACTGAATTAGAATTGCTTTGATAACTGTGCCGCACATCGAAAGCAGCCCGAACAGCGTAGTGCGACAAGTAGAAACCCTAGCAGCATCTCCTCGCAGCTGCTGCCACCTTCCCCTCAGTTGCTGCTTTAAAGAGAAAAATTTTGCAGCAAGGGCAGGATGGCAGCAACTGGAAGGAAGTACTGCTAGGATTTTCACTAGACGCATTACGTTGTTGGGTTGCGTTCGCGCTGCACAGTTATCAGAGTCCCTGTTGGGGCATCTAAACTCTAATCTAATGTAGAAACAATTTCCGAAGTTTGCAGCCTGTTTGGACAATTTCGAATCTTGGCTGAGTGAAGCACGACTGCGAAAGGTGATGAACTAATCTGAACAGTAGCCGAAGATTGCCCAATCACAGTAAACTATGAGAACCACAGAAGCAGTCCTCTGACACGAGTTGTTCCTACAACCAGATTTGTGGCTGGGTTGCGCCACACAGTTTGGAGACGTTTATGAACGCCACCAATAAAGTCGTTGTATTCTGAATGAGTGTGATCCACAAAACGTTCCTGTTCTAACGGGTTGACTTCGGAGAACAACTATCTCACTAGCTTTTCATTTTGCAACTATTTATCAAGGAAGTGGTCAGAACAACTAATTAACCAGCTTTTCATTTTACAACTATTTGGCAAGGAAGAGGTCAAAACAACTATTTTGCAAGCCTTTCATTTGCAACTATTCAGCAAGGAAGTGCCAAAAAATAGTATTCTACCAGCTTTCGAAAAACTAGTTTCAGATGCGATCTGAAACTAGTTAATCAAAAGCTGGATAAATAGTTGTTGCAGAGGTTCTGAGTATCTATATCTATCATACTACCTATTAATTGGCACTTTATGTGTGTGTCTGTACACGAGAACTAGCCATCATTAACGGAAAATACTTACCGAAAATGTGGTAAATTTTGATTTTTACCTCGATTTACAGGTGTTTCGGGCCACTTCTGTCATGTTCAGACGTGTTAATGGCCGACAGTTGTTTTCATCACGGTCGGAATGAATGAGATAGGCCTGTGATCATCATACTTTGTATATATTACAGACACTATGTGACTCTGTGCGTGCGTGTGCACACGCACTGTGATTGGTCAGTGATGGTGATTGGTGGTGATTGTGAGATCCTATAAAAGACTAAGAACGGGTATGGTGTGGTGGAGTGGGGTAGAGAGATGGTCGACCAGAAGGTCGAGCGATGTGCAACGGTGCCTCATAAAGTGAGGAAACACCTGGAGACGGGTCCAACGGTGTGATAAGAGTGCGCCGGCGTCCAAAAGTCTGGAAACGTCTGGAGTCGGTACCAACGGTGTGATAAGAGTGCGCCGGCGTCCAAAAGTCTGGAAACGTCTGGAGTCGGTACCAACGGTGTGATAAGGGTGCGCCGGCGTCCAAAAGTGGGGAAACGCCTGGAGTCGGGTCCAACGGTGTGATAAGGGTGCGGCGGCGTCCAAAAGTGGGGAAACGCCTTGAGTCGGTTCCAACGGTGTGATAAGGGTGCGCCGGCGTCCAAATATGGGGAAACGCCTGGAGTCGGGTCCAACGGTGTGATAAGGGTGCGCCGGCGTCCAAAAGTCTGGAAACGTCTGGAGTCGGTACCAACGGTGTGATAAGAGTGCGCCGGCGTCCAAAAGTCTGGAAACGTCTGGAGTCGGTACCAACGGTGTGATAAGGGTGCGCCGGCGTCCAAAAGTGGGGAAACGCCTGGAGTCGGGTCCAACGGTGTGATAAGAGTGCGGCGGCGTCCAAAAGTGGGGAAACGCCTTGAGTCGGTTCCAACGGTGTGATAAGGGTGCGCCGGCGTCCAAATATGGGGAAACGCCTGGAGTCGGGTCCAACGGTGTGATAAGGGTGTGCCGGCGTCCAAAAGTGGGGAAACGCCTGGAGGATAAGGGTGCGCTGGCGTCCAAAAGTGGGGAAACGCCTGGAGTCGGCACCAACGGTGCGATAAGGGTGTGCAAGCTCCGCAAGTAATAGGAATTCGCTAGGCGTGTCTATTTCTGCATGAGGGTTACGCTTACCCTGTTTTTGCGAGCCCTCCCACCTAAATCACCTAGATGTACATTGTTTCCTTTCGTATCCGTGTTCTCTTCCCATTCCGGTTGTGTTTGAATGAACCACTCCCTCCTTTCCGTTTATATACACCAGTGGCCCCTTATCACTTGAATTACCACAACAACCAGTTGAGCCTAAATCATTTCGAGATAACATTCGCACTGAATTGGTTACACTCAATTCTTCACAACCACTAACTTCGCTCATATGGGAGGGCGTAACTTCGTTCATATGGGATAAAACAACAACTATGGGATCGAGGGCATCTCAGGATAGCGAAAGAAGTGCGTGGATGGATACAGATTTTATCAATCCATTTACACTTTTGTGCTTGCTTTCAACATACGGTATGCGAGCGAAGCGAGCATCAATAAAAGTCTGGAAGTCCGGCGTTAGCCGGACGGCCGGACTGGTAGAACCATATAAAAGAAGAGAGATGGGTTGGGTGCCTTTATAACAAAGAGGAGGAACCAGGCGAACGAGAGATGACACGGATGAGGATTGCGCAGTAGTGTACATATGTTACAGGTGAAGCGGCGATGTGATAAGGGTGCGCCAGCGTCCAAAAGTGGGAAAACGCCTGGAGTCGGGTCCAACGGTGTGATAGTGGATAGTGTCTGTTCATCCACCTTCATTAATCTTATCTGTGGACACTGAAAATATGAGAGCGAAGCGAGCACTGAAAAAAGCCTGAGAGTCCGGCGTAAGCCGGACGATCAGGTTGGTACTATTCTTAATTGGCATTTTATGTGTGTCTGTCTGTGTAAGAGAACCAGCTTTTACCGAAAAAATCTGACTATTTCACGATGTTCAGCGCGTCGAGTTATGTACGAAAAGAGTGTAAATTTTCATTCCTACCTTGACTGACAGGTGTTCCGATCCACTTTTGGTTACTCCCATTCGCTTGCAAGACCAACTGTTGTTTTCATCACGGCAAAAATGAACGGGATTTTTCTGTGTTTACCAAACGATATAAGAGGCGAGAAACGGGTGAGGTCCGGTTAGATAGGAGGGAGGGGCCATGAGGTAGGTTAGTGGCAAGAATTGAGCTCGATAGGAGATAGCATGTCGCTCAACTGCCCCCACAGTTATATTAGGCATGCACCGGCGCCGGTAGTGGATAGTGGCGAAGATGCGTAAGGCCCACACTTCTATAAGTGATTCGGCGGTAGACCACCGTGGGGACGATGTCATACAACAGGCCCACGGCTTTTTAAGGAGTGTGCCGGCGTCCTGTAGTGAGGAAAATGCTATGAAACGAGACCGCGTGTAGAGGTGAGCCAGCGCTCGCTCGGTGGAATAACGATACCCGACGGGTCCACGGCTAAAATGGTACCCAAGGGCCCAAATTTGAAAAATGTCACAGTTGCGAGAAAATCATGGTAAATGTTAATTGGCATTTTAAGTGCGTGTGTGTATGTGCGTGTATGCAAGAGCATCAGCCACTACAGAAACCATCATGTTCAGTGTATCGAGTTATGTACGAAAATGTTGCAAATTTTGATTTCTATTTTGATCTACAGGTGTTTCGGGCCACTTCTGTCATGTTAAGTTCTCTTAATAACCAAAATTTGTTTACACTTCAGTCGGAATGAATGATAAAATCGCTAGAAGGAAGAGGATGAGCCAGGTGGACGAGGAATGGTACGGATGTTGGTTGCGCCGGTACAGACGTTGGGGAAACGTAGGAAGAAGAGCTATTGCTAAGCAAGAGATGCGTCCAGTATGGGGGAAGATGCCACTGAATGGGTTTACAGCTGCTAGAGAAGTGGTCGGAGTCCGTGAACGGGAACGTGTCGGTGTCGTTCGAAAGCGTGGCGAGCGAAGCGAGCGTAAAAGAAGCCTCAACAGTCCGGCGTAAGCCGGACGATGAAGCTGGTATTGGTTGTTTCCTGCTGAAGGGAAGGCAGGGAAAGGGAAGAAAAGGTGAGAAAGCAGGGAAGACGTGGAATATCTCATTATTTTCTTTAGGGAATCTAGCCACAATGTTTGGTGGTGGCTCTAATTTAATTTGGCCAGGATAAGGTTCGAGTTTATAGCGTTATTTATAGCGCGTCGGAGTCCGATGCCGTCGGATAACAAGAGGCATGTATCGATTCTCGTCGGATTCCGATGCGTCGGATTCTGACGAGGATCGATGCGTACCTTTTGTTATCTGACGGGATCGGACTCCGACGTACTATAAATAACGCTTGTGCAAGCAAAGCGAGCATTATGAGAAGTATGGAAGTCCGGCATTAGCCGGACGGCCAGAGTGGTACCAACAATAATCTGCGTTCAATTTCAAATGCTCCTCTACTAGGATCGGCACACGCTTTTATAAGTATCGGCAAAGCATTGTTAGCCGCACACACGTAGCCGTCATCACCTCTTTCGGGCTTTCAGAGTCCTTTTATACCTAAACTGACCCTTATCACGCGACCTATCAGAACAGAAGGAAGGAGGTAAACGATCCCAATCGTCAATGCAGGTCATATCGGTTGCTTACGGTTATTTCCAACTATTCCAAGCTAGCGAGAGGTGCAGTAGCGCTGAAGGGCAAGGTCACTGCCCAATATAGTCCTAACCGAATATTCGCATTCGAATAAATATTCGAAAAATTCGCATATTCGGATATCGAATAGTCGAATATTCGAGAATACCCCAATATTCGAACATATTCGAATTCGAATATTTGACAGGTCGCACTATTCGAATATATTCGAACATTCGAAGCCCATATTCGATATTCGATCGCCATTCAAAGCAAAAAAAACTAGCGTGTATACTTTAGCGGTACTAGCGATGTAACCGGACAGCGTTAGCAACACAACTTTCGCGTAAAATAAAGCAGATTATACGCATCATCACCACGATTACGAAATATCTGCAGTAAGGCACCAGGAGAACAATATGCTTTCAGAACATCGTAGTGTGTATGGTTGGTCTAAATTTTCCTCGTGCTACTTTTATAGTATTTGCTTTTTGTACCTTCTCTTCGCAACTACCTCCGTGCGTCCCGTACCCATTTCTCCGTTCTCTTTCCCCTTTGATATCTCGGCAAATGTCCAAACTTATGAGGGAGACCATAACTCCAACCATGTTTTGCGTGATTTTACCTTAGAGCGCGGTTTATGCTGGTCACATCTCTTTGATGTCAGGCGACATTCGCAGAGATTTCTTTAGCAAATGCTTCTCAAATATTCGAACATTCGAATACTCGAAACCATTGATATTCGAATATTCGAATTCGAATACTTCTGACATTGGACGTTCGAATAATATTCATTCGTTCGAATGGTTTCTGAAGAGTCGAATATTCGATATTCGAATATTCGAAGCTCCTCTTCGAATGTGTTAACTATACTGCCCAATAACGAATCCGGCTGTTTCAGAGGATGAACAGGAATAGACGGAGGTAATTTTCTTTTGAAAGTTTAGCCATAATATTTTGGTGTTATTCTAATACATTTCGACCTGAATAGAGCGTAAATTTATGCGAGCGAAGCGAGCATTAGGAGAGGTCTGGCCGCCCGGTGGGATGGTAACCGATGAAAACAATATGGGGTCGTTCGATACCTTACTTCTTCGCCAGTTCCTCCGCTCGATTTTGATTGGCCAAATCTGGCGATAATCTCAAGTTGTATGTGGATATTTTTGGCGAGGCGAGGCGAACCCGCGTCTTATAACTACTTCGAGGAGGGGATCCTCCGAATTGAGGAGGTCGTAGGGAACCCGCGTCTCATAACTACTTCAAGGAGGAGATCCTCCGAGTCGAGGAGGTCGTAGGAAACCCATATCGCTTGGGAATATCAAGGAGAGGGACCTCCGAGTTGAGGAAGTCGCAGAGAACTCGCGTCCTATAACTACTTCGAGGAGGGGATCCTTGGATTAGGAAGGCTGGACGGAACCCGCGGCGCATAGGGATTTCGGAGAGGGGAACGTTGAGTTAGGAAGGCTAGACGGAACCCGCGTCTTATAACTATTTCGAGGAGGGGATCCTCCGAACTGAGGAGGTCGTAGGGAACCCGCGTCTCATAACTACTTCGAGGAGGGGATCCTTGGGTTAGGAAGGCTGGACGGAACCCGCGTCTTATAACTACTTCGAGGAGGGGATCCTCCAATTGTGAGGTCGTAAGGAACCCGCGTCTTCAACTACTTCGAGGAGGGGATCCTCCGAGTGAGGAGGTCGCAGGGAACCCGCGTCCTCTGGGGATTCCGAGGAGGGATGGAGGGGATGCTCTCCGAGTTTATGAGCTCGGGGGGAACCCGCGTCTCTTGTGGGTTTCGAGGAGGGGATCCTACGAGTTGAGGAGGTCTTAGGGAACCCACGTCGCTTGGGAATTTCAAGGAGGGGGACCTCCGAGTTGAGGAGGTCGTAGGGAACCTGCGTCTTATAACTACTTCGAGGAGGGGATCCTCCGAATTGAAGAGGTCGTAGGGAACCCACATCGCTTGGGAATTTCAAGGAGGGGGACCTCCGAGTTCAGGAGGTCGTAGGGAACCCACGTCGCTTGGAAATCTCAAGGAGGGGGACCTCCGAGTTGAGGAAGTCGCAGAGAACCCGCTTCGTTTAGGGATTTCGAGGAAAGGATCCTCCGAATTGAGGAGGTCGTAGGGAACCCGCGTCTTAAAACTACTTCGAGGAGGGGATCCTCCGAATTGAGGAGGTCGTAGGGAACCCGCGTCTTATAACTACTTCAAGGAGGGGATCCTTGGGTTAGGAAGGCTGGACGGAACCCGCGGCGCATAGGGATTTCGAAGAGGGAAACGTTGAGTTAGGGAGGCTGGACGGAACGCGCGTCTTATAACTACTTCAAGGAGAGTATCCTCTGAGTTGAGGAGGTCGCAGGGAACCCGCGTCGCTTGGGGATTTCGGAGAAGGGATCCTCCGAGTTGAGGAGGTCGTAGGGAGCCCGCGTCTCATAACTACTTCGAGGAGGGGATCTTTGAGTTAGGAAGGCTGGACGGAATCCGCGTCTTATAACTACTTCAAGGAGAGTATCCTCCGAGTCGAGGAGGTCGTAGGGAACCCACCTCGCTTGGGAATTTCAAGGAGGGGGACCTCCGAGTTGAGGAAGTCGCAGAGAACCCGCGTCGTTTAGGGATTTCGAGGAGGGGATCCTCCGAATTGAGGAGGTCGTAGGGAACCCACCTCGCTTGGGAATTTCAAGGAGGGGGACCTCCAAGTTGAGGAGGTCGCAGAGAACCCGCGTCGTTTAGGGATTTCGAGGAGGGGATCCTCCGAATTGAGGAGGTCGTAGGGAACCTGCGTCTTATAACTACTTCGAGGAGGGGAACGTTGAGTTAGGAAGTCTGGACGGAACCCGCGTCTTATAACTACTTCGAAGAGAGGATCCTCCGAATTGAGGAGGTCGTAGGTAACCCGCGTCCTTCGGGGATTCCGAGGAGGGGATGGAGGGGATGCTCCGAGTTTATGAGCTCGGGGGAACCCGCGTCTCTTGTGGGTTTCGAGAAGGGGATCCTACGAGTTGAGGAGGTCTTAGGGAACCCACGTCGCTTGGGAATATTAAGGAGGGGGACCTCCGAGTTGAGGAAGTCGCAGAGAACCCGCGTCGTTTAGGGATTTCGAGGAAGGAATTCTCCGAGTCGAGGAGGTCGTAGGGAACCCGCGTCTTATAACTACTTCGAGGAGGGGATCCTCCGAATTGAGGAGGTCGTAGGGAATCCGCGTCTTATAACTACTTCGAGGAGGGGATCCTTGGGTTAGGAAGGCTGGACGGAACCCGCGGCGCATAGGGATTTCGGAGAGGGGAACGTTGAGTTAGGAAGTCTGGACGGAACCCGCGTCTCATAACTACTTCAAGGAGGGGATCCTCCGA